>JAAONU010000009.1:12069795-13269795 GCA_012932295.1 Cyclina sinensis | reverse complement strand
GTTTGGGTTGTTAGACACTGCACTTCCCATTTAGATCTTTTTTCATTGTATGCAATAGGATTAAATTCTTTTTAAAACTTTTGGAGTTGACCTCCGACTAAGCAAATGGTATAACAAGCAATATAGAACATTATAAAGGAAAATCATTCAAGTTAGAAGCAAGAAAGAGTTATGGTTCTTGTATATTGCACTTCCTCTTTATGTTCTCTATCCGTGAGTGAATTACCAACAAAATCCGTTTTATAGTTTCATTGCGGACAAGAATTTATTTAACAAAAAAGGGAGATAATGAAAAATTGGAACAAGGCAGGGTTATGGTTCTTGCATATTGCACATTCGCTTAAACTACTCTATCATTGTGTAAAATATCAACTAAATCCTTTTTTCTTATAGTAATACAATAAAGGGACAACATTCAATAAAGAGGCAAGGCAGAGTTATGATTCTTAGACATTGCACTCATCCTTGGGGTCCTCTTTTTTTCCTGTGCAATATGAATTAATTTCCTTGAATAGTGTAGGAGTTACCCAATGGGAAGCAAAGTATATAAAAAGGGAGGTTATCTAAAAAGAGAGTAAGCTAGAGTTATGACCCTTTGTAAACTGCCCTCCCATTTGAGGTCATCTGTAATAATGTGATGTAACAACAAATTCTCTTTAACAGTTTTACGGACGGAGGGACGGACGGACAGACTGACGGACAGACGGACAAAGATCATTGCTAAATGTATATCCCTCCCGCCTATCGACGGGGGGATGATTATTATTTCCCTGTGTAGTTATTTGATAGCGTGGTATTTTTTTAAGTGTAATGTTTGTAAAAAAAACAGAATACTTGCTAGTTAATAATAAACTCATACTTAATGACCGTGATGTCATTTTTTGATTTAAAAAATATCTAAGTGTCTTAACCTTGTTGAGAAGTTAGTTAGTGACAACTTGATTTTAATGCTTTTAGCGTTAGATTTTTATCTCTATTCAGTATTTCTTTCAAGGGCGTTTGACAACTGAGATGGTGTAATAAAACTTTTTTTGTCGTATAAATATCACTATGTAAATGGTGCACTTCGGTAAAAACAAGTACAAAGAGTGTGGGTCCGAGTAATTTTCAGCGATTATGGTGTTTGCGCGGGGTTCGCTGGGCTCGAATTTCATCACGACCGCTTGATCAGACGATGGACAAAGGAGCTAGTGCAAAATTATCGTGTCCCCGAATCCTCAAACAACCTCTTCTGCCACTTGCGCGTAAGTTAACTAATCTAGAAGCTGGCACTTATTGTTACTGCATCTCTTAAGAGTTCTCGTACCTCTCAAGTGTTGTCTCGAAAGCAGATATAACAGTCCGAAATTATTCACAAAGCTATTGACTAGAAAATGAAATAAGAAATATCGTATATACGTTACGTACGGTACAGGTACCACGCACCACAACCCTAAATACATCTTTTTTTTTCTTTTTTTCAGATTGATAGTGCTTATCTTTATTTATTGTTTATGTTTATCTGTAAGGCTGGACTAATTCACTGTTTATTTCAAGGCTATATGTCACATACAAATGTTGTGTTTCTGAAGTAAAATGGATAGCAATATTCAGTTCTTAATTTGATGTTAAATATTACCAGACGACAGTGTTGAAAACAGACGCTTGTTGTATGATCACTGGTTGCTCACTTTTGCTCACTGTGAATACAAATTATTTTTAACCCAAATTCTTAGCAAAATTAATATACGTAAATACGAAAAAAATGGGTAAACTACGGGGAAAGTGAACCGTGTAAGCCTGGCGTGACGTCAAAAATGTACGAGTATACATGTATGTGTATTTAACCCATAAGCAATCACACAGTTTGACTGACAGATAGTTATAGCATGCATGCATGCTTAAGGTGTGCAAAAGTATAATATAAAATCACGAACATTTGAATGAGATAGATTTATACTTGCATCAGTTATTGCTTCAAACCTCTGGAAAAAAATCACCTACCAACCCAACCTCGCCAGTTTTATTTAGCCGTAAATTAAAACCCATATTTTGATGAATTAGTTTGATTTTAAGAAAAGGTCTATTTAATTCCCTCTGCGGTTTATGAGATGCCTGCTGTGCGGTTAACATAGCTGACTTTTGATCATTTAGCAAATCAGATGATTTTAGCCGAATATCTTTCCTAAATGGCAGGCACCCCTCTCTCAGTTAATTCTCCGTTTTTTGTGTGAATAAGTTTGATTTACATAAATTCGTCACAGAGTTTAATATAAAAATGAAAGTGTAATTGGCCGCACAGATGGGAGAGGATAACATAAAAACATGCAAGAAGTTTGTTGTTTATAAATGAGTAAAATATATAAAGTCGCTAGAACAACAACGGCCACCGAGGCAGAGTGATTAACACGAGCGTCCAGGGGATTGAGTACGTTTTGAACTGAGACCGGTAATTGACCAGGAATAAAAGGCAGTGCTTGTCTATAGTTTCCTTGGACTTTTAAAGCGACTGACTCACAAAATTTTGCTGAAATTTTTTATTCTTTCAAACTTAAGAGGATTTAATATACTATGGAAAAAATATAATATTATGTTTCTATACTCCATGAAAACTGAAAAAAAAAGTTTTGACTTAACCAGGATTCGAACCCACGACCTTTCGGTCAGTAAAATAAACAGGGACGACTTAGACCACTGAGCCACGGCGACTAGTTATTAAATTGCCTCAAAATTAATCTTATAACTAAAGTATCTACCCCGTGACTAACGGGGTAAATTTTTTACCGATAAAAGTGTGTAAAACTTTATATTTTGATGTTTTTCTGTAACAAAAACTGAGTCAGTAACTTAGTTTAAATATGTTCTTCACGATTACAGCAAGAATTTTGATATGTATAAAAATTTTCTTTTTATCATCGTCTGTGAGTCAGTCGCTTTAAGCGTAGCTGTATTTCTTGATACAAAGTCGTGATTCAGGTGTCGCAGATATTCACCAAACTATGATACTTCCAGTATTCACAAAATGTTTCTGAATAAACCTTCTGATTTTTACTATTAGTGCTCTACCTACCGTTAAGGCAACTTTTCGTAAGTGGACGGGGAAGGAGTTAGCGATATTTTATTGAATTAATCATAGCAGATTTGTTTTTTATTTAAATATTCTTAGGCTTGATCCCTCGTTTAATTTTCAAATTCTTAATTTGCACACATTAATTTTTTCCCATGAATGATCAATGTACAAAGGTAATAATTATTATCTAGATTACCAGATAAAATAGATTAAAGCCCTTCAAATGTACCTTTTAGTATTTTTTGCCGACCACTGGTGTGAAATTGATATATTCACACCTAAATAACTCGTGAGACAGTAAATTTTATGAAAGAAAACTTGAAAGATTTATAAAACTTAAGATGTTATCATTCACAAGATCATTTTAAGATAGATTCGCCGGTAGGAGTTGTGAAAGTGCATCGGAGACAGAGGTTGACAAATAAATAAGTTTACCTGTAATTTGAACATACTTTAGTTAACAACCATTAACATGCATGTAGATGTATTTGTGTGCGCCACCAAATCCAATAACCTTCTTCAACTCTCAAAGGCAAGCCGAGAATGCTGACCTAATGTGGTTCCGGCTTAGTTTAGTGAGATCCATGCCTTATGGGAATTCAAACCTAGTTTGGTCCCAGTCATATGGGAATTCAGACTGGGTCCCAGTCATATGGGAATTCAGACTGGGTCCCAGCCATACGGGAATTCAGACTGGATCCCAGCCATACGGGAATTCAGACTGGGTCCTAGCCATACGGGAATTCAGACTGGGTCCCAGCCATACGGGAATTCAGACATAGTAACGTCCAAGCCGTAAGAGAAATTAGACCGAAGAAGGTCAAATCGAGCTCTGATAGAACTGACCCAAATATGCCACTGCATGCTGGTTGGACTTACAACTCAATATTGTTCGTACCTGGATGTGGATCTTAAGTTCAATAATTTGTTATTCGAAATAATTCATGTTCAATACTCAGCATCAAACCAGGTGTGGTATTCACACAGGCCCACTTTTCTCAAAAGAAAGAAACTCTCGATAAGGTTTAAAAGTTCAGCTTAAAACTTTGTATTGAAGTACAAATGATTTTTAATGAATTGTCATTATCCACACTGCAAGCACTTGAAATGTTCAAATAAACTTAAGATTTAGTATAATATGAATTATATCATAATTTACATACTACAACATATCAATGTAATATTTATCAACATAAACCATAATTTCCTTATAAACAAACACAAACTTGAGATAACTATTCCAAAGTATACAAAAGCTTTCAAACTTAACCAGCCTTCTATATAAACAACTGATAGATGAACGTAACCCTGTCATGAATAATCAAGCACTGTACTTCGACGCTGTCTCAATTCATATAGGATGAAATTTAATACATATATATTTGGAGAGGTGAATGGCCATGAAAGTTTTTGTTTCCTAAAAGAATGACTGTTTGAAGGCAATGCATTTGACCGTGATTTCGTTGTGGTGTTTCTAACCATTACACGGTCGCATAAAGGTACCCGGTACCAACATACGCTAGTTTCTTCAGCCAGCATAAAACTGCATTAAAACAATGCTGTGTATTTGTTTACTTTTGACATTCCAACCAAAAAACACTACAGCAATGATTCAACCAAGTAGACTACTTTGGGACAATAATGTGCATGTGTCAACTTGTGGCATTTTAACCAAACAGACTACGGCAGTGATGAGTACTTGTTAATTTTTTACATTCCAACCAAGTAGACTGCATTAAGACAATTGTGTTTATTTGTTTACTTTTGACTGACATTCCAACAAATAGACTGCATTAAGACAATGATGTGTGTTTGTTTACTTTTAACATTCCAGTCAGAAAAGGCTGCCTTAAGGCAATGATGTGTGTTTGTTTACATTTTTACATTCCAGCCAAAAAGACTGCCTGAAGACAGTGATGTGTATTTGTTAACTTTTGACATTCCAGTCAAAAAGGGCTGCCTTAAGGCAATGATGTGTATTTGTTTACATTTGACATTCCAAGCAAAAAGACTGCCTTAAGACAGTGACGTATATTTGTTCACTTTTGACATTCCAGTCAAAAAGACTGTTTTCAGAAAATTATGTCTATTTGTTTACTTTTGACATTCCAACCAAATGGACTGCCTTAATACAGTGATGTGTATTTGTTTACTTTTGACATTCCAGTCAAAAAGACTGCCTTAAGACAATTATGTCTATTTGTTTACTTTTGACATTCCAACCAAATAGACTGCATTAAGACAGTGATGTATATTTGTTTACTTTTGACATTCCAACCAAGCAGACTGTCTTCAGACAGTGATATGTATTTGTTTACTTTTGACATTCCAACCAAATGGACTGCCTTAATACAGTGATGTGTATTTGTTTACTTTTGACATTCCAGTCAAAAAGACTGCCTTAAGACAATTATGTCTATTTGTTTACTTTTGACATTCCAACCAAATAGACTGCATTAAGACAGTGATGTATATTTGTTTACTTTTGACATTCCAACCAAGCAGACTGTCTTCAGACAGTGATATGTATTTGTTTACTTTTGACATTCCAACCAAACAGACGGCCTTAAGACAATGATGTGTATTTGTTTACTTTTGACATTCCAACCAAACAGACAGCCTTAAGACAGTGATATGTGTTTGTTTACTTTTGACATTCCAACTAAATAGACTGCATTAAGACAATGATGTGTATTTGTTTACTTTTGACATTCCAACTTAACAGACTGCCTTAAGACAGTGATATGTGTTTGTTTACTTTTGACATTCCAACTAAATAGACTGCATTAAGACAATGATGTGTATTTGTTTACTTTTGACATTCCAACTAAATAGACTGCATTAAGACAATGATGTTTATTTGTTACTTTTGACATTCCAACTAAATAGACTGCTTTAAGACAGTGATGTGTATCTGTTTATTTTTGACATTCCAACTTAACAGACTGCCTTAAGACAATGATGTGTATTTGTTTACTTTTGACATTCCAGTCAAAAAGATTGCCTTTAGATAATGATTTGTAATGTTTATTTAGACATTCCAACCAAATGGACTGCTTTAAGACAATGATGTGTATTTGTTAACTTTTGACATTCCAGCCAAAATAGACTCAGTCGACATAGATTTTGTCGACCTGACCCAAAAATGTGCTTTGATATTGCCATTTAAATTATAAACCATTTATCAGAATACCTGTTATCTCTTTGTTTTTGACAGGAATAGGAATGTAATGTAAGTAATGTTACTTGAGTCATGTTTGCTTTAAAAGACCGTAAGTTCAGTTTTGACAAACCTTATCCTGTCCAAGTGTCATTATAGGAAAGCTATCAGTTATGCTATTTACGCTAGACTTATTAGAATGTTTTGTTGAAATTCTAAACAAAATGTATCAAATTTCACATCTTCATAACCTTTTTTGAATAAATCTGAATGGGCGTAACATAACCCTTAAGGAATGATAACCATTCAAGAGAAAGCAAATCTACGAATGAAAGAAAAAGAAAGGACCCACACTTGTAATTGATTTTGTTTGTTCTCTGTTGAGAATAGAAACATATGATGCGAAAGCGTACGGCTGTATGATTGTTAACAACCTGACATAGCTTTATGCCTGATTTGAAACTATTTATTATCATTTCTAACGCTTTGTGTGCGTCTATTATGAATGACTTTAAGCATAATTATCAACGTGCTAATAGTCTAAAGTTTCGGCTGGAATTTGTATATATTTTCTTTCAGTACATTGGGAATGCGGTGCAAAAAAATTGCACAGGTCTATAAATGTGTTACAGTTTATACTAAGATGGCATTTCAGTATCCTGAGAGAAAAGTTAATACCTTGAAGTATTTTTGCACTATTTTTTCTGACCGCTATCTATCCTATTTGTTACTGCTTCATTTAAATGATGAAAATTTCCCAAGAAGTCAATAGATCAGGAACAAAATTATCTTGTTTCAGTATTTTTAAGATCTTTTTTTATCATTTCAGTACAAAACTAAGCTTTTGCAATTATTGGTATTACGTTTTCTCTTTACTAATTTTATAAAACAAGATGAGTGTGCTCTTCATGATGATAATATTGATGATGAACATGATGACGATAATGATTATAATGATGATTTTGATGCAGACAATTTTAATGATGATGATAATGAAAAAATGATTGTAATATAGATGATGATGACGACGACGATGATGATGATGATGATGATGATGGTGGTGGTGGTGTTGCTGCTGCTGCTGATGATGATGATGATGGTGATACTATTGTAACATAACTTGAACTTGATCTTAAAAAAATGGTAACAAGATTAGACGAAGAAACAAACGAAGATACGCACGAACGGTTAAACAAACGGACAAACGAACGAACAAAAGAACGGACAAACGAACGAACAAATGAACGGACTAACGAACGAACAAAAGAACGGACAAACGAACGAACAAAAGAACGGACAAACGAACGAACAAATGAACGAAAAAAAGAACGGACAAACGAACGAAAAAAAGAACGGACAAACGAACGAAAAAAGAACGGACAAACGAACGAACAAAAGAACGGACAAACGAACGAAAAAAGAACGGACAAACGAACGAAAAAAAGAACGGACAAACGAACGAACAAAAAAACGGACAAACGAACGAAAAAAGAACGGACAAACGAACGAACAAAAGAACGGACAAACGAACGAACAAAAGAACGGAACGAACAAAAGAACGGAACGAACAAAAGAACGGACAAATGAACGAACAAAAGAACGGACAAACGAAAAAACACAAGAACGGACAAACGAACGAACAAAAGAACGGACAAACGAACGGACGAACGAACGAACAAAAGAACGGACAAACGAACGAACAAATGAACGAAAAAAAGAACGAACAAACGAACGAAAAAAAGAACGGACAAACGAACGAAAAAAAGAACGGACAAACGAACGAACAAAAGAACGGACAAACGAACGAAAAAAGAACGGACAAACGAACGAACAAAAGAACGGAACGAACAAAAGAACGGAACGAACAAAAGAACGGACAAACGAACGAACAAAAGAACGGACAAACTAAAAACACAAGAACGGACAAACGAACGAACAAAAGAACGGACAAACGAACGGACGAACGAACGAACAAAAGAACGGACAAACGAACGAACAAAAGAACGGACAAACGAAAAAACACAAGAACGGACAAACGAACGAACAAAAGAACGGACAAACGAACGACTAAAAGAACGGACAAACGAACGAACAAAAGAACGGACAAACGAACGAAAAAAGAACGGACAAACGAACGAACAAAAGAACGGACAAACGAACAAAAGAACGGACAAACGAACGAACAAATGAACAGACAAACGAACGAACAAAAGAACGGACAAACGAACGAACAAATGAACGGACAAAGAACGATAGAAAAAACGAAAGAACGAACAAAAGAACGCATGACCGAACGAACAAAAAATGAATGAATGAATGAATGATGAATGAATGAATGAATGAATGAATGAATGAATGAATGAATGAATGAATGAATGAAATAACACAACTAAATTATTAAATCATACAAAAATAACATCGATATTCATGTCAATTCACTATTTATTTACATTAGACATAGTTTAATAGCATAAACGTTATACTAAGTAATTATAATTATCAAATTTTTGAACAAAATTGATAGTGTCTGTTTCTTAATTCATTTTCCAATGTGTAACAGACTCCAGACAGGGCAATTGGGCAAAAAGTTTGACTTAACATCTTAGTTTGAAGGTGGTGCCCTTTTGCTTTAAGAATTCCAGATAACTGGCAGATAACACTATGTAAACTTTCAACAGCAAAATTCAGTAATTATCTTTATCAGACTCGATTAAGTCACATTTAAATGTCTTCTTCTGTGACAACACTATATTTTTGGAAGAGGACATGTAAATAAACCACAGTAGTCTAGGAATAACAAATAGATTGCCAAGATACACAGATTTTGTCGAGAAGCTGTGACGAATGGAACACTTCCTTTCTAAATTTAATAATTTTGAACAAAAAATACTTACTTTCGACTACTGAAATTAGTCACAAAGGCCACTTGCTTTCTCCAGAGCCTTTTTACCAGACCACCAAGCTGCATAAACCTGGTCCATTGTTACACTCTCCGTTTATGGTCATACCTAAACTGTGCCAAAGGCGAGAGGGTAGAGCAAAATCTGTAGTTTCATTTTGTTTTGTTTCAATATTACAAGGAGTAACAAGGCAAATTTAGTTTTCAATGATGCGAAAATAAAAGAAGCAATACCTTTGATTAAATCGTTCTCGATGAAGCCTAAATCGTTCTCGATGAAGCCAGAACTAAGGTTTTTACCAGCCAACATAAATCAAACATGGCACGGACTTTTGACGGAACCGGAAATTAGTCTCGTTCTGAATCATTACAATGATACGCATGGCAGCTATGGTTTATGATATATCAAGGATTCAATGCGTTTCTCACTTTGAATTGTTTTCATTTTCTATTCTTTTCGCAGAAAAATAAGTACACTTCATTACTATTACTCCTAAAAATCTTGGATTTATTTGAAACCGTTGATATTATTGAAAAATTGGCATAAATATATTTGATTTCACTACAAAATGATGCTTATTAGTCGATTTGTATATTTCATTGGTTTAAATTTCCACTAAATTTCATGGTTATTATCTCCCACGATGTTCCACTAAAATTATCTCCTTTGGTATAGTCATAACTTACATTAGTAATTGATTTACCAATCAGGTTTTCATATTTCATCTATAGTCTGTGGTCGTTGAACATGCCTTTTTTTTCGTTTATTTCCAAGATTTTTTTACCAATACCGTCCTGTACGTCATGTCCCGCTGACGTCATATCCTGATGTACAGAAATAACTCTTGCCTTCAGCTAACGAAGTTTCTGTACGAAGGTAATAGGAGTACATGTATAAAAATATCCTGTTACTATTATGTTACAAACTGCGAAAATAATCTGGCAAACGTCTAAGATTTTTAAATAAAACATTTTCCTTACTTACAAACTTTGCATGAAGCTCTATATTTAAAGTGTCAGAATTTAACGAGAAACTTAGATTGAGAGTTCTTCATATGAAAATTCCGCTATAAAATATTCTTTAACCCGCCAGTGAGTAACATTTCGTTCAATTTTAATACTCAGGCGAGACTTTTGTCTTAACAGATTAGACAAAAATGTAATAAAATGTAATAAACAACATAAAATACATTGAGTTCATCATGCAATCAAAGCGATTGGGGGGCTTTTGAAAAGGTTTTCACGTACATTTGAATAGGATCATAAAGACATGTAGTATTTTCAAACTATTAATAAGCCTTCAACACGAAACAATGATCATCTAGGCGATTCATATATGTACGTTTCTATAACTTTTCACATTAAATATTAACATACGTTTAGTATTAAACTTACTTTGATTGTCATCAATTGATGAACAATTAAAAGGCGTTAAAAAGCATGTAACGTCATGAGCTTTTACTTTGTCTCGTCAAAGTTGCACAGGAAACGTGCGGAAGATATACCATGGTGTTCGAGGTGGAGAAACAAATTTTGGTACCTAAAAATCAGAGCATTTAAAGAATAGTTGAAACTATTCTTATCAGCAGAGTAGACATGTTTCTTATACGATTTTTGTTTTCTTTTCAACACATCTATTTTTGTTTGACACACCAGAACACATTAAAGGGGTCTTCATGCTTTACGACCCAATGGTTGTCTATCCATCGTTTGTCATATCTTTACGTCAGCCTGTACTTGAGAGAATGGGTAATCAAAGAAATCTATCTTGTTCTGAAATTTACGAAAACAGTTACTCCGCCTTATATTAGCACGTTCAGAGCAGTGGAAACAATTTTACACTGTAAGGTGCCAAATTATTCCAAGCATACAACACAGTCTGCAGTTACATTCAAAATAATAAAATGTCTTTGGGGAAACTGTACACAAATTTAAAAGGAAAATCAATGTAGGTTGAACAACATTTCTCATTCCCATGAAATTTCCGAGGAATGAATACAAAACAATTTTTTTTTGTAAAAATGCTGTTAAAGACATATTTAAAGTTACAAATTACCTGCCACTTAACAACAAACGGAATGTTTTACCTTTATTACCTAAAGACTGACTGTAAAAATTAATTAGCTTAGTACCTCCTAATTACTCTGAAACACATTTTTGTATAAAGATTGACATCTAGCCGTCAAAGTAATGAGTTTCATTGCTAAGAGAATAGTCTGCGTCTCGACATGCGGTTCACTTGGCGCGTGCCTTATGATCGTATGACGACGGTAAAATTATATATAATCCCCGATACAAAACATTCTCAAAATGGTCCATTGAGAAATAATTCGCTCAAAACAACAATCTTTTTTTTTTTTCATTTTCATTGAGATTATAATTTGCACTTTTAAGTACATGTATAAATATATTTCTGCTTTCATCTTGAATAGAATTTATAATAAAAACAATGATTTTCAGTTTACAAATTTCAAACAAATCAATTTTAAGCAAAGATTTATAAAAATGCACTGACTGTACACAATGACTGTACACAATGACTGTACACAATGATGACTGTTTTAGCTAGCGAGCTTTTCTAGATGTTTAGATAAAAATTATATAACCCCACCCCCCACCATAACCCCCTTGGGCTAGACACTTAGTAGTCTAACACAATGACATAAATTATCATTGTCTGTTTTAGTATCTGTAGGTGCTAGGGCATGTCTTTATGTACACTGTTTTATTATCATCGTTATTGAAATTAACATCAGAATCATCATCTTAATCAATATTGTTGTTGTTGTTGTTTCTGCTGTTTAAAGTTTCAGCTGAATGTGTCATAAAAACACTTTTGTTTACCTTTCTTTTTTTTACAAGAACAATATGGGTATTTGTTTAATAAACGACTGCCTACCTTAAAATCTATATATTTATGACTGTCGAATTTAACCTCCTTTCAACACTTGCAAGACAGTGTTATTAGTACTGACAAAAACTCCCAGACAATATTTTATAACGGCTGTATAGTTGTTGTTGTTGTTTTTTTACCTTTTCCATCTTTTATCAGAAAGTACGACTTATTAAGTACAAAGGTAACTTGCCAAAATTGGATTTTGAATAATTAATATCCTTTAAATTGCATTTTCTTTGACCAGTGTTAGCGTGACGATTTAATTATAAAAGTTAATGAAATATGACGGCTGCATAATTAGTAAGTTACTTGCTTAGAAAAAATAAATGATGCGGGTGATAGAACTAAAACAAAAAGAAAAAGAAAAAATGTGTACTGAGCAGAAAAAAAGTACTTTAGCATATCTGTCATAACTTCTCATCTCGCGAGATCTCAGTTTTAAAATCCAAAATGACGTAACTATAAAACGGTGATACTATTAGAACTCTCATTTTATATACTTATCCATTGTTAAACAATTTAGTAGAAATTAGTTACATAGTCGACAGACGAACATAGCCGCTATGTTCGGATGATGTAGCTAGACACGATAACATCTAAAGCTCTCCGCATGAATCTTTTCTTGTAAATAGAAATGGCGGTAAGAATTTGTAAAGGTGTTACACTGACTTTGCGATAGAATCTTAATCCCAGCGACAAGGCAAAAATCTAATTTTGTGTTTGACCAGCGTACAGACAGACTGGCAACTAACATTGTACGTTTTTGTTGTTGTTTTTTTCTTTCTTTCTTTCTACTTGTCAGGGTTTTACATAACAGCAAAATAGTATGACTAGTCCGTTTCCATGTCACTCAATATCTAAATTAAAATAAATGAAAATAATAATGCAACACATTGTGCAAATGACACAAAAGGACTGATAAATCATAATCAATTTAAACTTTAGGTGATTCACTTTACTTGATTTTAAAACTACCAATCAGTGAGTTAGTGTGTGAACCTTTATTTCCTACAGATTTAAATATCTAAATCTTTTAAGATATACCGTTAGTGAACAGTATTTCGGGAAGTATTCGATTTATTTATAAGCCAGTATTCGAATTAAAATAAGAATATATCTATAATACAATATATTCAGCTGTGCGAAAATAAAAACACAGGATAAAATCTTAGTCTAAGTTGCCTTTTAAACTGGCCGTGTCCCGCCAGTTTTTATTTGTATTCGTTTTTTAAAAGGTGACTCATAACCACAAAGCAGAAGTCTTACTTTTGTAAACATGAAAATGTAAAATTTACGTAAGAAAATAAAAGCAAGAAACATTAGTGAAAATATTGAGATGTCGGCGAGTACAGACTAACAGTCTGTCTTAATATAATTGAAACAGCAATAAAATTTAGAAACTACATTTTAAGATTAGAAGGGGCGGGCCGAGATAATGCTCTATCCAACCAGGGTCTAGGCTCTTATCAATATTCATTGCATTTAACTTAACAAATATTTCAACGCTCAAACAAATATGGTTATTAGAAATGTTTAATGTATTTATAATTATAAGCCATGTTCAACAGTGATTTATCTATTGCTTCAAATAAATATTATTTCAAATAAGCACTTGAAATTTATGAGAGGAGGCCTTTTGAAAAGAAAACGAGAGGTAACATTGTCCGAAAAGTGATATACGCCGCTTTAAGTAATTTCAGACCTACTAGGTAAAAGTGGCTGTCCGATATTTCCGATAGTCAGTTTGCGTTAGAATTATCTACCAATTATGGATGTTTCAATGCTTTAATAGTTATCTTTGAACGAAACTATTCTTTTTGACCTCCTAATTCGACGTAAGAATTACGATTTTGAAATTAATTTACCTACATTAATAGATTGAAAATATTACTTTCGTCGATTGTGAATGTCTCGCAAGACTACATTTGTGGTAAGCCGAGGTTGACATTACCGTTTCAAGGGTTGATATTATTTGCTATCGTCCCCTGAGATGTGATATTTATTTTATTATACCGGACACAAAATGAAAAAATATATGTACATCAAAATTAGCTTAATTTTAAAAAAAGCCCACACACACAAACATCAACCAAAGACTTTTTAGGTTTTTGCATCAACAAATCCATTTCTAGATTATCCAGTTCCTTCCACCTGATTGATTAGTCCAAAAAGTTAATTATGCATAAACATGAAAGTGCACATTCATGTGTGGAATTATGTTATAATTACTATAACTTGAAAATATGATTGGGAACAAAGAAGAGTTCTATTTTTTAGGAACACGTGAGGGTGACATTATGTTGATGTATTATAATTCTATTTTTCTACTAAAGGAAGAAAACAGCTATATGATTATACTTAGGGTGTGTGCTTCCTTTCAAGCCAGTAAATCCGCCGGTCGCTGGACAATCGTCACGATAATCTTCGTGCATAAACGGCTCCATATTTACAACTTAATATCATACATCGCACATGTAGTTTCATATTTTATAAAATTATAAAAAAAATCTGAACTGTCACATAGTCTAACGGCAAAAGTGGTCACTGTGCAAGTAGTTTTATTTGTCAATGTATGAATCAAGTTCCATTTTAAATTGAGAAAATCCAGAAAAAAAAACTTGTAAATCACGAGCCTGACATAAAAAAAATCTACATGTTTACATCTAGTAAACTAAGTTTAAAGAATTATCAATACGGAAAAAAACTGCAGTTTAACTCAGTACTGGTAGAAGACTGATTGAAAAAGAGATAGCAATCAGGTAACGCGGAGACTGCGCTAGCCGTTAGCTCACTTGTAGTGTCTGGTAAGGTGTTAGGGCCCTGATATGCTGGCGACCCTGTCGCAGTCACAACGACTACACTGAATGCTCGCTATGTCGTTGCTAGTAATAAACCAAGTCAATGGCTTGATACACAAATAATGCGTTTTATCTGAAAGGATAACATTTACAGGTAAGAAAGTTTGAGCGTTTTAATGAATAATTCTACATGTTTATTTGTTTTATGGTTAATTTTATAGACACTTATTTTACTTTTATATTCACTCATAAGTGTTTTGTAGCATAGTAAACAGTTTGGAAGAACATTTAAGAAATTATTTGTTGTAACTCATTGTCTCGGATTCCGTGATAATTATCTTTAGTCAGTTAATTCTTGTAGATCTACAGGATGCTCCCTGTGCGAGATTTTCGAGTTATATTGCACGTGCTGTCTAGATACACGCTTATGCGATAAGGTTACTGTTATAACAAGCTATTGTTGTTTTTTCAGACGCTTTTATAGAAGTTTACTTATTCTTTTTTCATTTCTTTATTCTAAGAACGTAAAACGGACAAGAATGTTTCGGTTTTTTCTTGGTAATTGGACCATGTACATTTTAATACGATTATTTTTTTTGTCATTTATCACCGTATAATTTTTCAAGAAATTTTATCCACCAGTCGTTTACTGTTTAGGCTAACTTGCATAAATGACAAAAGATAGGATCGAATCCACACTGATTAGATCTGCGGTGTATAGAAAGTGACAGTAATGTTTCCGGGTGGGTTGTCGGTTAGGCAGCCAACCATGTAAGAGTTAATTTTGAATTATGTAAAAATGTTCCCAATACCTAACGTACCCGAATAAACCAAAGAAGCAAATACTTTCTCAAACTAAGAATATAAAAATTAATCAATATGGAACTTAAAGTGTGCCTAAATAAACACGGGACCAAAAAAGGACAAAAATCTTCTCGGGGAAAATGTAGGATACATTTAAATAGTACGTATTTATAGTAAGTCGTTTTGAAATGTTTGCAGCTAAATGAACAAACATTTATATCGTTTTTGAATGAACCAGGACGCACAACTCAAATATTTCTAACTGGTATTATTAAATGTCTTTACGTTACTCAGTTCCTGATTTGAATACCAAGTAACGTTATAAACATAGACGATTATTCATGATAATGAACTGCTCTGCTTTGATCATCGTAAAATGATAGATGTACATTTTTTTTTTCATTTCTGCATGACATACTTAACTGATTCAGGTACGTCAAGTTTTTAGCACGTAAAAGTGGGAAATTATCAGATTTAACGAAAAATGTTATTTCTTCTGTTTTACGCATTTATACACAGCTAATACAAAAAAGACGCGGGTTAAAATCGTAAAGAAAACAATAAAACTGATCCTTAATACGGTACAAATTATTTATAATGTCTTAAGAAAACTGAAGTAAATGTAATTTTGTACTTATAACACATTTAATGAAGTCATACGTGTATTTTTGATAACCACTTTATCGTTCTGTGACAGGAAAGATTAATTCCTTTAACCTTGATGTTCATTGAAAAAATTCAATTACCATACACTGTTTTGAAAGGTGTAATGTTTACTCCAGTATATATCTAATAATTTCTTAATTCAATATAACACTTGTCTTTAAAACGTGCTATTGCATTATCGAAAAAGGAAATGAGATTGCTAGGAGTTATATTTCGTTATTTTGTGAATTTTACATAAAATGGAGAAAACATACGTAATGGAGTTAAATTCACTGCAGTTTGACTATAGTTTTGTGGTATATTTTTACATATTTATTTTGCTGTGATAAGATTGCAAACCCCATTATACACACTGCCTGTGTCTTTTTAACTGGAAGGTAAATATTTATACTATTATCCATTAAAGTCAACATTTAGATATTTAAAACCTCACTAGAGTCTGTAGTACTAGCTGTCGTTGACCTAAAGACATAATTATCATGCCAATGTAAATTTCACGGCGCAGTCAGCTGGCTTTTTATCTCATATCGGACCAATTAATAAGTCTGAGGCAACAATTAATTGCTCTGTCCAATCCAATAAAACGACTCATGTCTCCAATTTATTGAAGTCTGCCGAGGCTATTTCGACTAATCTATTCACCAAGAAATAATCTCTTAAATTTATTATTCCAATAAAATTTGACATCTACAACAAAGTGGCTGTGATGAAGACTGAACGAAGTAAATAAGTTAAATTCAAAATTCAGTATGAAACGAGCATATAATCGCCAAAAGTCCATTGTCTCTGCGTGTTTGTTGTTGTTGTAGTTAACGTTGTTATTGTCACTTCTGCTGCTGTTGTTGTTGTTGCTAGAGTTAAATTAGTATGAAATTAGGACCATGTCACTATCCCATAAACAACAACTGACTGCGTGTTTGTTCAATTTGTTTAAGTGTTGGTGTTGTAGGTGCTTCTGTTGTTTCTGCTCTGGTGTTGTTGTACGGGAAGGAATAACTCTAAAATGATTCGTTTCTTTTCAACGAATAGTCAAAAGATTAATTATTCACTTAAATTATCGAAATTGTTTTGCAACTTTTTCTTTTTGTGTCTAAATCTTAAATATGAATAAACTAGAAAAATAATGTCAACTGAAATATCCAAAATCCATGTAAGGCAGACATATTCAATAATCACTCAGGTGATCAAAATCCATGTAAGTCAGTCATATTCAATAATCATTTAGGTGATCAAAATCCATGTAAGGCAGTCATATTCAATAATCATTTAGGTGATCAAAATCCATGTAAGGCAGTAATATTCAATAATCATTTAGGTGATCAAAATCCATGTAAGGCAGTCATATTCAATAATCATTTAGGTTATATTTCAGAAATTCAGGCATCATTTAAAGCGTACATCCAGGACTGTTTATTCAATTTCAGTTTATAAATACAAATGTACATTTAACCGTGTTTTATAGATGTCATTTATATGGGTGTTATATCAGTTTTTATTGCGTCTTTAATGGCGGTATCAATCATTCATGTGTATTGCGATAGTTTAACATTTTCTCGCTTAGTTTTGTTATTACTATATTAATTAATCTTCCATTAAGAAAGTTTTAGTTTCAGAGATTTTAAACAACAAGATTTTGAATTAAGTATTAGTTCTTGTATTTTTAAACGAATCTCAACCATATGGCGGTAAAATCAAAAGTATTTGATGTAATGTCAGCTTAAATAGTAACGGGGTTCCACTGAGTTAAACATGACTTAAAGTTTCTCTATTTGAAAATCATCAGTTATGGGGGTCTGTTTTTGTTTGATTGTTGTTGTTGTTGTTTTCAGATTTTAAATAACCTGTCTGTCTTAAGGCTTTCAGTCTGGAGGAATTACAAATTTTACAAAATTATAAATTACAAAACGTATTTTAAGAAGAAACGCTAACTGAATTATCGAGTTCTAATACAAGCAGAGATCTAAGGCGTCATAACAATAATCATCTTCCTCCTAGGTCTCGAACTGTGGCGTCAGAAATGTCGTCTACGACTCGAGTTAATAAATGAATTCTTTAGATTGTGAATAAAAAGAGAAAAGAAACATCTATGTGACAAACCTTCCGTAAAGATTTTGAATTAATCTCATTTCAAATATGTGCATCAGATGATTCAAAGTTAAGTACACCACAGTTGATATGATACAGATCTGTTAACATGAAATATAAATAAAATTATAAAATACGATTTGGAGATAATATTTTATCTGTCATCTCCGTTCATTCGACAGATGTTTTGAAGCTTCTTATTTTTTTCCTTGTGACACGTTTGAAAAAGGTTGTATGTTGAACGCTTTCTTTTATATTTCAGTCAAAGTATGCGTATAATCAGTGAGGAGTAGATCTTTCAACACTGCCGACACACTATTGGAGGAAAACCCTAACAGAGGAATAGCTGTTAAAAATGCAAACTGTCAAAATATTTAGTCTATATGAAACACTTCATATTGCTCTTATGAAATTCTTTTTCTCGCCTCGGTAGGGCTTAACTTGGGACGGAAAAAGTCATATCATTTTTTTTCTGTGCTTCAATACTGAAACTTGAACAATAAAACTATAGGCAGAAAGCGTTAAGTAAAATACATGTGTAGTGAAAATAGGAGTTTAAAAGTGATAATTAGCTACACGTCTGGATGAGTGGGTTTTGAATGAATTAACTATCTGGTAGTGCAGAATTAAGAGATGAAACGTTATAATGAATCAGTGATCATGTGTTTAAATTAATAAAGAATGTGCTGTCGCATTTTGCGCGTTCTTCAACATGTGTCATATTACAATGCTCACAGGGATTAGACGGCATTAGATGGGATTTATACTGGCTTTAAATATCACGTGGTTAAGGTCACATGACCTCAAGTTTCATTTTTTATATTATTTAAATAATTTACAATATTATGTAAGAAGGGATAGTTTAAAGACTTGAAGAAAAAATACTTTGTACAACGAATAGTCTGAAAATATATAATAATACCGTGAATATGATAGTTTATACATGTGAAACAAACACCAGATGACTTTACTATGGTTACACAAAATGCTGGGATAATTAACAGCCTGATTGGAATTTTCTTGTGTACATTATTTATTCACATCATGGGTTTTGGAAAAGCTCGTGCACAACTGTCAGGTTTGTCTCTCTTATTTATTTATTTTTTGTTTGTTTTGTTGTAATAATTTTTAAGGCTCAGAATTGTTGCGGACCCGTTCCCCTTTCTTCTCATACTTTGGATTCCGCACGATTTACTAAAATATAAATCCAAGAACTGCTGGTCAAGTGACATTTTTATCTCTCTTTTGAGATTAATAGATAATCGATGCAATATTTACAGAAACAAATAAAGCCCTGTTCACTCATTTACCCATTCGTTTAAAGAGAAATGATGAAAAGTCTTCAAATTATTAAGTGTAATACTTCATAATTATGTCAATATTTTTAATGAAAAAAAAAACAACAATATCTTTAACATGTTTTACGAAAATGTACTTTCTAAAAGGCCTAATTCATTCATTTTCGATTTTTGTTTCCATATGGATTTGCTATATTAGCATTTCAATGTTTATTTTTGTGGTCAGTTAATTTTTTCCCCAGTATAGATCTAGTACCGTTATGTACTATTCCCGACCCAAATTTTAACCAGTCTCACTATTTGTAATCTTCTTTCAATTCCACCCGTCTGTGAGTCTTAACTCGCAGACACTTTTCTTACCACCAGAATAGGATTGTATTTCTTATATCACGCGGTTGTCACATTGATTGATATCACGTGGTGTAAATGCACGGGTTCTTTGAATTATAAGTGGTTATAAACATAATGAAAATAGTTAGTGAGATTATAACAAACCTGTCCAGCAGGCACGTCAAAGTCATCAATAAAAATTGTTTAAAAATTGTAGATAGAACTTACGATACTTAAACAAACGGAGTCTTCATAATCTTGCTAAGAATTATCATATGAAAATGATAAACTGAAGAATATTCAGGACGGTATGGATGAAGTAAAATGAAATTAAATAAAAAACAACAGCAGCCTTTTCTAAGAACAGTAGTACAAGAAAGAATGTTACATTGTGACTAGTGTGCATATTATTTTTTCACTCAGAATCATTACGTTTAGTAAAGAATGGAAAAAGTAAAAGACAAAGTTAATCATGAAATAAAATTGTCTTTAAAAATAGAAAAGAAAAAATAAATTAACATCCATTCAGTTGACATGATAAAAAGGGAAAGGTGAAACTTTTTTTTTTGAGTACATGCTAATTATATGTAGAAAAAAAAACGTACATAGAACATAACACAAATTCATCTGACTTTTTTGTGCAGGCTTTGACAAGAAAAGGTTCAGAATTAAACTATATCTTCAAAACAATAGTTACAAAGGCAGAGGGAAGTGGAGAAACTGATTAGTAATCTGGTTGGATACCCAGGTACACTGGTTAGGTGGACTGACGGCCGGAATATGACCGTAGCAGTTAAAATTTGCGTTAAACCCCAATCAAACAAACAAATAAATACAAAGGCAGATACAAACATGTAAAAAACCACAATAATATAAGACATATATCATCATAGAACAACACGACAAATAATCACACATTCATATAATATAGTAAAACTTGGACCAGCACTGCATAGATATACATGATGTATAAATGAACAGACTATATATAACCGAACATGTAATTTAGTTTACACGTTTAGAATTTTTAGTTCATTTTAGGTGCATACTTTCACGCGAAAAGAGAATTATTTATAAGTATGTAGGTAATCAGTTTAAAGTTAGTGCTAAGATGAATTGACATTGTCAACACACGATAATTTATCCTAGTTTAGTAGACCAAGTTTGCATGGTGAAATAGATATAAATTATTTCAGCGACACATGGTGTTCATCCGTATTTTTCTTCTTTTTTTCTGGCTTCAGTGTTTTTTGAAAGAAAAAGACTACCTTAACATTATTTCATTTTGATAAATCCCGTTCTTTTCTTTTCTGATCTTCTGATTTATTCTTTTCTGCTCTACTCTGCTCTGTTCAGCTCAGCTTTGCTCTTTTCTGCTCTACTCTGCTCTGTTCAGCTCAGCTTTGCTCTTTTCTGCTCTACCCTGCTCTGTTCAGCTCAGCTTTCCTCTTTTCTGCTCTACTCTGCTCTGTTCAGCTCAGCTTTGCTCTTTTCTGCTCTACTCTGCTCTGTTCAGCTCAGCTTTGCTCTTTTCTGCTTTAGTCTGCTCTGTTCAGCTCAGCTTTCCTCTTTTCGGCTCTACTCTGCTCTGTTCAGCTCAGCTTTCCTCTTTTCTGCTCTACTCTGCTCTCTTCAGCTCAGCTTTGCTCTTTTCTGCTTTACTCTGCTCTGTTCAGCTCAGCTTTGCTCTTTTCTGCTTTACTCTGCTCTGTTCAGCTCAGCTTTGTTCTTTTCTGTTCCGTTTTTTTTCTGTTATGTTTTGCTTAGCTCTGATGGCGATTTCCAAAAGCTTTACATTAATCTGAATTAATTTGTCCATCTGAGTTCACAATGACGGTTCTGGTCTAGTGTGGTCAGTTCCTCAGCTGACTGTATAAAAACCCGTATATAACGAATGCCCGCATAATGCGAAGACTTGGATATTATGACTGGCTCACCATCATTTTGAGGTGAAGGAATGAATGTTATAATAGAAGTTAGAATGTCACAGTTACTGGTGAGTGTTACGCCGTGAAACAAAATTGTAGTTATTTTTATTAAGTGAAAACAGTCAGTTCTCCTCTGAACCATGAGATGCACGTTACCTCTCCAGAGATACCCTTCTTTCTTCTGTATGCTTAGTCTATAGCACCGATACATGTGACCTCGGTTTCAAATCTCACTCGAAAAAAATGGTAGTAACGTTAGTGGAAGACAGAAGGACCGAACTTTTGGCCCCTGGATTAGAAATGCCGTGCGTTACCACAGGGACACTTATCCGCCTCACTTCGCTTTTGAAATTACCACAATTCAAAACTAAATACCTGTGAGTAAAACTAGTCGAGATATTGTTTTGTAATTTTACATTCCAACATAAATCATGACAACGCTACTAATTGCTTTTTAATTGGCATGTTTGAACATTTCTATTATTGTTAAAATAATTTAATACCGTCGGGGTTTCCATGGCGCCAGCATTTCCTATGATTGAATAGCTTTTATTTTGTGCCCGTTTAACTATTATTAGGATGCCTGGTTCCGTGACTTTTTCTTCAAAAGATTAATTTTACATTCTATTGGATTACACCATTCATTTATTTGTTTGTTCGTTCCGTTGTTGTTCGTTCTGTCGTTCTGTTGTTGTTTGTTTTGTCGTTCGTTCGTGTTCATTCGTAGGTCGACGTATTTTTGTTCGTTCTATCATTAACTCATACTTCCATTTCCCTTCCTTACCTTTTCTTTCATTCTTTCCCAACTGTACTCTTACATTCATTTCTCCTTCCTTGTGTTCATTCGCTCCTGTATGCCTTTATTCATTCAATCACAGGAGGCAACAAGGTTCAGGGGTAGAGCGCAAGGCTCCTGATCCGGAGGTCGCGGGTTCGAATCCCGTCAGAAGCGAGATTCTCTCACGATCTTTACGTTCCCCCACATTGTGCGATTACTGGCATATATGCAACCCAGGAAGCAGTCGTCGAGCGTGATGATTCTAAGTTGTAAGAACTTGTATCGCAATCGATGTAAAATAAATGAGTCTAAACTAATTCAATCACATGACTTTTCGGTGTTGTACATTTGATCTGGGATCAAAATTCATAACATAACAATAATAAAAATAATATATATATTTATCAAAAGGGACAGCAGTCATATTTGCTAGCTTTTAAAAGATTTTATCAAATTCTCATTTACTTTAAACGACAACTTCATGTTTTAATTTTCCTCAAAGTTTTACTTTTGCCCCCAACACCCTCACTTTTGTTTGATGTGTATGAGAACTCCTTGTCGTACGGAAGAATGCTTTTAACTTATGGCCTGATTTTAAAAGCAAAAAAAAATAGCACATTCGGAACAAAGTGCCTTTCACACACCGTTTCAAACTGCATTTAAAAGTCTTCGATTTCAAACCACCTACATTTTATACGTAACCTTAGTTCACGTCACTGATTATCTTAAAAGACAACTAGAAGATCTTCGTTTCATGATTAAGCGTAAAATGGTTATTGTTAATGTTCGACCTTATACCCCTCGTGTGAGCCACTGTCTGTTTTAGCGGTCACTGGTTTTGAATTCGAAACATGTAACAGAAAACTACAGGGCGGTAATAACATGTTAGTTGATCATATTATATGTTCTGATAATTCATATCATGTAACGATACCAATGCAGGAGGTGGGTTGAAGATAATTGTGCAAAACCTTCTGAATTTATATAAAAAAAGAAAAGAAAATGACATTTGACAAATTGACACGCGAGAAGATTTTAAGCATGTTAAAC
Source organism: Cyclina sinensis (assembly GCA_012932295.1). Lineage (NCBI taxonomy): Eukaryota > Metazoa > Mollusca > Bivalvia > Venerida > Veneridae > Cyclina > Cyclina sinensis. The sequence continues at coordinate 13,246,054 of JAAONU010000009.1, read as the reverse complement.
ATGTTGATAGAAGATAAAAATGAAACTCTTTTTATGAAAGTCAACCTTCTAAGGTGTATTTTTAACGAATTATATTTAAAAGATCTTTTTATACAAAGTAACGTTTTCTTATTTATGACATACAATTTCTTTGAAATTTAGTAGATTTACAGATACACTTTAGTGAGATATAGCTACGTAATAGCTCTTATGGAACGAATGTATTATAATTAAAAGTTAAACGCAAAAAACATTTGCCAGTTTTTTTTTATTATTGTAGGTTTCGATAAGAGACAATTATTTCACAGGAAAATTAACATAGCACAGACCTCTCTTTGGCTCTGTTTAACTGCCTACGGTATATGTATTATGCAAGCCTGTAATATGTCAATTTTTTGAAATTTTATCCGAAAACGAACTAATCTGAGTACTATGCAAAAACATGACTTCTTTATTACTAATTTCCAACCTTTTACGGGTTACTTAGATCTACATTAACGTAATTTACTTATAAATACTTAACAGTAACTCATATGACGCAAGATTGTTTTATGATAAATATAATCCCAGAACACCACAGTGAACGATAATAAAATTACAAAAACCCATGAGAAAATGTTTTAAGATTACTTTAAGATAATTAAAACTAATCTTATTCTGCTTAGTCATTCACCAGTTCGTGAAATTAATGCAAATTAGTGTTAAGGTAGTAACATACCTAAATAAATAACTCTGAAGGGTACTGGGACTATAAGGTAAAATTACAACCCGTTCTCCCGGAACAAAGTTTGAATTTAGTTATCAAAATCGAGAAGTAATCACATATATTGTTTTTCATTTACAATTTATAGCATGTTATTTTTATAATTGTGCCTTTATTGTGTTTCTTGCACTTGTGGTTTAATGTTATTTTTGCATTTAAAAACGGATGCGTTATGAGCAGTGTAATTCACCACTTCTGCCTCATACAGTAGGGATAATTCTACGTCACGGCCAAAAATTGTAGCGGAAACTAGCGATGTCGAAACGAAAACAACCGATCATCAAAAACACTTTTTTTCTTATCAAAAGCAATATTTTCATAATTTCGCAGTTAAACCATTTTAATCAGTACATAATGATTATTTTGAATAGACAAAGTTGCTATAGTCTTGTCACATGACCTTTTATGTCCGGAAAATGGCTTTTCAGATATACTCATTGAAAAGGTCAAGGTAAATTACTAAGGAGGACAAACGTAATGTCTTGGATACCGCCATGCCCCGTTGTATTGTTAATTTGACACATTTTGTGTTAATGAAAATTTTAAAAAAAAAACAAAAAAAACCTACGTCTTGAAGTCAAAGTAAAATTTATAACCACCGAGAACTTGCTTTTTTAATCCTCTAACGTTTGACTGAAGTTCTAACTTTTTAAAGTTTATTTAGTTGGACTGTTGTCCGTGAGTTTCATTTGAAAATCATATTGTCGGGAAGACAGGACGACAGACGCTTCGGAAGAAGTTTTTTCATACAACCGTCTGAAACAGTTAACCTATTTTGTTACTTTTATCTAGGTATGAACGGGGGTTTAATCTCTAAATTGCAGCTCTAAAATTTTAGGTGGCAGACCCTTTAACAGTAAATCACGGAAGTCGATAGATTTTCAATATTAAATGCCCATAAAATTAGAAATATCACAGAGGGAAGGCTCCATCACTTGCGGTAATCTGTACCCAATGAGTCGCGAAATTAACATTTCATTGATTTATACACACTGCGGCAGGAGGTGGGGTGTCATATATATCATATTTTATTCGCCTTTCAAACGCGTATTTTAAAATATTTTGTAAAAAAGGATTTTTACTGTATGACTTTGTTAGAATGTTTATTTTAGAAATAGATGTACAGAGATAGATATTTACAAAGAACTTGATTATCATGTGTTTGGTATTCAGACGTTTTCGCGTGTCTTATTCGGGCCTCACGTTAATCCTTCGATATATGAAAACTTCAAGTACTGCCAGAAATTCCTATCCAGTGGTCATTATTTCTTAGTTCTGTATTTTGACGATTGCGAGGACAAAATCGTGAAAAATGGCACAGTTAACCGAACAACGACCATGTCCCTTACAAACGACAGAGAGCTTATTGCTATTTTCTTTTAATGAACTCTATCAAAATGTAAACTAAGACCCTTCTTAAACTTATTTCTTGGCAATGTGTGTTTGTTTGTTTTTTTCTTTATCGTTATAAGTTTTCCGGATTTAGTGTAACGAAATAACGGAAGAATGCAAATTACCGATATATACATGTAATGTTAAAAAAATTGTCCTATTTTTGTACACTATCTCAGCAGTATTCTTCTTATAAAAAATGTTAAAAATCGGATAAAAACAATTAAATGAACCAAACTGGCCTAACTCAGGTAATAAGCTTAATTCAGCCTATGATAGAAAATAGGCTAAATTCGGATATAGACAGAAAATAAGAAAATATATAAATAAGATGAAAAATAAGCTAAAATCGACCTAAGATGGAAATTAAGCTTAATCGAACTAAGATAAAAATTAAGCTCAAATCAACCAAAGTCAGAAAATACGCATAAATCGACCTAAGATGGAAATTAAGCTCAAACGACCTAAGACAGAAATTAAGTTTAAATCGACCTAAGATGGAAATTTAACTAAATCGTCCATAGAAAATAAGCAGATGGAAATTAAGCTGAAATCGACCCAAGATGGAAATTAAGCTAAAATTGCCCTTTGACGAAACTAAGCTAAAATCGGCCGAATGGTCAAAAAGGCTTAAATTAGACGATGTCAGCAAATAAGCTAAAACTGACTTAAGACAGACATTAAGATAAAATCGGCTTATGACGAAAATTGACCTATGGCGAAAAAAAACTTAATTTGACCTTTGACGAAAATAAGTTTAAATCGGCCAAAGTTACAGAATAAGCTTAAATCGACCGAAGTTACAAAATAAACTTAAATAGGCCCAAGTTACAAAATAAACTTAAATCGGCCGAAGTTACAAAATAAACTTAAATCAGCCGAAGTTACAAAATAATCTTAGATAGGCCAAAGGCTGAAAATAAGTAAGAATTGGTCATAGACGAAAATAAGCTAGAATCGACAAAAGACGGAAAATAAGCTAGAATCGACAAAAGACGGAAAATAAGCTTAAATCGACAAAAGACGGAAAATAAGCTAGAATCGACAAAAGACGGAAAATAAGCTTAAATCGACAAAAGACGGAAAATAAGCTTAAATCGACAAAAGACGGAAAATAAGCTTAAATCGACAAAAGACGGAAAATAAGCTTAAATCGACAAAAGACGGAAAATAAGCTAGAATCGACAAAAGACGGAAAATAAGCTTAAATCGACAAAAGACGGAAAATAAGCTAGAATCGACAAAAGACGGAAAATAAGCTTAAATCGACAAAAGACGGACAATAAGCTAGAATCGACAAAAGACGAAAAATAAGCTTAAATCGACAAAAGACGGAAAATAAGCTAGAATCGACAAAAGACGGAAAATAAGCTAGAATCGACAAAAGACGGAAAATAAGCTTAAATCGACAAAAGACGGAAAATAAGCTTAAATCGACCAAAGACTTAAAATAAAACTTAAATTGGCCTATGACTAAACTAAGCTTTAATCGGCCCGAGGCAGAAAAAAGTTAAAATTGGCCTGAGAAAATAAAATAAATCGACCTAAGGCAGAAAAAAAGTTAAAATCGACCGAAGACAGGAATAAGCTGAAATCGACCCTCCAAAAAAGTATCAAGGTAATACCTAGATATAACTTTCTTGTAAACATATTGGATATAAAGATTACACGTAATACAGTATCCCGGACGGAAGGATACCGAAGATCGAGGCTGGTGTATTATTCGTTTTTATACGATGCCAAGAAATTCAAAATTCATCAAACAGTTTACATTCACTGGATTTTTCAGAATGTTGTAAATTGTTCTTATCAATTTTTGAAGATTAACAGGTATTATGGATATCAAATACCGAGTCGGATTGACTATGGTGAAATCATTTAATATTTAAAGATGTAATCATTAATAACAAATGTTTGTGAGGTCTGTAAGTCATAGAGATTTATTTTAAGAGATTTTCTTTCGCAAATGATTTTTTCAGAGGGTATATTGTATTTTTCAGTTGTTTCTCCGAGCTTAATACTACACTTAAAACTTTGAATGTTGAAGTATTCCATTACAAATAACAAGAGAACAATAATTTCAAGATTTTTGCCAGATTTTGTGTCTGACATTATAGTGATATTAGTTCTCGTTCGATTGTTTAATCTGTCAAAATGTTGTACGTCATCAAAGTTTGCTTTAAGGTACGATACAGCGTCAGCTTTCGACGTCATAAAATGCTGACTTCTTTAAGGTACGTCAGAGCGTCAGCTTTCGACGTCATAAAACGCTAACTTAAATCTTTAAGGTACGATACAGTGTCAGCTTTCGACGTCATAAAACGCTAATAAGGTACGATACTGCGTCAGCTTTCGACGTCATAAAACGCTATTTTAAAATACAGTGTCAGCTTTCGACGTCCAAATAAAACGCTGACCTTGTAAACATTGGAAACCGTTTCGTTGAATGTAAACATCTTTTGTGTATCAACTGGACATCGAATACCAAGTATTGACAAAAGAACCTTGGATTTCATGACCCTGCCAGACTCAGACAATTCCCTGACAAACATAGTATGTTCTCTAGAAACAGCGGAAGATTTCATTTTAAAAATCTAAAACGTTTTAAGATATGATGCTATAAAGGATTTTTTTTGCAAGATTCTGGGAGCTATAAGAATGTAAAACACTTACAAGAAAATTTACTTGAATTTCGAGTTAAACTGCATTTCCATCAGTTTTTATCCCTATTTGTGTGAAAATGTAAATGATAATTTTATGCTGAGTATGAATAATTAACCCGATTAAATACTTTTTAATGATCCTAAAATGATTTTTAAAGACCTAGAGGCCCTGATAAGGACTTAAGTCGGTACTGTTTGTAAATGCTTGTTTCTTTGATGACTTTGCTATAAAACTCGTTAATTATTCGCGAAGCAACAACTGGTCAGTTAATGTGACCATATCTAGGCAGCTGACAGACATGTGGTCTTTTTTATTGTCCGCCAACAGTAGGCACTGGTCATTTATGTGGCCTTAATCACAAAATTATAGACTGCAAGCATTATCTCCGGGTCGAGCAGAGTATAGGGCGAATCCCGTGAAGTCAAAGGCAATGGTCACACGGGTCATGATCGGGGATATTTTAACACATTAGCGAAAAACAGGTGGTCAGACTATTAAAAGAGGTTGTCATTAAATAAAAGACTTCTGCATCCCCTATAAAGTCCCTTAATTACCTGTCTAACAAGTATTTGATACACAGACTGGGTGAATAAATTGATAAAACCTGATGGGTGTTGTATTAGCTGTAGATATGTCAAGATAAGAATGTAATGTGATTTGTGAAAACACTGACCAGCTTTTGCAATGAAACGTGAGCTTTTTCTATCACGTGTTTTTAAGAACTATTCTTTAAAAGAGAGAACAGGCACTGAGAAATAGACTGATTTTATGTAGGGAGGCTTAGGATTTCAAATCTAAAGAAAGCTGTCCAAGTTATTCCAAAAAATATGCATCGAATGTAGATTTACTAAACAAGCAATGTTTGTGTGTATATTTATTATATTTTATTTATTTATCTATTTATTTATTTATTTATTTATTTATTTATTTATTTATTTATCTATCTATTTAATGTATGTTGTACCCAGCATAATTTGCTGAATTGACTGGTGTAATTCTAATCAACTTTGACATGTAAAACTAACTTTGCAGAAGTCCCGTCGCTTTTTTTTTACTAATACAAGTTCACAAACGTGTCTTCTTGGTTGTCTTTTTTTCGAGATTTTAAGCTAACATCTGTTTAACTTTTTTAAGCTTTTATATCTGTGCTTTATGATATTTATTTATTAAGAAGCTTTTATCTATTCTCAGCAGAAATCAACAAATGTGTCTGTATTAACAAATGTGTTGTTGGCGGTGGTGGTTTGTTTTTTGGTTTATAACAATTGTTTGAACTGACATTTGATATAACTTAATAAATTTGTTTTGATTAAGTGTTATGGGCAACCATCATTATTATGGTCAACCACAAGTGATAAACGTTTTACGGTGAGTGATATTTTAAGAAATCCAGTACACTGTGCATCTATAAGGAGCACTTAAAGTTAAATTTAGTTATAGATTTTAAAAAAATAGGAAGACCCATATCTCATCAAGATTCAGATGAACAATCATGACCCTCTTATGCTTTCCTTTTTTCTATCTCTTCTATTTATCATCATCATTAATGTTGTCGTCATCATCCACATCATCCATATCATCATCATCATCATCAACATCATCATCATCATCACCTAGTAACAACAAGACAATAAAAAACAACAATATTACCATCGTCATTGATCAATTAAATTAATTTATTTTCAATTTTTATTTCTGTTATTTTACAATCATTATTAGTATTGTTTATTATTATTATTATTGTTTATTATTATTATTACTATAATTATTATTATTATCATTATTATCTTTTATATGATATAAACATAAAACTTATTTTCAAAACGTTAATTTAAGGTAGTTAAGCGGAAAAAAAATAAAACAAAACTAGAAACAGAATTTGCCAAATCACTGTGTTGATGTTGATGAGTTATAGTGCGAGAGCTGAGAATGCAAGGAAGGTAGAAAGATAATCATGACTAATTGTCTATTCTGACATATAATAATTACTTCCATGTCAAAAACGCACTGTTCATGTTATAAATTAGCTGCTCGCTCGGTAATATATGCGACCGTCTGTTTGCAAGCTCTGCTCGGCTCTGTCTCTCAGCAGGCGTTGAAAATAAACAGAATATTTATGAAGAAAGTTGACTGACTGAGAAGCAGGGGTATAATGAAGTAAACTCTATTTAGTTTTTCCAGAATTTACGGAAGCCCAGACCCCACAGAGATAATGATTTCATTAAAATTCTCCTCCTTAACGTTTACTCAATTAGCTAGTAATGTCATGCCCCAAACAAACCTTTCCTCAAGGTTTAAGTCCTTCGTTTCCATTCCTACGTTTTCTCATTCATATTGCCCCTTTTCCTGTCATTTCTTTTCTTTTATCCCCGCCTTAAAAAACAAAATCAATTTCAGAAAAAAGAGTTATGTACTTTTCGAAGTCAATACTTCACACAACTTTATAGTAAATTCATAGAATTTATTTTTAGTTTTCAAGTTTTTTAGTTAACAATCTGTTAATTTTGTCCCGCCCAAGACCATGATTTACAGTGGGCGGGGATTGCTTTGTTTTAAGTATAAACTTCAAAAGTTTTACAATATACTTTGGTCAGAATAACTAGTGTTGTCAGACCATTGAATTTGCTTGTAAGTATAAAAATCGTGATGTCAAATATAGGTGTTTAAGTGGCCGTTGCCGTTACAGAAAGGTCATGGTGATGTATTTGACTGGTTGCCTGTTGTTTTACACCGATATCATGATTAAACGAAAACATTAAACAACAGTCTAATTTCCGCTTAGCAGTCTTCACAATCGATCTGTTGCGCATTTGTCTTTTGTGAGCGTTTAAGATGAAAGGTGTTTACACCGACATACATGTAAAAGAAAGGCAACTAAAACATATTGTTTTGGACAAGAAATACATGCGATACTTCAAGAAGTAAAGATGTCTTCAAGCAGTCCTTTCTACAAAATATTCCAGTTCAAGTCACTTACGAGAAAAAACACATACACTAGTACTGCACGGTTATTCATCTTATATTCATAACTTACGATATCACATTTTATATATTCCATGAACTGGTGTGTATCAAGTTTGTCATACATCGTGCCAAATATTATTACATAAACGAAATAAAAAATGTTTAGAATAAAACATCTACAATATAAAACCTTCTGAACGTATTTTACCAAACAGAAGGATTATTGTCAATACTGCGATACTATTAACAAATATTTTCAAATATGTACGTTTACATTTGAAGCGAAACATCTAGGTTCCTTACAGTACAGAGCATTGTATAGAAAGAAAAGTGTCAAGTATCTATTGCATTTATAACTGTACAATATAATACGTGTTTGTCATTTTGATTCAGTGTCGACTCCGGTTGTAAACATAGCTAATGGTTTACACGTTTTCTTTTATACTTTCAGGAAGTTTTGCCTCGTGCAAAAACGAGGGCGAGATAGTTCACATTTCAGGTATATCGGACAACCCGTGCATCACGTGCATTTGTATGGTAAGTCATTTCTTATCCCAGAGATATTAAGTATTTTCAGAGTTTGAATTTAAATTCCGTGTTTAGTTCCCAACCCTATTACCGCTCAAGCTGGGAGCTGATAAAATAAAATAGAATTGAAAGAAATTCTTCTCAATCGTTTAGATTTTTGGACGTTTGTACTGCTGGGGAACTTAAAAACAGGTAATTCGTTCGATCAGCATTGTTAAGTTACATGAAAACTTATTTCTCAAATAAAGATTCGATGACTTCAGAACTTAATATATGCAAGTAATGAACTAACCTTTCATAAAATATATGTCTTTTTCGGAAGTTTGATAATTAAAACTTCATCAGGGGTGAAAGAGGTCCAAAGTTCCTGAGGATATTAACATATTTGTGGTTTATCTGTGTCTGGGAGGTCTTTAAACACTAGTTACCTATTTTTGTATTGTATTCTTTAACAAAACCCACAGTTCCATTGAAAGGCAAGTGTACACAGACTGACTGTTTGCCATTTTATACTTTATACTATAATTACCAAAATGGTTTCTCTTCATAGTATTCAAAATAATCAGATATCTTTTTATTTTGCTAAATAGCTTTATATCTTTTCCTTTACAAGTACTCACCCCAGGGGTAAGATTTCCGACAATTATCATTTGCCAAAATACCCAATATCTGTGATTGAAATCTTTCAATATTAAAATGTGTCTAACACAGTGGTACACCCGCATTGTATACAGTAAATGTTTGAGATGACATTAGTTTTTTTACGCGCAATAAGCCTTTAAAAATCGTTTAATCACACGAGAGTTTGTCTCGACAAGAATGCTTTGTTAAGATATGGGAGTCTTTTTCTGTATTTGTTTGAAAAGAAATGATGAATGGAGTTATGAAGTTTCGTGTCTGGTCCGATTTGAAAGTCATTAAATTTTGTCATTTAGATTGGTTTTACCAATTGGAACAACAGGCCAGTGCAATCAAATATCGTCTGTAAACGTCAGCAAAATTTCTAATACACTTAATGACACCACTTGACATGTTACCATGACAAAACGATAAAGTCATAAATGCTATTATTTTTCTGCAAGTAAGGTAACGTTTATAGTGAAGAAACAAATAAAATGAAAATACTCTTTCTCTTCAGGACAAGATCGTTAAATGCACGCAAACACAATGTCCAAGTACCGAAGGATGTCACGTGATCTTGTTCGACAATTTCCGTGAGGAGCGAAAATGCTGCGAAGTGTGCAAAGGTAATATTGGTCACTTTCTGACACTTAGATTTATGCACAAAATGTCATTACAGTGTAATTTTTACCGTGAAGGAAAAACAAATGTATTAAATAATGCGTCATTGTAAAAAGGTGTTAAAATGTCTCTAGAAACAGTTGAACATAACTACACGTCTTGTCTGACTACCAGAGAAGGATCAATGTAATAAGAATATAGTTATTTTTTACGACTGAAAAGACAGGAGCGTTTTCGTCTCTACTGATATACACTCGATTTTAGCAGGAAAGAAATAATACCTCTTTTTTCAAGTTTTATGTATAAAACAAATGTTACTGTGAGACAAGAAATTAAACTGTGACCGGTGTACTAGACGTCAACAGTCCTTGTATTAATTTTATTAATATTTTTTGCCTCTTTTAGGTTGTGATTACAAGGGCATTTCCTATAACAGTAGCACGAGTTGGACAGATCCAAGTGACCCGTGCATTCAGTACACGTGCAAAGTAAGCTTTACAGTGTCTTAGGAGCGTGCGAATAAATAATAAAATATTCAACATAATTTCATAAATAAAGTTAAACTATGTCTTTCTATTCATATATTGTGTTTACAAACCACCAACTGTCATTACACTATCACAAACTGTCCATTTTAATTATGGTAGAAATATGATACGTTTTACACAGCACAAATTTCCCTATCTTTATCTAGATCTTGATCTTGATTCGAAACTAATCCATTGACAATGCATATGAAAACCCATGTTTTCTTTTACAAAACTGATACCATCAAATATTTTAATTGTGTTAAGACATTTGAGAATCCGACAATTGAACTTGACATACAGGAGAAACATGCAATTATAATCTAGCGTTACCTATAGAAAGTATTAACGTTCTTTATCTGACAAATCTACAAAAATCTTAAACATCTCACAGACCCATCTGCGCAGCCTCAGTCATCATGTCAAACCATGTTTTTCTGATAATAGTAAGTGACCGTTTAGAATTCAAATTATAATGAACTATTATTCAGACAAATTGTATTACTTGACACAGGCCAGTCATGTATACAATCGTTTAACATATACAATTTAAATTCATCTTGGTTATTGCTGTCACCTCCTGTAAACTGCTCTCCATTCAAAAACAACGACTTTGCGTACGTATTTGATGTCCGAATAGTTCGCCCACTATGACAGACGTGCAGTGTGACTGAGAAACGGATCAGACGAAATGGGACCGCATACCAACGAATAGAAATACCAACTATTTTGTTTCTATTTTCTACGACTCTTTTAAAAAAAATCAACTTCTTTATTACAGGCATCAGTGTTGACGGCATCCAGGATTCAGTGTTACACGCCATGCTTTGACCCTATTTCAGTTCCAGGCAAATGCTGCCCCTCTTGCACAGGTCTGTTGATATATTATAGTAGTGTTGTGTGAGAGAGCGGAATTTACGCACTTAGCACTGAGTACTTGCACAGTTTCACAACGCGTCGTGTCTATCGCATTATTTTATTGGTTATAAACTACGGCTTGGTCAAATGTTTTTACTCAGTACTAAAAGTCGGCCTCAGTTTGATATTTGGTACTAGAAGCGTTAGTTTCTCTTTGTGACGTATCAGTGAAAGGTTCTTCAAGCATGATGAGTTGAATGCAACCATTCTTCTAAAGCTGTCATCAACAAAATGTAGTTTGGTACTTTCATACCCATTATGCCAAAGTTACCCAGCTAGAGTTTAACCCAACGTTTTCCTAAAATTGTTTATTGTTGTAGACATATGATTCTAGTGAAAAGCGACGTGATGTCGGCACAATGATTCGGTTACAGCTGCATTGCACTTGTAACGTTCCTTCTGTACTGAGCTCATTTGCAGACGTCTTATATTTGTAAGTTAGCTTAAAATAGCGATTTAAATAAGATGTCAAGGTTTTCGAATACCTTTACATTAAATTATTTTTCAATAAACAGAATAGAAAGTTAGACAAAAATATACATAGGTGATATAATTCTGTTTGAGCCTAGTGTGACATAGTTCGACTATACTGGCAGACGGACAGGTGAAATTAGTTTTCGTTCAGTTGAGTTAAACACCTCTAAGAGGTCATATCGGATGGGCCGTATTTCCTAGCCATCGTCCCTGAGAAGCACTATTACTAAACTGCTATCCTCTGACAGTAAAGAATATTTGAAAATACGAACACAAGGTAGACTGGACTCTTAAGATTGGTGTAAATATCCAACCTTTTAAATCTAAATCACTGTAGTAAAATAAGGTTGTCTGCTATCTGCAAAAAAAACCAGCTCGGATGTACAAAAGCCAGGACTTGACCATAAACACGGAACGGAAACAAAAATACTTGCGATTTATTTATCAAACGATATAACCACTGTGAACGTATGTTTTACTAATGTTACATCCGGACATGATGCAAATTTAACTTGCAGGATCAGCAAATGTTCTTTTTGTTGTTGTTGTTTTGAAAGCGATAGTGTAGAATTATTCCGAAAATGAGATTTGGGAGAAGATGTCCAAATTTTCCGCGGCCGGTTCAGCTTTTTCTCATGCCAGTTGAAATAAGAAAAAGTAAGAACAACAATATTGTATTGAATATACTGTAGCTAACGGAAATATTTTTGAAGATATTTGTCGCGGGCAGTCATCGTTTTTTCCCGTTCCTTCTAAAAACACATACTTATAAATATAATATGGGATACATTAGACAGACATTGTGTAACACTTCCTGGATAATGTCTATTGTTTACTTAAACCAATGTTAAACAAGATGTTTCAATGTTCGTATGTTTAATGTATACAAATAAAAGTGAGACAGAATGCCGGAAACTGAAGTATAGTTAGTCAGCAGACGATACTCTTGTAAGCAGACGATACTTAAAATAAATATTTGCCATATTTGGAGCTCATCGTCTGGTCAAAATGACAGAACAGACCAATAAAGCATGATTGTCTATCCGATATCTGTATCATATAATAAAATATTGACGTTTTAAATTGTTTAATTGAAACACCAGATACAATGCAAGCTAGCAGTTATACAATGGAATTAACAGATATCGGTAATACAGAAATAATAGACTTAGAAAATTCAAATAATTATTGTACTATTTCCTGGGGTACATGCGTTTTAAGTCAGTTTACGTCAACAAAATTTTAATTATATTTATATATGAAGTAACAAAGAAACAGACTCTACTAAGTTCCATAGTTGAAAATTTCAGCCGGTCCTGTTTTATTTGATCACTAGATTACAAGCCTACTTTAACTCCCTTGGCTATGATAAGTATGAAAAATAATGTGATAACTGTAAGAACCTGTCTAATTTATGCTGTTAAATACTTTGATGTACTGCTTTATAAATTCATTTGAAATTTGTAATTGAGGAGGAAAGCTATGTCTGTTCATCCGGGTGTTAACTTTCACTTAAATTTTAAATCTACTATCTGGGCTCACGTCTGTCTCTTTATACAGATTATTATTACCTAGCCGTTTTAAACTGTAACATACGCAAACACTCATATAAACCTCTTTGAAATACACTGTTAATTTTGTCAACAAAAATTTCAAGTGTTCTTCAGATGTTAAGGGTCTCTTCAGGGCGGGGTTTTATGTCTGTATTTGTTTAGGCAAAATAGACCCGTGTATCGCTATAAAGAAATATTATTTTGAGGCTTAAAAGGCACTTTGTTCACACTTTATTTACAGATGCTTGATTTTTTTGTCATCCTTCTCAATAATGAAAGGTGTTCGGATGTTTCTTTTGCAGTTTCGTTTCTATTTTTCTGCTGTCGATAGTTTTGAAAAATTTCAACAATATTAACAAACTGTTTGACTATACAGATAATGTAAAAAGGAAAATTAAAAGAGACAGACGTCCTGATCTTTGCCCAAATTGACTAACATCACTTTCCGTCAGTATTAGAATGAAGGTCTAACTATTCAGCTGCCTGGGCGGAATACATAGAATTTTGTAAAGATTTCTCGTTTCTGTTCATATATTTCTATCATAATGACTTGATCACTTCAAGTTAAATGAACCTAGCTGAATATAAAGTGTAAACATTTGAAAATATTACCAACAGCATAAAACTATTTACAATTTTGTGCGAGTGTCTATTCATATTATTGTATTGTAGCCTTTGTACTGTTTTGAAACTGCATACTATATAGTACAAGAAAAATGATAAATCATTGATTTATATATAATATTGATAAAAGATTAACTGACGTTAAAATTTGGCGTACAAAGTTTCTCATCTATTTACTTTCTCCTGGTAAACTAAGTTTACATCAGTGATGTGATATCTTTGATTTAGAAACTGTGGTTAAATAAAAAAAAATAACTAAAATGTAGTAAAACATATTTTCTCTAACTTTAATTTAACTTGTAAAGAATATAGATCATGTGCCTCATGGAAATTTTTAAGCGTAGTTCAGTAAAGTTTATGGTAAAAAAAATGTCCCCTGTAAAAAAACCCAACTCTTTCAAATTTCACTATATTTAAACAACCGAAAAGGTTTTTCATCGTAACCACCACAAAAAGAAATCTTGTGAATTGTTTTAATTTTTCTCTTGATTGGTTCACTTGCCTACATCATTGAAAAGTTACCTTATCTTCGTTCACGATATGTACACGTATTGTACTCTCGTGTACCGTTATTTGAGATGACACAGTGTGTTGAAATACACAGTTGAGATGAACGAATGTTGGAATGGAATATGGGCTTCTTATAGTGTTTCTGACGTGTTATGGATTTATTTCAGGCTGTTACTTTGACGGGAGAAGTTTTCAGAATGGAGACGAATTCAGCTTATCCACAGATCCATGTGTACAATGTACATGCAAGGTCAGGCGGAGTTACACATATTTTACATAAATTTATATTCATGGTATTACATAATTTTATTTTTTACGACCTGCTTTACTTGAATTCACAAAACTGTTAAACTGCCTCAGTCAACTGTACTCTATCAGGACGTGTCAATGGGAACACCAGCAAAGAAATCAGTAACAGTCACAACTGATTCATTAGCAGCTGATTAAAGTTCCCCTATGTAATTTAAAATAATTGTGCATCAACAGGGTTCAATGTATATCATTGTGTGATAATGTTGCATTACCAGTTCTTGGTATTTTTTCCTCCCCTTCAAAAGCAAGGGAGCCTACTTGTAAAAGAAAACGAAATGTTTCCATCGGGTAATTACTTCCCTTGTATTACAGGATGGTAGTGTGTCGTGCAAGAAAAGTTTATGTCCTGTGTTGAACTGTCCAAACGAGAGCATATACAATGTGACAGGAGATTGTTGTCCGAGATGCAAAGGTAAGATGTAAGCGTCAATTATAACAATATACGATAGGCGTTAAACATATTACTGAGAGTGCAATAAGTATACGTACAGTGACAAATATAATGGTGATATACGTTAAATTCTGTTACTGGTTTTGTCTGTAAAGGGAAAACAACTTATCTTAATGTTTTAAGTAATAACTTAACTACTGGATACCAGTAATTGTTTGACACTAGAAGATTAAATTGAAACAAAAAAATGATACGACTTTTTGGCTGGAACATTGAACCACACGCAATGTTCAGTACCCGTTTTCCCTTCATATAAGAATATCTGACATATTTGATTAACTGTTATCAGTCCAGTGACTGACAAGTTCCAAGATCAAAGAACAAAGGGGCGGCAAAGTTACTATATAATAGCAGGGAGACGTATAGATATGATGGCTTATTAGAGTAAGCAGTAATCCCTGGCACTATCAGACATACATCGCAAGCTTGCATAGGTGGGCCTTAACTACAGAAGCACGTATCACAGACATTCATTAGATAAGCTCGAAGCTGTTTCCCGATAAGAGTCATTAAACGACAAGTCAGTAGATATTATATATAACACGAGTTGGCATAACGCACAATTTGACATGACGTTGTTTGACGTAATAAATGTCTGTTTGAATTGTTTTCGTTTACAGAGCAAGAAAAGCTCGCTTCACTTCTGTTCTCTGCGTTAGGTTAGAAAAACATACTTAACTATAATACGCAACTTCTAAGCGTGACATATCTGATTCTATACCTCTCTACTAACAACATACTTTTCAACGGATTCTTCATCATTCTATTGTGGTCACCATCACACCTATTTAACACCCTCATCATCTTTATCTGACGCTGAATATTGCAGTATTATGTTGTGTATACCTAACATGCTTTATCATACATTTTCTGTATGTTAGGAGAAAGGAAGATATTCAATTTGCCGGGTGGTCGCTGCTTCTACCAGAAGAAAATCTACAGCAATGGAAGAATGTTTAGGCCAGATAAGTGCACGAGATGTGAGTGCAAGGTATGTAGTTAGCTCATTTCAGTAGTTAAACGCCTGATAAGTTTCATTTTGTGTCTTTTGTATATTTCATGCCTTCACTGAACATTTAGATTTAAAGTGACAAATGATTTCTATAAATAACAAAGGTTCTGTTGTTGATTTTATCATATAGTCAATCATTCCTCATTGCCTAATGTTAATACATCGTCTGCTTTCACATCTGGTAAGATGGTAACTAAAACTAACAATTTTAATTACGAAATCGTTGTGTTCATGCCCAAGACTGGTTATTTCTTACACCGTAATACAGGGACTACTCAAATTCAGGGAACTACTAGCAACGTTTAATATTATACTTATTCCGCTATTTCATAGTATTCGGATGTACGAATATCCGGATAGCTGAACCTCCCATTCTAAAAGAAATTGTTTATGTGAACTGCGTCTTCGTTTACGAAAATAGAAAATTAAAAGTTATCGAACTGTTTCGACTTTCTTTTAGAGTTATACCAGTGTGGTGCATGCTTTTTATATTGGAAATATTCTACTTGCATTTTTCAGACGTGTTTTTTGATAATTGAAAGGAGTTTAGAATTAAAATTACTAGACCGTAAGAAAAACTGATTTTCAGCAAGACCAGTTTAAAAAAGATTACCTTATTGAAAAAGGAACAAAAATAAAAGAAAGGGAATAAAACAAGAAAAATCAAATCATATTTGTGTTTTTATAACTAACAATTTCTTTTATACAACTACATGTCCAGATTGATTATTTCAGAACGGAACATCAGTATGTGAGAGAGAAACGTGTCCACATCTGTCATGTACTGAGGACCAAAGGCAACACGTGCCAAATTCATGCTGTATGAAATGTCCAGATAAGAAACAGTGTCTGTATAATGGTATATTTTACATGGTAGGTACTCAGTCAAGTGCAAGGCATCAAACACATGCAAGTTTACGTGAAAGGCCTCATGAAGGTAGTCAGCCACGTGTAAACACTTGACCGCGTGCAAGTACACAACTCCTTTGGCCATGTGTAAATGATCGGCCACGTGCAGATTCTCAGACATAAATAAATATGTGGCCACGTGAAAGTACTCGGCCCCGTGCAAAATGTTGGTTACATACAAGAACCACAACGTTAAACAGTGTAGGTGTTTTAACCGTTCAGCCACGACTGATTCCGTTGAAGTGTTTTTTATTGTCATAAAAGAATGTAAAACACAATCATTAGAAGTTTTAGGATAATGCTAGATCTTAGTAAATATTTCCAAACTGTTCGTTGTCAGACAAACACGTGTCATCTTAACTTAAGTACAAAAGTGATACTCCAGCATTTGTAATAAACTTTTAGGTTTCGTTGTAGCATGGGCAACAGTGGAAGCCTGACACATGTACCACATGTGACTGTGACAATGGCGTGACTCACTGCCAAACCCAACATTGTAACAACGCTCTCTGGTGTCCTCAGGGATTTACTCTACAGTTTGATGACACAGAGTGTTGTCCAAGATGTGTAGAAGGTAATTTTTAAAGTTATAAATCAATTTCTGCGGTTCATCCATGAGATAGTTATTAAACTCAAGAGGAAAACTGCAGTTTCCGAAATGTTACTCTCTCTTGGAATGTTCAGACTGTTTAGACGTACCATGCAAAAATACTGGACAAATATTCTCGAAGCTTGATCATCGAATTCAAATTAAAATCTTTCAAACGTTTCTATTTTTTTTGTGTGTGGATGATACTGTTATTAAACAAGTATTTTACTATTTTAGCTCACCTGAGCACGAAGTCCGTCGTCTGCTTGTTCGTTCATCAACTTTTCAGTTAAACAACATATCCTTAATTGCTGGATGGAGACGGATAAAACCTTTGTAGTTTTGTTCCTTTAAAGGTGTTCTACCAAAGTTACTAAGAATTGAATTCCCTACAGAACTCTAGTTGCTATGGAAACAAAAGTGAAAAACAAAAACAAATATTTTTTTTCCAGAACCACATGTCACATACCTTAGATATTTTATATCAAGTATTTTCTAGTAAACCGAAATTTTTCAAATAATGGCTCCTGTGTCAAAATTGGCCCCGCCTCAGGGATCAAGTTTTTACATAAATTTATGTAGGAAAAATCTTTGAAATTTCCTAGCTATGAACCGCAAGTCAAAGAGATAGGGGTTTAATATGTAGTATTGTCTAGAGACCTCTACAAAAGTTGTTTAGATAATGGTCCTTTGGTCAAAATTGGCTGCTCCCTAAGGGTCACATGTTTTATTAAGAAAACCCTTTGAAAATCTTATTGTCAGAAAAGTCATAAAGCTTAGATATATAGTATGAAATATTTGTAGTGGACTTTCACCAAAGCTGTTCAAATAATGGCCACTGGCATGGGTCAAAATTGGCCCCACCCCCAGGGATCACATGTTTTACATAGACTTATTCTGGAAAAACCTTGATTATCTTCGTGTCAAGAACCACAAGCCATAGAGCTTAGATATTGTGCATGTAGTATTGTCTAGAAGACCTCCAAAAAAGTTGTTGGAATATTGGCTCCTTAGTCAAAATTGTCCGCCCTAGGGGGCACATGTTTTATAAAGAAAACACTTCTTGTCTAGAACTACAAGTCATAGCTGATATATTTGGTATGTAAAAATTAATGAAGTAACAATTTACTAATTTCACTAATTTTTCACTTATTTTCTAATTGCAGCACGAGCTGTATGTACTGTTTATGGCGATCCACATTACCGCACTTTTGACGGCAGGATGTTTAACTTCCAGGGTCCCTGTAAATATATTTTAACCGAAGACTGTTTTGAGAAAACATTTTCTGTACGGGTACGAAACGACGCGAGGACGAGTAGCAGTTTTACGTGGACAAAAATGGTTGTGATATTTTTAAATGATATCAGGATTAATTTACATAAAAATTTACGGGTAAAAGTGAAAAGAAAACGAGTCAAACTTCCATATAAGCATAATGAAATACCTAGTTTTACTATTGAACGTTCCAACCATATGGTTGTTTTCAACTGGTCAAGTGATCTGACCGTCACTTGGGACGGTGACAGTTTCGTTGATATATCAGTTTCTAGTAAATATAAAAGAAAACTTTGTGGTTTGTGTGGGAATTTCAATGGACTTGGCTTCGACGATCTCGTTGGAAAAGATGGACGCCAGTATTTCACCGGTGAGGAGTTTGGAGAAACATGGCGGTATGGAAGCCGAAGCGCATGCGTGATAAAACCGGAACTATCTCCAGAATCACAGTGTTTAAATAACACGATTGCAAATCTGCGTGCCAAGAAGGAATGTAGTTTCTTGTTGGGGTCTGTCTTTCACAGGTGTAGAAGACATGTTGATGTCCGTTCATACTATAGGTAGATTATTTTCTAGAATAAAATTCATCTTTTCTGTAAATTTCATCCAATACCGGTATACGTCGAGTTCTTTCAAAATGACGCTGACTTTTTAGTAAGATGCCGGTATTTAAGTCTTCGTGTCAATAAATCGAAGGACATGGTCTAAACAAAGTCACAAATGTCTACAGAGCAAGCTGTTTATATTACTGTTTCGAAGACCAAAAATATTTTACATCAATTCATATCATTGTGGGTATCTTCAATAACATAATGTCAGGTGATTTGTTCATTCACACCAAAATTGTATGTTGTTACAGTTCCTGTATAACAGATACCTGTGAATGTCCGGCAGATAAAAGATGTGAATGCGAATCATTCCGGGCTTATTCACGCGCATGCGCACAGCAAGGGATTCATATAAACTGGGAACCAGTAGCCCCATGCGCAGGTATTGTTGTCATTTTTTGTATGTACTACTATCAAGATTCTTTCAAGTTCCAGATTATTGTAATCTGTTCTGTTCTGTTTAAACTGAAATGTCTAGAATCACTAAAACGTGTACCAAAACTAGATATTAAAATCCATTAACCGCTTTAACAAGCATTTGATTCTAAAATAAAGACAAACATACATACATACATACATACATACATACACGGAAGTAAACGTGTTCAGTAGATTTTTTGTCATAACCGAAGTTTTCCTTTCAATAAGGATACTATTATAAAAACAAGAAGGTTTTTAAATAATACGTTATTATACATGTTTACAGCCGAGAGTAAATGTCCAGTCGGAGCTAAGTTCAAGAAGTGTGGCACACCGTGTCCAAAGACTTGTGAAAACTACAACAAGATAGAACCGTGTCTCAAGCCCTGTGTACCAGCATGTCAGTGCAGGACGGGTCTTGTTCTTCATAACAATATGTGTATAACACCAATAAAATGCCCACGTAGATGACGTCACTTACACTTAGATTAACCCATTTGTGTTTTAATTGATGTCATCATAATTTTAAATTACCTCTCTGCATAATGTATTAAAATGTAATTTTAAGGTCCCGGGAAAAGTTCAATAGTAAAGTGTGTTTGTGCGTGGTAAATCTAGTACTTTCTAGAACTAAAGAAGATCACCTTAAATTCGATTATCACGAGTACATTTGATTAAGTATTCCAGTGTTGTGTTTTCTTAAATACAGTTTATGATTAATGATCATTGCGAAATTTACTTATTTATTTTGTAAAATAGCCGAAATTGTAAATAATGTATTTTAATTAATATTTATTTTTTTCTACTAAAAGTTTTCTAGCTGTAATTATTACATCTTTTAAGATATTGTCAAATAAATCGTGTGTATGAAAAGATAATGAGCAGGACGTATTACCTGTCGAATATAAATATACTTTTCTATTAGTCGCCACTCTTTATAAGTCGCACTTACTTTAAATTTCGGTTGATTATTACACATTACTCCATAAGAGTCTTGTAACCTTTCCGAAACTTAAAATATTTTTAACTACTCAGTTGATTGATGTGGTTGATCTTTTTTGTCATTGTTGTAAATGTTTTAGTTTAATTAAAGAAAGAAACTGCAACAAAAAAAAACATTACTTAAATTATTATATTTTACAGAATGAAAATCTTATGTGTTTTTTCACAGTATTTCACGATGTAATGGTAAAAAATAAAAGCTGATACTTTAGTAATGTCTGGATCAGTGGCTGAAATTATAGTCGAAATGAAGGTCGAGTATAGGTCTTTATTTGGTAGCATTTGGTAGCTGTCTTTTTTGTTTCCTTCTTAAGGAATATCGATATCGAGAAAAATTGTTTTCTCAACAAACAATGTTAACAAAATTATATGTCATCCAAGTAAATGTATCTTTATGTTTTGAGGTTTGTTGAACTTTTTGCATTTTTTTTTCTGAATAAGTACCAAATGAGAGTATAAAGAACTTGTATATACTGGCATTTCAAAACTTAAGAACCAGTGCTAACTTTTTATTTTATGGTCATTGATTTATTTAACTGATATTTTGCCATTTATTCAAGAGTCCAAGAGGGATAAACAAAATATTTTACTCGACCTGTTCTTAAATATATGAAATAATGTTGAATTCATAATGCAGTTCTATGCAAACTTTACAAATGTTCCAAACGTTACCTCGGTAAAACAAATAAATGGCGAAGACTTCATTTCTCTATTGTTCGTTGTGGTTATTGTGTTTCGACGTTTAATGTGACACTGTTGTGTTTCATTGATGCAATCTTTATACATGTATAATTTAGCTGTATAACCAGCAACGAATAGACATTTCAAAAGTGAATATAGTTGTAAATTAATCATGAAATCGAACGTGTCTTTCTATTTATAAATGGCCAGTGACATTTTATATTGTATATGAATGTATTATTTATTGTTGAGTGTGTTTTATGTACGAAAGATTGGCACATGTGAGCCAACAACCTATGTTCTCACAGGTATGAATGACTTTCGAACAAGATATTGATATTTTATTATTTTGAAATGTAAAATTCGTATTAGAATCTCATATTTAATGTCGAATGGTGTTGTTTCCCAGGACAAGAGTACTACAAAAAGATCAGTGTCGCTTTCACTAAGTTGATTATTTTTCATTGGTCTATACTTTTCGAGAAAAGAAAATCAGACATACCTATTACATACATATTCTTGTCTATTTTTTTTCCATGTTGCGAAACTCTTATGACTAATTTACAACAAACAAAGAATTGTAATGACAAGTTAAGATCTTTCAAGTGGAGTGTTAGTGATATTGAATAATAACCTGCGAATACTTTCCAAACAATGGAAACATTTACTTCATATGTCACAACTATTTTATTGGTCGGTGTTGTTGCATTGTTGTCAGGAGCAAAAAGAACATATGTTGTTTTTTCCTTTCAGTCCAGCCATCGTTTTTGACAAAGTAGGTTCCTGTCTGCTGTTTATGTTTTATAGTTTTATTTCTAACTTAAATGTAGTCTTCATTTATAACTTTATCGAAGAAACTTTTCCCAACAGTAGCTGGACAATAAATGACCTTGTGGACACTACGTTTTATCATGTGTTGATGTTGTACTCCACAAACTCACCTCACATTTGTTCTACATGTAAGTAGTACGTATATCTTCTGCTACATGTAAGTAGTACCAATGTCGTCTGCTACATGTAAGTAATACTTATGTCGTCTGCTACATGTATTTTTATTAGGGTGATTCAGGTCTGTGTAAAAACGTACTAACTTTATTTTATACATAGCAGATTTTATGTTATATTTTTTCAATCTCACCTTTATCTCTTTTTTTACTTTGTGCCATTTGAAATAGATTAAAATGTAAAACAAATGTTTTCTAGTTCTTATTGCTACAGTGCCCAGTATGCCACAATATCTACAACATTTACACCCTGTTTAAATATTCGCATTATATGTTATTTGAGTTTTTGAGTGATATATGTGGATATATTACCTGCCAAGATAAAATATCACTCTCGCCTAACGGCTCAAGAGCACACGTGAAAACATTTATTCAGTCTGTCGTTACTGTAACATCTTAGTATAATAATAATAACAGGTGGCCATATTCCGACAAGTGCTCAGGTCCAAGTATTGGTTTTTAGCTCGACTTTTTTTGAAAAAAAAAATCGAGTTATTGTCATAGTCATGGTGTCGTTGCCGTTGCCGTTCCCGTCCGAAAACTTTAACATTGATCATAATTTTTTTATTCCTTGATGGATTATCTTCATACTTGGACACAACAACCCTTTGGACAAGACCTTCAAGACGACCAGACTAAACTTGACCTTGACTCTTAAATGACCTTCATATTCAAGGTCAAAATATTGAATTTTACCAAAATTGGCCATAACTTTATTATTAGTAGGTGGTTTCTCTTAATTCTTGGACACAACAACCCTTTGGAGAAGACCTTCAAGCTGACCAGACTAAACTTGACCTTGACTCATAAATGACCTTCATATTCAAGGTCAAAATATTGAATTTTGCTAAAATTGACCATAACTTTATTATTAATAGGTGGATTCTCTTTATGCTTGGACACAACAACCCTTTGGACAAGACCTTCAAGCTGACCAGACTAAACTTGACCTTGACTCATAAATGACCTTCAAGGTCAAATTATTGAATTTTGCTAAAATTGACCATAACATTAGTATTTATGATTGGATTTGATTTATACTTGGACAAAACAACACTTATGACAAAACCAACATGTTGAATAACTCAGATTTGACCATGACCTTAAAATTACGTTGACCGTCAAGGTCAGGTGATTGAATTTTGCTTAAATTGTCATAACTTTCTCATTTATTTATAGATTCAATTCAAACTTGGACTAAACAACAGTTGTGACAAATCCGACATAATGATTATTTCAAGTTTGACCTTGACCTTTAAATGACCTTGACAGTCAAGGTCAAATCATTGAATTTTGTTAAAACTGGCCATAATTATGTAATTTATGGTTGGATTTGAATCAGACTTAGACAAAACAACACTTTTTCATTTCGATTTCAAAAATGTCATCGCATGACCTATATTTTTGACCTACTGACCTACTTTCTGGTTTTGAGCTACAGCAATGAAATTTGGACTGTGTGCACAGTTTTTTATTTCGATTTCAAAAATGTCATGGCATGACCTATATTTTTGACCTACTGACCTACTTTTTGTTTTTGGAGCTATGGCAATGAAATTTAGACCTTGTATACAGTTTTTTCTTCCTATTTCAAAACCGTCGTAGCATGACCTATATTTTTGACCTACTGACCTATTTTTTTTAGCTATGGCAATGAAATTTGCACCATGTACACAGTTTTTTGTTCCAATTTCAAAAATGTCATAGCATGACCTATATTTTTGACCTACTGACCTAATTTTTTGTTTTTTAGCTACAGCAATGAAATTTGGACAGTGTGCACAGTTTTTCTTTCCGATTTCAAAAATGTCATCGCATGACGTATTTTTTTTACCTATTGACCTACTTTTTGTTTTTGGAGCTTTAGCAATGAAATTTGGACCATGTACACAGTTTTTTGTTCCAGTTTCAAAAATGTCATCGCATGACCTATTTTTTTTACCTATTGACCTACTTTTTGTTTTTGAAGCTTTGGCAATGAAATTTGGACCATGTACACAGTTTTTTGTTCCAATTTCAAAAATGTCATTGCATGACTTATATTTTTGACCTACTGACCTACTTTTTTGTGACTACGCTTAAGGCCCATAAGTTTAGTTTAGACTCATTTATTTTACATCGATTGCGATACAAGTTCTTACAACTTAGATTAATCACGCTCGATGACTGCTTCCTGGGTTCCATACCAGTATTCGCGCAGCGTGGAGGAATGTGAAGATCGTGAGAGAATCTCGCCTCTGACAGGATTCGAACCCGCGACCTCCGGATCCGGAGTCCTGCGCTCTACCCCTGGACCACGGTGTCTCCTCAATAAGTAAGTAAGTAAGTATATATATACCATAAGTAAGGTCCATAAGTTATTTTTGGATGACAAAACGGTTACAATTATGACGAAGCACATAATTTAGCACACAAACAGAAACAATTCGTATAGCATATTTGCGTGTTTCCGATTTTTCATTTAAAAAATAATGATATTATCCCAATTATTAATCAAACATAATAACTTTATAATTGAGTGAGTGCAAGTCTTATGCAGATCTTTTATCGACACCAGCAGACATACTATATCATATTATATAATGACCTCTCGTGTACTTTATACGATCTACATTTGTACATGTCATGAATTTGAGTCTGAAAAGTTGAAAATACAATCTACAATTTACTTTTCCTGCATGCTATCAGCTTACCTGGTAGAGATAAAGGTTATCTGTGTAGAACTGTCATATTCAATATATAAATAATTTGTACTGGATGCATCTCTTGGATATGCATTTAGGTTTTAACAAATGAGCTTTGTAAAACTGAAGTATGAATTAACAAACTGGCAAGGCTGTATGTTTGGCAACGAATAGCCTCTATAATAAACAGACGTGCAGTGCTAGGTGAAGTAATCGCAGATAACTCTGAACTTCAGTTGTGTCTCAATAGAGTGCATCTTCTCATTAGAAAAGTTTAGTATACATGTATTTCGTTTTACCGACAGACGGATAATAAAGGATGTAAACAGCTTTATATGAGTATATACGCTAGCAAGGCAAAAGGTACCAGAACCAAGTCAAATATTGTTTATTTTACAAACTTTTACTCATAGTTCATTGTTGAAGAAAAAGAGAATAAGAATTGAAAGGTTGGTGTGGAAAAACGACCGAAGCGTACGGAAAGGCTACATTGAAGGGATTTTCAGTTTATAAGCGGTGATAGGTCACCTATCTCCACTGTACAAGGTAAAAGGATGATTACACAGACCAATTGTCCTCGAATTTATTTCTCTACTCAGGTGAGAATATGTCGACGCCCTTCGCATGTCGTAAAAGAACACCCTTTAAACGTTCACACGTACATCATATGTAAGCTAAGTTGTCAACAAAACAATTCATTTTTTTCCACGACACTGTCTGACATATTTCTCCACAACATGGTTTCCTGGGAAATTTGTGCAACAGTTACAAAGTGCCAAGGGAAATAAGAAGTGTATTGAAGAACTTATCTTTGAATTAATATGTACATGAGACTACCGGATTTACTGAATTTCTTTCAACAGTAAAATAACATATACCTTAAAAGTTTTTTTTTGTACTGCAACCTAAAAACTGATTTAATTAAGAAATCAATACACCACTTTTATACGTACTTAGAATTAACTTTGTCTTGTCTTTTAACTGAAACAGCAAGCTTAGAATGGCAGCTCAGACTTTCTTGTGATTTGAATACCGGCGTAGATACAGTGTAATACTCTTCTCGTCACTAATACATGGGAAACCCACAGTCACAGTCAGAACTAGTCCGAAAGGCTTCGAAATGCCGGATCCAGATGTCCTGGTCTGAGGGTCTGAACGACTGAAACAGAAGCAAGGAAAAGGAGATAAACAAAACAAATTAACATAGAAGAAAAAATATGCCGCTATTTTATAAGGGCTTGGCCATTACCGCTGAGTAAATTCAGACAATGACAAAGCAGCATCACTGTGAGAATTCAGATCATGACAAAATCTTTATTGATTATTTCTCTCCTAAAAATTTGTCCCAGTCTTTTGATATAAGGAGCCGTAAGAATTCATGTTTGAGAATCAAAACAGTAGAGGTGGTTCTTCTTCAAACCTGAAACCATCTGGTCTATTGTTTATAGGATTGTGGGATTATGTGATGACAACACACTAGCCGGTGAAATATAAATGCTCTTAAACTCAAAGATCCTTTATATCATTATGATAAAAGGGATTCAAATTGACTCTTCCTATATGATTCAACAGCCCGCTTGCAGCATCTATTTTATAACGCCATCTTTATTTCCCTTGGTATTCCAAATCATATATTGTTTTCATTTACGACACAGACTATCGCTTTATCATTTATTAGAAAGTTGTAGAATATATTTTCAATAATAACTTCAGGGTATGTCAAGAAAATTGCATTCAAATATCTGGATGGGAAGAAATAACCATTTACAATATGCCAGTCTTCTTGAAGTATCTGTTTGTTTAAAATTTTCATTGTAACAAACACAATGACAGCACTATGACTTTTGAAAAGATATATATGACGTAATAAAACAAATGTGACGAAATAAAACAAATGTGACGAAATAAAACAAATATGACGAAATAAAATAAATATGACGAAATAAAACAAATATAACGTAATAAAGCAAATATGACGTAAAAAACAAATATGACGAAATAAAACAAACATGACGTAATAAAACAAATATGACGTAATAAAACAAATATGACGAAATAAACAAACATGACGAAATAAAACAAATATGACGAAAAAAAAACATGACGAAATAAAACAAATATGATGTAATAAAACAAATATGACGAAATAAACAAACATGACGAAATAAAACAAATATGACGTAATAAAACAAATATAACGAAATAAAACAAATCTGACGAAATAAAACAAATATGACGAAATAAAACAAATATGACGTAATAAAACAAATATAACGAAATAAAACAAATATGACGAAATAAAAAAAAACATGACGAAATAAAACAAATATGACAAAATAAAACAAACATGACTAAATAAAACAAACATAACGAAATAAAACAAACAAGACGAAATAAAACAAACATGACTAAATAAAACAAACATAACGAAATAAAACAAACATGACGAAATAAAACAAACATGACCTAATAAAACAAATATGACGTTATAAAACAAATTGAGAAATAAAACAAATATGACAAAATAAAACAAATATGACATAATAAAAGAAACATGACGAATTAAAACAAATATGACGTAATAAAACAAATATGACGATTTAAAACAAATATGACGAAATAAAACAAATATGACAAAATAAAACAAATATGACGAAATAAAACAAATATGACAAAATAAAACAAATATGACAAAAGAAAAGAAACATGATGAAATAAAACAAATATGACGAATTAAAACAAACATGACGAAATAAAACAAACATGACGAAATAAAACAAATATGAGGATATAAAACAAATATGACGAAATAAAACAAATATGACGAAATAAAACAAATATGACGATATAAAACAAATATGACGAAATAAAACAAATATGACGAAATAAAACAAACATATGATTTCATCTTATGGCGTAAAAAATATATAACAGCAAACAAACAAACACCAAGACCCTTACTGGCTGCCTTCATCCTCTTGATATTGCATACTTTATCAGGGATTAAGTTCTTTTGTAGCAGGATCTAGTAATCAAAATTAACTGGTTTTAAAAGTCTCATTTAAATTAGCTAGAATGTATAGCTTCCTTGATTACACTTATTTTTCTTCCGATTTCATAAGACAAATTAGGGCAAAAGAAAAATGACATTTTAAAATAACTTGGCACTCCCACACAAATGCAAGACTGGTTTCACATGCTTGCAAATGTCAAGGTCATGTTTAGAGGACACAATTGAATAAACTGAGCACTAATATTTCATAAAATAAATGTGCACACTTGTTTTCCATGTCCTTTTGATATGATATTTATGATACAGATTATAAAACAAGTGAAAGTGTAAATTAAATACCAAATATATGCCTCCTTAAATCAACCATTTAATCAACTTCAGTAATTTTTCTTGTATACTTTAAAACCTTATAAAGCTAAGACTCAAGGTATTTTATGGATGTATAAAACAAATATACTGATAACAGAAGCATGTCTAAATTGACGATTCGCCCATCTTAAGAATAGAACAGTTTAATCGTGCCTTACTGAAATCTGTACAATATTTAATTTGCAACACACGATTCTAACAGCGTATACGCCGATGAGTTAAGACTTATTTTACGGTTCCATTCATATTTCGCCGTTCGAAACATGCCTGAAATTTTCTACTTTTTGTTATTTTACATTGAATGAGAAACAAGTTTTTGCAACGTCTGTGTATCCCGCTCGATGGCTGCTCCCTCGGTTCAAACCAGTAGTTGCGCCGGAAGTAAGGAATGCGGAAAGCTACTTGAGACTCTCATCCCTGCTGGTATTCCAACCAGTGACCTCTGGGTGGGGATTCAGACGTTCTACCACTAATCCACGACACCACAATGGAATTCGTAATATAAAACATATGCTGAGGTAATTGTTTGAATATCGAAGGATTCTAACTGTATTTTCAAACTAAAAGATATTGAGTGTAGCCGCTTAAGTTGCCATATGTTATCTACATTATTTAAAAGTAAAAACGTGACAACTTTTATTTTAGGACGATTCTAGAATTCACAAAGTGTTAAAGTTGTTCATATAATATACTAGTCTATGGATTTTTTTTTTGGATCTCCATTGGCAAAGACTCCACAGAAAGTGTCATTTTAGACAAGAAAGTTAAAGATAGGGTAGAGTTTGTAAGACTGTCATATATAAATGATAAGGGTAGTGTTACATCAAACAGAAGAAGTAGTTAAAATGTATGCACCATTCCTAAAGAATACGGCCAAAAGTCAGTACCAAAATGTGCATTGATTGCTGTATATTCTACTGAAAATAACAGTGCGTGAAATTCTGGAATTAACTTTGATATTCCTGTATTCTTATTGTAGTCCTTTTTTTCTAACTGACAGTTTATTGGTACGACAGATATTGATATCAGATTAAGGATATTTTTCAAACCCATTGGGTATGTGCATTTGATGAAAATGCAGTTCTTACAGATCAATAGATAGGCAAAGATAAACTGAAAGACAATCAATGACGCATGTATCAACAATCTAACAATGGGATAAAAAGACATTAGAGTTCGACTGGCTTTTAAAGAAAATTTGTTTTAACAAATCTATATTTCAGTTAAAAGAAGTATGACAAAAGTTTATATAATATTATTATATGTAAGTTATTCAAGTAAAACCAAGACATCCTTTATTATAATATTTTTATTTCAGTCAAACTTATATTTATATTAATATTTCGTCAAAGTGTTAATTCTTATTTCAGATTTAGACACAAATGCAGACTTTACTATTTAGTGATTTCTGAGATAGATCGAATTATTCTCATCTTTGTTATGACTCTCTCATTATATTTATTTATCTTGACTTTTTTTCATTCCGCTCTCGCTTTTCTAATATAATATAAATGTGTGGTTCTAGAACAGAAAAGCATAAGAATTTTGTGCAGTTTTGCAGACATAGTATAAAACAAATATTAGTCATGAAAAAAATAAGACAGACTCTTTCGCCAGTCACGTGGTTAGATTTGTCCTCTTTTTGTCATGTATAGCTTCACTATCAATTGTATTTCTTCTATTGATTTTGATTTATAAGAGAATAAATTTCAGAGGGTCTACGAACAAAATACATTAACTATCCAAATGTCTTTTGCAAAGTTAGATGACTATTTTTCATATATGTTCATTTGAACATCATGAATTATATCAGGTATATCTGTCTAAATTGGGTCTTCAAAATCAACTGTCTCTTCTGACTCGAACTGCTGCACGCGGCTGACGTCACGACCAAATCTACCTCCTCCTAGAGAGTAATCACCAAATCCTCGTTTACCAAATCGCCCGCCACCTAAACCGTAGTCATAGTCCCATGATCCCTGTCGCTTCTCAACACCAAAATTGTCAGAGTTTTCGTTCTTAGTTAGCAGAACAGATAAAAGTGGATGGACGTTAGCGTCAACCTCTGGAAAAGTGTCAAATGACTCGAAATTCGGTTGTTCTTTTTGATTCTTAGAAAACCTGGAATCTGGCAAAGATAACTCACTTCTGGTACTGGATTTTGAATTTATGCTCAGTTCTTTCCTTAATTCTTCTAGAATCGTCTCTAAGTCACCAGTTCGTGATCCCTCACTGAAAGACGCCGATGGATATTTCATTGCGCCTGCGCAGAAAATTGTCAACATTGTGAACCACGTGATCACTTCCCTACACAGTTTCATTATGGTCGCCATTATGCAGATTCTGGAAAGAGAAAAGAAAATTAGATAATCTCTCAAGTGTTTTGTCTCTAGAAAATGTATGAAACGAGCGAGGGGTGATTCTCAAGCAACAGAAAACGTCTGGGAGATAATGATTATCACTTACAATATGTCCCTAAAGAAACCCTTGACTTTTTACAACCAATAAAATTTTATTTTTCAAAAACTTCTATTAAATTATTGATTTAATTTTCATTTTCAACCATTTGTGAAATGTCATGTTCTACACAAAACAACAGAAATTCAATAAGTGGAATCTCATTCGCTTTACGTGGCAGCCATTTTGGAGCGCCATATGAATGAAGGAAATTTAAACATTTCCATCAAACTAATTAATGTACAATTAGACATATAAAATGAATTGGGTTACTTTCAATGACAGATACTTTTATCGTTTTTGGCGACAGTACGATTCCTTGTAAAAATAAGTTGATATAAACGACATGTTTTGATAGCAAAAACGTTTCCGTTTCAATAAAATACCAATACAAAGGAGCGCTTCTCTTAGAAAACTTTTGATCAACCCTCGTTTTGCCAAGTTCGTTTACATTTTAAGACAAGTGAGAAAACAATTTACAGACAATCAGTCATCATTGACGCCTTATACAGTGAATCACAACTAAATAAGACTTGTTTTCAGACTGTACGTTTAATATGTTAGGTTTTTTTGTTCAACTAAACCTGACCTACAGGTACAAGCGTCGTGTTATATGCACACATTGTCAGACAAATGGTACGGTTTTACTGCTGAAATCGATTCTGTTTTCTTTTCTTAAAGTGACTAAAAGTATCTTGAATTTAGAAACAAGGAGTAGTAGTACTTCAGGCCGCCGTATTAAGTTGTAAACAAACAGTTTTTGCAACTATGCCGAGAAATTATATCTTATGAGATTTTATTTTTAGTAAAAATATTAGTATAATTAAGCAGACTAAAATGGAACAAAATTTTAGACTATGGAAGGCATTAAATAAAACCGTCTCTAAACGAAAAGAACTGCTTCTACAAGTGACACAAAGTTACAACATTGGCAGCAGTACTTTTGACCACTGTCTGACACCCATGGTTTGATTCTGCATCACCAGATATCTCTCTGACTAGAGGTTACAGAAAGCAACAGACTAAGGGTGTCGAACGAAGCTTTTGACAGGATTATCCCTGCATGTGCGAGCACGTGCTTTGTGAAAAAGGACAGGATGGGTTTAAACATGGTACTTTCTTTCTCCAGAGGCACAAATGTATTGACAATGATGCTTTTGTTTTTCTCTTCTCGTTTTATTACTCATTAGAGAATTTTCATAAAAGTTAATTATTCCTCACTAATTTACAACTCCCACTGGAAGCAAATGTTAAGAAAAAGTTATAAATTTGTTTATGAAATAGAATTCCTTAAAATTTTACATTTTACACTGTCATGAAGTCATAATTCAAAACTTAATTGAGTTATTGTAAATTCAGGTTAAGTTCTCTTCATTTCCCGGTGAATGTCTCTTTTTTATAAATAGGAAATTGATTTAAAACAGGATTAGTTCCCTTTAATTGTGAATTGTTCTGAAATTAATAAAAAATGGGGATTTAAGACACATCGCTTAACATTTAAACAGTGCTGTATGAATTCGTAAAAGCTCGAAAACTTTTAAACTTTTGATATTTTTAAATATATTTTAAAATCTGTAGAAATTATAAAAATAATACACTTGTTACTGTTCTTAGTTTCACGCCTCCATCTTACTTACACAGGAAATTAAACACAAACACTACTGCTTGTTTTGCTAATTTTTCACAAACAAAAAGAAAACTGAAATTTACATTTCCTGATAAATATGTAAACTCTATTTATATATTTTGCCACTTCGCCACCATTTTACTGGTACAAGAATACAGGATACAGGCTCGATTAATAAAAAGTGAATATAAAAAAAGCTGTTTCTACAAATACAACATCTCTATTTATTGTTTTCTTCTTTTCTGAACTCATTTTTTTAAACAAGACTGAAAATATATGTCTGAAGACTGTCGGCACTTACAAGTTAATTTGTTATATAGCTCAGCGTAAGATTTCTTTAAATGTCAATTTTCATGATTGAATTACATTTTGTCGCTGTCTTTGATAAGAAATTTAAGTTTGTTAAACATATAAAACTGAGTGTATTCTAGAGAATGTTAAAAAATGTTCAAATAGTTCAAAGTTTAATACGAGATCTTAAACATATACCGACAAGTACTCTTTCGACAAATGTTGGCACATTTAAATGTTCAAATAGTTCAAAGTTTAATACGAGATCTTAAACATATACCGACAAGTTCTCTTTCGACAAATGTTGGCACAATAAAATGTTCAAATAGTTCAAAGTTTAATACGAGATCTTAAACATATACCGACAAGTTCTCTTTCGACAAATGTTGGCAAAATAAAATGTTCAAATAGTTCAAAGTTTGATACGAGATCTTAAACATATACCGACAAGTTCTCTTTCGACAAATGTTGGCACAATAAAATGTTCAAATAGTTCAAAGTTTAATACGAGATCTTAAACATATACCGACAAGTTCTCTTTCGACAAATGTTGGCACAATAAAATGTTCAAATAGTTCAAAGTTTAGTTCTCTTTCGACAAATGTTGGCACAATAAATAGTATTACCATAAAACAGTTTTCTCCATTTCAAAATTATATTTTGAAATTTCTTAAATTTTTTACAGCAAAAAGACATGGAGGGAAAAAATGTGATCTTTCTTCATTTGTTGTTTTATTTTTTATCAAAATTTGCCATTTAACCTGGTCACAACTGACCATTTGGTTTTTATCCTGAATGCTTTCAGTTTTAAAAAAGTTCGTAATGTTCTGAGGTTAAGTTTCAATACGCAATGTTCTACGCTTTAATTAGTTTAACTTTTATTCGCCTGTTGACAGATTACTTTTTAAGTAACAAAGTCTACTATATGTCTGTCTTTGACATTGTTATGTAAGTCATTGCATCGTGTGTAATGTATACTTATGTTTTGTCTGTCTATTTTTTAATATATTTTACTGACAAACTGTCTCTAAACATTCAAATAGTCTTATGGTTTTTGTAAAGTGAATTTTGAATCAGTGAACCAAAAAAAAAAAGGCAAACAAAAACGCAATTACACCTTCTGTTCGTACAAACATTATATATTTTGCAGTCTTTGTTCACGACGTCCATTTCCAACAAACGTTTAAACTTTTACGGAGTCTCTCAGAGAAAACGTCCAAACAGAATCATAATTATTACAGGTTACTTTTACTCCGATCTAGCATCAATCAAACTTTGTAACTGAACTTCACTTCAAACTTTCAGATGTGATGCGTTTGGAATATGATTTGAAAATTATTAATAAATGTTTCAGATGTCTAAACAAAGTCAAGTCAAGAATTAATCACTTGAAGCATTGCCATTATATAATCGGGTTATAATATAAGGTCAAAATGACAAAGATAGCTCCGCTATAAATGTTGTTTTACACTGACAGGGGAATAAACAACATACTAGTACATACTGACAGGGGAATAAACAACATACTAGTACATACCTACTGACAGGGGAATAAACAACATACTAGTACATACTGACAGGGGAATAAACAGCATACTAGTACATACCTACTGACAGGGGAATAAACAACATACTAGTACATACATACTGACAGGGGAATAAACAACATACTAGTACATACCTACTGACAGGGGAATAAACAACATACTAGTACATACCTACTGACAGGGGAATAAACAACATACTAGTACATACCTACTGACAGGGGAATAAACAACATACTAGTACATACCTACTGACAGGGGAATAAACAACATACTAGTACATACCTACTGACAGGGGAATAAACAACATACTAGTACATACCTACTGACAGGGGAATAAACAACATACTAGTACATACCTACTGACAGGGGAACAAACAACATACTAGTACATACCTACTGACAGGGGAATAAACAACATACTAGTACATACCTACTGACAGGGGAATAAACAACATACTAGTACATACTGACAGGGGAATAAACAAC
Organism: Cyclina sinensis; assembly: GCA_012932295.1. Classification (NCBI taxonomy): domain Eukaryota; kingdom Metazoa; phylum Mollusca; class Bivalvia; order Venerida; family Veneridae; genus Cyclina; species Cyclina sinensis. Next base: position 13,211,178 of record JAAONU010000009.1, on the reverse strand, counting down.
ATACTAGTACATACCTACTGACAGGGGAATAAACAACATACTAGTACATGCCTACTGACAGGGTAATAAAGAACATACTAGTACATACCTACTGACAGGAGAATAAACAACATACTAGTACATGCCTACTGACAGGGGAAATACTTGTACATGCCTACTGACAGGGGAATAAACAACATACTAGTACATACCTACTGACAGGGGAATAAACAACATACTAGTACATACCTACTGACAGGGGAATAAACAACATACTAGTACATACCTACTGACAGGGGAATAAACAACATACTAGTACATACCTACTGACAGGGGAATAAACAACATACTAGTACATACCTACTGACAGGGGAATAAACAACATACTAGTACATGCCTACTGACAGGGGAATAAACAACATACTAGTACATGCCTACTGAAGTATTTTTTACCCAGGATTAAAATCAAAACAAAATCACCACGACAAATGGTAGATTTGACAATAAATCAATTCTTTTTCAGCTGAGATCGACATAAGGATTTATCGACTTAGAAAAAGTAATATTTACCCAGGACTTTCCGAGGTCGAGATATCCCTATATTGACTTCACGTTAAGACAATGTTTGAATAAAACATAATTCTGCTATATGTTATGTTTACCTGAATTTTGTTTATGTCAAAGTAAAAACAAAGCATAACGTCCACTAAATTTTATTTTTGTTTCAAATATACAAGTCTAACACTGAAGACACAACGCAATTCAAACATTTAACGCGTGATGACATGACATGAATCATCATGTTAACATTTATTCTTCGTGTCTTTCAAATATTCAAATTCTTTCTTTTAGTTTTCACTTTTTCTAGAACAGCCATTTAGATTGTATCTGAGCTTAAAATGTAAATAAGCCTTTCCAGATAAGGCGTTAACTGGATAATTACTGTAAACTTTGTACTTTGAGTGAAATCTTTATTTCAATAAAATTTGCAAGAACACGTTTAAATGAGTTTTCTTCATATAATTAGACATGCGTTTAAGCAAGTCTCTCTGAGCAATGTTTAACTTTACTTACATACAATGTATGTCATGTCATGTAAATACAAATTGTGTTATAAGGTTTAAATATACTTAATAATGAACTCATTATCTATAGCATGTTAAAATTATGCGTTCGGTTGCTATTTGAAAATATGTGGTGACAAATGTTTATTTTATTCATTTTTTCATGAAGTACTGTAACTGTTGTTTTAAATATAAACATTAAACTATGATTATTTATTATATTAAATAATATTTTATTCTCTTTCAAAAATAAAAATTCAAAATCAAGATATTCAAATTTATTTCATTATCAGTACACTTGTAAATAAATTGTGCAGCCTACTTAGAAATATTTAGAAAGGCAAGTCATTCAAACAGGTCGAAAATGATAGACTTAACATAAATTTTTACGTATAATGAATACAATCCGATGAGTCGTAATGCCTGTAAAGTAGCAACATTTAAATAAACAAATCATAAAAAAATAATAATAAAACATACTTGTTCCATAATGATATTTCAGAATGAAAAAAATGTTTGTGTCCTTAAAGTATTTAACATATTCAAGTAAAGGTTTTGTTGTTGTTGTTGTTTTTGTTTGTTTGTTATTGTTTTGTTTTTTTTATTTGACAAAATTTGATAATTGTTTCCTTATTTATTTTCGTATTCCAAAGAAAAATGAACAAATTTTAGCATTCTGCAGCAACTTTTACTAAATAGTGACTTGCACTAGTTACTTTACCGGATAAAATAACTGTCTAAACAAAATTGAAGGCAAGAAAAGTAATTCATCTGCCGAATTTACTTTTTCTTAAGTATATGACATGTCTATATTAAAAACAATTACCTTGTCAAAAATGTCAGTAGTCCAAATATGCAATCAAGAATGTGGAATTTCCTTTTATAAATGTTTGGTTTAACTCAGATTTTACAATATTCTGTCTGTTATATTCTGTTTTGTTATTCTCCAAGCTGTTGTCTTTAGTTTCCCTACTATCGTGTATATATGTCCCTGTAATACCCTGCACACCACAGATACAATTACATATTTTAAAAAAGAAAATTCACCATTTTGTGTCCTTTGTGGAATAATAACTAAAAAGAATATTTAATGTCTAAGATTCTTATATTGGTATTCCTTCTTTTGAATGTCGACTAAATTTTCCAACTCTAATTCTGTGAACACTTCTCACAGATTTACCATTTTTCACTTTAAAGTCAAATGTTGCGGAACTTTGACAAGTAGTATGTAAATTTGAACATCTCGCGATTCTAACAAAGACTGACAAAGTGTCTATGGAGAGTTGTTGTTTCTAGTATTCTAGTCTTTCATTAGATTAAGAATAAATGTTGTCAAAGTTGTGTCAACAGAATGAAAAATCTGTGAAATGTTGAAAAGTCCCTGCAGAGTTATTATATATTGGTTGTTGGTGGCGTCAGCGAAATATTGAACATATATTCGCACGCACGCGCACTGCAACGTCGAAGCTCTGTAACCATGACGAAAACCCGTTAACAAAAGTTTCAACGGTTGCCAGTTTTTTTAAACTGTAAATTATCAAAAACTGTTTGCAGATTGTGGACAATTACTTTTGCTTTCTTGCGCTGAAAAAGTTTTCACGAATAACATGATGAATATTGGCAGCTCCTTTGAGAATTTTTCCTCTGGAAAGATTCATTGTTAGAACTTCAAAAATAATAATGTTTTACCAAATAGCAAAGCAATTTCACCACGAAATTCAGGTGCTAAATACGTTTAAGAATAGATAAATGCAGCAGTCATGCTAAGGTACAAATGTTTGATCATTTCACAAGTCTACATGAAATCTGACAACATTATCATATCAATCTCAACAGTCAATATTGAAAAATAAACTACAGATTGTTTTTGAGAAAAACATATGTCTCCCCTCACAGGTCACTTACGATGAATAATATAAAAATCATCCTACAGGAACGCGCTGATAATATGGATAACTTCACTTGGTCACGATCATTGCTGTGAAATTCCCAGTGAATCTAACCAACGGTTATGGCGATTTGCCCAACTGTATTCAAATTTGGGCAAATCAAGGGTCATAACTCTGCTTAAACTCACCCGACCAGTATAAGCCAATAATATGTGTAAGTACTCTTGGTAATGATCATTGCTGTGAAGTTTCGTCAAAATCTAACCAGCAGTTATAGGGATATGCCCAACTGGTTTCAAATTTAGACAAATCAAGGCCTATAACGTCGCTGAAATCATCCAACCGGAACACGAAGAGAATATGAATAATAACTCTCGCTTATAATCATTTCTCCAAATCTGATCTGTGGTTATTGAGATATGCCTAAATGTATACAAATTTGGACATATAAAGGGCCACAACTCCGCTACAAATCAGTCGACCGGAACTCATCAATAATACGCGTAACTACACTTGCTAAACTTGCACAAATTCATGTGAAGTTTCGTTAAAATCCTACCTGTGGTTATGAAGATATGGCAATATGTGTTCAAACTTGGACAAATAAAGGCCCATAACTTTGCCGAAAATCACTGAACCGGAAAATACCGACGATATGCTCAACTAACTTGCTACGAATAAATCACAGCAAGTTCCATTGGAATCCAACCAGCGGTTATTGAGAAAAAGCACAGACAAACTTTGTGACATACAGACAGAGAGATGGAAAATACAAAATATCTCCCAGCCACTTCGCTGAGGGAGACATTATCATGTCATTAGACCCATCATGCTTTAGCATTTATCAGCTCCGCAAGGCGTATGTCATAATAGTAATTTACATTAATTAAAAGAAAACATAAATGATGAAATAAAAAAGTAAAGAAATCATTAGTTCAGACCACCCTGTTTCTGTCATTACTTCACCAAATGGTTGGAAAGGCTTCTACATATTTGTAGGTATCCTTTATACACAACTGCACGCGATTAGTGTATACTTGTAATGCTTTTCAAGGAAATATTACATCGTTGTTTCAAGACAAAGAACATAAGACCTGTGATCTAATAAAAACACGTTTTATGCAACGTATAGATAGCTAGGCATGATATGTATTGCACGGACTAAAGTCATTTCTCTCTTTTCCCCCTCCTCTCAAAAGTATATGTTTTACACACACCTTGTGTAAGTTGATGAATGCAATAACATGAATGTTTAACGGTGTTGACTAATGCAATGTTTTGATTGCAAATGTCAAACCTGTTTCCTCTCATAGACCTGTCTCCCTCAGGTCTAACCTCAACTATTTACAAGAAGTTCTAGCTGCGCTAGGTGGCAGACGACACAAGAAGCAGCCGATCCAGTTCCCGCCATCCGATTTTTATGGTTCCAGTAATTTTTAGAGGAAACACTGTTGCATTCATGTTCTTATCACGCCATACAAAAATATATAAAACAATATCTATATTGATTATTTGGTATTGATCAAAGGTATAACATTTTGCAGCCCCGTGATATGCAGGGAATAAAATAAAAATGTTCTCATTTTCAGCTGACGTACAAAAGTTTTTTTTTATCAATAAATGAGTTACTGTTGAAACCAGGGGCACTGATATGGGGATTCCTGTAAATCGCCTTACTTGTCATGCAAACTGATGCTCATTTTGACATTTGGTTGTAATTACATGGATATTAATCAAGATTTAATCCTATGATTTACAGTCTAGGCATTTTCCAATGTATAGAATAAAGTAACTCTTTTTAGACAAGAAGTTTACTCTAACTGATCAAAATAAAATATTTTTAAGTCCAACTTCGTGTATTCGAACGTCAATAATTGAAATAAAATTATTTAATTCGTTAACAAGGCATTAACTTACTTTCTTTAACTGGAAATCAATAGGTATGGAACCCAAAAGGGAAAAATCCTGCAATTCATACGTTACTCTATACTTCACAATTGGTCATAAACTACTATTATTAATCAAATGCGGAAAACTACTGATGTTATCTTTCAGAGCAATACTTGAACAAAACCTGGAACCAGTTAGAGCAGATTTATGTTTCCGGTACGACAACGTGATATACCAACGAGAGATTAGCAATCCTGTAACAACTTAATTAGAAAACTACGAAACGAAAAACAGATTATGGTATATCACAGGGCTCTTCTGAAAGTCTACTCAGACGATTATAGGAAAAAACAAAGCTAGTTCTTGTTTATATTTTGCTTATTCACCCCTGAAATGTACATTACATGCTGAAAAAATCGATTTCAAGACGTTTTTAAGATAAACATAAATTATGATAAATTTTAAGTTTAGGCCGCCAGGCCGCTAGGCCGCCAGGCTTCGAAAAGTTAGAAAAAATCAAAGCTAGTTCTTATTGATATTTTACTTAATCATCAACTGAAATGTAATTTACAAAGAGTACATGGGAGTAAATGTACAAAGAGATTCCGAGTCGTCTTTGCAGATAAGCTAGAACTTTGTTAAATAATTTATTTTAAAAAATAAAAGCTAAATCATGTCGATAACTTTCTTATACACCCCTGCAATTTACATTATATGCTGTAAAAATAGATTTCAATCCGTTTTTAAGATCAACCAAAATTGTGATAAAGGCAGCCGTCTTCACGCCGCCAGGCCGCTAGGCCGCCAGGCCGCTAACTTCACGCCGCCAGGCCGCTAGGCCGCTAACTTCACAAATCTGTCGCAAATTTGTGAAGTTAGCGGCCTAGCGGCCTAGCGGCCTGGCGGCGTGAAGTTAGCGGCCTGGCGGCCTGGCGGCCTAGCGGCCTGGCGGCGTGAAGTTAGCGGCCTGGCGGCGTGAAGTTAGCGGCCTAGCGGCCTGGCGGCGTGAAGTTAGCGGCCTGGCGGCCTAGCGGCCTAGAGGCCTGGCGGCGTGAAGCTAGCGGCCTGGCGGCCTAGCGGCCTGGCGGCGTGAAGTTAGCGGCCTAGCGGCGTGAAGACGGCTGCCTTTATCACAATTTTGGTTGATCTTAAAAACGGATTGAAATCTATTTTTACAGCATATAATGTAAATTGCAGGGGTGTATAAGAAAGTTATCGACATGATTTAGCTTTTATTTTTTAAAATAAATTATTTAACAAAGTTCTAGCTTATCTGCAAAGACTTCGAAAACTTAAAAAAAAATCAAAGCTAGTTCTTGTTTATATTTTGCTTATTCACCCCTGAAATGTACATTACATGCTGAAAAAATCGATTTCAAGACGTTTTTAAGATAAACATAAATTATGATAAATTTTAAGTTTAGGCCGCCAGGCCGCTAGGCCGCCAGGCTTCGAAAAGTTAGAAAAAATCAAAGCTAGTTCTTATTGATATTTTACTTAATCATCAACTGAAATGTAATTTACAAAGAGTACATGGGAGTAAATGTACAAAGAGATTCCGAGTCGTCTTTGCAGATAAGCTAGAACTTTGTTAAATAATTTATTTTAAAAAATAAAAGCTAAATCATGTCGATAACTTTCTTATACACCCCTGCAATTTACATTATATGCTGTAAAAATAGATTTCAATCCGTTTTTAAGATCAACCAAAATTGTGATAAAGGCAGCCGTCTTCACGCCGCCAGGCCGCTAGGCCGCCAGGCCGCTAACTTCACGCCGCCAGGCCGCTAGGCCGCTAACTTCACAAATCTGTTTGTCGCAATGTATATTTAGTTACCAATTAGTCTTTTAAACGTCCAGTTACAACAGTTAAAATAAGATATTTTTTCATTTTTGTGTTATCCTAGGTATATCTGATTATTGAGATGGTTTTGTTAAATTATACAAGACAAGTCTTTGTTATTTAATATATTTCTTGTTTTAATATTGAGATGAATATATTTAACGTCATTCTATCTTTTGTGACACCATGGGAATCTGCATGTAAATAAACTAGAAGTATATTTTAATAAGTACGTGAACATCATCTTTGTATAAATGACAGTTACCACGAGATTTTGTTTTCAATTTAATGACCATCTCTTGTTGGAAAATGGATAAATACAAAGTTTCCTTTTATTTTGATAAGACTGTCTTTATTTTGTTTGACAATATAGATTTTCACGGTTTGTGCAAGATCTTTGCTTTTACACCAGTTTGTTGTTTTTGCGATTTAATATTCTTGATCATTAACGACGTGCTCGCCACAAATACAACAAAAATCTAAAAGGTCGCAAACAGATTGTGGAATACCGATAGCTGTGAACTCTCTAGTCGATTCATTTCCGTACTCAGACAACAATTAGTAAAGGAAATGAAATTTATGAATTTTACACCTGAATACAAAAGCGATAATTCTGTTGTCAATTAGGCTTGCTGAATCCATAACTTGTTTGTTTCTCTTAGAAGTTCAAATGAAGTTTTGTATCGACCAATAACGGTGATAACCAGCTGCTTATTCGAAACAATAACTGTCGACCAGTTCATCTCATTTTGCACGCAATTAATGCAAGTATGTATGCACGCAACTTTTCCAGACCTTTGAATTCTTGAAAACGTGTCATTAGAGTGGCGAGTAAGGCGTAGAATGTTTATACATATGGGGGGAAAAACAATAAAAAAGAAAATGTTTTTTCATATGTGTGAAGTTGGTCTGCAGTTCGCAGTTCGCAATTCGCGATTCGAATTGCGAACTGCAAACTGGCATGCAGTTCGCGATTCAAACTTGAAGATTTTCAGTGTTCTTCTTGGGAAAATTTATGACTTACTAACTTCATAAACCAAAAAGAAATAGTTCTAAGTCCAATTGCAAACTAGCATGCTGTTCGCGATTCGAATTGCGAACTGCAAACTGGTCTGCAGTTCGCAGTTCGCAATTCGCGATTCGAATTGCGAACTGCAAACTGGCATGCAGTTCGCGATTCAAACTTGAAGCTTTTCAGAGTTCTTCTTGTGAAAATTTATTACTTACTAACTTCATAAACCAAAAAGAAATAGTTCTAAGATAGAGAAAATAAACATAAGTCCAATTGCAAACTAGCATGCGGTACGCGATTCGAATTGCGAACTGCAAACTGGCATGCAGTTCGCGATTCAAATTTCAAGCTTTTCAGTGTTCTTCTAGGGAAAATTTATGACTTACTTACTTCATAAACCAAAAAGAAATAGTTCTTAGTCGAATTGCAAACTAGCATGCGGTTCGCGATTCGAATTGCGAACTGCAAACTAGCATGCAGTTCGCGATTCAAACTTGAAGCTTTTCAGAGTTCTTCGTGTGAAAATTTATTACTTACTAACTTCATAAACCAAAAAAGAAATAGTTCTAAGATAGAAAAAAAACATAAGTCAATTGCAAACTAGCATGCGGTTCGCGATTCGAATTGCGAACTGCAAACTAGTCTGCAGTTCGCAGTTCGCAATTCGCGATTCGAATTGCGAACTGCAAACTGGCATGCAGTTCGCAATTCAAACTTGAAAATTTTCAGTGTTCTTCTTGGGAAAATTAAACTAAAAAGAAATAGTTCTAAAATAGAGAAAAAAAATATAAGTCCAATTGCAAACTAGCATGCGGTTCGCGATTCGAATTGCGAACTGCAAACTAGTCTGTAGTTCGCAGTTCGTTTTTCGCGATTCGAATTGCGAACTGCAAACTAGCATGCAGTTCGCGATTCAAATTTGAAGATTTATAGTGTTCTTTTTGTGAAAATGTTCTTCTATTATTTCATACTTACTTCATAAACCAAAAAGAAATGGTTCTAAAATAGAGAAGAAAAAAAACAAATAGTTCTAAGTCCAATTGCAAACTAGCCTGAGGTTCGCGATTCGAATTGCGAACTGCAAACTGGTCTGCAGTTTGCGATTCAATTTGAAGATTTTCAGTGTTCTTATATGAAAATTAAATTCTTACTTAATAAACCAAAAAGAAATAGTTCTAAAATAGAGAACAAAACATAAGTCCAATTGCAAACTAGCATGCGGTTCGCGATTCGAATTGCGAACTGCAAACTGGCATGCAGTTCGCAATTCAAACTGAAAAATTTTCAGTGTTCTTCTTGGGAAAATTTATTACTTACTAACTTCATAAACCAAAAAGGAATAGTTTTAAAATAGAGAAAAAAATATAAGTCCAATTGCAAACTAGCATGCGGTTCGCGATTCGAATTGCAAACTGCAAACTGGCATGCAGTTCGCAATTCAAACTGAAAAATTTTCAATGTTCTTCTTGGGAAAATTTATTACTTATTAACTTCATAAACCAAAAAGGAATAGTTTTAAAATAGAGAAAAAAATATAAGTCCAATTGCAAACTAGCATGCGGTTCGCGATTCGAATTGCGAACTGCAAACTGGCATGCAGTTCGCAATTCAAACTGAAAAATTTTCAATGTTCTTCTTGGGAAAATTTATTACTTATTAACTTCATAAACCAAAAAGGAATAGTTTTAAAATAGAGAAAAAAATATAAGTCCAATTGCAAACTAGCCTGCGGTTCGCGATTCGAATTGCGAACTGCAAACTGGCATGCAGTTCGCAATTCAAGCTTGAAAATTTTCAGTGTTCTTCTTGGGAAAATTTATTTCTTACTAACTTCATAAACCAAAAAGAAATAGTTTTTAAAAACACTGAAAAGCTTCAAGTTTGAATCGCGAACTGCATGCCAGTTTGCAGTTCGCAATTCGAATCGCGAATTGCGAACTGCGAACTGCAGACCAGTTTGCAGTTCGCAATTCGAATCGCGAACCGCATGCTAGTTTGCAATTGACTTATGTTTTTTTTCTATCTTAGAACTATTTCTTTTTTGGTTTATGAAGTTAGTAAGTAATAAATTTTCACACGAAGAACTCTGAAACGCTTCAAGTTTGAATCGCGAACTGCATGCTAGTTTGCAGTTCGCAATTCGAATCGCGAACCGCATGCTAGTTTGCAATTCGACTAAGAACTATTTCTTTTTGGTTTATGAAGTAAGTAAGTCATAAATTTTCCCTAGAAGAACACTGAAAAGCTTGAAATTTGAATCGCGAACTGCATGCCAGTTTGCAGTTCGCAATTCGAATCGCGTACCGCATGCTAGTTTGCAATTGGACTTATGTTTATTTTCTCTATCTTAGAACTATTTCTTTTTGGTTTATGAAGTTAGTAAGTAATAAATTTTCACAAGAAGAACTCTGAAAAGCTTCAAGTTTGAATCGCGAACTGCATGCCAGTTTGCAGTTCGCAATTCGAATCGCGAATTGCGAACTGCGAACTGCAGACCAGTTTGCAGTTCGCAATTCGAATCGCGAACAGCATGCTAGTTTGCAATTGGACTTAGAACTATTTCTTTTTGGTTTATGAAGTAAGTAAGTCATAAATTTTCCCAAGAAGAACACTGAAAATCTTCAAGTTTGAATCGCGAACTGCATGCCAGTTTGCAGTTCGCAATTCGAATCGCGAATTGCGAACTGCGAACTGCGAACTGCAGACCAGTTTGCAGTTCGCAATTCGAAATCGCGAACCGCATGCTAGTTTGCAATTGACTTATGTTTTTTTTTTCTATCTTAGAACTATTTCTTTTTGGTTTATGAAGTCAGTAAGTAATAAATTTTCACACGAAGAACTCTGAAAAGCTTCAAGTTTGAATCGCGAACTGCATGCTAAATTTGCAGTTCGCAATTCGAATCGCGAACCGCATGCTAGTTTGCAATTCGACTAAGAACTATTTCTTTTTGGTTTATGAAGTAAGTCATAAATTTTCCCTAGAAGAACACTGAAAAGCTTGAAATTTGAATCGCGAACTGCATGCCAGTTTGCAGTTCGCAATTCGAATCGCGAACCGCATGCTAGTTTGCAATTGGACTTATGTTTATTTTCTCTATCTTAGAACTATTTTTTTTTGGTTTATGAAGTTAGTAAGTAATAAATTTTCACAAGCAAAACTCTGAAAAGCTTCAAGTTTGAATCGCGAACTGCATGCCAGTTTGCAGTTCGCAATTCGAATCGCGAATTGCGAACTGCAGACCAACTTCACAAATATTGTTTTTTCTTCTTTCAAACCAAATGTTTCAAGAATGCGTTGGTGTTCAAGATGTTTGTACCAATACGGGATTATAATTGTTTTAAACGAGCATTTCCCCCCAACAAAATGCCGATTAGGAACCAAAACCAACCGGACAAATTATTAATTAGATGAAATATAGTTTTAATTTTGAAGAAATATTTTATTACTTTGAGCCCTTATTGGATAAGGACACAGCAAAAATGATAATGATCTAAAGTAATTATTGTACAATAATGATTTACAGATAACGAGTTTTCATAAAATTTCAATTTCAGAAAAAAATCATTCTTCGCACTTCGAAATGCAATTGTCTTTTGTAATCCTCGAATAACTGGTTTTGATACTCGTTAACACTGTAATGTCATGAGCGCTTTTCACAATATTTTATCAATTTATTTTTTTTCATTTTTATTTTATTTTTATTTTTTTTTAAACTGAAAACTTTCTTTTTTGAAACTTCAGATTCGCAGTGTACTAAAATCAGATCAATTAACCGTACAATCAGTTATCGGACACTTGCAACTACAACAGGTAGGTTTTCTCATTTTTTATGACTGTACTTAAAACATTACATTAGAGTAATCAACATACTTAGACTTTTAATGTTTCACAATGTCTGTTATTATTAAGTGTTAAACAGTCCCGTCTCTCGAGAGCATAACTTTGTTACTGCGGATGTCGAATTTTAGCCATGAGAAGATGACAAGGGAGTTCCATGAACAAACTATTTTCATCTTTAAGAGCGAGAGTGACACCAAACCATTAAGTCACAGTCACACCGAACCATTTAGTCACAGTCACATCAAACCATTTAGTCACAGTCACATTAAACCATTTAGTCACAGTGATACAAAACCATGAGGTCACAGTCACACCAAACCATTTAGTCACAGTCACACCAAACCATTTAGTCACAATGACACCTATCCATTTAGTCACAGTGATACCAAACCATTTAGTCACAATGACACCTATCCACTTAGTCACAGTGACACCAAAACATTTAATCACAGTGATACCAAACCGTTTAGTCATAATGATACCAAACCATTTAGTCATAATGATACCAAACCATTTGGTCACAGTGATACCAAACCATTTGGTCATAATGATACCAAACCATTTAGTCAAAGTTCAAAGGAATGATACCAGTTGGTTTTCAATACGTTGCCGGTCTAATGAGATATGTTCATCTTTAGCTTGTGTCATAATGCAGGATTTGTCTTCTTTTAAACAAAAAAGATCTGTTTTGAAATTGTCTTAGTGTCGGCAGTGTTAGCCTCTATAGAAACATGTTATCGGACAGAAGGCATGAAAACTCTTGGATTAAGTGACACTTTATTCTATATACCGTCCTTGTATTTGCAAAAACAAATGATTTGAAGTCATCTTCCGTCTGTTACTATTGACTTACACATGATGTTTTAGCGTTTGCCTTTGTGTTAAACAATATAAAAATTATCTCAATACCTCATAAACATATTGAGAAAATTTGTGCAGTTGTTGTCTATGAAAATGTGAAATTAGAAAGTTTTAAAGATTTACGATCGTTGCCAAGTGTATGCGTATATAAATGTTCATTTATGAGTTGTTTCTTTGATTGAGTCTTGTGATTAATGAACTGCCTATATAGTTCTGTTGTAATTAATTATTCACAGAGCAAAACATGTATGATTATTCTTCGTTTAATGAGTAAAACACGTCGATGCTGTATAAAAGGAATTTTAAACGGAATTTGAAACGGAATTTGAAACGGAATTTTAAGGAATTTTAAACGGAATTATATCAGTAGGTTTATCAAGTTTTTCTTCCGGTACGGATTGATATTACAAGTTCAATATCCCTGAAAAAAAGGTTAAAACTTATGCTACATAGGGAATGTGTTCATTTTAGAAAACTAAAAGGCTTGTTTAACAAGCTTGTTCGTCTGTTGATTTGTCGAATTTAATAAATCCTTTTCAATGTTTTATTCGGCTGTCTTATACTAAAAGTCTTAAAATATAAACATGATTTTGTATTTATAGAAATTTTATGAATTGAATAGCCTAGAGACTGATTTCACTTTAAACTTTTAATTTCATTTTAATCATCGTTGATTTTTCGGAACAGGTATATTAAAGCTTATTCTCAAAATGTTAGATAGAAAGAGCGAAAGGGGTTATAAATCATGTTTGTATATTTACATACGTTAAAACACCATTGAGAAAACAAAGCTAAGACTTACCTTCAAGTTTTCTACACCAAATGTTCCCTTTTGGTTTACGCTTAAAATGCACGTTTATATTAGCTCCAGCTGACTAGCCCATAAGGGTATTTCCCGTCAGAGAACAAGCCCTCGTGACGTCAGTGATTCAGCTGGTACTCATTAGACAATATCATAACAGTCGATGGACGGTTGAATTAGTAATGTGCCTCGCGGTAACAAGGCAATTTGCGCAAAAGAAATGAAATTATTGAAAATATTTAAGACAATATTATTATATTTGCACATTGATTTGGCAATTTATTGATTGCCTCTTTGAGCGCACACCGGACGCTTTGAATAACTCCCACTTCAAAGAAGCTTGGAAAACCATAAATGCAGACGCACTTTTTTCAAATATATTATTATGTGACAAGCGCTCGTAAACAAGATGCATTAAAAAGATAATTTGACATTTCTCTTCTGGTCTAAAGGACTGTAAACCCGCTGTTTTGGGCGAGGCGGGGGAGTGAGTCGGTTAATTATTTTCTGAAAACACACCTGTAAGAAAGATTTCTTAATCACTACATGTTATATATACGCTCAGAGGTAGTGGTCACACAATTCAAATATGATTAATCTCGTATATGATTCAAGTAATTTTTTTTTTACAAAATACAAGGTTTTTGCGTTCATTATTTGATTATTGTGTATGTGCGCATTCCGTGTTAGCTGTTTGCAGTTTAAGCGAACTAAAAGAATTTCTCGGAGCGTATTGTTTTCAAAGATTCTGCCAAGTATGTGGTATTTTATGTTTTCTCTGAACTTTTATTCTGTCCAGATATTCACACACAAAATAACTTACATATAAAAACATTGAGAGGAAGTAACTGATTATCTAACTTGGTATATGGAATATGAGTAACTTGGTATATATGGAATATGAGTAACTTGGTATATGGAGTATGAGTAACTTGGTATATATGGAATATGAGTAACTTGGTATATGGAATATGAGTAACTTGGTATATGGAATATGAGTAACTTGGTATATGGAATACGAAAAAGATGCTAGACGTGCATTTTATCTTTATAACCCATCTTTGTGAAACGGAAAGAAACAGGTCCTTGGCATTATTTGATTTTTTTCTTCTCTCTCTCTCTCTCTCTCGCTCGCTCGCTCTCTCTCTCTCTCTCTCTCTCTGAACAAACACAAGTAAGGATCAATATTTCAATGTGGGTGCAGGTAGATACGTTGCCACTAAAACCATTACAAGAAGGTATAACCATTACAGGTAGGTATGATCATTATAAATATCGGTAGCCATTACAAGTAGGTATAACCGTGATAAGTAGCTATAATTATACTACTCAACTTTTACTAAGCACCAAACGTTTTAGTGTGAATATTTTCGGCAATGATTTGATTACTGTCGTACAAATGATTATAATGTCAATTTCTTGTTTAATTAATTTGACTAAAGGAAACATTTAACATATTTTTAACTGATTTTGCATTAGCTATGTCCCAGAGAAGGGGAAGAACCCCTATATTCAAGATTTTTGGACACGCAACTTCTTTTCCAAATTTGCACAACCCCATTTATGTTTACAAGTTTAGACTAAGTAGCGTGCGTGTGTGACTCATTGCTAACGACAACTGCTTGGCAACGCCTTCTCACGCTCCCTATGAGGTTTCTGACAGTCCTAGTGGGGATGGCGGCCCATTCTTGCACCAACATGGCCTCAAGCTCCAGGATGCTTCTAGGTTGCACCTGGCGAGCTGATACACGTACCTACAGCTCAATCCACATGTGCTCAACTGGAATTAGGTCGGCTGATCGAGCTGGCCAGTCAAGGCGCTCAATACCCTCCCTCTGCAGCTAGTGCTGGACCACATGGGCCCAGTGAGGACGCGCATTATCGTTCATTAAAATTAACTGATCGCCCACTGCCCCGGTGTACAGTCTAACCTGGGTGTCTAACATCTCATCGATGTACTGCTGATCAGTCAATGTACCTCTATTTAGCACATTGAGGTCAGTCCGCCCGTCCCAGCTGATGCACCCCGCCCCCTCCACACACACACACCATAACTGACCCATCCCCGTAGCGATCCTGCTCAGCAATATTTCCGGCTTGAAACCTTTCCCCAGATCTTCTCCAGTCTCTCGCACGTCTGTCAGTAAAGTCTAGGCAAACCCTAGACTCATCAGTGACGAGAACATGTCTCCAGTTTAATCTGGTCTACCTAACATGCTACCTCACCCATTCCAAACAGGCCTGGTGGTGACGACGAGACAATGGAATTCTTATATAAGGTCTTCTTGATCGCAGATTACCCTCGTGCAACCTCCTACACACCGTCTGAATACATAAATTGACCCCAGAAGCATTAAAAAGGCCATTACGAAGATGCGTTGCTGTTGCAAATGTCGTCGACGAGTCTGGATAATCAAGAATCGGTCTTGAACTGGTGTCGTCACCCTTTGTCTGCCTCCGCCATGCCTCCTGTCGGGTTTACCATACTGCTGGTACCTTGCCCAGGCTCTGGTGATGATGGTGTGGTGTACACCAAACACCACACCAACCTCACGGTGTGCGGCCCCCTACTCCACCATCCCTAAAGCCCTCTTCACCTCTTTTTTACTCAAATGCCGTCTTATCATAACGTCTGTCATGTCAAAGTGACCAATGTAAAAAAGTCTGAAAAAAAAAATAAATAAGGGTTGCATGCTTTCCGTGACCACGTGGCTAGGCCTACCCGATAAAACAGCTTGCATTTATGTTGGGGACATCTCAAAACATTGCTGCATCAAACTATGAAAAATAAATAATTGAATCCTTTTTATACTTTTCATAATATAGTGAGAAACTTTTGGTGCTTAGCAAAAGTTGAGTAGTATATTACAAGTAGGTGTAACCATTAGAAGAAGTTACACCCTAGATAAGTAGCTATAACTATCTCAAATAGGTATAGCCATTACAATAACCTGTAACTATTACAAGTACAACATGTATGTATAATAATTATCAGAACCTATAACCATTTCCAGTAAGTATAACCCTTACCAGAAGCTGTAACCATTACAAGCAGGTATAACAATTACCAAAACCTGTAACCATTACAAGTAAGCATAACTATTACCAGAAGCTGTAACCATTACAAGTAAGTGTAATTATTACTAGAACCTGTAACCATTACAAGTAAGTATAACCATTACCAAAACCTGTAACCATTACAAGTAATGATAACCATTACCAGAAGCTGTAACCATTACAAGTAAGTATAATCACTACGAGAACCTGTAACCATTACAAGTAGGTATAATCACTACTAGAACTGGTAACCATTACAAGTAAATATAATCACTACTAGAACCTGTAACCATTACAAGTAAGTATAATCACTACCAGAACCTGTAACCATTAAAAGTAGGTATAATCCTTACCATAACCTGTAACCATTACAAGTGTGTATAACCATTACAAGCACCTGTAACCATTACAAATAGGTATAATCCTTACCATAACATGTAACCATTACAAGTGCGTATAACCATTACAAGGACCTGTAACCATTACAAGTAGGTAAAATCACAACCAGAACCTGTAACCATTACAAGTAGGTATAACTATTACAAGTACTTGTAACCATTACAAATAGGTACAATCACTACCAGAACCTGTAACCATTACAAGTAGGTATAACTATAACAGGAACTTGTAACCATCATACTCAGGTATAATGACTACCAGAACCTGTGACCATTACAAGTAAGTATAACCATTACAAGGACCTGTAACCATTACAAGTAGGTATAATCACTACCAGAACCTGTAACCATTACAAGTAGGTATAACTATTACAAGGACCAGTAACCATTACAGGTAGATATAATCACTACCAGAACCTGTAACCATTACAAGTAGATATAATCACTACCAGAACCTGTAATCATTACAAGTAGGCATAATCACTACCAGAACCTGTAATCATTACAAGTAGATATAATCACTACCAGAATCTGTAACCAATACAAGTAGATATAATCACTACCAGAACCTGTAATCATTACAAGTAGGCATAATCACTACCAGAACCTGTAACCAATACAAGTAGGTATAACCATTACAAGAACCTGTAACTTTTACAAGTAGGTATAATCACTACCAGAACCTGTAACCATTACATGTAGGTATAACTATTACAAGGACCTGTAACTATTACAAGTGGGTATTATCACTACCAGAACCTGTAACCATTACAAGTGCGTATAACCATTAAAGGACCTGTAACCATTACTAATAGGTATAATCCTTACCATAACCTGTAACCATAACAAGTCCGTATAACCATTACAAGGACCTGTAAGCATTACTTATAGGTATAATCACTACCAGAACCCGTAACCATTTCAAAAAGGTATAACCATTGCAAGTATGTGCAACCATAACAAGTAGGTACAACAGTTACTAGTAGGTGTAACCATTACAGAAAGTTGTAACTATTACAAGTAGGTAAAACCATTTCAGAAAGTTGTAACTATTACAAGTAGGTATAACCATTACAGAAAGTTGTAACTATTACAAGTAGGTAAAACCATTACAAGATCTTGTGACCATTACAAGTAGGTATAACTATTACAAGAACATGTAACGATTACAAGCAGGTAAAACCATAACAAGTAGATTTAACAATCAAAAGAACGTGCAATTTTCACAAGCATGTATAACCATTACAAGAATTTAATACCATTGCAAGTAGGTATAACCATTACAAGAATCTGTAACCATTAAAGGCAGGTATAACCATTACAGGAACCTGCAACCATTACAAGTTGGTATATCCATTACAAGATCGTATAACTATTACAAGTATGTATGCCGACTGCAAGTAGGTATTACCATTACAAGTAGGTAAAACCATTTCAAGAACCTGTAACCGATTCAAGTAGATAAATCAATGACATGTATGAATAACAATTAGATGTATCAAATCCAGGTAGCTTTAACCATTTTAAGTAGCTGTGACTATAACAAGTAGATGTATCCATTACAGGTAGCTATAACTATTTTAAGTAGCTGTCACCATTACAAGTAGATGTATCCATTACAGGTAGCTATAACCATTTTAAGGAGCTTTGTCCATTACAAATAGATGTATCCATTACAGACAGCTGTAACCATTTTAAGTAGCTATGTCAATTACAAGTAGAAGTATCCATTACAAGTAGCTGTAACCATTTTAAGTAGCTGTGACCATTACAAGTAGATGTATTCATTACAGGCAGCTGTAACCGTTTTCAGCAGCTGTGACCATCACAAGTAAATGTATCCATTACCGGTAGCTGTAACCATTTTAAGTAGCTGTGACCATTACCAGTGGATCTATCCATTAGAAGTAGCTGAGAGCATTACAAGAAGCTATAACCTTTATAGATACCTGTAACCATATTAAATAACTGTGACCATTACAAGTAGATGTATTCATTACAGGCAGCTGTAACCGTTTTCAGCAGCTGTGACCATCACAAGTAAATGTATCCATTACCGGTAGCTGTAACCATTTTAAGTAGCTGTGGCCATTACCAGTGGATCTATCCATTACAAGTAGCTGAGAGCATTACAAGAAGCTATAACCTTTATAGATAGCTGTAACCATTTTAAATAACTGTGACCGTTACAAGTAGTAGTAACCATTACAGGTAGCTGTAACAAATACAAGTAGCTGACCATTACAAGTTGATGTATCTATTACAGGTAGCTTTAACCATTTTAAATGACTACTTTCAGGGAATTCTTTCAGTGATTCTTTCAATGACTCCTATCAATGACTCCTATCAACAATTCTATCAATGAATCATCAATGCTTCCTATCAATGATTTTATAAATGCCTCCTATCAATGATTATTTCAATAATTCCTATCAGTCTCCTATCAATTATTCTATCAGTGACTCCTATCAACAATTCTATCAATGACTCCTTTCAATGATTCTATCAATGACTCATATCAACAATTCTATCAATGACTCCTATCAATGATTCAACCAGTGATTCCTATCAACAATTCTATCAATGACTCCTGTCATTTATTCTATCAATGACTCTTATCAATGATTCTATCAATGACTCCTGTCATTTAATCTATCAGTGACTCCTATCAATGATTCTATCAATGATTCCTATCAACAATTCTATCAATGACTCCTGTCATTTATTCTATCAATGACTCCTATCAATGATTCTATCAATGACTCCTATCAACAATGATATCAATGACTCCTGTCATTTATTCTATAAATGACTCCTATCAATGATTCTATCAATGACTCCTGTCATTTATTCTATCAATGACTCCTATCAATGATTCTATCAATGACTCCTGTCATTCATTCTATCAATGACTCCTATGAATGATTCTATCAATGACTCCTGTCATTTATTCTATCAATGACACCTATCAATGATTCAATCAATGACACTTGTCATTTATTCTATCAATGACTCCTATGAATGATTCTATCAATGACTCCTGTCATTTATTCTATCAATGACTCCTATCAATGATTCCATCAATGACACCTGTCATTTATTCTATCAATGACTCCTATCAATAATTCTATCAGTGACTCCTGTCATTTATTCTATCAATGACTCCTATCAAGGATTCTATCAATGACTCCTATCAACGATTCTATCAATGACTCCTGTCATTTATTCTAACAATGACTCCTATCAATGATTTTATCAATGACTCCTTTCAACAATTCTATCAATGACTCCTGTCATTTATTTTATCAATGATTCCTATCAATGATTTTATTAATGCTTCCTATCAATGATTATTTCAATAATTCCTATCAGTCTCCTATCAATGATTCTATCAGTGACTCCTATCAACAATTCTATCAATGACTCCTGTCAATGATTCTATCAATGACTCATATCAACAATTCTATCAATGACTCCTATCAATGATTCTACCAGTGACTCCTATCAATGATTATATCAATGACTCCTGTCATTTATTCTATTAATGACTCCTATCAATGATTCTATCAGTGACTCCTATCAACAATTCTATCAATGACTCCTGTCATTTATTCTATCAATGACTCCTATCAATGATTCTATCAATGACTCCTATCAACAATTCTATCAATGACTCCTGTCATTTATTCTATCAATGACTCCTATCAATGATTCTATCAATGACTCCTATCAACAATTCTATCAATGACTCCTGTCATTTATTCTATCAATGACTCTTATCAATGATTCTATCAATGACTCCTGTCATTTATTCTATCAATGATTCCTATCAATGATTCTATCAATGACTCCTATCAACGATTCTATCAATGACTCCTGTAATTTATTCTAACAATAACTCATATCAATGATTTTATCAATGACTCCTATCAACGATTCTATCAATGACTCCTGTCATTTATTCTATCGATGATTCCTATCAATGATTCTATCAATGACTCCTGTCATTTATTCTATCAATGACTCCTATCAACGATTGTATGAATGACTCCTGTCATTTATTCTATCAATGATTCCTATCAATGTTTTTATCAATGACTCCTATCAACGATTCTATCAATGACTCTTGTCATTTATTCCATCAATGATTCCTATCAATGATTCTATCAGTGACTCCTATCAACGATTCTATCAATGACTCCTGTCATTTATTCTATCAATGACTCCTATCAATGATTTTATCGATTATTTTATCAGTGATTCCATCAATGACTCGTATCAATGACATCTGCATTAGTCGGTATATAATAATTAGTCATTTCATTCCTGAGGGAGACGCACACTAATAGAAGTATTGTATGAAAATATTTATTGGTAAATTAATGAAGCTTGGCGATGTTTTAAAGAGAAACACCAGATGTAAGGTATAGACAGTGGTTTGTCACATTTTGGTCTCGAGTGTCGAATTTTAGCCTATACATACCATTCATAGCAAATTTTCAGAGAAAAGAAATCTCACTGGGGCGTTCATTCGCCTAGAAACTACTGTGTCTTAACAATTATTTAAGCCAAAAGATGCTATGACGACAGTTTATCACGTACTTCTGACACTTTCTAGCATATGCAACTTTAAATTATCACCCGAACAGAAACTGCCATTAACAACTTTAAAGACTTGAAAAAAATCGTTGACGAGTAAATGCTTTTCTGACACTGTCTGTGAAGACGGATCAACCAAAAAATTAAAAAAAAGGAATAACGTGATTTTATTAAATGAAAAAAAGTATCAACTTGGTTTCAGTGTAATGTAACATCACACCTGCTGAACATTGGAACTAAAACAGTTTGTAAGGGGCCAAACGCTGCAATAAATCTTCCATTAATGTTTATTGTGTAAAACACTAAAATACGAATGTCAACACTTAGTAGGATATATTTCCTTTCTTTTTATATTGTGAGTTGTAGGTAAATACTTTAAATCGAGGATATATATCAATACAGCACTAACTGTGCGTCATTTCAAATTAAAAATGTTTCATGAAACACTGAATGCCTGATAACTGAGCTGTATTCTAAAAATCAATGTTTACAATGTCTGTTTTTTTTATGCAATTTACTGTCCTTCTGAGCTTGAATGTTTTATTGGTGCCTGTGCGCGGAGCTTATAATGGTAAAACAGGACTAAAATGATCGTCTTTTACAACTATTGGCACTGCGTATTAGCACGACGTCTACATGTTTGCATTTTTTATGAGAATTGGAAAGTCTTATGATATATGTACAAACAACGTGACCTTAACAGATTTTACTCTTTTTTTTGAAACAGAAGTTTTATGTTTCAAATATCTGAATTACTGCGATTTTCACCGGGTTGGAATAGAAGTAGGTATATTCTGCAGTTTTACAATAACGCACTAAGCTTTTATCGATGGATTAGTATCGGTATCAAGCTTTAATCGATAGATTAGTATCAATACTAACCATTTATCGATGGATTATTATCAATAATTTCCGAAGAAAAATGCATTTGAAAAATAAAACTGCTTAAATCGAGATGTGTGTAAAGTGAGTTCAACATACGACATTCGACATTTAACAGGTGCCTCCAAAAAACAATAGACATTTTGAAAAAAACTCTATGTTGTGCAAGCTTGACATACGAGATACGACATTCAAATTCTGAAACATTTGAATGTTGGGCCAGCACGACATTCGACATATACGACTTTAAAATTTTGAATCACTTGCTTTCTTTGAATCCTGTGCTTGTTGTGCCAGCACGACTTTCCTCAAAAATAGTCAATTTTAAAATCATTTGCTTTGAATGTTTTGCTAGCACGATATTCGATATTCGACATTTAAATTTTGGAATCTTAAAAAAATGTTGTGCCAAATTCTTTAACACTTGAAATTTGAATGTTGTGCCAGCACGACATTTGTCCTTCGACTTTCAAACTCTGAAACATTTGAAATTTGAATGTTGTGCCAGCACGACATTCAACATAGGACACTCGAGTTTTGAATCATTTGCTTTCTTTGAATGTTGTTCTTGTTGTGCCAGCACGACATTCAAAGAAATCAAATATTTAAAAATACGAATGTCGTATGTCGTGCTAGCAAAACATTTAAATTTTAAGTGTTTCAAAAGTCAGATGTCTTATGTCTAATGTTGTGCCGGCAAAACATTCCGATTTCACGTGTTTCGATGTCGAATGGCTAGCACAACATTCAAAGAAAATAAATGCTTCAAACTTCGAATGTCCTATGTAGAATATCGTGTAGAAACAAGCTTCAAATTTCACATGTTTTGAATATCGAATGTCGTGCAAGCATAATATTCAATTTCAAGTTTTCAAAATTTTTGTTTCCCGAATGTCGATCTGGCAAACGTTCAAAATGCACGAATCTCGAATGTTGATTGTCTTGCTTCCCGAATGTTTAAAAAAAAGCAAAATCTCGGATTCAAAATTCGAATGTCGTATGTCAAATGCTATTAAATTTTATTTTAACCAATTTAAAATTCAAGTTTTTCAAAATTATAATGTTGTATGTCGAATGTCGAGAAGGCTGAATGCCGAATGTCGTGCTAGCACAGCATTCAAAGAAAGCAAATGTTTCAAAATGTCATATGACGAATGTCGTGCTAGCAAAACATTTAAATTGCACGTGTTTGAATGTGGAATGTCGTGCTAGCACAACATTCAAAGAAAGCAAATGCTTCAAAATTCTAAATCAATGTTCTATGTCGATTGTCTTACTGAAACAATATTCATATTTCACGTGTTTCAAAAGTCGAATGTTGTGCTAGCATAACATTCAAATTCAAGTGTTTCAAAATTTGAATGTCTTTTGTCGAATGTCGATCTGGCAAATATTCAAAATGCATGTTTTTCGAATGTCGAAGGACTTGATGCAGAATATTTTACGAAAGCAAATGATTCAAAATTCGAATGTCGTATGGCGAGTGTCTTGCATGCATAATATTTGAATATTAAATGTCTCAAAAGTCAAATGTCGTATGTCAAATATCGTGCTCGCGAAACATTCAATTACACGCGTTTCGAATGTCGCATGCTGTGCTAGCACAACATTCAAAGAAAGAAATTTATTCAAAATTCGAATGACCTATGTTGAATGTCGTGTTGGCAAACATTCAAGTTTCACTTATTATGAGAAGGTCGGATGTCATATGTCGTACTAGTACAACAATCAAAGAAAGCAATTGCTTCAAAACTTGAATGTCCTATGTCGAATGTCCTGCTAACACAACATTCAAAGAAAGCAATTGCTTCAAAACTTGAATGTCCTATGTCGAATGTCCTGCTGACACAACATTCAAAGAAAGCAAATACTTCAAAATTTGAAAGTCGCATTACGAATGTTGATTGTCGTGCTAGCAAAACATTCAAATTTCTAGAATTTCATAATTTGAAAGTCGGAATTCTATGGCGAATGTTATTCTAGCTCAACATTCAAAGTGTTTCAGAACTCGAAAGTCGAATGTCGTGCTTGCTCAACATTCAAATTTCAAGTGTTTCGAATGTCGAATGCCGTGCTAGTACAATATTTTTGTAAATGTGTGTATGTAAATGATGTAACGATAATCGATTTAAATAGAAAAATCGTTGGTGGCCGTATTATGTCGACAACAATCGATTTTCATTTCCAAGAATCGATGATGCCAGGTGGCAAAGGAAGTCACCCTTTGTGGGAATTTGTTTAAACAGATGTACATTTGGCATTATAAATACATTAAATAACAGAACATGTATAAATAAATGCTTCAGTACTCTTTAATTTGTTTTATCGTGCATCTAACCAGTAGTTGTTGTGATTATACTGTCCCATTCCAGTTTCTCTATGTTTATTACATTTCGATTATTTTCTGATAGTATATCGGAATGCTTTTTTCCGATTTGATTCGTTAATTAATTTTCGTTTCAGTCCGATTATACAACACTAGTGTATGCATATTCATAGTTTTCAAACAGCATAACAAATTGAAGTAGGAAGTAAAAGCACTTCTCACCAATCTTTTAAACAATTAAGCGTAATAGTCCTTCAACGGAACTTTAAAAAACTACCTCAAACAAGTAAGCTTCTTTAGGAAAATAAACGTAAGAGAGGTCTTGATATGCAAAATAACAGTAGAATTTTTCTCTGGAAAAACACCTGCCAGTCACATCAAAAATACCATGGACGACATATAGTTCCGATAGCATGCGTTTTATTGCAAACTATGGATAAGCTATAATCAAAAGCTATTTCTTTTTTTTAAATAACTAGAATCCCCATGGACAGCATGTCGAGCCCGCCAACGGAAAGCCGCCTATTGGGATGGGACAGTGAAACTAGAGAGCTATTCACGTACCAAGTTCGAAGTCAATAGTAGACAAATGATGGAAGGACAAGGCAGGCCTATATGATGTCTTTTTTCAGGGAGCATAACAAATGTATCACAATATTTTCAAATTCTTCCATGCATGGAGAAGTAATGGCCCAGAAAAAGTCTATCATCAACATTGTAGACATTTGAGCAGTCACTGTGACCTTGACCTCTGAGCTAGGAATCTGGGTCTTGCACGCGACACACCGTCTCATCAAGGTGAACAAATATGACAATGCATTTTGAAATCCTTCCATTCAGGGAGATGTTATGGCCCGGACAAGGTCTAACATCAAAATTTTTTGGACATTTGACCTGGCACTGTGACCTTGACCTTTGAGCTTGGAACCTGGGTGTGGCACGCGTCGCACCGTCTCATCAAGGTGAACAAATGTGCCAAGGAATTTTAAAATCCTTCCATGCACAGAGAAGTTATGGCCCTGACAAGGCAATCATTACCTTTTTTTTTGTTATGGAGTTCTTCCCCACACTAGACAGAATGACATACCGGTAACCAGGGTGGCCATACTACGTTGTATATGATGTCATTTGCGCTATCGCGATCAGCATTATTTTGACTCGATTCGGAGGAGAAAACTGCTGTAAGTATTTTATTTCTACATCAATATATACGGGGCATAGTGCATGCAAAGGGGGAAATTTTGCCCTACATACAGGCCCTAATGATTCTTTCGCCAAATGTACAGTTTTTCTGGACATTCGGGAAATAAAGAGATCGTAACAATATGTGGACTATCGCGAAAAGCGCATCAGTTTTCCCGAATGTTATAAAACTCTGTACATCTGACAAAAGAATCATCAGGGCCAATGTGTAGGACATAATATTCCGCTTCGCATGCGCTATAAACCACTAAAATTGGCGAAGAAATAAAATACTTACAACAGTTTCCTTTTTCGAATCGAGTCAAAATAATGCTCTCGCGATAGCCTAAATGACATCATATATCACGTGGTAAGGCCACCTTGATAATGATGGAAGGACAAGGCAGGCCTGTATGATGTCACTTTCTGTGAGCATAACAAATGTATCTCAGTATTTTCAAATTCTTCCATGCATGGAGAAATAATGGCCCAGACAAGGTCTATCATCAACATTTTGGACCTTAGAGCTGTCACTGTGACCTTGACCTCTGAGCTAGGAATCTTGGTCTTGCACGCGACACACCGTCTCATCAAGGTGAACAAATGTGCCAAGATATTTTAAATCCTTCTTTGCACAGAGAAGTTACGGCCCGAACAAGGCAATCTGGACGGACGCACGCACGTACGTACATACACCGAACTGCGATGCCAAATGTTACGACTTTGTCGAGCTATCCGCAAGCGGGTTCGACAGTAACATGATAGAGTGTATCGAAATGCACCTTATACGAACTTTTATAATACCGCAGCAAACTTATGTGGCAACTGATTAGTTAAGACTGTCTGTATACCAAGCCGCTATGGTTTTCCCTAAAGAGCCTCGACACTTTCTCGATTTCTGACTGGATTTTTGGTTACTCAAAAACAAAATGGCAGCCATCTTTTCTCTTGATTGAAAATTTAAACAACAATAACTTCACATTAATAGTCTCTTAGGCATGAGTCTGTCTAGTATCCAAGACAATGAAAAGAAACCCAAAATATAACTTACTAGTAATTTTGTATGATTAAGGCCTACCGCCAGTGTAAATTACTAGACTAAAGTATCTCAGCTAAGGTTATTCCAGCTTGAGGGCAAAACATATTTTGTGTCATCTCATCAAACCTTTGAAAAGGAACCTTTGGCGGTTCGGTTAATCTCAATTCGACCAAGCTATAAGAGACCATATTACCCCCAAAATCTGTTAATGAATTTTTTTAGATTGACTACTAAAGTTTCCATCTCTTGAATATTAATAGAATATTATGCATTTAACCAAAACACTAAAATGGTCCTGATGGACATCTCTCCGCACTCGTGCGTGGCGCCAGGGGAAACGGGTGCTCGACCAATGATGATGGTTGTGAAAAGCACGTGATCTTAACTATAGTCTTTTTTATTGTCTTTTGTAACTTTATCTACGTCCTTAGATGACTTTGTTCGTGTATAAACTTGATCATCTTTATTTTGATAATCACTTCTTTTTATACACGCTATTGTACGAAGGCAAATATATTGTGATGACAAAGTAAGAAAAACAGAGTCAAAGCTGGAAGCTGTAAGGTGCTCTGCGAGGACAGCCTCACAAGTACAACTATATCACGGTGTGTATCCATATCGGTACCCTCTTTGCGAAATCTACTGAAACGGTACCCTTTTTGCACATGCACGGGTCATTTTCTGCTTAAAAAACAAATCGAACATTCTAGGGTTCCATGGTATACTTCTTTTGCACATGACATACCTCCTTTCATCTGTAAAATGAACATTCATTTCATTTGATCGCTGTCCATCGCCGATATTTAGATCCTTATACAGTTTAGAAAATACTTCAGACTACAAAATAAATCACAGAAAATATGACTTGATTGATAAGACTGAAATACGTAATATGCACGTTCAACATTCAAAACAAGATATATGATGACAAGTTTAGATATGAGTTTGATTATGTAATAACTTACCTTTGACAATTATGTATTATAAACAAGAAAATGTTACTAACATTTATAAAGACTGCATTTACATTTAACTGAATAATTGTTTTCCATGATTTGTGCACTAGGATGTATATAAGCGTATGTCTGCGTACATTTGTTAAATAATACATTGATTTATACGCAGTTTTCTTTAGCAAAAAGCTGAAACTAAACATCAAAAACAAAACAAAAAATAAACCCTATCAAAATGCAACCATACAAAGTGGTATCGAAAACTTTCTCCATTTTTGTAGCTACAGTTGTTGGAAATCGTTAAGAAAAGGTAAATCCTTCTATTTCTGCCCATTATGCCTAGCACTAACTAATTCAAATACTGTCTGACCGTCACCAGGGAACTTTTCTCTGCAAAATGAGCGTGGATGCGTGGAGTCCATCTTTCCTGGAATTCTTGATCTATCATGCTAAGACATTTTATAAAACCCTTTATTTACTACATGGAGAATGGCGTCCAGATATTTGCTGTCAAGATTGCGGAAGTTAACTGAGGGCTTAAAGCTCTAAGTATGAAAAATAAATTTCTACTGATTTATAAACATTACCAATATTTCTACTCTACTTAAACGTATTTTTGTTTAGTTTTACTCCTATTGAATATAGAAGAATATTGTACAACTTTTTTATGGCTGACCCAGTTATTAATTAAATTTACAACATAGTAGAATCTTTATTTATTTTTATCTTAGAAGTGAAAGAATTCTATGTTATTACTAATGTATGTGATTTCTGTATGTTCACTGTTGTTTTCAGCATCTGTCTTGCATGATATACACTTTCGTAATTTCGACCACTCATATAACTTTTAAAATACAGTAAACAATAGAATAAATTGTTGCAAACCTTTCCCCTTTTTGCATTAATGATAATCGGATGCTTTAAAAACTAATTCCAAGTTGTATTTACATATTTACGTCGAGCATTCAGATTTTTGGGCAATGGTGGCTCTTCTCATATCTGTATTAGTACCTAGCCAAACTATCATGAAAAACCGTGTTGACTTTATGTTTTTAACATAGAATTTCTCGCCATTTTGGTATCTTTGATTCAAACCAATGAAATACAGTTTTCGACGAAGGAATAGCGTCAGGAAAATATCTTTTAAAGGGTCTAGCAATGCACACTATGACATCAAAGTGGGTGGGGTACCTGTTAATCTGTTTCCTTTATAAAATGAATGCATAAGCTGAGAAGAAAGTTAGTGTAACATAGGAGGAACATGAATAAAAGAAAAATGAATAACAGTTATTTGATAGGAGTTGCAGATGGTAAAAACAACAAACTAAGTCACATTGTCAAAAGATTTCACCTTCTGTCATTCAACTGCTGTATATGTGTTTGAAGTTTTTTGCAAAAGACACCGCTGTAGAAATAAAGTTCATTAAAGATCAGTGTCAGTATTTTGGTTTCTACATACTTTTCGTCAGATTGAATTAATATGTCACCTTAAACTATCAGTCCAATTCATCACTTTGTTGTAGTTTTGTTCCGTATGATATGGTTCCGTTGTTATTCTTGTTTTGTTGTTGTTGTTGTTTATCCTTTTTTACAAAAAAGAGGCAATAACATGATTTCATTAGAATTTTGTACTTGTCAGAAGCATCGATATTACTACCGACCATTTCCACAAAATGATGAATGGTAGAATTTCAACAAAAGTTATCAAATGTATATACCAGTATGATGTGCGGTGGCATAACCGGAAAAATCCACTTGCCGTGAGCTGGGTTTGAACTCAGGTACTGTTGCCGTAAAAGCTAGATAATAGGTAAGGCAATAGAAGTGCCGTATTATACCCCTGCTACATACACCCCCTCTCTCTCAGAATTCGTCATCGAATAATTGGAGTACTGAATTTCTGTGGGACTTTCTAAGGGTGTCATCACATCTACACTTGTGAGTTATTCAAGTTGGGCGCAAACTGTATCCCGGAAAGCATCCACTTGCCGTGAGCTGGTACCTTCGGTTACTAGGCGGACACTGTACCACATCGCAATAAAATCTAGCTAATAGGCAATGGTAGAAGTGCCGTATTATGCCTCTGCTACATATTAAGCCATTGGACGGTAACTTCTGGAACACAAAATTTGTGAACCTTTTCTTTATAATTTTTTAGATAATCACGTATGCTTGATCAAAACTAACACATTTGAATGAAGAGTACATGTAACCTTGAAACCTTGAAACTGACCTTCTTATCTCTTGGGTTACAGTGATAAAATCTAAACCATAGGTATACATGTATAGTTATGCAATTACATTTGTTAATGATCAACATTATTTTTTCCCAATCACATTGCAGTATTTTTCAAATTTCTGCTAAGTCTAACTTTGGTTAATGTGTACTAACTAAATTAAATTTACTTAATCAGGTCCGTCTAGCCACGCGGTTCAGAGAGATGCTTTGTATTTAGTTGAAAAATAATGTTGATCATTAAATAGGTTAATGTTTAATAATACTAACCTATACATAATTTTGCAAACACGTAATATCAGTTTTGACTACCA
Organism: Cyclina sinensis; assembly: GCA_012932295.1. Classification (NCBI taxonomy): domain Eukaryota; kingdom Metazoa; phylum Mollusca; class Bivalvia; order Venerida; family Veneridae; genus Cyclina; species Cyclina sinensis. The sequence continues at coordinate 13,181,011 of JAAONU010000009.1, read as the reverse complement.
CACGGGTCCATTTTGTTTGTATTGACTGAGACAAACAGTTATAATATTTATACGTTATATTCCTTCAAACCATGAAGGAACTGAACTAAAAAGTAGTAACATTTAGATAAAATCTAGATAAACAGATTTACTTCGAGATAAAAGGTTGAATTGATTATAAGAATATACAATTAACAATAGACCATCTTTTAAAATTGACATAACCGTATAAATCACCATAGTAAAAACAGAGGAGAAACATGAACTGAAAGGATCATTTTCGGAAACTTTCATCGACCCAAATCCGAAGGAGAAAAAGGCTGTTTGCCACTGTTTGAATGTTCACTTCACGCGATGAGTAAACTAATATGACAATACTTTGCCTAATATATACAATATTACGACCCCTGATATATCTGATTTTACAATCATTTTATTATCAAAGAAACATTATTATGTCTTTTATCATGTCCTTTAATAATATAGCCTTACTTTTAATTATCTTAAAAACCATAATTTTCTTTAACTTTTGATAATATGCTTTAGATTTAGAATTAATTGTTTTATCATTCTTAAACTACATTTATTTAAAATTTTTAATGTTTTGATATAATAGTGTACAACGCCATTGAATATGTATTTTATGTAGAAATAGGCGTTTAAGCAAATAAAACAGCTTCAGTTTCAGTAAATGCTCTGACTAATATGTACAACATTACACCCCTTTCTCGATGAGTGAACCAGTATATAAATGTTCTGACTAATATATATAACATTACACCCCTTTCTTAATGAGTCAACCAGTATATAAAATTAATGCTCTGACTAAAATGCACAACATTACACCCCTTTCTTGATGAGTGAACCAGTATATAAATGCTCTGACTAAAATGTAAAACATTACACCCCTTGGTTGATGAGTCAACCAGTATATAAATGCTCTGACTAAAATATATAACATTACACCCCTTTCTTAATGAGTCAACCAGTATATAAAATTAATGCTCTGACTAAAATGCACAACATTACACCCCTTTCTTGATGAGTGAACCAGTATATAATTGCTCTGACTAATATATACAACATTACACCCCTTGGTTGATGAGTCAACCAGTATATAAATGCTCTGACTAAAATGTAAAACATTACACCCCTTGGTTGATGAGTGAACCAGTATATAAATGCTCTGATTTATATGTACAACATTACACCCCTTTCTTGACGAGTGAACCAGTATGTTAATGCTCTGACTAATATGTACAACATTACACCCCTTTCTTAATGAGTGAACCAGTATATAAATGCTCTGACTAATATGTACAACATTACACCCCTTTCTCGATGAGTGAACCAGTATATAAATATTCTGACTAATATATACAACATTACACCCCTTGGTTGATGAGTGAACCAGTATATAAATGCTCTGATTTATATGTACAACATTACACCCCTTTCTTGACGAGTGAACCAGTATGTAAATGCTCTGACTAATATGTACAACATTACCCCCCTTTCTTAATGATTGAACCAGTATATAAATGCTCTGACTAATATGTACAACATTGCATCCCTTTCTTGATAAGTGAACCAGTATCTAAATGCTCTGACTAATATATACAACATTACACCCCTTGGTTGATGAGTGAACCAGTATATAAATGCTCTGGTTTATATGTACAACATTACACCCCTTGGTTGATGAGTGAACCAGTATATAAATGCTCTGGTTTATATGTACAACATTACACCCCTTTCTTGACGTATGAACCAGTATGTTACTGCTCTGACTAATATGTACAACATTACACCCCTTTCTTAATTAGTGAACCAGTATATAAATGCTCTGACTAATATGTACAACATTACACCCCTTTCCTTATGAGTGAACCAGTATTTAAATGCTCTGACTAATATGTACAACATTACACCTCTTTCTCGATGAGTGAACCAGTATATAAATGCTCTGACTAATATGTACAACATTACACCCCTTTCTTAATGAGTGAACCAGTATTTAACGTTCTCAATCGTCAGTATGGTATCTGCGGAGTAGCACTCGACTGGTTAGACTTATATCTGCGACCCAGGAGTTGTCGCGTAAGTGTGAACCATATAATGTCGTCAGCACGCAATCTTACGTGCAGTGTCCCCCAAGGAAGCTGTTTAGGGCCGTGGCTCTACCTCGCTTAAGCAGGGACCATATTTGACATTGTTCCGCCTACCATCTCCGTGTACGGCTTCGCCGACGATCATACTGCCGGCAAACGTTTCAAACCTACACCCGTTCTCGAGGCCGAATCCATTGTGGAGCTAGAAGAGTTCGCATCACAAGCAAATGATTTTATGAACAGTAATAAATTAAAAATGAATTCTTCAAAAACTGAACACATAACTTTTGGAAGTGCTCCTCAGTTGAGTAAATTGTCTAAAAATGAAATTAACATTTGTGGTGATAAGATCAAACGACAAAATACAATCAGATATTTAGGGGCATATTTGGACGAAAATCTGACTTTCAAACATCACATCAAGATCAAGTGTCGAACAGCTATGTTGAGCTTTTTTCGCATAAAGAATATTCGCAAATTCCTCACACAAGATGCAACAGAAACTCTAGTACTCTCACTCGTAATTTCTCATTTAGACTATTGCAATGTGATTTTGTATGGTATTTCAAACTGTGATATTGCAAAACTACAACGAATTCAAAACATGTGTGCCAAACTAGTATTAAATCGTAGGAAAAGAGACAGTTCAAAGCAGGCACTATACGATCTACACTGGCTGCCCATCAAGGCCAGAATACAATTCAAGATTCTTGTATACATGTACAACTGTCACGTTGGAAATGCACCACCGTATTTGACTGAACTGCTTACACCTAAAGTTCAAAAACGTTCTCTGAGATCATCCTCATCTTCAGTCGACAGTTATGAAGTGCCTTTTAATAGGTGTAAAACATTCAGTGACAGAAGTTTCAGTACGATCGGTCCGAAACTCTGGAATGATCTTCCATTAAAAATCAGACAATGCTCATCAGTTGATAGTTTCAAGAAACACTTGAAGACTCATTTCTTCAGAGACTATTTCAATCTTTTCTAGTCAAAGTCAGTAGAGTGTAGAAACACCAAACAGTGAACGGAGAGACAATGTTATTCAGTGCATTAATTCTGTGATAAATATCTGATTTTACAATCATTTTATTATCAAAGAAACATTATTATGTCTTTTATCATGTCCTTTAATAATATAGCCTTACTTTTAATTATCTTAAAAACCATAATTTTCTTTAACTTTTGATAATATGCTTTAGATTTAGAATTAATTGTTTTATCATTCTTAAACTACATTTATTTAATATTTTTAATGTTTTGATATAATAGTGTACAACGCCATTGAATATGTATTTTATGTAGAAATAGGCGTTTAAGCAAATAAAACAGTTTCAGTTTCAGTAAATGCTCTGACTAATATGTACAACATTACACCCCTTTCTCGATGAGTGAACCAGTATATAAATGTTCTGACTAATATATATAACATTACACCCCTTTCTTAATGAGTCAACCAGTATATAAAATTAATGCTCTGACTAAAATGCACAACATTACACCCCTTTCTTGATGAGTGAACCAGTATATAAATGCTCTGACTAAAATATACAACATTACACCCCTTGGTTGATGAGTCAACCAGTATATAAATGCTCTGACTAAAATGTATAACATTACACCCCTTTCTTAATGAGTCAACCAGTATATAAAATTAATGCTCTGACTAAAATGCACAACATTACACCCCTTTCTTGATGAGTGAACCAGTATATAATTGCTCTGACTAATATATACAACATTACACCCCTTGGTTGATGAGTCAACCAGTATATAAATGCTCTGACTAAAATGTAAAACATTACACCCCTTGGTTGATGAGTGAACCAGTATATAAATGCTCTGATTTATATGTACAACATTACACCCCTTTCTTGACGAGTGAACCAGTATGTTAATGCTCTGACTAATATGTACAACATTACACCCCTTTCTTAATGAGTGAACCAGTATATAAATGCTCTGACTAATATGTACAACATTACATCCCTTTCTTGATAAGTGAACCAGTATCTGAATGCTCTGACTAATATATACAACATTACACCCCTTGGTTGATGAGTGCACCAGTATATAAATGCTCTGATTTATATGTACAACATTACACCCCTTTCTTGACGAGTGAACCAGTATGTAAATGCTCTGACTAATATGTACAACATTACCCCCCTTTCTTAATGATTGAACCAGTATATAAATGCTCTGACTAATATGTACAACATTACATCCCTTTCTTGATAAGTGAACCAGTATCTAAATGCTCTGACTAATATATACAACATTACACCCCTTGGTTGATGAGTCAACCAGTATATTAATGCTCTGACTAAAATGTAGAACATTACACCCCTTGGTTGATGAGTGAACTAGTATATAAATGCTCTGGTTTATATGTACAACATTACACCCCTTTCTTGACGAGTGAACCAGTATGTTACTGCTCTGACTAATATGTACAACATTACACCCCTTTCTTAATTAGTGAACCAGTATATAAATGCTCTGACTAATATGTACAACATTACATCCCTTTCTTGATAAGTGAACCAGTATCTAAATGCTCTGACTAATATATAAAACATTACACCCCTTTCTTGATGAGTGAACCAGTATATAATTGCTCTGACTAATAAATACAACATTACACCCCTTGGTTGATGAGTGAACCAGTATATAAATGCTCTGATTTATATATACAACATTACACCCCTTGGTTGATGAGTCAACCAGTATATAAATGCTCTGACTAATATGTACAACATTACACCCCTTGGTTGATGAGTGAACCAGTATATAAATGCTCTGACTAATATGTACAACATTACACCCCTTTCTTAATGAGTGAACCAGTATATAAATGCCCTGATTTATATATACAACATAAAACCCATTTGTTGATGAATGCACCAGTACATAAATGCTCTGATGTATAAATCCAACATTACGGTCCCGTTGTTGGCGAGTCAACAAGTATGACAATGCTCTGATGTTTATGTACATCATTTCAGCCCCGTTGTTGGCGAGTCAACTAGTATGACAATGCTATGATGTATATATACAACATTTCAGCCCCGTTGTTGGCAAGTCATTTAGTATGACAATGCTCTTATGTATATATACAGCATTTCAGCCCCGTTGTTGGCGAGTCATCTAGTATGACAATGCTCTTATGTATATATACAACATTTCAGACCCGTTGTTGGCAAGTCAACTAGTATGACAATGCTCTGATGTATATATACACCATTTCGACTCCTTTGCTGACAAGTCAACTAGTATGACGAAGCTATGATGTATATATACAACATTTCAGCTCCTTTGTTGACAAGTCAACTAGAAAGACAATGCTCTGATGTATATAAACAACGTTAAGACCCCTTTGTTGACGAGTCAGCTTGTATGACAATGCTCTGAAGTATATATACAACATTTTGACCTCTTTGTTGACGAGTCAACTAGTATGAAAATGATCTGATGTATACATACAACATTTAAGCTCCTTTGTTGACGAGTCAACTAGAAAGACAATGCTCTGATGTATATAAACAACGTTAAGACCCGTTTGTGGACGAGTCAACTATTATGGCAATGCTCTGATGTATATATTCAACATCTCTGTCTCTTTGTTGACGAGTCAACTAGTATGACAATGCTCTGATGTATATACAACATTTTGACCCCTTTGTTGAAGAGTCAACTCGTATGACAATGCTCTGATGTATATATATAACATTTTGACCAATTTGTTGACGAGTCAACTAGTATGACAATGTTCTGATGTATATATACAACATTTTGACCCCTTTGTTGAAGAGTCAACTCGTATGACAATGCCCTAATGTATATATACAACATTTTGACCCCTTTGTTGACGAGTCAACTAGTATGACAATGCTCTGATGTATATATACAACATTTTGACCCCTTTGTTGAAGAGTCAACTAGTATGACAATGCTCTGATGTATATATACAACATTTTGACCCCTTTGTTGAAGATTCAACTCGTATGACAATGCTCTGATGTATATATATAACATTTTGACCAATTTGTTGACGAGTCAACTAGTATGACAATGTTCTAATGTATATATACAACATTTTGACCCCTTTGTTGAAGAGTCAACTAGTATGACAATGCTCTGATGTATATATACAACATTTTGACCCCTTTGTTGAAGAGTCAACTAGTATGACAATGCTCTGATGTATATATACAACATTTTGACCCCTTTGTTGAAGATTCAACTCGTATGACAATGCTCTGATGTATATATATAACATTTTGACCAATTTGTTGAAGAGTCAACTAGTATGACAATGTTCTAATGTATATATACAACATTTTGACCCCTTTGTTGAAGAGTCAACTAGTATGACAATGCTCTGATGTATATATACAACATTTTGACCCCTTTGTTGAAGAGTCAACTAGTATGACAATGCTCTGATGTATATATACAACAGTTTGACCCCTTTGTTGAAGAGTCAACTCGTATGACAATGCTCTGATGTATATATATAAGATTTTGACCAATTTGTTGACGAGTCAACTAGTATGACAATGTTCTGATGTATATATACAACATTTTGACCCCTTTGTTGAAGAGTCAACTCGTATGACAATGCTCTGATGTATATATATAACATTTTGACCAATTTGTTGACGAGTCAACTAGTATGACAATGTTCTGATGTATATATCCAACATTTTGACCCCTTTGTTGAAGAATCAACTAGTATGACAATGCTCTGATGTATATATACAACATTTTGACCCCTTTGTTGAAGAGTCAACTCGTATGACAATGCTCTGATGTATATATATAACATTTTGACCCCTTTGTTGAAGAGTCAACTAGTATGACAATGCTCTGATGTATATATACAACATTTTGACCCCTTTGTTGAAGAGTCAACTAGTATGACAATGCTCTGATGTATATATACAACATTTTGACCCCTTTGTTGAAGAGTCAACTCGTATGATAATGCTCTGATGTATATATAAAACATTTTGACCAATGCGTTGACGAGTCAACTAGTATGACAATGCTCTGATGTATATATACAACATTTTGACCCCTTTGTTGAAGAGTCAACTAATATGACAATGCTCTGATGTATATATACAACATTTCGACCCCTTTGTTGAAGAGTCAACTAGTATGACAATGCTCTGATGTATATATACAACATTTTGACCCCTTTGTTGAAGATTCAACTCGTATGACAATGCTCTGATGTATATATATAACATTTTGACCAATTTGTTGACGAGTCAACTAGTATGACAATGTTCTGATGTATATATACAACATTTTGACCCCTTTGTTGAAGAGTCAACTAGTATGACAATGCTCTGATGTATATATACAACAGTTTGACCCCTTTGTTGAAGAGTCAACTCGTATGACAATGCTCTGATGTATATATATAAGATTTTGACCAATTTGTTGACGAGTCAACTAGTATGACAATGTTCTGATGTATATATACAACATTTTGACCCCTTTGTTGAAGAGTCAACTCGTATGACAATGCTCTGATGTATATATATAACATTTTGACCAATTTGTTGACGAGTCAACTAGTATGACAATGTTCTGATGTATATATCCAACATTTTGACCCCTTTGTTGAAGAATCAACTAGTATGACAATGCTCTGATGTATATATACAACATTTTGACCCCTTTGTTGAAGAGTCAACTCGTATGACAATGCTCTGATGTATATATATAACATTTTGACCCCTTTGTTGAAGAGTCAACTAGTATGACAATGCTCTGATGTATATATACAACATTTTGACCCCTTTGTTGAAGAGTCAACTAGTATGACAATGCTCTGATGTATATATACAACATTTTGACCCCTTTGTTGAAGAGTCAACTCGTATGATAATGCTCTGATGTATATATAAAACATTTTGACCAATGCGTTGACGAGTCAACTAGTATGACAATGCTCTGATGTATATATACAACATTTTGACCCCTTTGTTGAAGAGTCAACTAATATGACAATGCTCTGATGTATATATACAACATTTCGACCCCTTTGTTGAAGAGTCAACTAGTATGACAATGCTCTGATGTATATATACAACATTTTGACCCCTTTGTTGAAGAGTCAACTAGTATGACAATGCTCTGATGTATATATACAACATTTCGACCCCTTTGTTGAAGAGTCAACTAGTATGACAATACTCTGATGTATATATACAACATTTCGACCCCGTTGTTGACGAGTCGACTAGTATGACAATGCTCTGATGTTTATATATACGATTCAACACGGTTGTTGATGAGTCAAATAGTATGTCTATGCTCTGTTGTATATATATATAACATTTCGACCCCGTTGTTGACGAATCAACTAGAATTACAATGCTCTGATGTATATTTAAATCATTTCGAAGCCTTTGTTGACAAGTCAACTAGTAAGAGAATGCTCTGATGTATATATACAACATAACGGCCCCTTTGTGGACGAGTCAACTAGTAAGACAATGCTCTGATGTATATATACAAAATTTCGACCCCGTGGTTGACGTGTCAACTAGTATGACAATGCTCTGATGTATATATACAATATTGCAACCCTGTTGTTGACGAGTCAACTATTATGACAATGCTCTGATGTATATATACAACATTTCGATCCGTTGTTGACGAGGCAACTAGAATGACAATGCTCTGATTAATTTATACAAAATTATGGCCCTTTTGTTGATAAGTCAACTAGTGTGACAATGCTCTGGTTTAATTACACAAAATTACTGCCCCTTTGTCGATAAGCCAACTAGTATGACAATGCTCTGGTTAACTTATACAAAATTACGGCCCCTTTGTTGATAAGTCAACTTGTATGACAATGCTCTGTTAAACGTATACAACATTACGTTCCCTTTGTTGATAAGTCAACTAGTATGACAATGCTCTGATTTACGTATATAACATAACGTCCCCTTGGTTGATAAGTCAGCTAGTATGACAATGCTCTGATTAACGTATATAACATAACGTCCCCTTGGTTGATAAGTCAGCTAGTATGCAATTGCTCTGATTAACGTATATTACATAACGTCCCCTTGGTTGATAAGTCAGCTAGTATGCAATTGCTCTGATTAACGTATATTACATAACGTCCCCTTGGTTGATAAGTCAGCTAGTATGACAATGCTCTGATTAACGTATATAACATAACGTCCCCTTGGTTGATAAGTCAACTAGTATGACAATGCTCTGATTAACGTATATTACATAACGTCCCCTTGGTTGATAAGTCAGCTAGTATGCAATTGCTCTGATTAACGTATATTACATAACGTCCCCTTGGTTGATAAGTCAGCTAGTATGACAATGCTCTGATTAACGTATATTACATAACGTCCCATTGGTTGATAAGTCAACTAGAATGACAATGCTCTGATTAACGTATATAACATAACGTCCCCTTGGTTGATAAGTCAGCTAGTATGCAATTGCTCTGATTAACGTATATTACATTACGTTGCCTTTGTTGATAAGTCAACTAGTATGGCAATGCTCTGATTAACGTATATAACTTTACGTTCCCTTTGTTGATAAGTCAACTAGTATGGCAATGCTCTGATTAACGTATATAACCACACGTTCCCTTTGTTGATAAGTCAACTAGTATGTTAATGCTCTGCTTAACGTATACAACATCACGTTCCCTTTGTTGATAAGTCAACTACTATGACAATGTTCTGGTTAACGTTTACAACATTAGGGTCCCTTTGTTGATAAGTCAACTAGTATGACAATGCTCTGGTTAACTTAAACAACATTACGTTCCCTTTGTTGATAAGTCAGCTAGTATGACAATGCTCTGATAAAGTTATACAAAATTACGGCCCCTTTGTTGATAAGTCAACTAGTATGGCAATGCTCTGATAAACTTATATAAAATTATGGCCCCTTTGCTGATAAGTCAACTAGTATGACAATGCTCTGATTAACGTATACAACATCACGTTCCCTTTGTTGATAAGTCAACTTCTATGACAATGTTCTGGTTAACGTTTACAACATTAGGGTCTGTTTGTTGATAAGTCAACTAGTATGACAATGCTCTGGTTAACTTACACAGCATTACGTTCCATTTGTTGATAAGTCAACTAGTATGACAATGCTCTGACTAACGTATACAACATTACGTTCCATTTGTTGATAAGTCAACTAGTATGACAATGCTCTGATTAACGTATACAACATTACATTCCATTTGTTGATAAGTCAACTAGTATGACAATGCTCTGACTAACGTATACAAAATTACGTTCCCTTTGTTGATAAGTCAACTAGTATGACAATGCTCTGATTAACGTATACAACATTACGTTCCATTTGTTGATAAGTCAACTAGTATGACAATGCTCTGACTAACGTATACAAAATTACGTTCCCTTTGTTGATAAGTTAACTAGAATGACAATGCTCTGATTAACTTATACAAAATTAAGTTCCCTTTGTTGATAAGTCAGCTTGTATAACAATGCTCTGCTTTATATATACAACATAGATTTCGGTCCCAATTGGTACTGCTCAAATCCGTAAACATTGTGTTTGTAAACAAAGACTGTTCAATAGTGTTAGTATCTGGGATTCAAAGATTTTGTATACGGAAACTTAACATTTGAAAATATGTTTTACAATATGTTAAGTACTAAGTAAATAGTTTACTGAGCTGTTAAATGACATGAAGTCCGAGGAAATAATGACCCAATCTACGGAATACCGTTAGGGCCATCGTGGTTAGACGTTATAATCCAGAGGGCGACAATGCGATAGTGCGATAATGCGATGGCGACAGTGCGATAATGCGATGGCGACAATGCGATAATGCGATGGCGACAATGCGATAACGCGATAGTGCGATTGCGACAATGCGATAGTCATATCGTACTGTCGCCATTGCACTAATTCATTGTCGCCATCGCACTATTGAGTTTTCGCATAGCGACAATGCAAAAACGCGATAGTGCGATGGCGACAATGCGATAGTGCGATAGCGACAATGCGATGATATGACGGCGACAGTACGATAAGACTATCGCATTGTTACAGAAAACTGTGAAGACCATCGTGGTTAGACGTTATAATCCAAAGGGCGACAATGCAAAAGTGCGATAATCCGATGACGACAGTGGGATAATGCGATGGCGACAGTGCGATAACGCGATAATGCAATGAGGACAATGCGATAATGCGGTGACGACAATGCGATAACGCGATAGTGCGATGTCGACAATGCGATAGTCATATCGTATTGTCGCCATCGCACTATCGCATTGTCGCCATCGCACTATCGCGTTATCGTACTGTCGTCATCGCATTATCGCATTATCGTTCTCTTGAATACATATCTAGTAACTTAATGCTCGTGACGAATATTTGCTTAAGACATGACTTCTCCTTACCGTATAATATTTGAACATTTTTTTGTTGTTGTTGTTTCCTTTTTTTGTTTTTTTTGTTGTTGTTTTTTTTTCAAGAAAAGGAAATTACGATAATATCAAATGAAAGGAATTCGTGCTGTTATACTAAGGGTTCGAACAAAAGATCTTAGAGAATCATTGAAAACTTTCTACATATTTCAGTACACCAACACTAGTATTCTATATATATTCTATATTCTAGTTTGCACAACATCTATGGAATAACTAGCAGTTTCCAGAGTCGGCCCACCAAATAACACAGACTACGAACTGTAGTAGAGTGTATGAAGTTGTCTTTATTTCCATCATGGACGTTAATATATTTAATATTGTATGATAATGCAGGACGTAACAAGGGCAAAAGGAACTTAAATATGTGAGACATTTTGTTCGCGTAATGTATTGTTGAAAGGCCCAAAGGGCTAACGCTTCGATTGCTTTACTACGTTGAAAAATGAACCGCAATTCATTCAATCTAGATAAACAGTTTTTGTTTGGGGCATATTTCCACGGTCTATTAGTTACAGTAAGTGGCTCTGTCACACATTTTAAAGTCGGTTCGATTCGTCATTTACAAAGTGCAAGTCAGTTAAGTGTGACAGTGTTGTGTTTGTTCCTAATGATTCAGGTATTTTGTGAGTGAAGCAGATATATATACACTGATTACAAAAAGTGAATTAAAAACAAACAGGTGAGAAAATTAACAATGAAACTTTGAAAAGTTTATAACATGTATACATGTCAATTAGATTGTTTCGTTTTACATACATCGTTTCACTCGTTACTTTGTTGACTAAATTTATCAGTTGATCTGTATTTCTTATAAAGCTAAGCAATGTTGTTTGACAGTATTAGTATGTACATTATGTTATATCAGTACTATTCGTAAGTTTAGAATTATTTAAGGTATTAAATCCTGAAAGCTTTACCTTTACACTGAAGAGTGCACAACTCCTGAAGTTTGTGTGTGGTTACAAAACTTTGTACTAAAGTCTGAGTGTTGGAACTTCATTCGAGCTATTTTTACACACCTTCTCTGTTTGACACAGGTCTAAATATTTTGGAACGATAAGCGCTTACAGTTAAATGGCATGCTGATTCCAGGCACGTGGATAGGTCTGTTCGTCTGGAAAAAAACATGATCACGTGCTTTGAAAGACGGTCGAATTTGGTTTGAATGCTGGCCATGTCAATACAAATATATATAGAAAATAACAATAATAGATAAACGGGTATGAAAGAAAACATGACTAGAAAATCAAATATAATCAGCATATATATATATGATAGTGTCAATAGCTCTACTTACAAGCTGCTCGGGCGCTCATTGCCATTCAAGAATTTTTCAAGAGTTCTAGACCTATTCTGCTCAATCATGTGCGAAGTGATAAGGTTTCCTGGACTAGACAGTTCAAATGAAAATCTGGATTACGACACAATTTCAATACATGTACCAGCATAAAAACATAACATGGTTTTAACTTTGTTTTTATCTTGATCAATGTTTTGTTGAATTCCGCACTTAATGCAGCAGGTTTTGAACAATTTATTTATTTCAGCCCAACTGGGAAAGACATGCTTAATAGGGGTTTTTCTAACCCATAATAACCGTTCTAACCAGTCTGAATAAAAGGGCTTGGTGTCATATTTTCCTTATTGATGTGACTGGTATTCCGAAACAGCGCTGATTTTCTTAACGTAGAATATCAATAGAAAATTGATATGTAACCAGTTTACACCCAAGTGTATATTGTGGTGCTTTTTAAACGATTATTTTGCAATCTAGCCAAATTCACACGGTTTGTTTAAGCGTCACAGTTATAAATTTAGATATTACAAATTACTCATGTCACTTTTAGCCAATTACACACATGGATTACTGTATGGGATAATAAAATCCGGTTTCGAGTAATGTAATTCACATTTAGGAATTCACATTAAAAGAAAATCTATATTACATCGGCAAAGTATGTGTGAAACATTTTATATATCAAAGCGAAGAGATATTATAGATTCTCGTTATTTCCGTAAGTTACATGAAGGGCCCATGTTTCAAACAGTGATTAGTTATATGTCAATCTTAACACGAACACAAGCTGTGGTACTGTTGAGCCTTTGACTGTATATTAAATACAGAACCATGTATTGTACAGAATAACGTTTTCATTAATATCTCTTAAACGTGAAATTAGTTTTTATTACTTCCAATCTACCTCGTGACTACTACCTTAGAAGTTCCATCTGGTATCGGAAGAGTTCTATCTACCGAGAAAACAAATTAAATAGTTCTTGATCCTACCAAAACACATTGTGGCCTTTGTCCATACGAAAAACCATGGCATAATTACGAGAAAAGCCATATGTCGGTAAAAAACGTTTGTTTTCTAGGCTCGAGATACTAGTTGCTGTTACTCATATATATTTTTTCAGTGATCTGTGTGACGTCACAGTGAAGATGATATCATTTATCCTGTCGTTGCTTCTGCTGTTGAGTTTTCCATTATCCAGCACAGGTCAGTAGCGCTGTTGTATAATTTACGATATTTTCTTTTAAAAGCATTTGCAAAACAAACAGAAAAATACAACTAAACATGCCAGTAAGCAAGTCAAGTCATTGGTTTACATTGGAGACAAATATAATAGGTCTAAGGTGTTTTAACTTGTCACTTATTAAGATATTCTTGGTTATAATGATATTAACATAAGGCATTATTTATATCATGTTTTATTAATTTTTGCTGAAAGGTTTTCGCTTTAAACATTTGCGCTGAAACCAGGCTTAAACCCCCCGCCCCCACCGCAGCCCCCACCTTAATGTTTTGGATGGAATGAAGAATCGAGTCAGTAGGTAAATTTTTGTTTGAAAAAGTAAAGAAAGGTTATTTTCTCATTTAAAGCACAAGAGGTTTGCGAGGACGGTTGGATTCGTTTCGTAGATTATTTTGGAAATAGTGTTTGTGTGCTGGTAGTGGATGAACCAGTTGAGTGGAGAGTTGCCATGAAGAATTGTGAGGACAGGTTGGGAAACCTCCTCCTTCTGGACAACTACGGGGAACTCAGTTATTTCAGGTCCAACAATGATGAAAGATCCTTTAGTATTGGACAAGAAATCGTTGAAAGTTGTAAGTATTCGCCGGCTCATATAAGGTTTTAATTGCAGGATAATTTAGTTCCGTCTATTTGCCAACGTTAGACGAAGTCATAATTGAATGGCAAGTCAGTGAAAGTCAGATCTTGGCAACGTCAGCTGTGGAAAAGGATTAAAATGTATAACTTTTATTAACATTGCAGCATACATAATATGAACGTTAATGATTTCTGTTTGTTTGTTGAATTGCAAGAGGGGAATATTTGTCTGGATAACAAGGTTTTTTCATAGTCTGTGTGGTAAACTGCATGCCATAGGTACAACACATCAAAAAACTGTTTGTATTGAAAGCTGATGAACAAAATCATACAGGTCGGCAGTCATTTAAAAACGCCTTTTTTAAACGACTTCGTAAAGACGAATCCAAAAACTAGTATTTTATTTTACAAGATTCCGTAGAAGAGTTTTGGTCCGGCATGTACGTGGACAGAGGAAGACTGGTTTGGGATGACTATGGACCTAAACTTGTTGAAAGATCAAAGTTTGGAGGTAGTCCGTAAGTATCAGCTTTCAACAACTTAGTTACAATCATGTTTTTTTTTATTTCTAAATTTCTAATGCCAACCAGCAACCTGTTTAGTACTCATGTATACATATGATTATAGTGTTTGATGAACTGCAAAAATCGGGCCAAAAATAATTGTTCCTTATAACCGAAAGTTTGCTATAACAGTGTTCGCTAGAAGTGAAATTTACTGTACCATTAAACTTAGTATTTGGATACTGTAATAAGATTTTTATTAAGGATAATGTTAAAAATGTTTTTGCTCGAAACAAATTTATCAAACATTTCAATATTAAATATTTTAGATGTTTTTATATGTATGTTCGTATCCTAAAATATTTACGCGAGGAAATGGTTAACTATTTCGTTGTTCTATATCTTCCGTCATCGGACTTTTGGAAGTGAGTCAATCGATCGGAAGTGTATTTCGATATTTTCTTAAAGAGAGGCAGCAAGAATGTTAATTATGCTCTGTTAGAAGTCATTACGTACACATGATATTTTTGTTACATTTTGAGAAATGAATTAAATAGACACCATTTTGGTCAAATATTATCACTGTTACTGAAGAACTGAAAAAGAAATTGATAGGCGCTACCTGCTAAAACATTTCACCAGAAAAGTTCATGAATAAATTATTAGGTCCTGGCGTTGGGGTGAAGGTCAACCGAAGCCAGCAGAAGGTACATGCGGAAAAGCTACTGTAAGCAAGAGAATAACAGGAGAAGGCCCAGTTTACAATTATTTCACGGTTATCGTTAATCTTACCGCATGTGAGAAGAAACTGCCTTATGTTTGTCGAAAGCCGCCGGCAAAGCGCGTAGTCAAAACAGGTTCATAAGTTTTTCATTTGAATTGTTTTGATATAAGCATTTCTTGATCTCTCTGATATGGACTACTTAAACCTTGTTGAGATAAAATTGGCCGTGTAAGTTATCTGATCTGATGTTGATGAATGATACCACTCATGCATACTGCTATAAAATATGTATATGTTATGTTAAAGATTTAACCTGAATCAACGTCTCTTATGATAGTTCAAACAACCATCTTTTAATGACTCTTGGAAGAGAATCATTTTTTGTACAGTGTATTTTCCACGAACTCAAACTTAAAAATTACAAATACAGTTTACAATTCATTATGTTTTCTTGTCACAACTTTGTATTTCAGCTGCATTTTGTCCCGAAGGCTGGCTCGGAAACCAGTATGTGTCACATTGTTTCCGGATATACAAAGAACCAGTTACCTTTGAGGCAGCAGAAGCCAGGTGCCAGAAGGAAGGAACTGCTTTGGCGCCCTCTAGCACAGTCTTCGATCTGTACTTCCTGGAAGCCGTATACGAGTTCTACAAGAATAACGATAAATGTGGGTGTGATGTTCGAAACTTATAAATAAGTTTTATCATACAAAACTTACATCTTTCAAAAGCCCGTTTGTTTTAGAATACGCTAAGCATTTTACATCTAAACTAAATATCACACAGTTATATATTGGTACGTGCAATAACGTGGCTGTAATGTTTCAACTACACACACACAGTGAGGGCAATTGCAGTTTTTTAATATCACAAGAAACATTGATATAAATCTAAAATATTTATAGATTCTCAGTACCTAAATCTGCATACAGATTGAATATTCATTTTATGCCCTAAAATTATATATAAAACTAAATATTCTTAGTTTATTTTCATTTCGTCGGTAAAGTATATCAACTGTCAACTGCTTGTTAGGTGTACAAGTTCTGACTTTGCAGATTTTGAAGTGACTACCATAAGGAATATGTGGGTACAGGACACCAATACTACGAACGGATGCAGTGCTCTGGACACGTCTGCGTCGAAACAAAATGTTCCAGTATTAGATGACGTAGATTGCTTCTCTTCCTTGTTGTTTATATGTGCGACGGAGACCATGTTTGCGGGTGAGGTCAAAGCTTGTCAAAGTTGCAGACTGTACTAAATCAGCTATTCATAAAAATCATTGCTGATTATTGTATTTATTAATATAGTTATTCTGTGGAAGTTTAGGGAAGAGCTTCATTTAATTCAAAATGTGGAATAAAGAGTTAAAGACTAAAGACATTAAATACTCTAGCATTTCGGTATTGAAGTCCTCTTACGGTTACTAAACAACAAAATGATGTTTTTCCTAACGCCTGCAACAGATGTACACCTGTACACTATCCTCTGAAGAAACAATACATGATGGAACTTTAAACAAAATTTAACGTGTAAAAAATCTGATATTTTAGGTCCCGGATATATAGAGACGCAGAGTCCTTACCTTGACCAGGAGAAGTTGTTAGAATACCTACCGTTCGAGGAACTTCCGGTTTCTGGCGTTCTTGACAGAAATCTTCAAGAAAACGAAGTGATTTTCGTTACAACGCCGTCTTTTATTCTCAATTCATCACGCTCGTATGAGCAATGGAGTTATGACAACACATTGTATTGGACGGTGCAGGAGTCAGATCGAGTCTCGGTGCCGTATTATGTAAACATAACCCTTCCTTTGTACCAGTCCGAAGCACGATTTCGCCGTGATAGTAACGACAAAACTGCATATGACGTATATTTTAGAAGGCAGAAACGTCAGGGGAAGTCAGGTGGTATCGGCTGTGTACTTTGACCTTTTTTCCTATAATTATACTTTTGCAGGTAGATCCCGCTCAGGATGGTGTATTCTAAGATGTATTGCATCTTTCTGTACTGACTTTTTTGTTTTTAAGGGTGATCATGAAAAAAATTACAGTTTGATAAACGTGAAAATTATCTTTGCCTTACTTAACCAGTGTATTGTGACTTTCTCACATATTTGTCCTCTGAATTTACAGGTACGGTATATCTCGGTATTAATACGCGGTATTTAACATACACTGCATACATGTTACAGGTGATTTCTTGGGCACAACTCCAAAGTTTGAGGGTGAAATCTTCCCAGATGGAGGGGATAGATTTATAGACTATAACATTATTCGCCAGACCACGGGTTACTACGCATTTGGAATATATAACACAAATCCACCCAGGTACAGGGAAAGGAAACCGCAACTTGTCAGGTATTCAGGTGAGTGCATCAGTTTCCACACTTACGTACTAAACTAATGACTCAAGAGTTATACTGTTCACAAAAAGTAGGGGATATTGTACATAATATTGTTATTGCGAGTAATTAAGTTTCTTGTTTATTTAATCAATAAAACAAATTCATTCACACATTTTAATCGAAAATATTACTTCGTCATGACATCTTTAGGTACTTTAAACAGAGTCCGAAGTCATAGCGTTAGCATCATTTTCACGCGTTCTCAATAACCTGTTGGACTACCTCTGTCGTCGCAATAAGCTATGCAACGACGTCTCGTACTACAAATAATGATGGTGTGCTGAGGGTTTCTGTCTCCATCTTCCTGCAGCGCCGCGCCGAGCTCATGTAACGTTCTGGGTGGAGGATCACGTCTTCGAACACATTTTCCAAGAATGCCCCACATATGTTCAATAGGTGATAAGTCCGGGCTCATCGCTGGCTGTGGTAAAGTACGGATATCATGCTCTTTCAGGAACTCAGTTACAAGTCTTGCACTATGGGTCCTAGCGTTATCATCCTGGAAGATGAATTCTTGGCAATGACGTTGAGCAAACGGGACAACATGCGGAACCATCTAGTTGTCACGGTAGTTCTGGCCACACACACATGTAGCTGTGTTCTGGCAGTCAAAGTGATCCCTACCCATACCATAACGGACCCACCCCCATATTGGTCGTGGACAACCCTAGCAGCGTCTGTAAAACGTTCACCTGGGCAACACAAAAATCTTCTTTGACCATCACGAAAGTCTAGGTTGAATCTGGATTCGTCACTGAAAATCACAAGTGACCACAGATATTATTCCACCGACGCCACTGTCTACACCACGCCTAACGTTCATGAAGATGCCTTCCTTACAATGGCAAGACCACTTGAGGGCGCCTAGCGTTAAGACCGTCTGAGTGAAGGTGATTTCCGATTGTCTCGAGACATTAACCTCTCTGACATGTCGAATGGGTTGTTAAAGGTCTATGGCCGTCAGTGCTCTATTTACGGAGAGCTTGATTAACAATATGGCGGTTGTCTCGGACATCAGTACATCTTTGACGTCCATTTCTTTGGATATCAATGACGTCACCAGTTGTTTGATAACAGAGAACAGACTGTGAAACATTCAAGTCAGCTGCAGCCTGGGCATGTGTACTTCTGTCTTAAGCATACAAATGGCCCGCTGACGTTGACGTTCCGTTAGACGTCTCAACTCCAATTGCTAGTTTGATTGTGAATTTGTGTTCGACATCTACACAACAGAATATTCTGAAAGTTTTACCGACCTAAAGTCACAATTACCATGATTTCGGTCAATGGTAAAATCCGCGTGCTATCCCTCATGTTTTTAAATTGCACGTGCAACATAAATTTGAACGAGATTTCTATACTTTAGTGACCACGATATCTACACATGAACGACCACTGTAAAAATATACATGATGATTGCTTATAAAGGGTATGTTTCCATATCATAAAATAACATAATATCCGCTACTTTTTGTGAACAGTATATTATCATACAGAATACAATGTATAGTTTAAAAATGTTGAACGATTTCTCGACTAGCAATAATCAGTGACTGGTTCAAACGAATATAGTGTTCTCTTGATAATTGTTAGTTTTTCTACTTTGTATAGAGGCAGTCGATACATCAGTTCTTTCAGTGCTTTGATTGGTAGATTTACATACCAGATTTCTTGCTGTTTGTTTTCTTATATTTAATATTTGTTTACACAGAGAAAGACCTATATATTTACGTGGCATACTGTGACGTTCTGGAAAATGTTATCGGTCCATCTACCATGGAACCGGTTCTTAGTAGAGAGGACGTGAATTCCTTCAACCTTCTTCATGACGATAGTTACTTGGGAAGTGCTCAAGAGATTGGACTGAGCTCCATTTTCTACGATTTCCCCACTGGATCAGACCCTTTCATCGTGTACTACAGGGCACAAATTGAATCGTTCGAGTAAGTTATTGTAAGCTTTACTAACGTGAAATATGTAAAAACAACAGTGAATGACAATACAAGTAAATGTAATACAAGTTTTTTAATTTTAAAAAATGTTGATATCTTACTAAAAATGATGTAGGTGCAGAAAGATACACCTATCTATAGTTATAAAGTGTTTCTTTCGACTTGTACACAAAACAAATACAAGGAGTCTGAGCAAAATGTTTTCATATCGTAATTTTCTTCTCAGAAACAACACATTGAAGTTTAGGATATTTGTTGCCCCCAGGGCCGGTCGCCAGGCCCCAGACAGTAACGAACAGAAGGTCCGCGAAGTGGTTCACGAACATTTCATGCAGAATTTACAGGCGGATTTTTTTAACCTGAAAACATTGCAGGTTCGAAGCACAGGTAAGGGGTCTGTTTTGTTTAATTGTATAACCAGAAACTGTTACTACAACCACTTAAAGGTTTTAAAGGTTTAGGTCGACAAAACTGATCTGTATTATGAAAGAAAAACTAGTTCTTGTGCCAACATGTTGAACATTTTGAACACTATCTCGAGTTTTAGGAGAAAAAAAATTCATTTCAAATCTCACAGATTAAATGGACTGTAAAACAAAAAGGAACACATTTCAAAATGTTTGCCTTTTTAAATCATAAAACCAACAAAACAGCATAAATTCCGTCCGCTTGTTTTTTGGCTTGTTTGTTTTTATTGGGGTTCAACCTCTTCTACATCCCAGCGGCCAGTCCTGGATATCCAATCAGTTTAGTAACTAATCTCTCCGCAAGAGACTGGCTGCTTCCTCACTGGAATTTGAAGTGAGGGACAAATGACCTTTAGACGTTTATCTGAGATCAGTAAAATGCAGTTTGTAATTATTCACAGTAATTCAAACATAATGGCTGCTGACAATAAAACACAGCTAGTACAACAAATATAGAGAGCTAATTAAAGGCGAGTCTTCATGATGTGGTAATATATCAAAAGAAATTTCGAAATATAAATAAAGTGCTTGTTTATCATAGTGTCACCCGTACTGAAAGGGCCAGCCTCCCGGGCTTATATGACAGCTCTATTCGTGTACACATTTACTCCCCGATTCCGTGGTGCTTCAAAATGCTTAATTGTCTGTACTGTTCTAAACGTGTTTGCAAATTATTAACCATCTTTACTGTGTAGTTTTGGAAAATGTAAATTACTCACACCCAAGTTTCATTTATATACCATGTTGAAAAGCATATTAACTCTCGAAATTATTCAAAACGAAAGAAATTCAGTCTAATGCCAATAAAAGTTTTGTTTTAAAAGAGAAGCATTAACAAGAAGGACTTGGCTTGAGTGTAGACCGAACTTAAGACCAAATCTCTAACCGATAATATTTACATGTTATAATTTTCTATTTTAGTCATGTGTCCTTTTGTACAAACTGTACAAGAAGGAAAGAATTTGACCTTTCAGCCGATCAGAGCAGGTGAAACTGGCTTCAGCTGGGAGAGATGTTACCCAAGTAAGTGATCAGTTTAGTCTGTTTTTATTCATTAATTTCGGTAATTGTTGCTCTATGACCGATGCCCCCCAGAAGAGATAAGGTACTCAAGGTTTTGTGGGATAATGATTCTTGATACTTCCCTTTCAAGAAAGACACCTGGTACTTTTACATGCTCAGTACAATAGACCTTCGTTTAACGTCTCTAGAGAAAGACAAATATATACGTATTTTCAGTCAAGGAGCGGGGCATCGAACTCGTGACTCCTGTTTTACAAGTCCTTAACGTTTCTACAGGAAAATTGTTCCGCCAGTCACGACCAGAATACCGGTTTGCCGTACACCATTTTTATCGAATTTATTCTTTTTGTTCATTATACAGTATATATATTATATAATGCCTTGTTCATCTTTTTCTCCACTATTTTTTCTTACAGATCTGTCTGTAGTTTATGCAATTAGTTTATTCTTGCCTTTTAGTCTGTTGCAAATTTTAGCATGAAAGCCCGCTGTTCATCTATTAAGTTTTCGGTCTAGACATAAGACAAAACGACTGTCTCCAAGTTTCTTGCTTGTTTTATTTTTTCTGTGTTTTAGGTTTTCGTCAGGAACCTTTCTTCTGCTCAGAATAAATATTCAGAATTTACTTAAGACCTAGTCAAGGATTAACAGGATACACACTTTTAGTGAAATTTAACTAGATATTACAGGTTTTGTCTCTCGTAAAGATACTCCTTAGAACAGCATAATGTTTATAAGCAATGTTTGTTAGTGTCTTTGATTGTCTAAGTATAGAAAAATATCTTATGTAATTCAAAGATAACAAAGCTTTGGCAACCTCAACCTGTGCTGGAGGATACAATACTGGTGCCATCTGGCGACAAATTTCATTGGCTGATGACTGTGGGACAGTACCGGAATACAACCAATCAGAAAGCACTAGTAAATTGAAAGATATCGCCGAGGTATTGTACATGTGATAAGATTTGTGAGTAGAAAGAAAGTTAGAACGGATAATTTAATGAAACCTGTGTCAGTAAAGAGTGCAACATCAGGGACGTATACCCTATATAATCTATTTTCTCTAACATGTAGCGATACAAACGCTTTAAATAATTTTGGAAGAGAATGATAGTTAAGAAACTCGTAGGACATATGTATCGTGAATCTTTTACAAAAATACACCACACTACAAGTGCTTAATTTTGAGTGGTTGGTTGTAAGTCCAAAGCCTAGTTTCTAGATATTAAACATGATAAAAAAAACTTAAAAATGGAAAATAATGTACAAGAAATGTACAAGATAAGACCGTGACAAATATATGCAGGGCAAGACGAGAGTCACGAGTAATCAACTGATTTTGTTTCATTTCAGTCAGAAATAACGAATGACAATCTGGAGCAGGTACTCAATGATACATTGACCCTGACAGACCAAGGTTTGAATCTTACCGAGGCCGACATTATCTACACGGCAGAAATATTGTATAAGTTTCTACAGGTGGAGACCGTAAATACACCAGAGGTCAGTAGTACTAATTTAATTAGAACGCTTGTTAAGTTATTCTATTGCAATTAACAAATTGCAGAAGTGTTTCTTATTTCATCAGGATGCTAGATTAGATCTTCGTTAGCAATTAACAAGATTAAGAAGAATTACTTATCCCATCAGGAACTCTGTTTCAGTTTTTTACAGCAATAAACAAATAGTCGAAGTTGTAATTTTTTCATCAGTGGTACTTATTTCGTCAGGAAGCCTTTTGAGTAGTTCTGTAGCAATTATCCAGTTGTAGAAGTGGTACTTTTTTCGTCAGGAAGTTTGTAAAGCAGTTCTGTAGCAATTATCCAGTTGTAGAAGTGGTACTTATTTCGCCAGGAAGCCTGTAAAGGTGTTCTGTAGCAATAATCCAGATGTAGAAGTGGTACTTATTTCGTCAGGAAGCCTGTAAAGGTATTCTGTAGCAATAATCCAGTTGTAGAAGTGGTACTTATTTCGTCAGGAAGCCTGTAAAGGTGTTCTGTAGCAATAATCCATTGTTGAAGTGGTACTTATTTCGTCAGGAAGCCTGTAAAGCAGTTCTGTGGCAATTATCAAGTTGTAGAAGTGGTACTTATTTCGTCAGGAAGTTTGTAAAGCACTTCTGTAGCAATTATCCAGTTGTAGAATATGTACTTTTTTCGTCAGGAAGCCTGTAAAGCAGTTCTGTAGCAATTATCCAGTTGTAGAAGTGGTACCTATTTCGTCAGGAAGCCTTTTAAAGGTGTTCTGTAGCAATTATCAAGTTGAAAAGGTGGTACTTATTTCGTCAGGAAGCCTGTAAAGTAGTTCTGTAGCAATTATCCAGTTGTAGAAGTGGTACTTATTTCGTCAGGAAGGCTGTAAAGTAGTTCTGTAGCAATTATCCAGTTGTAGAAGTGGTACTTATTTCGTCAGGAAGCTTGTAAAGTAGTTCTGTAGCATTTATCCAGTTGTAGAAGTGGTACTTATTTCGTCAGGAAGCCTGTAAAGTAGTTCTGTAGCAATTATCCAGTTGTAGAAGTGGTTCTTATTTCGTCAGGAGGCCTGTAAAGTAGTTCTGTAGCAATTATCCAGCAGTAGAAGTGGTTCTTATTTCGTCGGTAAGCCTGTAAAGGAGTTCTGTAGCATTATCCAGTTGTAGAAGTGGTACTTATTTCGTCAGGAAGCCTGTAAAGGTGTTCTGTAGCAATTATCCAGTTGTAGAAGTGGTACTTATTTCGTCAGGAATCCTGTAAAGTAGTTCTGTAGCAATTATCCAGTTGTAGAAGTGGTACTTATTTCGTCAGGAAGGCTGTAAAGTAGTTCTGTAGCAATTATCCAGTTGTAGAAGTGGTACTTATTTCGTCAGGAAGCTTGTAAAGTAGTTCTTTAGCAATTATCCAGTGGTAGAAGTGGTACTTATTTCGTATTGCCTGTTAAGCAGTTCTGTAGCAATTATCCAGATGTAGAAGTTGTACGTATTTTGTCAGGAAGCCGGTTAAGTTGTTCTTTAGCAATTATCAAGTTGTAGAAGTGGTACGTTTTTTGTCAGGAAACCTGTAAAGGAGTTCTGTAGCAATTATCCAGTTGTAGAAGTGGTTCTTATTTCGTCAGGATGTTTGTAAGATTCTTCAAAGGCAAGTGTAGAAGTGGTACCTAATTCATCAGGAAGTTTATTGAGTTCCTGTGAAGTTAACCAGTTATATCCTTCTCCGTTTCAAAGATTGCTGAGATTATTACGCAGTTTTAATGGAATATTCAAAATTATATTTAGTACATGGATACTGTGTTCAGAATAGTGGACAATGTTCTGAGATCTGATGAAGAAGCCATCAACACGGCACAGAAAATCACAAATGCAGCCAACAGGTAAATGACAGAAATTGATTCAGAATATAATTTGATGTTAAAAATAATAAAGATTTACAATAAGATAAACAGTAAAGGTTTCAATGCCATGTCATTTGATTCATTTTCTTGTAGGAAGCAGTTTATTTCCTTTAGCTTTGAATAGCTTTGACAAGGCTTATGTGGAAGTTATTTTCTCGCGCATTTCTGATATTTATAACGGACCTTTAATTATACGAATAAAAATGATAATAATAATAATAAAAACCACACTTTAAATTCTGTCCACATAAAAGTGATAAAATACGGATACATGTTTGATGTATATGATTTCATTTTTTCAGAATTATTCAGTCAGTGGATGACCTCACAAACGAACTTGGTTTGTATCGTGAAAACTTTGTTGAATTTATTCAAGATCTGGTGGCTAGCCAGGTATGGGTGCAAACTGGAGACACCAATTTAACAATTGGTATCAATCTAAACAACACGGAGTTATCAGAAATTACAAAGGAAGCTTTAAAATCTGTGCAGCAACCCGAAGACGTTTCTGTTATGGATACAAACACGGCAATTTACTTGACAAAGTCATTAATACAAGGTATGACAGAATTTAATGCATTGTGTAAAAGTGCTGAAATTTGAGATTTCTAACATATTACACTTGTTTATTTAATATCATGTAAACTGTATGAGTGTTTTTCATTTGATCATGCAAGTTTGGATATTCAATTAAATGTTTTGATTGTTGTTGTTTTTTGGGTGTATATATACATATCATGATATGAGTGGTAAAATAAAAGGCAATGCTTTCATTGGTAAACCATATTCTGTATTTTATTCCAAAAAGTCACTTTTGGCAACATTTGCTTCATCATTGAAATTTTAAAAGTCTTTAAAAATATCAAAGTGATTGAAAAGATGTTTCTTTAGTTTGCTGTACATGTTCAATACATTTGCTAGATTTGACTTTAATGATTTCCAAACTAAATATGGTTATTTCATTTGGTATTATAGGAGGCAGATCCAAGCTGACGTTCCATATCTATGGTAACCCAGACTTGTTCTCCGTTATCAACGGTAGGTTTAAGGTGAACAGTAAAGTAGCCGCAGCAAGACTAACTAAAGACGATAAACCAATCATTGAGCTGGGAGAGGAATACGTCACTGCGATCTTCTACCCATTTGAGGTTATTTTTCATGTTTGTCTTTTGCCAAAATGTAAACCCGAGCAAATGACCATTAAGTTACAAATATTGTCTAGGACGTTAAAAGTTTCAAGGAACTTTTTCATTTAACCTGTTTACTATTACCATAAGGCACTCTTTCATGTGACCTGTTTACTATTACCATAAGGCACTCTTTCGTGTTACCTGTGTACTATTACCATAAGGCACTCTTTCGTGTTACCTGTGTACTATTACCATATACCATAAGGCACTCTTTCATGTTACCTGTTTACTATTACCATAAGGCACTCTTTCGTGTTACCTGTTTACTATTACCATAAGACACTCTTTCATGTAACCTGTTTACTATTACCATAAGGCACTCTTTAATGTGACCTCTTTACTATTACCATAAGGCACTCTTTCGTGTTACCAGTTTATTATTACCATAAGGCACTCTTTCATGTGACCTGTTTACTATTACCATAAGGCACTCCTTCATGTGACCTGTTTACTATTACCATATGGCACTCTTTCATGTGACCTGTTTACTATTACCATAAGACACTCTTTCATGTGACCTATTTACTATAACCATAAGACACTCTTTCATCTGACCTGTTTACTATAACCATAAGACACTCTTTCATCTGACCTGTTTACTATAACCATAAGACACTCTTTCATGTTACCTGTTTACTATTACCATAAGACACTCTGTCATGTGACCTGTTTACTATAACCATAAGACACTCTTTCATGTTACCTGTTTACTATTACCATAAGACACTCTTTCATCTGACCTGTTTACTATAACCATAAGACACTCTTTCATGTTACCTGTTTACTATAACCATAAGACACTCTTTCATCTGACCTGTTTACTATAACCATAAGACACTCTTTCATCTGACCTGTTTACTATAACCATAAGACACTCTTTCATGTTACCTGTTTACTATTACCATAAGACACTCTTTCATGTTACCTGTTTACTATAACCATAAGACACTCTTTCATGTTACCTGTTTACTATTACCATAAGACACTCTTTCATCTGACCTGTTTACTATAACCATAAGACACTCTTTCATGTGACCTGTTTACTATTACCATCAGGCACTCTTTCATGTGACCTGTTTACTATTACCATAAGGCACTCTTTCATGTGACCTGTCTACTATTACCATAAGGCACTCTTTCCTGTTACCTGTGTACTATTACCATAAGGCACTCTTTCGTTTTACCTGTTTACTATTACCAAAAGGCACTCTTTCGTGTTACCTGTTTACTATTACCATAAGGCATTCTTTCGTGTTACCTGTTTTCTATTACCATAAGGCACTCTTTCGTGTGACCTGTTTACTATTACCATAAGGCACTCTTTCATGTAACCTGTTTACTATTACCATAAGGCACTCTTTCACGTGACCTGTTTACTATTACCATAAGGCACTCTTTCGTGTAACCTGTTTACTATTACCATAAGGCACTCTTTCATGTAACCTGTTTACTATTACCATAAGGCACTCTTTCACGTGACCTGTTTACTATTACCATAAGGCACTCTTTCATGTAACCTGTTTACTATTACCATAAGGCACTCTTTCATGTAACCAGTTTACTATTACCATAAGGCACTCTTTCATGTAACCTGTTTACTATTACCATAAGGCACTCTTTCATGTAACCTGTTTACTATTACCATAAGGCACTCTTTCGTGTAACCTGTTTACTATTACCATATAGCACTCTTTCGTGTTACCTGTTTACTATTACCATAAGGCACTCTTTCGTTTTACCTGTTTACTATTACCAAAAGGCACTCTTTCGTGTTACCTGTTTACTATTACCATAAGGCATTCTTTCGTGTTACCTGTTTTCTATTACCATAAGGCACTCTTTCGTGTGACCTGTTTACTATTACCATAAGGCACTCTTTCGTGTAACCTGTTTACTATTACCATAAGGCACTCTTTCATGTAACCTGTTTACTATTACCATAAAGCACTCTTTCGTGTAACCTGTTTACTATTACCATAAGGCACTCTTTCATGTGACCTGTTTACTATTACCATAAGGCACTCTTTCATGTAACCTGTTTACTATTACCATAAGGCACTCTTTCATGTAACCTGTTTACTATTACCATAAGGCACTCTTTCGTGTAACCTGTTTACTATTACCATATAGCACTCTTTCGTGTTACCTGTTTACTATAATTATAAGGCACTCTTTCCTGTGACCTGTTTACTATTACCATAAGGCACTCTTTCATTTAACCTGTTTACTATTACCATAAGGCACTCTTTCATGTGACCTGTTTACTATTACCATAAGGCACTCTTTCATGTGACCTGTTTACTATAACCATAAGGCACTCTTTCATGTGACCTGTTTACTATTACCATAAGGCATTCTTTCATGTGACTTGTTTACTATAACCATAAGGCACTCTTTCGTGTGACCTGTTTACTATTACCATAAGGCACTCTTTCGTGTGACCTGTTTACTATTACCATAAGGCACTCTTTCGTGTGACCTGTTTACTATTACCATAAGGCACTCTTTCGTGTTACCTGTTTACTATTACCATAAGGCACTCTTTCGTGTTACCTGTTTACTATTACCATGAGGCACTCTTTCATGTGACCTGTTTACTATAACCATGAGGCACTCTTTCATGTGACCTGTTTACTATTACCATGAGGCACTATTTCGTGTTACCTCTTTACTATTACCATAAGGCACTCTTTCGTGTTACCTGTTTACTATTACCATAAGGCACTCTTTCGTGTTACCTGTGTACTATTACCATAAGGCACTCTTTCGTGTAACCTGTTTACTATTACCATAAGGCACTCTTTCATGTAACCTGTTTACTATTACCATAAGGCATTCTTTCGTGTTACCTGTTTACTATTACCATAAGGCACTCTTTCGTGTGACCTGTTTACTATTACCATAAGGCACTCTTTCATGTAACCTGTTTACTATTACCATAGGGCACTCTTTCGTGTAACCTGTTTACTATTACCATAAGGCACTCTTTCGTGTAACCTGTTTACTATTACCATAAGGCACTCTTTCATGTAACCTGTTTACTATTACCATAAGGCACTCTTTCATGTGACCTGTTTACTATTACCATAAGGCACTCTTTCATTTAACCTGTTTACTATTACCATAAGGCACTCTGTCATGTAACCTGTTTACTATTACCATAAGGCACTCTTTCATGTAACCTGTTTACTATTACCATAAGGCACTCTTTCGTGTAACCTGTTTACTATTACCATAAGGCACTCTTTCGTGTTACCTGTTTACTATAACCATAAGGCACTCTTTCCTCTGACCTGTTTACTATTACCATAAGGCACTCTTTCATGTTACCTGTTTACTATAACCATAAGACACTCTCATGTTACTTGTTTACTATTACTATAAGATACTCTCATGTTACCTGTTTACTATTACCATAAGGCATTCTTTCATGTTACCTGTTTACTATAACCATAAGGCACTCTTTCATGTTTACTTCTGACCGTTCCAAAGTTATCTCAGTTGAATAAAATTTCTGTGCCCTTTTTTTATACATTCTCAACCTAATGCAATGAAATGAAATCAGAGGATTATAATATGATAAATAGTACACACCACATCGGATCTCCTGGCAGTATTGTGACCTCTCAAATATAGAACGGATCTTAACCTTCACTTTTGGTCCGACAATGATTGCTGAGTAGATGGCTGATTGGTATATTACCATTATATAAGAAAGTCCGAAGTTGTGTATGTTATTACCTGAAAAAAAAGAAAAAACATAATTTTGATTTAAAGTATGCCATTGGCTGAAACGAAATGTGAAATGGCCAAATTACATGTAACATAAGAGATGTACCATGTTTCAGGACAATGACAACCTTGTGTGTGCCTACTGGAATTACTCCGCCAATGAGGACGCCGGTGGCTGGGACACGGCCGGCTGTACATTAGTGTCCTCTCAGTCTGGCCGTGTCGTCTGCAAATGTAACCATCTGACAAATTTCGCTGTACTTGTAGTAAGTTTTTCTTGCTTGTGATATAAAAGTTCGTTCTGTTAATGAAATATCTTATGCTCCCCGAAGGGAGAGCATATAGTTGTTGATTTGTCTGTCCGATTGTACGTACATTTGTCCGTCTGTCGGTTTTTCTCCGGAGTATACCTCATACACCAATGAAAGGCTTTACTTTAAACTTCATTAATGATAGGGGACACTGAGAGTCAGTGCAGCGCACAAGAACCGTAACTCGTCTAGTTTTCTCATTATCTACCCTTAGTGTATTTTGCTTATCTAGGACATATCTAGAACCGTGGAAGGCCTTTAGTTGATATTTGGCACATTGATGGAAGGGAGTGGCAGGTAGTGCATTGTTTAATAACAATAACTCTAGCTGCCTACATTTTATAGTTATTTCCCTTTGTAAGTTTTGTTGACATGTTATAGTGCTTGTTCAGAGCATAACTCTAAATTGTAAATGGCATTTATTTGATATTTAAAATATTAATACTGAGTGTATACAATTAGTGCAGTGTTGAATTATTGTAACTCTGCCTTGCCTCATTTTTCAGTTATCTCCCTACATTACATTTTACAATGTTTATCCGGAGAACAATTCAAAAACCAATGAAATGATATATTTCAAACTTCAGTACAATGATAGGGGACATTGAGAGTAAATGCAGTGCACAAGAACTATAAATCATTGTCTGGTTTTTTCACTTTGCTTGTCCTGGGCATCACTCTAAAACTATTCAAGACATTTTGTTGATATTGGCAAACACAGGTCTGTTAAAGTAAAGCATTTAAAAATCAAAGAAGAAGTGTTAAACTTTTTCCATGTTAAATAGGGGAGTTATGTGTGATTTACATATAATTATTCGAAAACACTTTGATGACATTTTTACCGTATTTATTTTTTATGGCTGCCAATTAATTTCCAGTCCAGCTAACTATAACAATACTCTTTTTTCATTTTGATGGTTTATGATGTTAACTAATTAATTAATTAATTAATACTTCCTTCTTCAGGATTTGAGGGGAAATTCAATTTCTGAGACAGACAAGTTAGTTCTTGGTATTATAACAAAAGTTGGACTGTGTATTTCAATTATTGGACTCGGCATCACCATAGTTACGTTCCTTGTTTTCAAGTAAGTATAAAATCCTGCAAAAATCGCTTTATTTAGATGTTTAAGCGATATGTTAGAAATTGCCGTTGTCTCGTGATTTCCGTTCTGTCAATCGATTTTGTACACATGTTAATTAATTATGTCCGGTACAATACAAGACCAGACATCATAAGTTCAGTAAAGTTCCAATGTTTTAAGACCTTTATTTCAATCTCATTTTTTGAAAATAAAAACATATTTAAACATTATAACACATAACGTCCACTCTTAAACCCGATTCATTATTAAGGCCACGTTTTGATTGGTCTGATATGTTAGGCGTGAGTTCAAACATCTTATTCTTTTGTTAGAAATGCTGTGAACACTAAAGAATGTTCATTACATCAAGCAATACTAATTTTGCTTCAAATATATTTTGACAAATAAACTTAAACAAATGTTCATTTTAGACACTTGAGAAGCGGACGTGGTCAACAGGTCCTGGTCAATCTTAGCATTGCCATGTTGTGTTCCGCCATTTTGTTTCTGGTGGGTGTGGATCGTACAGAAAGCTACGCTGGATGTATAGCAGTGTCCGTGTTACTTCATTACTTCATCCTGGCCACGTTTATGTGGATGTTAGTCGAGGGAGTCTTACAGTACCTTAGATTTGTTAAAGTTCTCGGTACTTACATACCCAACTTTATGATCAAGTCAATGATACCAGCGTGGGGTGAGATTTTCTACATCTTTAAAAACAGTCTTGCCTTCTTTTGATCATCTAAATTGATGTACATATCTCGACACCATATAATCAAGTAAACATTTCCAAAGTATTCTTATAACTTTCGACACACCTTCTTTACTTTCTCACGAACTTTGTTTCCATTGAAAAGCATTAACTCAAATAAGCCTGTTTCACTTAAACACGATATAAGTTATATTTATTTATTTATAAAAGCAATAAATTTCGATTGATAAATTAACTCTTACACGAAATCTGTTCCATTTAAGGGTATTAACTTTCAATATACCTAATTTACATGAACACGAAATTTGTGTTCATGTAAGAGCATAAACATACGATTGACTCTTTTACTTGAATGGGAAATTTGTTTTCATTGAAGAGCCTAAGCTTTTAACAGACCTATTTTACTTGAACACGAAACCTGCAACATGAACTTTTCATAAAAAAATGAT
Source organism: Cyclina sinensis (assembly GCA_012932295.1). Lineage (NCBI taxonomy): Eukaryota > Metazoa > Mollusca > Bivalvia > Venerida > Veneridae > Cyclina > Cyclina sinensis. The sequence goes on along the minus strand of JAAONU010000009.1, from coordinate 13,148,398 downwards.
TGTAGGTTCATATAATAAGAATATTTTCCTTTTAGGTATACCATTGATTCCTGTGATTGTTGTGTTAGCGATAGACTATGATATGTACTATGGGGGAAATGGATAGTAAGTATACACATAAGGCTTGGTCAATTGCTTTCACGTTGTCTGAAATCGTCTGGTTATTAAGTTTACTTTTTCGGATACTTCTGCATTTGGACACTAAATTTGAGAAGATGGCGTCAGAAATTTAAAGAAATAGTGGTACCTTTTCTAAACACAAATATAGAATATCATAAGTTTTAGTATACATTCATACAGTCTTCGCCCCTTATACTAGTTACACCCCTGCCAAACGTTAATATTTTTTTTATAGGAATCATCTTAAGATCGGTCGGTCGGTTTATCAGGCGGGCGGTTCGTCCGTCCGTCCCTTGCAGAAATCTTATGATGCGAACTTCTTCCACATTTCTTGGACTATCTTTTTGAAACTTGGTGTATCTGATTACCTAATAAGTGTAAATGTGCGTGACGTGTTTTTCATGCACGTCAGTGCGCGCTGCGTGGTTTTACAGCCCATCAATAACAAAGTCGTGTGACGCGAACAGATTTTGTTGCAAAAGTTTTCTTAAAGTTTTATTTTTCAAAGTAATACATCTACAATTTATGTAAAGAATTCAAGGATGTAGACGAAATAATTCTTTACTTTAAATCACCTCTTGATAGTTTCAGATTGCATATGTGTTGTTTACTGCATAATCAGTGTTTTCATTGTGTAAGAAAACGAATGTTACAGTGTGAAAGATCATACATTTACTTCAATTTTTCAGTTGCTGGTTGTCATGGAAGCCGTTCTTGTATGCATTTTTAATCCCTGTTGCCGCTGTTGTTCTTGCCAACATTATCGTGTTCACAATGGTTATGTGTAACCTTTGTTGTAGAAGGAAACATAAAGGCATGGTATCCAACCAGTCTGACAGGAAAATGGCGTTCCTTCATTTCCAGGCTGGAGTATCCATACTTGTCATTCTAGGTTAGCAGTCAGGTTGTTTTCATTTAGTCTCACAGGCACGATGTACGTGTATATCTCGAACTTTAAATATGGATACGGGAATGAAGTAATTGATTTAATCGTCTAACAATCAAAATGTAAAACCAGTATTTAGGCGATCAAAAATATTTGTAATTGAATAGAGTCTTCCTGATGATACAATTTAAATATTTATTTATCAATTATGACAGTTGTTTTTACTTATGCTCACAAATATTCATGAGACTTTTGACAGAGATATTTCACTGTAATAATAAACATTAGTAAACGTTAAAGATGGTACATTTGTTGTATAATAACAGGTTTGACGTGGGTGTTTGGTTTTCTGACAGTAGATGACACAAGGATAGTTTTCCACTACCTGTTTGCAATATTCAATGCTTTCCAAGGCTTCTTCATCTTCATTACCTTTACTGCCAGGGAGAAACAGGTATTTCCTTTACTTTGTCAAAGTCTTAAAGTTGACTCCCATGCGCATAGTATAAGGACTGGGAGTGTGTTTGTCATGTACACAAGACTGGGAGTGTGTTTGTCATACGCACAGTATAAGGACTGGGAGTGTGTTTGTCATGCACACAGTATAAGGACTGGGAGTGTGTTTGTCATGTACACAGTATAAGGACTGGGAATGTGTTTGTCATGCACACAGTAAAAGGACTGGGAGTGTGTTTGTCATGCACACAGTATAAGGACTGGGAGTGTGTTTGTCATGTACACAGTATAAGGACTGGGAGTGTGTTTGTCATGTATACAGTATAAGGACTGGGAGTGTGTTTGTCATGTATACAGTATAAGGACTGGGAGTGTGTTTGTCATGTACACAGTATAAGGACTGGGAGTGTGTTTGTCATGTACACAGTATAAGGACTGGGAGTGTGTTTGTCATGTACACAGTATAAGGACTGGGAGTGTGTTTGTCATGTACACAGTATAAGGACTGGGAGTGTGTTTGTCATGTACACAGTATAAGGACTGGGAGTGTGTTTGTCATGCACACAGTATAAGGACTGGGAGTGTGTTTGTCATGTACACAGTATAAGGACTGGGAGTGTGTTTGTCATGTATACAGTATAAGGACTGGGAGTGTGTTTGTCATGTATACAGTATAAGGACTGGGAGTGTGTTTGTCATGTACACAGTATAAGGACTGGGAGTGTGTTTGTCATGTACACAGGACTTAGAGTGTGTTTTTCATGTACACAGTATAAGGACTGGGAGTGTGTTTGTCATGTATACAGTATAAGGACTGGGAGTGTGTTTGTCAAGTACACAGTATAAGGACTGGGAGTGTGTTTGTCATGTACACAGAATATTCAGGCCAGTTATACCATCACCTCTTCTTTTAAAAAATGTTTATTTTTGCCTTGCAATGGCCAAATGCAGCTTAAGTTTCTGTTGACGTTATAATGTTCAGACATTTCCCTATGCATTTAAGGAAAAGTTTTATTATACATTTTGTACTGTACAATCATTTCAGATTCGTAAAGCCTGGCGGAAACTGTGTTGCAGAAAGGCTCCGTACAAGAGCAGCACTTCCGGGTCCGAGTCTCATCCACGAAAGCCGTCTGCTGATAACACTAACAGCACGGGATTGTTGAGTAAATCCGGGGGATCTAACTCCTTACATACAACGAACGGTGACGGTTTGAACTATAGCAATGGTGACCGCCACTATGTTAACCCACAGTACGATAATGGATTGATAGACTAAATACTTTTTATGGAAAGAATGATGAGGAAAAATAACTGTTTTGCGTTACGATCTAAAGGACAAAAAAGCGTAACAATCACAATGATTATGCATAGTTGCTAATTTAGTACAGACGGTGGAATCTACCTTTCATCTTTAAGACTACATGCTAGAAGCTTAGTGAACATATGCTGCTGATAGAAGATGTCATATTTCGCTAGATGCTTAGTGAACATATGCTGCTGATAGAGGATGTCATATTTCACTAGATGCTTAGTGAACATATGCTGCTGATAAAAGATGTCATATTTCGCTAGATGCTTAGTGAACAGATGCTGCTGATAGAAGATGTCATATTTCGCTAGATGCTTAGTGAACATATGCTTCTGATAGAGGATGTCATATTTCGCTAGATGCTTAGTGAACATATGCTTCTAATAGAGGATGTCATATTTCGCTAGATGCCTAGTGAACATATGCTTCTAATAGAGGATGTCATATTTCGCTAGATGCCTAGTGAACATATGCTTCTAATAGAGGATGTCATATTTTGCTAGAAGCCTAGTGAACATATGCTTCTGATAGAGGATGTCATATTTCGCTAGAAGCTTTGTGAACATATGCTTCTAATAGAGGATGTCATATTTCGCTAGAAGCTTTGTGAACATATGCTTCTAATAGAAGATGTCATTTTTCGCTCGAATATTGTTTACATATTGTTATTTAAATTCAAAAAGCTAAGAGACACTTGGTAAGACAACGTTTTGTCAGATGTGTAGAATGCAGGTTTATCGTTTAGATAATGACTGTTATGATAAAGAAAAAAGATCCTAATATGGATCAAATATATGACGATATTTAATAATTGGAATTTTGTACAATGTTATTTTTGCTGCATGGTCATTCATCATTTTCTATTGCCATGACTCTCTCGTCGGCGTCGTTGTCAAAGTTGGTTAACCTTTTCGTTAAGATCCCTCTATCAGGAACTACCAAAGCTATTCATTTCAAATTTGGAATATTTGTTCACTGTCAAAATGTGACACCATTTCTAGTGGGCAGATAACCCTCAAATTTATTTTGCAAAGTTTTGCTCCTCTTTCGACGTAGAATTTCTCGGTTAACCTTTTTGTGAAGGTCCATTTCTAAAAAGGTCAAAGGTATTCTTTTCAAACCTGGAATATTTGATCACCATAAAAACTCCTACCAAGATTGTTCATATTATGTCCCTAGGGTCAAAATTAGCCCCACTAGAGTCACTTGGTTTTACATAGACTTATATAGGAGAAGAACTTCTTATGGGAAAGCTCAAAGTTTAAACCAAAATTTAAGTATTCACTTACACTAGATGGGTTGGTACTTCCTCTCCCCTACCCCCAACCTGCATGAGACCCCCTCCCGCTTTCTTTTCTCTTTGGCTTCTTGGTTGACTTAGCTTATAATTTACTATCCAGCTCTGAGAAAGCTGGGGCGCGCTGTCCACGGACAGGTCTTGTTAAGAACTCTTTTTAGTGTAAAATCAAGTGTTTATTTCTAACAATCTTCCCAAAATATTTTATGAACGACCTAAACAAAAAAGGAATGACGCAAAATGACAGAAATATTGAAGTGTTAATCCATTGTATTTTCACACAGAAAAACATGTGTTTCTTACACTGTTTATATTGTATATTTGCTTTTTTCCTACGTAAAATATATGTTTATTTTTACAAAGATGTATATTATAAATTGTTGGTTAGGTCAGAGGTCAGTTATCCGTATACTTTACTTGTCTGTAGATTTTTAAGTTTTGGAATTTAACTGGCATCGATGATATTGCAAAAAATACAAATCCATGAACTTCTTGTGATGAATTTTATTATTATTTAAATAAAGTACCATATTTGATAAAAGGTACTTAATTCCAATATGACATAAGTCAGAGGCAATATGGCAAGTACCGACAACTCCGAATGGTCGGAAGTTTATATACATACACGCCGGAAAATCGGGCGCAATCAATCATTTACATGCCGGAAGATCGATCACAATTAAGACACAGGCCGGATAAGATGACGTAATCAAATGGTCACACCCGGCATTTACGGCGAAATATCGGACTTAAAGTTCCCCGCGTCGAAAAGTCGGGCACTATATCCATGCGCCCGACATTGGACTTACCCTTGGTCTGTTGATTAACCATGGTCGTTTACCCACGGTACGTATTTCCAAAGACCTAAATTACCATTAGATCTTTGATATTCTGTACAACTACATTATATACCGTGGGACAATTAACTGCCAATGAATATTAATGAAAAAAGTGATAAAAAAAACGCTTTGTTCAATGATATTCCGCATTAAAAATAGTCTATAAAATCTAACAGGGATTTTAAAGGGACGTAGGTTGTGTTAAATGTAGCTTGTAATTTCATTGCTTAAGATTGCGAAAGGAAATACTTCTGAAACCAATGAAAGTACGTTATTACGAGTATGAACTATTCGAAACCAGTTATATATACAGTTATAAATACAACCTCTAACAACTGCATCAGGGAATTGATTCTTTGGCTCAGTGGTTAGAGTGTTGGTCTTCGATGCAGTAAGATTGGAGTTCGACTCCCGCTCTTGGGTGGTGTATACGGATCTTCTTGTTCGTAAGAAGATTGCAAAATAAATATATTACCTTGAGAACGTCCGAGGACAAGGAGCTTGGGATTGTTAAAACTAGCTGCAGACAGTAGGTGTAGGTAACAGAAACTGTGTTGTGTCATTAGGAACATCTACAGAAGTGGCACGAAACTTGTCATGTAAGTGTTAGTACCAACACTTCCTGAAGATTGATGTAAGTAAGTAGGCTGTAGATGATCTGTACTGCCAAAGGAACTCTCGTTTTTTATCGTGACTTAAACAAACAAAGGCCTGATTAGTACCAAAATACAAGTTTACTGTGAAATAGATGGTCCAAGTTGCGTCAAGTCAATTCAGGCACTTGCTGGTGACTGAATCATGGGGTCAGGTGCATCCTTGTTGGTCTGTCTGTACAACGACATCTTTAAAAGTCTCATGAGAATGTCCAATTGTATGACCATGACGCGGCGACTATGTACGCCTTGTTATGTTTCTTATTTGGTGATGGTTTAAGGTACGGTATTAGATTCTTTATACCATGACTCCAATCAGAAGAGTATTCAATTGGTGTAGGATACAGACATTATGGGTTCTAACCCCACTCAAGCTAAAAATTTTATGCCTCCACTGTCACGCTGTCCGTATTGGTTTGTGTCGCGTGTAACTCCAAACGTGTAACTGCTAGAGCCATGAAACTTTCTAAGAATAGTTGTCAGCACGTGAACTTATGCACCTGTGTATTTTGGAGATCTGCAGACTTATTCCCCCTGATTAAATATCATTTTTAGACTCCTTAATGTTAAGGACAATGAATATATGCATTTTTTGTGTGACAATACACCGGAATTTGGGGGCATCCGTGTCCTATGCACACATCTCTAGTTTTTGGAAGTTTTACAATGTTATCATCTTAGAACAGTAACTTTTATAGAATTAAAATTCAATTTCTTTGGTTTGAAATATATTCTAATTGTTACAAAGCTTTTTAACCTCAAAAATTGAGGAAAACTAGGTATCTGTGATATCTGTTATTAATTTCTCCAAAAACTAGACGTTAAAAATATTCAATATTTTGCCTATTTTTTCAGAATAGTACCGGAATAAAAATAATTGTAGCTAATTTGAAGCCCCAAGTTTTATGTTGAAGTTTACGTTGATAACATCCCTTCATAATGAAGTGGGTGGAGTAAATTAGTGCCAAGATTATAATCATATTTCGTTTCTTTTCACTTTTGGCTTTTCATTTTGTTTGTTTTTCTGTCAGCAGTCAGTAGCTCTTTATAATGTGTATGATTACATACCAAGTAACAGTTGATTTTATGGTATGTCTTAGAAAAAACAATGTGTTTCTCTATACCGTATAAGCCCATTAAGTCAAGTGAGGTTTGAAGTGAATATTAGGCATTTCTTGAAACTCCCATGGTAAAAGTGTCTTATATGGTCTATATTATGTCCTAGAGTAATATATTTCTTAAGAAAAGCTCAATTCTGTGAGGGCAGACAAAATATAACGAAAAATGTAGCGCTATTCTATTGTATCTTGCCTTTAGCTTTCATTTAATATTTTAAATATTGTTACTGTTTTTCCTTTAAAGAACAAGTCCTTATTTTTTGTAGTTATACTTTTATTAAATTTCAGTTTGCCAGATGGGGATATTGTTCAGTTTAAAAGAAAACGCATTTATGTAAACTGTGTGTCACTAAATATACCATGTCAGGGAAGGGCCGTCTAAAAATGTTGGTACAACTTGTAGCCAATCGTTTGTTTGCTTAACATGTTTTTTCTGTATGTTGGAGTTACAATTTATTTATACATTACATGAAAAAAAGAAATATGTTTTAAGTGCATTTGCTTGAAACCTAATAAAAAAGCCATATAAAATCTTTATATACTGATTTTTTAATTAATAAACTATTCACTATTTAATTCAGCACAAGGACAGCTCACCAGAGCAAATTACAAGTTGATTCAGAGTAACAATGGTATTACCCTTAAATATTTGTAGAAATAATATATATGATTGTACTTGATATTAACAAACACAACTTCACAAATCAAATGACATACTTCTTCTCCAGCATGTATGCGTTATTTATATCTTGTATTTCTCACAGTATATCTTTTACAGATTTTAGATGTATCAAAATCTGTCAGCTTTTATGAGATCCTGATTCTCACACACCAAACATAAAGTTAACCAAATTTTTTTTTTTTTTTTTTTTTTTTTTTTTTTTTTTTTTTTTTTTTTTTCGTTTCGGGCCCCTTTCGGGTAACCCCATTTATTATCCCCGTCGTAGGCGTTTTATCAGGGGTCGGGGAACCATCCCCTGTATGCCTTACAAAGTGTTATAAATTATCAATATAAAAATAGAAAAACATATTATATAATGTTAGAGACCCGAAACAGTTTTATATATGATGAAATAACATATAAAAAACTAAAAAAAACCAAACAAACAATAATTTGAAAAGAAACGAGGTCCATTTTTAAACGATGGTGTACTGTAACATTGTTCATATTTGTAACATTGTTCAAATTTGTTAGATGTTTCAGTCAGTAAGGTTTTTAATTGATTATATTACTTTTTCTTTTATATTTAATATTTACGATTTTATTTTACGGGACACAGAAATTTTTGCCAGGTACCTGGTTACTCTGAAAGTTTTTCCAAAAGTAGTCCAAAATTGTTATTAAAACAATCGAGCTTACCATTATTAGAGAAAATACTTTTCAGAGTCTGCAATTTTTGTTTCAAATATAATTTAAAAAGTCCACTAGTTAAATGAAATTGCGCGTTCTCTTTGAACTTGGTTTTATAAATATAATATTTTAAACATAAAGACGTGTATCTTCCTGCTAAGGAGTTTGTATCAATAGAAAAGATAAAGAGATTAAACTGATTACCAATTTCAATTTCACACTGATTTTTTAACCAATATTTTACAGTTAGTAAAAAATTCTTAACCTTTGTACAGTTATAAAATAGATGATTAATGGTTTCTATCTCGGCGTTACAGTATGAACATTCATTATTTCTAATTTTATTAATTTTATACAAAAATGATTTTGTAACTATTATTTTATTGTTAAGTTTAAATTGAAAGTCCTTTAACTTGATTTCGTGTATTTCCGTTAAATTTTTACATATGTTTTTATAAACTGTTTCTTCTATTTCACCTATTTCGTTAAACCATTTTACCGGCAATGTTATATGGTTTGTTTTAGCTATAACTTCATAAAAGTGTTTGCAGCCTTTTTTATTTTTAATTAGTTGAGCTAAATAAGGTGTCGTACATAGGCTGGTTTTTTGTTGTAATGTTTCTGACCTTTTATCTTGTATAAGCTTTTTCCACTCGGCAGGAATGTTCCCAATTAACCTATAATAGTCTAAAAAGGTTCCTTGAATATTATATATTGTTTTAAATTCCATAAAAGTATAAAAATTGCCTTCATTATTTATCAAGTCTATAACGTATAAAATGTTTTTTTCATACCACGTTTTTAACAAAATGGATTTATTAGAAAAATGTTCATTATACCATAGTGGGGAAAAAAGAATTTCTGATAATTTTTCTATTTTCAAACTTTTACAATATTTTTGCCAGCTATTTAATACATCTTTCCAGAACGGATTTGGTACATTTTTAACAATTGTTGAAATGTAAAAAGAACCAAGTTTGACTAATTTATTTATATTGATATTTGCAAGGGTGGACCAACTTTCATCTTCCGTTATTAAAAGAAGTTTTCTTAACCAATTAATTTTAAGACTACAAATAAAAGAATTTAAATTCGGCATACCTAATCCACCAAATTGTACTTGTTTAATCGCAACCTCTCTTTTGACCCTGTCAGGACCATTGTTCCACAAAAATTTATACGCCATTGTTTCTAAAGATTTAACTAATTCGTCTGGAGGATTTGGTAATGCAATAAATAAATGTACAAATTTTGAAAAAACTAAAGATTTTAAGACTGTGACTTTTCCAAGTAATGTTAAGTTTCTTTTTCGCCAAATTTCCAAAAGAGAACTACATTTCAGTAATATTTCGTTTGTATTATTATTCCATATGTTTTTTACCGAGCTTGTGAAATTAACTCCTAAAATTTTCATAGGACCTTTTGTCCATTCTAGAGGGATATCTCTACATAATTTTCTATCTGAATTTTTTAAAGAACCTAACCACATTGCTTTTGTTTTTTCTACGTTAATTTTCAAACCTGACATATTATAGAATTTATTTAAAGTGTCTAGACAACTTTTAAGTGACAGCTCTGTACCATTTAAAAAAATCTGTGTATCATCCGCATATTGTGATAATTTATGTTCTTTGTTATATATCTTTATTCCAATTATATTATTGTTACAACGTATCATTTTACCTAAAATGTCTGCGCATAAAATAAAAATATAAGGCGAAATAGGATCTCCTTGTCTACAACCTCGAGAGAGTCGAAAAAAATCTGACATGTGTCCATTTTGTAGTATACAAGACTCTGGCCCTTCTTGAAAAACTTTAATCCATCGTTTAAAAGAATCTCCGAAATTATAATAATTTAAAACTTTGCCAATGAATTTCCAAGAAACACTATCAAAAGCTTGTTGAAAATCTATCGAAAGCAATAAACCTGGTATATTTTGTGTTTCTGTTTCAAATAAAATATCGTAAACTATTCTTATGTTTTCGCCTATGAATCTTCTTTCTACAAAACCTTTTTGATCCGTATGAATAATATAATTAAGTATTTTTTTTAATCGATTTGCAATTGCTGTAGATGCTAATTTATATATAACATTCAGAAGTGAAATTGGTCGCCAGTTTTTTAAAAACATTTTATTTTTATTTGGTTTTGGAAGACACATTATAACACCTTGCTTTTGAGTAACAGACAAAGATCCTTGTCTGTATCCAAAATTTAACGAACGTAAAATCCAAAATTTTAAATCATCCCAAAAAAACTTAAAGAATTCAGATGTGTATCCGTCTAATCCTGGGCTTTTGTCATTTTTCATTTGGTTAAGAGCTGTTGTTAGTTCGTCAAGTGTTAGTTCACCTTCAAGATTTTGAATATGTTCATTATTTATGGTAATTGTATTTGGTCCTATCGTTTCGTAAAGTGTCTGGTCGTCGATGTCAATAGTGTCTGTGAATAATTTACTATAGAATAGTTTTTGATAGTTTAATATTTCCTCCGTTGACTTATATTCTATATTGTTTTCGTCAAGCAATTGAAAAATAGTTTTATTTGTGAAGTTTCTTTTTTCTAATCCAAAAAATTATTTTGTAGGCTTTTCACCAAGGCTTTCATATCTGCATTTTGCCCTTACCATAACTCCTTCAATTATCTTATTTCTATAAATTTTAAGTTCATTTTTCTTAGTTGTCAATTCTTCTAATAGTACATTATCTGAATTTGTAATAATTTGTTTTTCTAAGCTTTTTATTTTTTCTTCTAGTTGTATTTGGAATTGCTGTTCTCTTTTCCTTTTTTCTGATGAGAATTTTATGGTTTCACCTCTTAGAACTACCAGAAAGGTTTCTAAAAACAATTGGTCATTAATATTAATGTTTGGCGACTCTATTGAATTGGCACCTTCTGAGTGAACATTTACAGTATGTGTATTTTTTAAATCATTTAAAACTTTTTAAGAGAAACATAATTTTGGTCTTTCAGTAAAGAATTGTTAAATTTCCAATATCCCCTCCCCCTTTTATTCTCAGTCAACTTCCATTTTATTGTAATACCTGAATGGTCAGATCTGTATCCAGGTAAAATCTCTGAAAAAGTAACGTAGTTTTTAAAATTTCTACTAACGAGAAAAAAGTCAAGACGAGCAAATTTTTTTTCTGGATTAAATCTTTTCCATGTATATTCTCTATCATCATCGTGCATTTCTCTCCATATATCACAGTAATCATTATTTATAATAAAATCTAAAACGACATTTCTTGCTCTCGGATTGTTTAAATTAACATAATTTTCACAGTCTAAAACCGGGTTTAATATCATATTCCAGTCCCCACACAATACAACAAAATCATTATCTAGCTCATTAATCTTTTGTATGAGGTTATTATAAAAAGTTGGTTGATCATCATTCGGCCCATATATGCAGGCTAATGTAATTCGTTTATCGGATATAGTAGCATTTAAAATTATAAAATTGCCTTCTTTGTCTCTGTAAATATTTTCTACCTTTTGTTCAAAAGTGTTTTGAAATAAAATCATGACTCCTCGACTATTACTGGAAAATGAATTAACGAATATATCGTACCCCCACTCAGCTTTTACGTAAGAACACAGTTTTGAAGAAATATGTACATCTTGTAAACAAATAATATCATATTTTTTTTGTCTTAGGTAATGAAATAAGTCCCTCCTTTTTTCATATTTCCAATAACCTGGCAGTTCTGTGAGTAAATAGTTATTTCATCCATTTGGTCTAATAAAACAAATTTGCATTAAGTACTGACTGAAACATCTTACGTTTGAATTACATAAAAACAATTCTTTATACTTCATTTTATATTCTTTTATTAATATAGGAGAAAATTTTCTCGCTAAAGTGAAAATATTGAATCTAATTAATATAGAAGCATATTTAAAAGTTTGATTGAAATTGAACGTCTTTATCTTTATTATTTTTGAAAAATGTGCACACGACACCACTCAATTTAAAAATCTTAGTAAGTCTTACTTTTAAGTTTACTCAATAACCCTTTAATAATGTATATTTATTTTTTAAACAACGAATTTACAGACGAGCAAAAAGAGTCCTATTAACTTAAAAACTTATTTCTCTACTAAGACGTATAGATCTTTTTTATATATTAGTGTAGTATCCAAAAAAGTATATAAAAGAAATTTACTTGGAGTTTTGTTGACAACTTTTAAAGCATCACAATACCCATCCACACATTTGGTAATTTAATACCCTGTACATAATTTTATACGATTCCGACATACCCATTTAACACCGTTTTTTAAAAAAGCGGAAGTAAACAGATACACGTGATTTTCTTTTACTGTTTGTTTATTCTTTAAACTTAAATTGATTCTAACTTTATTTATTAGTTGAACAGTGTCGGATATCCAACTGTGTATTTTTATTTTTCGATGTGAGAACTTGAAGAATTCGTATCTCAGGGTTGACTCATTTTAGATCACGATAAATTGTACTGTTGTATGAACATGATGAAACAGTGATGAACTTTGAACTCTCCTAGAAACTATCTTTATGAAAAGCTGATGAACTACAATATTGACTGATGAACTTATTAATGAACTTTAGAACAAAACTTATGAAATTGGATTTTGGAGATAAATTTTCATTTATTTTTTTTTGGATTTGACTATACTAAATTATATTACTAAGGTAGAAGGTGATTTTATAAAAATAACCTGGACCAGTGTCGGAAGTGAAGAATTATCGGATTGTGAACTTTTCGGATATTAATTACTAAATCCTTTATAAACCTTCTATCCCAAGAATAATTGGTAGATGGTGTAGTTTCAGGATACTAAATGCAAATTATTGACAGCAAAAGTAAAACCATCATGCATGTTCTATATATAAAACATGGAACTGACAACTAATATTTCCATTGTACACATAAATGAGTCAGTAAACTATTATGTCTTTGTTAACAATACATCTACTGTAATTTACACTTTTTCTATATATTACACATTTTGCACTGCTTTTAACACTTGTACAATGATGAAAAGCAAATGTGAGAGGTAAAAGAAAAAACATATCATTTAAATTTTCCAATTGCTATTTTCTTTCTTGCAGGTATTCCTATATAATACAGTATTCTGGAGGTAAATAGAGAACCTTGAAATTCTTCATTTTCGTCAATAATTTTGCAGCTTTTGGAAACTTGCAACCTAGAGAAAATGTTGTGATATTTAGGTAAGTATTATGTAAAATGTATCTACTGTAAACAACTGACATATTCAAAGTTCTATTAAAAATGACAGATGTAAAAATTATTAATATGTATAATTTGTACCTGTAAACTATTTTGTTATTTTTTTTTCTTCATTTGCAAAAATGAACAAGCTAACTTTTAATATATTTGTTATAAAAAATTGAGACTTCAATTTTATATAACTTATATTCAAAAAAGAATTAGCTATAGAGTCCTGTAATAAATCAAGTAATGTCAGCTGTCAAAAAGTAGATAAATAAATATAATATAAATTGTTTTATTCTTCAAGTTTCCTATTTTATAGATATTCCTGGCTTTAACATGTTTTGTTAATAGTAAATATAAAAGAAGAACAAAACCGAAACAGTGTCAAAATATTTTAAAAACAACTCAAGATCTTTTAAAACAATTGAAAATTAATAAATAAAGACTTGAAGTGGGTTTAATACAAAAGAAACCATAAATATTCTTTCTATTTAACTATAGATTTCACTAGAAAAACATTTTTAAAAGTGTGTGTCATTCTATCTGTATTTTTCAGAATGTAATTTAAACTTTCTATTTCAGTTAAAAGTGTTCTTCAAACAGATAACAAGCAGAATTGAGTTCTTGTATATACCATTGGATACCGACAAGAAATACTGGCGTGACATGTGAACTGTATTTGTTGTTCTGTGTTTTTTCCTAGTACAACAATCAAGTTCATGTACCATGGTCATTAAATTTAAAGTTAACCAAATTTCTTCTGTTTTATCCCATGATAATGGGTCTAAAATGGTTCTTCAGTGGCAGAAATATATAATCAAGTAATGTTTGTATATATAGAAGATAGAAAAAGTAATTACGAACTTATATTATAAAGATAATGTGTTGTTTGTTTTATAGACGTAGTATAAAGTAATCGTTAATTCATTTTATTTCTGGAGAAAAGCATACATCTGTTACTTCTGTTCCTTACACTTCATTGCTTATCCCGTTCTCTCACTGTACATATAGAATTTATTAAATTCATTTAACAGTAACTATTAATTGTAAGATAAAACATAATTTTTCTCAAAAAAGGACAAAACAATTTCTAACATGCACTCTTTTTCGCTGAATGCGTTTGTACATATGTATAGGCTCCCAATCCGTTACCACTCCGTTGAAATAGGTAAGTAAATGAGGACTCGAGTAGAAACATGACATCTCAATCAAAAAAGGTTTGTTTTGCCTGAATGAATTATATACTGAATTGAAATACGAGATACCTAATTTGTCTTTTATTGGCAGTCAGAGCTCAAGGTCAGGTAGGGCAAATTAGAGTTTTAAATGATAATAACTATGTCTATTTCATTCATCGTTGATGGCCATGTTTTTTTTACTTCTCTCTTTGTCATGTAAGTCACAGTTTTTAACACAGTTCTGAATTTTACAGTGTGTCAGCGTAATTATCGAATGTTATAGAAATTGTTATTATAGAATCGGTCACCATTGCTGTTTCTCCTCACCCTATATGAAGCAGAGCCTACAGATTTACTCCAAAATGCCGTGCTGTGAGTGTTATAAGCAGAATGTTGCAGGGCAATGACATCTGATCCGGTCGTACTGCTTTGCTGGACCTTCTTACAACAAAGTTTTCTCCAGGCTTTACGGATCTGAAACAATTATGTAATATAAGCTACAATACTGCTTCTCCAATAGTAAATTGTGTCAAATCAAATTTCACAGAAAACTGTCACTTTTACTGTTCAACAGAAAAGAAAATACAAGATCCATGTAAGACACGGTCATCCCCCCGCCGCGCTCCAAATGGAAATGTGGCCAAGGAAGTAAAACTTTTTTTCTAAAAATGAGGCTAGCCAAATTTATGGTACTTGCATATGGCACATCTAAATCATGTACTGTGTCATTGGGTGTAATATCAAGCAAAACCCTACAGTAGGTTTTGAAATGTGTTTGGGGCATGTTTTTACGATAGTATAAAGGGACATAATTCAAGAACAAGTTAATGTCTGGTTATGCTTTATAGGCACTGCACTTTCCCTTGAGGTCCCTTATTATTGTAAACAGTAATGAATAAATTCCCTTCACAACTTTTCGAGTTATCCTGCTACCAAGTAAAGTGTACGAAAGGGATATAACTTCAAAATAAGGCAAGTAACAGTTATGTCTCCTGTATACTTCCTTTAATTGCCTTGTGTAATTGCATGAAGTTTCAGCAAATTCCCTTCAACATTTATGAAGCAGAGCTGTGGACAAAGGTACTGCTAAACCACAGAAAAACAAAAGCAGACAACACAAAAACGTAAAAGTTGAGGTTATAAATCTTACATTCACATTCTCTCAATATCATCCATTATTGTATGAAGTATTAACTAAATTACCTGTAAGTTCTAGAGCTCTGTTCTGAAAAAGTATTATAGAACATAATAAAAGATGACCATTCACAATAGAAGTAAGACAGAGTTGTGGTTCTTGCACACTGCACTTCCTGTATCTTCCACAGTGTTAGAAGTTACGCTCTAGACAAAAGTGCAACGGACGGATGGACGGAGACCATAATTAAATCCCTCATGCCTATCGGCGGGGAATAATAAAAAACTACATCAAACTGACAGATGGCTAATGCTATTTAAATGTACAAGAACCACACCCACCTGTTTCTCCCTGGCAGTAAAGGTAATGAAGATGAAGAAGCCTTGGAAAGCGTTGAAAAATGCAAACAGGTAGTGAAAAACTATCCTTGTGTCATCTACTGTCAGAAAACCAAACACCCACGTCAAACCTGTTATTATACAACAAATGTACCATCATAACCGATTTACTTATGTTTATTTCTATGAAATATCTCTGTTAAAAGTCACTTGAACATTTGAGAGCACATGTAAAAACAACTGTCTTAATCTATAAAAAAACATAATTAAGTTGTATCGTCAGGAAGACTAAATATTTTTGATCGCTTAAAAATTTCTTTTACAAGTTGACTGTAAGACGATTTAAATAACTGCTTCATTCCCGTATCCATATTTAAAGTTCGAGGAATACATGTACAAGGTGCCTGTGAGACTAAATGAAAACAACCTGACTGCTAACCTAGAATGACAAGTATGGATACTCCAGCCTGGAAATGAAGGAACGCCATTTTCCTGTCAGACTGGTTAGATACCATGCCTTTATGTTTCCTTCTACAACAAAGGTTACACATAACCATTGTAAACACGATAATGTTGGCAAGAACAACAGCGGCAACAGGGATTAAAAATGCATACAAGAACGGCTTCCATGACAACCAGCAACTGTAATTTAAAATAAGATTAATTCAGATGAAGGCCAAGATACTTCTTATACATAAGACAGTATGTCATATATCGTGAGTGTACTGAGCACACTGTTTACTGAGAAATCGATCAAACCGTATACTGACATATCGATCACAGTCTATCCTGAAATATCGATTACACTGTATACTGAGATACTGGTCAGACTGTTTACTTAGAAATCGATTACAATTAGTACTGAGGGATTTCATTGCCCACTGACACTGAGTTATCGATCACACTGTAAACTGAGATACCGATCACATTGAATACTGAGACATCATTCACTTTATCTACTGATCGATCATCTATCGCATTGTTTACTGATATATTTATCATACTGTAAACTGAGACATCGATCACAATGTATACTGAGATACCGATTATAATTCATACTGCGACATCATTCACATTATCTACTGATCGATCATCGATCACAATGTATACTGAGATACCGATTATAATTCATACTGCGACATCATTCACATTGCCTACTAATCGATCATCTATCGCACTGTTTACTGATATATTTATCACGCTGTATACTGTACTATCGATTACACTTCGTACTGAGATATCGATCAGACTTTCTACTAAGATTACAATGTATATTGAGACATCCGACTTCATTTTTCACGATGTCTATCACACTGTATACTGAGACAGTGATCAAACTGTAAACTGAGATAACGATTTCATTGTATACTGAAATATCGATCTTCCGGTCTACTGTGATATCGATTACAAGTTTAATTGAGACATCGTTCACAGTGTCCACTGAAGAAATATCGATCACACTTTTCATGGAGATATCGAAGACATTGTTCACTGAAAAATCTATTACATTCTTAATTAAGGTATAAATGACACCGTTTATGGAGATATCGATCACCTATACTGGGATTTAGAACAGACTATCAACAGAGAGGTCGATCATACTGTTAACCGTTTACTGATTTATCGATCACACTTTATATGGAGATACCGATCACACTATACTGGGATTTCGAACACACTTTCAATAGAGAGATTGATCACACTGTTTGCTGAGATTTTGATTACTCTGTATCCTGAGATATCGGTTACGCTGTATACAGAGATATTAATCACACTGTATACTGAAATATCGATTACACTATATAGCTAGATATCGATTACACTGAATACTGAGATGCATTGTATTTCACTTTAAAAGAATCATTTGAATTTATAAAAAAATAAAATTTGTTATTAAATTGTACAAGATTTTTACAAATTGCGATTTTTTTTACATTTTTTTAAAGTATAGAAGAATTTTTTATCTGAGATAAAGTCTCTGACTAAACTCCGTACAGCATTCAACTCCCTCTATTGCTTCACAACACAGAGGTTGTAATTTGCAAAAATAATAATAATAATAATAATAATCTAGTTCGTTTATCATGTAGGATTACGTTTCTCAAGTATTTCATGAGTTTCTAACATTCTAAAAAAATTCCTTAAAAAACATCAATCATCTAATATGTCATCTATGATTTATCATTTTTCTTTACTTACTATCCGTTTCCCCCGTAGTACAAATCAGAGTCTATTAATAACACAATAATCACAGGAACCAGCGGTATACCTAAAACAATTGAAGAGTACAATGTTAAAAAAGAGATATTATTTCATTGTTATTTTTTTATGATAAGATGTATTTGAAATTGACAAAAGGTGTAAAATGACACATTTACATAAGCTTTAGGGTTAAAATGTTAATATTTTACCACAATTAGTTTTTAAAAAGAGTACACAACAAGTAGATCAATCAAGGTTGAAAAACTCACCCCACGCCGGTATCATTGACTTGATCATAAAGTTGGGTATATAAGTACCGAGAACTTTAACAAATCTTAGGTACTGTAAGATTCCCTCGACTAACATCCACATAAACGTGGCCAGAATGAAGTAATGAAGTAACACGGACACTGCGATACATCCACCGTAGCTTTCTGTACGATCCACGCCAACTAAAAACAAAATGGCGGAGAACAACATGGCAACGCTAAGATTGACCAGGACCTGTTGACCACGTCCTCTTCTTAAGTGTCTGAAATAAACATTACATCCTTATTTCAAGAACTTAAAATAAACATTACGTCCTTATTTCAAGAACTTAAAATAAACATTACATCCTTATTTCAAGAACTTAAAATAAACATACATCCTTATTTCAAGAACTTAAAATAAACATATGTAAGAAACTAGAGTTATTCCACTTAATTAAAAGAAATAGATTGGGTCATCACTAAATAAACAGAATACAGTAAAATTCTTTTAACGTTTTGTAAAATATCCAAGCTTCTAGACTATTTTCACATGAAAGCGTACTTACCTGAACAACAGGAAGGAAACTATTGTGACACTGAGTCCTATGATTGAAACAGTCAGTCCGACTTTCGTTATAATGTTAAGAGCTAACTTGTCAGTACTAGAAATAGATTTGCCCCTCAAATCCTGAAGAAAAAAATAAATTGACCAAATGATCTCTTGAAAACAAGATAATGAAAATATACAATTTTTGTGGCTGATAAAAGAACATTTATCGTTTTACACTGTGATTTGTACGGTGCTGTATATATGTAGATCTGCGTCATTCTTGGTTTGATGTGAGTGGTTAAATTCACTTCAGCAACATGTTAATCATAGTAAAACAGTCAAACAAAAGAAAGAAAGACTTACTACAAGTACAGCAAAATTTGTCAGATGGTTACATTTGCAGACGACACGGCCAGACTGAGAGGACACTAAAGTACATCCGGCCGTGTCCCAGCCACCGGCATCCTCGTTGGCGGAGTAATTCCAGTAGGCACATACAAGATTGTCACTGTCCTGAAAGAATTTCACTGACAATCTGCTAAACCTCTTCGTAATAAAAGTACATGGAGTGCACAATTGGATCTTTCCATGAAATTTCAAACTTAGTGATTAAAACAATAGTAATTACATTATGGTGAAATAACATAAAAGATGGAATTAGTTTGAAATAATTCGGTACATGAAGATATCTTTTTTTTACAATTTAACATATATTCTCGTACTTATACATCGAATGAACACCAAAGATAGCGCATCAATCATGGTTTGGGCTATTAATTAGTTATACATGTTTTTTTTTTTTTGCACTTGATATATTGCCTTGGAAAAAGCAAGATCTGAAACCGTCGCCATTTTTTCTGCATTCGATTAAAGCAAAACGTAAAGATAAACCTCAAATGGAAGAAATACTGCCGTGACGTATTCCTCTCCTAGCTCAGTGATTGGTTTATCGTCTTTAGTTAGTCTAGCTGCAGCTACATTACTGTTCACCTTGAACCTACTGTTGATAACGGAGAACAAGTCTGGGTTACCATAGATATGAAACGTCAGTCTGGATGTACCCCCTATAGAAAGAATTAAGTTTTAAACTTAAATAGAAAAAAAAAGATGGGTATTCAGTAAATTGTGGAAATATACATATTTTATAACTGATATTTTCCACCGAAGGATGTTTCTTACCATTCAAAACGCGGCAAGCTAAATTGTTGTAAATGGTCTTTCGCTTATTTTAGCAATAATGTAGGAAGCTGAGGGTCATGATGATCCATAAACGCTAACCTGATAAAATATTTCTATTCATGTTCATTAGCTTTGCATGGATGTATGAATGTGTGTGTGCGCGTGTGGCGGGGGGGGGGGGGGTGTTGAGTTGTGTTGTTTAGTGAGTGTGTGTCATTTAGACATAAAAGGAAAATAAACAACTCCCCTTGCAGCCATGTCAGTCAATGATCACAATTAATTCCACAGTCAATTTATACATAGGGTCACCCAAAGTACAAGTCAAATCAAGCCATCTGTTTCTAAGTAGACTTTCTCAAGTTTTCCATATACATATATAACGAAAATAAGCCCTGTGTCTAGTGGCCATGTTTTTACACGATAAGACATCAATTTCATGATTTATTATAGGCAGTTAACCTAGGAACATTTGTGCTAATTCGTTTTTAAATTGTTAAAGGGGAGTTGATTAGAAGAGCTTTCAAATTTTTCTTTTGCTGCATTGAACTCAATAAATTTCACAAATCTCAATTGGGGAGGACTCAAGGGGCATTCTGAAAATGGTAGAATGGAAGAAGCCCGGTGGTTTTAGAGGAGTTGTCCTTTTAATGCAATTATTGAAGATGGACAGGCGAGAAACGGATATTAGGCGATCCTTATAGCCTTTCAGCTCAGGTAAGTGGGTTTTATTGTTGTTGTTGTTTTAGGTGGGTGGTTGTTTTATATCCATTTTTTATCTTCATGCCATCAGAAATAAAACATCATTTAACATCTAACTTTGTAGATTTCCATTAAAAACCTCAAGAGTGTTAAGATTCTTGCATGCAGTTTACGAAATACATTGGACGTATTTTTTACTGATACACATGTATATGCCACATTGTTAAGAATGTCCGATTAACTTGAACAAAAGCACAATGTAATAACTTGTATCAGAGAATACTACTTTCAAACGATGCAATCATGTAGGTACAAATTGTACCTTGCAACAGAGATTCTGTCAAGTAGATTGCCGCGTTCGTATCCATAGCAACAACGTCTTCGGGTTGCCACACGGAACTTAGCTGTTCTTTGCTTTTTTTAGCGGCGTCTTTGATGTTCATTCTAACACCAATTGTTAAGTTAGTGTTTCCAGCTTGCATCAACACCTGACACGCGACATTATCCTGGATAATCTGGACAGAGGTCTCACCTGACAGTGTTAGCTTGTATGTGAGACTGTCCACTGTGGAAATGATTCTGAAATTAATTTGTATCTTATTCAAATTTATTTGTTGTTGTTGTTGTTTTGTTTTATGCTGAGTTATGGTAACGAGTAGTTTACATCATCTGCTCTCCCGGTAAGTACTCATTTCTTTACTGTCTGTGATATTTTATGTATAGCGGACAGTCCAAACGCATCTGCTCCTATTTTAATTAGGAAATAGATTTTAAGTTTGAGTGATATACCGTCTGATATATCACGGTGTCGAGTTCAGATGCGTAGTAATTTAATCACGAAGGCCGTAGGCCTGAGTGATTAAATAATTACGCATATGAACGAGAAACCGTGATATATACGACGGTAGATCACGAAAATGTTAAAATCTATTTCCATTCTAACACGTACGTATATTTATAAAGGACGTAAGTATGTGCACTATTTAACAGTGGCGTTCTCAGTGACGTCAGCGGGCGCGCGCTTGTATTCAGCGTGCTATACTGCCTGATATATAACGCTCAATTCCTTCTTTGTTTATTGTCGGCAAATTGCGGATAGTGTTAGAATAAGCATTAGATAAATGTAGCAGTGTGTTTGTTACCAGTACTGGTATATATTGTCAAATCAGAAATTATCTTTTTATAAAGAATTGTTTACCTATTGGCTGCGTTGGTGATTTTCTGTGCCGAGTTGATTGTGTTTTGACCAGATTTCAGGACATTGTCCACTACTTTAAGCACGGTTTCTATATGCTGAAATCAAAAGCGTTCAGGTATACATTTAATTCTCAGTTTTATCAAAAGAACTACACCTGTTTTTTGTATTATGAAAAGCAATTCTTACGGACAAAAGTTTGTAAAAGACGCAATACCTCTTGAAAAAGACCACCCATTGCGATATTCGAGCTAAAGTCCTTTTGCATTGAAAACCAACGCTCTAGACCGCTGAGCCACAGAATTGATTCCCTGGGTTGTGTTTATACAACACTGAGCCGCAGAATTGATTCCCTGGGTTGTGTTTATACAACACTGAGCCGCAGAATTGATTCCCTGGGTTGTGTTTATACAACACTGAGCCACAGAATTGATTCCCTGGGTTGTGATTATACAACTGAGCATTGGACACACAAGCTATTCCATGGAATGTAAGGACATACTGTACCTCAAAACTCACAAATGATTCAGAACCAAAATAACTATTGTTTAACAAGACTTTTAGTGACTAGGAACATTTCAAACTAAGATGTTTGCAAATAATAACATGACATACTAGTAGGGCATTACAAGAATAAAAGGAACATTGGTTTAGATGTAGAGTTCCAGACACGTCCCAAAGTTGCTGGTTCGAATCCACTCGACCAAAGAATGAGAGACCAGTGTTCCATCCTTTCATCTCAAGTACAAGTTCGAATCCACTCGACCAAAGACTGAGAGACCAGTTTATCCTGTCACTAGTAACAATTTCGAACCAATAACAAGGTGCCGTATATTTCATTTTATCTACGGCAGATGATCACGTGATCGTGATACACAGTTACATTATCGATTTTTATCGATGATGCACTTGCATTTTGTTAATTTTTTGTCAGTAAAAATCAAAAGAGAAAATGTGACAGGATAAATAGAATAATGGGTTGGTGGCGTGGATAGAGAAAGTTTATCTGGTGAGGCGGAGGAATTTATCGAGTGAGACTTATAACAGAAGAAGGTTCACTCGATAAATTCCTCCGCCTCACCAGATAAACTTTCTCCATCCACGCCACCAACCCATTATTCTCTATATTCCACCCTTTCATCTCAAGTCCTAGTCTGATTCTAAGAAGCTGACATAGAGCGCAGTTAATAAAACTTGCAATAAAGTTTCCCTTTGATGTAAAATTCAGCAATTTTAAACTAACCAAAACATGGAAAGTTTTTCAGCGATAACTAGCAAAGTGTACGCTATTTTCGTAGGTAAGCGAGATAATGTTTATTTAACTAACCTTTGGACTATTCACAGAATCAACGGACAGGAAATTATAAAGTATGTCTGCAGTGAACATGATATCAGTCTCGGTAAGTTTCAGGCCCAGACCAGTCAGACTTGATACGTTATTGAGGATTCGCTCGAAGTTGCCTTCTGTTATATCTCTCTAAAATGAAAAATATAAAATATATGAGAACTTATCACTTTTCTGTCAAGAAATGCTGCTCTATGATCTTAGGCTGAGCGAAAATATTATTTATTTATTGCAATTTGACATTGATATTACATCGGGGTGTTGTAATGATCATGCACGGTTAAAAAAGTTATTCACATTCTTCAAATATTCTACCACTAACGGTCAGAAATCGATCTGAATTTGTTTTCCCCAAATAATATCTTCGGTTTGATACCTGTGCGAGTTCTTTCAACTGACCGGTGCTTTCTGATTGGTTAAGAGCTGGGATTGTTCCACAGCCCTCAGCCAATGAAATGTCACCCCAGATGGATCCATTGTCGTATCCACCACTGCAGGTTGAGGTCGCCAAAGCGTAATTATCTAAAAGTAACAATAAATATTCATTTTGTTTGGAAAAGTTACTACAAACATTTACTTGTTCTAGGACTTGTTGCCAGAGACTGTAACCTCCGTTTTGTTTTGATTGATGCGACGTGATAGATCTTTGTAATTCATTACAAGCATTCAAAATTTACAAACAGGCAGACGAACTGTTTTTATTTCTTATGAGTCCATTTATAGACTGTTTAAGAAAATAAAGACTTATAAAAAGTGTTATTTATTATATTTGTTTCTCAGCTGAATAAATTCGATATTTCTCAAACTTTTCAAAAACATTTTTGATAAAAGAATTTTGTGCAAACTGTCACCAAATGACCTAGCCTACCATGTCTCCTTCTACTTAAAGGCCTGACTTAAAACAATGTAAAACCTAGAATGACGTTTAGAAAACGTATATCTCCCACAACAAAGTCAATAAACTCCCCTAAATCCTGCCAAAAACCAGTCAACATGAAAATCTTGACAACATGCACACTACTCTAGGCACTGAACACGTCTGTAAGGTTTCAATAAAATTAAATCATGCATGTAGGAGGAGTTGTGCTGACAACAGAAAAAATCAAAATCTATAAAGTCCCAAACTCATGCAAAAAATCATTCAGTCGGAAAATCTTGAAAATATGCAGACTGCCCTAAGTGTTGAACAATTCTAAAAGGTTAAAGGTTTCATAAAATTCCAATGATGAATGTAGAAGTTGCGCTGACAAAAAAATAAACATCAAAATCTATAATGTCAACAAACTCCTGCAAAAATCTGACAAGAACTGCACTAGGTACTGGACATTTCAAAAAGGTTTCGTTAAAATCCGATGATGAATAAAGGAGGAGTTGCGCTGACAAAAAATATCATCTAAATCTTAAAATTCCCATAAATCTGCAAAAATCAGTCAAGAGGAAAAACTTGACAACACGCACAACACTTGGTACTGAACATTTCTATTAGGTCTCATCGAAATCCAGTCATGTATGTAGGAAGAGTTGCGCTGACAAACTTTGTGACAGACAGACATACAGACAGACAGACAGGCCGACCGACCGACCGACAGACAGACAGACAGACAGACTAACGGACGGACGGACGAATGAACGGATAGACACTGACGGAATCAATTTGTCCCACGACCACTTTTCAATGGGTGATATGATAATTTTTAAATATTTAACCGTAATCCAACAGACAATGATACATACGTCCATAGCATCTCTCTCGGCTGTAGCCAGTTCTTCCTACCCTGGTTGGTTGAAAGGTCAAGTTCTTCCCATCCTGGACAGTTCGTATAAAAGGGCAAATGTCTGAAAGAAAATACAGATTTTCTGAATTAGAACTGTCCTTAGATAACAATTACTTGAACAACAAAAATAAAGAAATAGTGATAATATTACAAAAATCATCGGAGCGGATCAGTGCTCCAGTAGTAACGCGCTGGGCTGGTAACCAAGGGGTCCCGAGATCGATTCCCCACTCCTCCACTAACATTACTTATTGATTTTCGGATGAGACGTTAAACTGAGGTCCTATGTATCAGTGCTGTACATTGAGCATGCAAAAGAACCAGAGATGTCTCTGGAATCTTTCATTGTTAACTAATCTCTGCAGGAGGCATTGGAAACCGGTACCGACGATAAATAAACTCAGATAGAGAGAGAAAATACGTATTTTCTGAATTAGAACTGTCTTTAAATAACAATTACTTTAACATAACAAAAAAGGAAGAAATAGTAATAGTGTTACAGCAATTCATCGATTATCTAATGAAAGAGAAAGCTACCGTAATTTACCTATGCTTCGAATCTGCAATGTTTCCATAATGAAAAACTCCGGCTTCAAATTCTGCTTGAAATGTTCGTGAACAGTGTCCAGCACTTGTTGTTCATTTTTCTCCGTAAGGTCTAGACCTTCTCTGGTAACGACAAATACCCGTAACTTCATCGTGTTTTTTCTACAAGAAAATCAGATAAAAATAAGAATTGTTCAAATTCATTTAAAACAATTGTTATCAAGAATTGATAAAAGGTGATGTTTATTTGACACACTCTAAAGGATAGGTGAAAGACATTTGCCTCAATAGGCGGACAACAGGGCTGAATACCTAGATCACAATATTACTATGTGTGATGTGTGACAATAACATATTTTTTTCTGATTTTGTTCATTGATGACTGTTGAATAGTCTCCTGAAGAAATTTCAAAGGATCTCTTTATCACCGTCAGTAAACATAAGTCACGTATATCCGCGGAGAGAGATGAACGACTATTTATTCCTTCTAATTGCATTGTAATTCGACCGTTTTTACCTGGCAGTAAAGTTTTCCTTTCTGAACATTAATTTATTTCTTAACTATCAGGGCTTAAATGCTGTGGCATTATTCTAACTGACTTAGATTCCAAACTTTACTTACTCAAAGGCCTCTATCTGTGCTATGTAATCATCAATAAGCTCGATTGAACCAGCAGGTGTACCGCGTAGAATAAAGTTGATCTTTAACCTTTCAACACTTCTTATGTAGCTGTCGTCTTGAAGAAGGTTGAAGGAATTCACGTCCTCTCTACTAAGTACCGGTTCCATGGTAGATGGACCGATAACATATTCCAGAACGTCACAGTATGCCACGTAAATATATAGGTCTTTCTCTGTGTAATTAATACAATGTAGTTTATTTGATAACTATTAATCATCGGACTCGTAAAATACTGAAATCAGAACTTGATAAAACGCGGACTGTCTCAATAATATGGCCAATATCTATAATTACCTCGGCCCCGGGCCGCAAGTGTTTTTTAATTGTTTAAATAGAAACAAATCATTTTTTTAAATAAAATTGTCATTAAATAAGTGATTCGTTATAATCCCTGTTATTTGTCTCAGGAGCAGATGTATAGGCGTTGGCGAGAGCTGTGGACAAAAAAATGGGCTAATGTCAAATCACTTACTTAAAACATAAATAAACATATAAATATCAGACCACAAACAGCACGAAATAATCCTTGGTTAGATACCTTTATTAATCAAAGCACTGAAAGAACTGTGATTATCGCCGTTCCTGGACGGCGATATATACAATTAACAAGATTTGAACAGTTTTGCCTTTAGCCAATGAAAGCAAAGCATTTCATATCACATGATAACAAAATGGACGTCAAAATTCTTCAGCAAGGGATGCGTAAATGGACTCGCCCAACCGCCATGTTTGTCGGGTTACTTATTCTTACAACTGAAAAATACCATCATCAATGTACGATCTCAGTACCAGTCTTCAGGCTCGTGTAGGATAAATACAGGCTAATCGCAAATTTTTTTGCTACATGTCATTTTTAACTAGAGAATGTAGTCTCAATAAGAGTATTGTTTGTTTCTTTTTTCCAAAACTTGCACTTAAAGAAAAAAATAAATGCTTGCTTCCGGGCGATTCTAATCAGGATACAAACTCCCCGCAGGGGTTACTTCCCCTGATTAGTACAGTAAAAGTAGCAAAGCGTGACGTGACCGGTGCGAGGAGTTTGATCAGGATTTGTCCGTGTTTTATATATGCTTGATTAGGGTCAGGGCAATATCGTATTTTTTACCTAAAATTTATTCTGTTTAAATTGTACATATAATATTCTTATGGTATTGAAGAACTGTATCTAGCTTTTGTTAAGTATACATTTTTTATTAATAAATAAAGTTAAAAAAACTACGCAAATAGTCAATTAATTATGCGTAGACTGGTTTACAACAAAGCAATATTTACAAGGTTTTAATGCTGCAAATTTTAACATGATGTATAAAGATATTGGGATGTTTTTATAAAGAAACCAAATCGTCCGCTTTCAAAAATAGTCCAGCTACAATAAAAATTACAATGTATATTTCATCTACTTTATAATTTCTGTGTGAAAATTATCAAATATAACTTCGCTTTTCAGTGCAAAGCATGTTGTAAGATTATCAAATTAATGAATAAAGAACATGAAATACATTCATCTATGGATAAGACGAAATGCATGGCTGAACGGCGATTTCAAGCATTTTTGGAAATGCTAATACTTGTAGTTAACGTACAATAATAAATACATATCAAATAAACCTTTAATGCAATAATGCAAGGCTTGCGTAATGAGTAAATTTGGCGAATAGATTCAGACTTTTTATTCATTCGTACTTTCTGTATTCGTAACTAAAGTCTGATGTTTGAATAATAAGTGTCGTGCTCAGAGGAGGCGTGAGTAAATAGGTTTACGAAATGAATGAAAAGGTCAGGTTTTGGGCTATTTCTGCCTCGCTCACCTGAATACCTGACTAGCTTGGATTCACTCTCTATATACCTAGGTGGGTTCATGTGGTATATTCCGAATGAGTAATAACCCGTTGTCTGGCGAATATAGTCTTTATCTATATCTGTGGCTGGGTCTTCTACCTCTGGAGGAAATATTTCTCCATCACTAAGAGTGTTGCCATTAAAATATCCTGCAATATTGAAGCTATATTTAAACAAAGTATTTACAATACAGAAAAGGACTGAGGTATGTCACGCTGAGCCCAGAAGTACAAAGAAAGGGTTTCAAATATAAACTGACAAACTAATACATATATATAGCCAAGATTGTGCTTTGCTAACAACATCAGTGTGGTGATATCGCGATGACATTAACAAGCAAATTAATGCGTGACTAGCAAATAACTTCCTGCTGCGGGGGGTGGGTGGGGGAGGGTATTTTCTGACAATCAGGTTCTACCTGGTTATTTTATATTTAAATAATTCTAAACTTCCAAGGATGTACTACGAGAGGAAACCTCACGTTGATGTTCCTGTTTTGAAAAATATACTTAATAATGCAATGCTTATCAATTGTAACAGGATAAACAATATAAATTTTCATCTTTATTAATGCAGTGGATTTAAAGGAAATAAAATAACAGGACGCTGCATTTCGTCACATATATATTTTTGTTGATATTTCATCGACATTGTTTGACTACATTCTGCGACTACCTCAACATTTGACCTACCCTTTTTTCCATTCTGACGCCCCTGTCTGTGTTGACTAACATCATATGACGTACTTGTGTCAATGTCCCGACGAAATCTTACAGGTGACTGGCTAAATGTAAGGGTAATGTTCACGTAATATGGGGTCGAGAAAGGGTCCGATTCTGTTACAGTCCAGTATTTTGTATTAACATTACTCCATTGCTTGTACGACTGTGTTGAATTGAGAATAAACGACGGTGTTCTCACGAAGATAACTTCATTTTCTTGATGTTTTCTTTCCAGGACCCCGTAAACCGGAAGTGACTCGGAGCGCTGATGATCTAACAGCTTCTGTTGGTCAAAGTAAGGACTGAGTGTTTCTATGTTTCCGGAACCTAAAAATACTGTAATTATATTTACGTTTGTATTTTGAAATCTTTTTTTTTTTGTTATTATGTATAAATGTATGAGCTTCAACTAGAAATTTTACCACCACTATCACTCGTCACTTTTTAAATGTATTAGGTTAAACTAGAAATTTTACCACCACTTTCACTCGTCACTTTTTAAATGTATTAGGTTAAACTAGAAATTTTACCACCACTATCACTCGTCACTTTTTAAATGTATGAGGTTCAACTAGAAATTTTACCACCACTTTCACTCGTCACTTTTTAAATGTATTAGGTTAAACTAGAAATTTTACCACCACTTTCACTCGTCACTTTTTAAATGTATGAGGTTCAACTAGAAATTTTACCACCACTATCACTCGTCACTTTTTAAATGTATTAGGTTCAACTAGAAATTTTACCACCACTTTCACTCGTCACTTTTTAAATGTATTAGGTTAAACTAGAAATTTTACCACCACTTTCACTCGTCACTTTTTAAATGTATGAGGTTCAACTAGAAATTTTACCACCACTATCACTCGTCACTTTTTAAATGTATTAGGTTAAACTAGAAATTTTACCACCACTTTCACTCGTCACTTTTTAAATGTATTAGGTTAAACTAGAAATTTTACCACCACTATCACTCGTCACTTTTTAAATGTATGAGGTTCAACTATTAATTTTACCACCACTATCACTCGTCACTTTTTAAATGTATTAGGTTAAACTAGAAATTTTACCACCACTTTCACTCGTCACTTTTTAAATGTATGAGGTTCAACTAGAAATTTTACCACCACTATCACTCGTCACTTTTTAAATGTATTAGGTTAAACTAGAAATTTTACCACCACTTTCACTCGTCACTTTTTAAATGTATTAGGTTAAACTAGAAATTTTACCACCACTATCACTCGTCACTTTTTAAATGTATTAGGTTAAACTAGAAATTTTACCACCACTTTCACTCGTCACTTTTTAAATGTATGAGGTTCAACTAGAAATTTTACCACCACTATCACTCGTCACTTTTTAAATGTATTAGGTTAAACTAGAAATTTTACCACCACTTTCACTCGTCACTTTTTAAATGTATGAGGTTCAACTAGAAATTTTACCACCACTATCACTCGTCACTTTTTAAATGTATTAGGTTAAACTAGAAATTTTACCACCACTTTCACTCGTCACTTTTTAAATGTATGAGGTTCAACTAGAAATTTTACCACCACTATCACTCGTCACTTTTTAAATGTATGAGGTTAAACTAGAAATTTTACCACCACTTTCACTCGTCACTTTTTAAATGTATGAGGTTCAACTAGAAATTTTACCACCACTATCACTCGTCACTTTTTAAATGTATGAGGTTAAACTAGAAATTTTACCACCACTTTCACTCGTCACTTTTTAAATGTATGAGGTTAAACTAGAAATTTTACCACCACTTTCACTCGTCACTTTTTAAATGTATTAGGTTAAACTAGGCATATCGGAAGATGATTTTTTTATCACCACTATCCCTCGTCGCTTTCCATACTTATTACTAAATTTTACCTCTAGAATCAGAACAAATATTAATTTTACCGATCAATACAACACGATGATCCATTTTCGTGTTCATAAAAATGCTATTTGATTTCATTCCGTTATGGCTACCAGACGGACATCTTTAAAATCAGTTAATAGACAGTTTGCGGCAAATACAAGTGAACTTTTCATTATGAAAATATTTTCATGAAAATCTACAAAAAATGCAAGCAAAAGCAATGACTCTAGTTTGCCCAATCTGAAATTCGTTTGTGGGACATGCATAGAAGTGTTCTGTCAATAAGAAAACTAACCCGCAAATACAGTCTTAGTTATACACATGAACAGCAAGGAAGAGAGGCAGTCTACGTAAGTCACATTTCTCGCTGGCAACATGCTCAATGCACGGCACCCCGTCGTATCGGTGTTACGTACCCATAGCTTCCGTAATGGAGACTCCTCGAAATCTGCAGGTACAGAAATAAAACAGACAGTAGAATTGTTAACTTTCTTGGTGACTTAATTTGTTTGGGTCTTCTTATTATTTTACGAGGAGTGTATAGGAGTGTGTTATGTATGTTGCTTAAGACAGTGAAGTTATAACATTCAATATTTAAGTTTTTTACCTGAAACGCAAAAAGATTCCACTGTGGTCCCGTCAAAGTCTTTGCAGTTTTAAGTTAAATTACTTGTTTTTTGCATATGTCGAATGATAAAAATCTGTATATTATAACTGTGTGCGTGCGCGTGCGTTCGTGCATGCTTGCGCGCGCGCGCGTGTGTTTGTGTGTATGTGTGTGTGCGTCTACTGCAAGACGCTTTTCCATATTGAAGAAGATTTCATTAATTTTATGGAACGCAGGGCATTTATACAAGTGAAATATTCAATAGAAAAGTTTTGTGTAATATATGTAAGTATAAAAATCTCGCACATACATATATCATCATTTCTGTAAAATTCTAACACGGCTTCCAGGAAGTCCTTATCGAAATCAGTGCTGGAGGGCGCTAAAGCAGTACCTTCCTGCTGGCACCTGGCTTCTGCTGCCTCGTATGTGACTGATTCCCTGAATATCCGGAAACAGTGTGGCACATATTGGTTCCCGAGCCAGCCTTCAGGGCAAAATGTAGCTGAAATACAACACGAAATTAACAGCTGTGTAAGACTACATATAGCTGCCGACTTAAATAGCGCATCTGGCGCTATGTGAATCACTGTGACAGATCGCACATCTGGCGCTATATGAATCACTGTGACAGATCGCACATCTGACGCTATATGAATCACTGTGACAGATCGCATACAGCTCCTCCATCTTCATGTATCGATTATTTAAGCAAAACTATTTATTTCCATTACCCTTTCTTCAACCGAAACAACAACAACAACAACACACGCAACAACAGAAATCATCCTGGCTTCTCTTCTCAGTTGGAAAGGTGACATTTTGGTTTTAAACTGTCCGTCCGTAGATCCGTCCGTCTGTGTGATTGTTTGAATGTCACCAGGCTTCTACCTAAACTTTAAGTTGGATATCAGTGAAGCTATATTAAGAGTTATATTAGTGGTCAAGTGACTCCGAGTATTTAGAAAGAATTTGCACTGAGTTATATCCCTAATAAACAAACATTACCAAACGTTTTACCTAAATAAATTCATTGAGAAAATAGTGTTCCTTCCACTGTGTAAAGCTGTTTACATTTGTTTTCAGACGGATAAACGTTTTGTAGGTACGACATAGGGCTTCATTACATTCTTACAATGAGACTTGAAGCTACTCCTCTTAGTAATGACGCTATCTTATTTGTATGTAAGGAGGCAGGTAGCAGATGTTTCTGGAACACGCTATACATCAGATTCTGTTATTTGCGGGAGTTCCCTACGGTCAATGGTAGGGCCTATGCTATTGTTGATTTTTGTAAATGAGATATCGGCTGTTAGGTGAGTTCATGCCTAGCTCTGTAATCAACTAGACATGTGTCCATAGGACACGGATGCCCCCAACATTCCGCTGTATTGTCACAAATAAAATCCTGTACAATTACAGTTGGATATAATTTAAAAGTGCTATTTTTAGCTTTATAAGGAGGGCATAACTCGGCCGATCTCCAATAAATTTGTTTCAAAATCAGATACCCAGGTGCGTAAGTTCACATGCTGACAACTATTCTTAGAAAGTTTCATGGCTGTAGCAGTTATACGTTTGGAGTTGCACAAGACACAAACCAGTCTACGTACGGACAGCGTGACAGCCGGGCGGACACGGGCAAATCTATATGCCCCACCTCCACTTCTTGGCCAAATTCACTTCTTTACAGGAAACGTCAATTTCTTACTGGGACAACCAAGAAACTGATTTTCAGAGTTTTAATTCAGTACCATTTACTTATGCACGTAAGTACAAAATGTATTTGAAAGACATTTTGTTCTTCCAGATACTGTTCAACATTCCCTGTAGAGAACATGGTAGTTATGCCATTCCCAAGGTAAAATATTTCGGTTTGAAATCTTTTGTGTACCGAAGAATTAGGCTTTAATCTTCTGTAAGTCTCAGGAATACATTGTATAACCCGCTTTTTCTTTAATTTCTAACTTCCAGAGTACTTACCCAGTGCTTAAGTCTTTGACAACAATGTAAATAGTTTATGTTTTTGTAATATATGCTGTGATTATACATACACTCGATTTGTTGCAATATATGTAGCATTTGTCTTAATGGTGCGCTCATTTGTCGTGCTTTCGTGTTGACGTGTTGTCGTCTAGCCATCACGACAGACCGACATTTTAGGGCGCCAACACGACATTACATACTCATCAACACAATAATACGATATTTATATTCGTCTTTCCGTCGACCCTTGAGTGTCGTTTTGGTGCCAACAACTTGTCGTTCTGTTGTGTTGTCGCCCTGTCAACCCGCAAACATGATAGAACAAAACAGCATAAATCAGCCACCATAGAAATCACAAATTATACATAGTTCAAAATGTAAAATATTTACTAACCTGGTTTTACTTCGCGCTTTGTCGGTGGCTTTCGACAAACAAAAGGCAGTGTTGTATTGCACGCTGTTAGATAAACGATAGCCATGTTAAAGTTGTATGGTGGGTTTTCTTCTGTTGTTCTCTTGCGTACAGTAGCTTTTCCACATGTACCTTTTGCTGGATTCGGCTGACCTTCACCCCAACTCCAGGATCTGCCAAAATCATATTAATATTTAAACACTGTGTATTTATGTATATTTGTATTTTGTACTGGACTTGCTGCAAGTAATTTAAATAGAAATTTAAATAGATACACAACAATGTACACAAAATATAAATGTAGATGTATTTTGATTGTTCCTAAGCGGTACGGTTGATACCTACAGGTTACGATCATGTTTTGATCTCTCAACAAGTTTAGGTCCATAGTCATCCCACATCAGTGTTCCGTTGTCCACGTGCATGCCGCACCAAAACTCCTCCATAGAATCTGAGAACATAAAATAAACAATGTCTTCGTCTAGGGGAGGTGTTACTGTCTGTAGCAAGCTAGTGTTACAGGTAACCTTTGTAGTCGTCAGCCTCACGTATAAACATTTCAGTGAGCTCAGTTGTTGGAGCTCCACGGTTAAAGCTCCACTGTATGAGCTTCACTGAAAGTGCCCTTCGTCGACATATTTCCGCGTATCACGTAAAACCGCGTTTAACGTAAAAAAGATCTGCGCGTTAAATACGACAGGTCGTTAATCTGATTAAAACATATCTAAATCAACGTGACTTTATGCGTACAATGAGTGGTTGTTATTGCCCGTTAGTAACATGCACACCCAGAACCTTTAGGTACGATGGATCTTCTCTTCTATGAACCAAATGCTCAATATGGTTGTTTTATTTGCCTGCTAAAGAGGACTCAAAAAAATTTAGAAGACTTTGAATGAATAAAAGTACGTTGATTTCATTTCTTGACTTTATATTTCTGTTAAAATTCGGTCTTGATGAATATGTTACTTACTATTAACTAGCTCTTGTCCAATGGATCTTTCAACATTGTCAGACTTGTTATAACTGAGGTCCCCGTAGTTGTCCAGGAGGAGGAGGTTTCCCAACCTGTCCTCACAGTTCTTCCTGGCAACTCTCCACTCAGCTGGTTGATTTATTACCAGCACACAAACGCCATTTCCGTTAAAATCTTCAAAACGAATCCAGCCGTCCTCGCAAACCTCTTTGGCTACTGATAAAATAATATTGTTAAAAACTTTTCAAATGTACTTTTTCATAATAAACTAACGCAAAAATTCTCCTATCTTACATATTTCGTTATACTTTAAATCACTGTTTACAAGGATTATGGTGAACGGTCTACAAAACTTTAAAATTCAAAGATGAACAGTACTAAGCACTGAAGCATTTTTTAATCCCCTTCCGCAAAGCGGGGAGGGGATTATAGGAATGGTCTCCGTCTGTCCGTCCGTCCGTCAGTCCGTCCGTATGTCCGTCCGTAACACTTTCGTGTCCGCACCATAACTTTTAAACTGCTGAAATTCTTTTTAAATAACTTGGCACAAGTGATCACCATTATGAGACGATGTGCAGAGCGCAATAATTGGGTTGCTACCCCCAAGGTCAAGGTCACACTTAAAAGTCAAGTGTTAAAAGTCTACATTTCGTGTCCGCTCCATAACTTTTAAACCTCTGAAAATTTTTTGAAATAACTTGGCACAAGTGATCACCATTATGAGACGATGTGCAGAGCGCAATAATTGGGTTGCTACTGTCCGTCCGTCTCTCCGTCCGTAACACTTTCGTGTCCGCTCCATAACTTTCAAACTGCTGAAAAGTTTTTGAAATAACTTGGCACAAGCTATCACCATTATGAGACGATGTGCAGAGCGCAAAAACTGGGTTGCTACCCACAAGGTCAAGGTCACAGTTAAAGGTCAAATATCCACAATTCACATCTGCTCTATAACTTACTAACTTGGCTTACGAAAAGATTTTAATTACTTTGCACAAATGATCACTTCTTTGACACGATGTGCAGAACCCAGCATCCAGGTTGCTACCCCCAAGGTCAAGGTTAAATGTTCTCCATAACTTTTTGACTTTATGGAAGATTTTGAATAACTTGGCACATATAATTACTATCATGAGACAATGTGCTTATAATATGCATTGCACAACATCAAGGTCATGGTTGGTTAAAGGTCAGAAGAACACGTTCATGTCCGCTGCGGAAGGGGATTTAGCTATCCTTTAAAGTGCCTTGTTGTATTTTGAATCCAGAAATGATTCATATCAGCAATGCATTATTACAGTAGTTTCCATCTTTTGCTTCTAACAAATTACAATCATATTCATTCTCAAGTGAATAATTTTAGAATTATTGTAAATAATTTCAATCAAAACATATATTTATTCAACACGGTATATATATGACAATATAAAAATATGTGAAGCCACGTGACCTACCTTTGTATGAGAATGTTAAACTCAACACCAGTATTAATGTCACGGGAAGTGATCTCATTTCTGTTATGGCGTGATGAAGAACAGTGCCATACGAACTGAAGAGGCTAGTACACAAACCTACAAACTGAAAAATGTCTCATGAACATCATTAACATCATTAACTGAAGAGGCTAGTACACAAACCTACAAACTGAATAATATCATGAACATAATTAACTGAAGAGGCTAGTACACAAACCTACAAACTGAATAATATCATGAACACAATTTACTGAAGAGGCCAGTACCCAAACCTACAAACTGAATAATATCTCATCAAGATAATTAACTGAAGAGGCAAGTTCACAAATCTACAAACTGAATTATATCTCATGAAGATAATTAACTGAAGAGGCTAGTACACAAATCTACAATGTGAATAATATTATGAACATCATTAACTGAAGAGGCTAGTACACAAACCTACCAGCTGAATAATATCTCATGAACATAATTAACTGAAGAGGCAAGTACAAAAATCTACAAACTGAATAATACCATGAACATAATTAACTGAAGAGGCAAGTACACAAACCTACAAACTAAATAATATCATGAACATAATTAACTGAAGAGGCCAGTACCCAAACCTACAAACTGAATAATATCTCATGAAGATAATTAACTGAAGAGGCTAGTACACAAACCTACAAACTGAATAATATCGCATGAACATAATTAACTGAAGAGGCTAGTACACAAATCTACAACATGAATAATATCATGAACATAATTAACTGAAGAGGCTAGTACACAAACCTACAAACCTACAAACTGAATAATATCATGAACACAATTAACTGGAGAGGCCAGTACCCAAACCTACAAACTGAATAATATCTCATCAAAATAATGAACTGAAGAGGCAAGTACACAAACCTACAAACTAAATAATATCATGAACATAATTAACTGAAGAAGCCAGTACCCAAACCTACAAACTGAATAATATCTCATCAAGATAATTAACTGAAGAGGCTAGTACACAAATCTACAAACTGAATAATATCTCATGAAGATAATTAACTGAAGTGGCTAGTACACAAATCTACAACATGAATTATATCATGAACATAATTAACAAAAGAGGCTAGTACACAAACCTACAAACTGAATAATGTCATGAACATAATTAACTGAAGAGGCTAGAACACAAACCAACAAACTGAATAATATCATGAACATCATTAACTGAAGAGGCTAGTACACAAACCAACAAACTTAATAATGTCTCATGAACATAATTAACTGAAGAGGGTAGTACACAAATCTAAAAACAGAATAACATCTCATGAAGATAATTAACTGAAGAGGATAGTACACAAATCTACAACATGAATAAGATAATGAACATAATTAACTGAAGAGGCTAGTTCACAAATCTACAACATGAATAATATCATGAACATAATTAACTGAAGAGGCTAGTACACAAAACTACAAACTAAATAATATCATGAACATAATTAACTGAAGAGGCCAGTACCCAAACCTACAAACTGAATAATATTTCATCAAGATAATTACCTGAAGAAGCTAGTACACAAATGTACAAACGGAATAATAACTCATGAAGATAATTAACTGAAGTAGCTAGTACACAAATCTACAACATGAATTATATCATGAACATAATTAACTAAAGAAGCTAGTACACAAACCAACAAACTGAATAATATCATGAACATAATTAACTGAAGAGGCTAGTACACAAACCTACAAACTAAATAACATCATGAACATCATTAACTGAAGAGGCTAGTACACAAACCTACAAACTGAATAATATCATGAACATAATTAACTGAAGAGGCTAGTACACAAACCTACAAACTTAATAATATCATGAACATCATTAACTGAAGAGGCTAGTACACAAAACAACAAACTGAATAATATCATGAACATCATTAACTGAAGAGGCTAGTACACAAACCAACAAACTTAATAATGTCTCATGAACATCATTAACTGAAGAGGCTAGTACACAAATCTACAAACTGAATCATATCTCATGAAGATAATTAACTGAAGTGGCTAGTACACAAATCTACAACATGAATTATATCATGAACATAATTAACTAAAGAGGATGGTACACAAACCAACAAACTGAATAATATCATGAACATAATTAACTGAAGGGGCTAGTACACAAACCTACAAACTTAATAATATCATGAACATCATTAACTGAAGAGGCTAGTACACAAACCTACAAACTGAATAATATCATGAACATAATTAACTGAAGAGGCTACTACACAAACCTACAAACTTAATAATATCATGAACATCATCAACTGAAGAGGCTAGTACACAAATAAACAAACTGAATAATATCATGAACATCATTAACTGAAGAGGCAAGTTCACAAATCTACAAACTTAATAATGTTTCATGAACATCATTAACTGAAGAGGCCAGTACACAAACCTACAAACTGAATAATATCATGAACATAATTAACTGAAGAGGCTAGTAAACAAACCTACAAACTGAATAATAGTATAAACACAATTAAATGAGGAGGCTTGTACCCACCTACAAACTAAATAATATCTCATGAAGATAATTAACTGAAGAGGCAAGTTCACAAATCTACAAACTGAATTATATCTCATGAAGATAATTAACTGAAGAGGCTAGTAAACAAATATACAATCTGAATAATGTTATGAACATAAATAACTGAAAAGGATAGTACACAAACCTAACAACTGAATTATATCTCATGAAGATAATTAACTGAAGAGGCAAGTTCACAAATCTACAAACTGACTTATATCTCATGATGATAATTAACTGAAGAGGCTAGTACACAAATTTACAATCTGAATAATATTATGAACATAAATAACTGAACAGGCTAGTACACAAACCTACCAACTGAATTATGTCTCATGAACATCATTAACTGAAGAGGGTAGTACTCAAATCTACAAACTGAATAATATCATGAACATAATTAACTGAAGAGGCTTGTACACAAACTTACAAACTAAATAATATCATGAACATAAATAACTGAAGAGGCTAGTACCCAAACCTACAAACGGAAAAATAATTCATCAAGATAATTAACTGAAGAGGCTAGTACACAAATCTACAAACTGAATAATATCATGAACATAATTAACTGAAGAGGCTAGTACACAAATCTACAAACTGAATAATATCTCATGAAGATAGTGAACTGATGAGGCTAGTACACAAACCTACAAACTGAATAATATCATAAACATAATTAACTGAAGAGGCTAGAACCCAAACCTACAAACTGAATTATATCATGAACATAATTAACTGAAGAGGCTAGTGCACAAAACAACAAACTGAATAATATCATGAACATAATTAACTGAATAGGCTAGTACACTAATCTACAAACTGAATAATCTCGTGAACATAATCAACTGCAGAGGCTAGCAACCAAACCTACAAACTGAATAATATCACATGAATATAATTAACTGAAGAGGCTAGTACACAAAAAAACAAAATGACTAATATCTCATGAAGATAATTAGCTGAAGAGGCTAGTACACAAACCTACAAACTGAATAATATCTCATGACAATAATTAACTGAAGAAGCTAGTACACAAACCTACAAACTTAATAATATCATGAACATCATTAACTGAAGACGCCAGTACACAAACCTACAAACTGAATAATATCATGAACATAATTAACTGAAGAGGCTAGTAAACAAACCTACAAACTGAATAATATTATAAACACAATTAAATGAGGAGGCTTGTACCCACCTACAAACTAAATAATATCTCATGAAGATAATTAACTGAAGAGGCAAGTTCACAAATCTACAAACTGAATTATATCTCATGAAGATAATTAACTGAAGAGGCTAGTAAACAAATATACAATCTGAATAATGTTATGAACATAAATAACTGAAAAGGATAGTACACAAACCTAACAACTGAATTATATCTCATGAAGATAATTAACTGAAGAGGCAAGTTCACAAATCTACAAACTGACTTATATCTCATGATGATAATTAACTGAAGAGGCTAGTACACAAATTTACAATCTGAATAATATTATGAACATAAATAACTGAACAGGCTAGTACACAAACCTACCAACTGAATTATGTCTCATGAACATCATTAACTGAAGAGGGTAGTACTCAAATCTACAAACTGAATAATATCATGAACATAATTAACTGAAGAGGCTTGTACACAAACTTACAAACTAAATAATATCATGAACATAAATAACTGAAGAGGCTAGTACCCAAACCTACAAACGGAAAAATAATTCATCAAGATAATTAACTGAAGAGGCTAGTACACAAATCTACAAACTGAATAATATCATGAACATAATTAACTGAAGAGGCTAGTACACAAATCTACAAACTGAATAATATCTCATGAAGATAGTGAACTGATGAGGCTAGTACACAAACCTACAAACTGAATAATATCATAAACATAATTAACTGAAGAGGCTAGAACCCAAACCTACAAACTGAATTATATCATGAACATAATTAACTGAAGAGGCTAGTGCACAAAACAACAAACTGAATAATATCATGAACATAATTAACTGAATAGGCTAGTACACTAATCTACAAACTGAATAATCTCGTGAACATAATCAACTGCAGAGGCTAGCAACCAAACCTACAAACTGAATAATATCACATGAATATAATTAACTGAAGAGGCTAGTACACAAAAAAACAAAATGACTAATATCTCATGAAGATAATTAGCTGAAGAGGCTAGTACACAAACCTACAAACTGAATAATATCTCATGACAATAATTAACTGAAGAAGCTAGTACACAAACCTACAAACTTAATAATATCATGAACATCATTAACTGAAGACGCCAGTACACAAACCTACAAACTGAATAATATCATGAACATAATTAACTGAAGAGGCTAGTAAACAAACCTACAAACTGAATAATATTATAAACACAATTAAATGAGGAGGCTTGTACCCACCTACAAACTAAATAATATCTCATGAAGATAATTAACTGAAGAGGCAAGTTCACAAATCTACAATCTGAATTATATCTCATGAAGATAATTAACTGAAGAGGTTAGTACACAAATATACAATCTGAACAATATTATGAATATAAATAACTGAAGAGGATAATACACAAACCTACCAACTGAATTATATATCATGAAGATAATTAACTGAAGAGGCAAGTTCACAAATCTACAAACTGAATTATATCTCATGAAGATAATTAACTGAAGGGGCTAGTACACAAATTTACAATCTGAATAATATTATGAACATAAATAACTGAACAGGCTAGTACACAAACCTACCAACTGAATTAGGTCTCATGAACATCATTAACTGAAGAGGCTAGTACACAAATCTACAAACTGAATAATATCATGAACATAATTAACTGAAGAGGCTTGTACACAAACGTACAAACTAAATAATATCATGAACATAAATAACTGAAGAGGCTAGTACCCAAACCTACAAACTGAAAAATAATTCATCAAGATAATTAACTGAAGAGGCTAGTACACAAATCTATAAACGGAATAATAAGTCATGAAGATAATTAAGTGAAGAGGCTATTTCACAAATCTACAAACTGAATAATACCATGAACATAATGAACTGAAGAGGCTAGTACACAAACCTACAAACTGAATAATACCATGAACATAATTAACTGAAGAGGCTAGTAAACAAACCTACAAACTGAATAATATTATAAACATAATTAAATGAGGAGGCTTGTACCCACCTACAAACTAAATAATATCTCATGAAGATAATTAACTGAAGAGGCAAGTTCACAAATCTACATACTGAATTATATCTCATGAAGATAATTAACTGAAGAGGCTAGTACACAAATATACAATCTGAATAATATTTTGAACATAAATAATTGAAGAGGATAGTACACAAACCTACCAACTGAATTATATCTCATGAAGATAATTAACTGAAGAGGCAAGTTCGCAAATCTACAAACTGAATTATATCTCATGAAGATAATTAACTGAAGAGGCTAGTACACAAATTTACAATCTGAATAATATTATGGACATAAATAATTGAAGAGGCTAGTACACAAACCTACCAACTGAATTATGTGTCATGAACATCATTAACTGAAGACCCTAGTACACAAATCTACAAACTGAATAATATCATGAACATAATTAACTGAAGAGGCTTGTACACAAACTTACAAACTAAATAATATCATGAACATAAATAACTGAAGAGGCTAGTACCCAAACCTACAAACTGAAAAATAATTCATCAAGATAATTAACTGAAGAGGCTAGTACACAAATCTACAAACGGAATAATAACTCATGAAGATAATTAACTGAAGAGGCAAGTACACAAATCTACAAACTGAATAATATCATGAACATAATTAACTGAAGAGGCTAGTACACAAATCTACAAACTGAATAATATCTCATGAAGATAGTGAACTGAAGAGGCTAGTACACAAACCAACAAACTGAATAATATCATGAACATAATTAACTGAAGAGGCTAGTACACATATCTACAAACTGAATAATCTCTCGTGAACATAATCAACTGCAGAGGCTAGCAACCAAACCTACAAACTGAATAATATCACATGAATATAATTAACTGAAGAGGCTAGTACACAAACCTACAAACCGACTAATATCTCATGAAGATAATTCGCTGAAGAGGCTAGTACACAAACCTACAAACTGACTAATATCTCATGAAGATAATTAACTGAAGAGGCAAGTTCGCAAATCTACAAACTGAATTATATCTCATGAAGAGAATTAACTGAAGAGGCTAGTAAAAAATTTACAATCTGAATAATATTATGAACATAAATAACTGAAGAGGCTAGTACACAAACCTACCAACTGACTTATGTCTCATGAACATCATTAACTGAAGAGGCTAGTACACAAATCTACAAACTGAATAATATCATGAACAAAATTAACTGAAGAGGCTTGTACACAACCTTACAAACTAAATAATATCATGAACATAAATAACTGAAGAGGCTAGTACCCAAACGTACAAACTGAAAAATAATTCATCAAGATAATTAACTGAAGAGGCTAGTACACAAATCTACAAACGGAATAATAACTCATGAAGTTAATTAACTGAAGAGGCTAGTACACATATCTACAAACTGAATAATATCATGAACATAATTAACTGAAGAGGCTAGTACAAAAACCTACAAACTGAATAATATCATGAACATAATTAACTGAAGAGGCTAGTACACATATCTACAAACTGAATAATACCATGAACATAATTCACTGAAGAGGCTAGTACAAAAACCTACAAACTGAATAATATCATGAACATAATTAACTGAAGAGGCTAGTACACAAACCTACAAAATGAAAAATATTATAAACACAATTAAATGAGGAGGCTTGTACCCACCTACAAACTAAATAATATCTCATGAACATAATTAACTGAAGAGGCAAGTTCACAAATCTACAAAATGAATTATATCTCATGAAGAAAATTAACTGAAGAGGCTAGTACACAAATATACAATCTGAATAATATTATAAACATAAATAACTGAAGAGGATAGTACACAAACCTACCAACTGAATTATACCTCCTGAAGATAATTAACTGAAGAGGCAAGTTCACAAATCTACAAACTGAATTATATCTCATGAAGATAATTAACTCAAGAGGCTAGTACACAAATTTACAATCTGAATAATATTATGAACATAAATAACTGAAGAGGCTAATACACAAACCTTCCAACTGAATTATGTCTCATGAACATCATTAACTGAAGAGGCTAGTACACAAATCTACAAACTGAATAATATCATGAACATAATTAACTGAAGAGGCTTGTACACAAACTTACAAACTAAATAATATCATGAACATAAATAACTGAAGAGGCTAGTACCCAAACCTACAAACTGAAAAATAATTCATCAAGATAATTAACTGAAGAGGCTAGTGCACAAATCTACAAACGGAATAATAACTCATGAAGATAATTAACTGAAGAGGCTAGTACACAAATCTACAAACAGAATAATATCATGAACATAATTAACTGAAGAGGCTAGTACACAAATCTACAAACTGAATAATATCTCATGAAGATAGTAAACTGAAGAGGCTAGTACACAAACCTACAAACTGAATAATATTATAAACATAATTAACTGAAGAGGCTAGTACCCAAACCTACAAACTGAATTATATCATGAACATAATTAACTGAAGAGGCTAGTGCACAAACCAACAAACTGAATAATATCATAAACATAATTAACTGAAGAGGCTAGTACACAAATCTACAAACTGAATAATCTCTCGTGAACATAATTAGCTGCAGAGGCTAGCAACCAAACATACAAACTGAATAATATCACATGAATATAATTAACTGAAGAGGCTAGTACACAAACCTACAAACTGACTAATATCTCATGAAGATAATTAGCTGAAGAGGCTAGTACACAAACCTACAAACTGAATAATATCTCATGAAAATAATTAACTGAAGAAGCTAGTACACAAAT
Source organism: Cyclina sinensis (assembly GCA_012932295.1). Lineage (NCBI taxonomy): Eukaryota > Metazoa > Mollusca > Bivalvia > Venerida > Veneridae > Cyclina > Cyclina sinensis. The sequence continues at coordinate 13,103,569 of JAAONU010000009.1, read as the reverse complement.
CTACAAATTGAATTATGTCTCATCAAAAATAATTAACCTGAAGAGGCTAGTACACAAAACTACAAAGTGAATAATTTGTTATGAAGATAATTAACTGAAAAGGCTAGTACACAAACCTACAAACTCAATAATATCTCATGAACATAATTACCTGAAGAGGAAAGTACCCAAACCTACAAACTGAATAATGCCGCACAAGCACAATAACTGAAGAGGCTAGACACAAACCTACAAACTTAATAATATCTCATGAATACAATTAGCTGAAGAGGCTAGTAGCCAAACCTACAAACTGAATGATACTGCATGAACATAATAAACTGAAGAGGTTAGACACAAACCTACAAACTGAATATTATCTCATGAAGATAATTAGCTGTAGAGGCTAGTACACAAACCTACAAACTGAATAATATCGCATGAACATAATTAACTGAAGAGGCTAACACCCAAACCTACAAACTGAATAATATCACATGAACATAATTAACTGAAGAAGCTAGTACACAAACCTACAAACTGAATAATATCTCATTAATATGAATAATTAAAGAGGCTAGTACCCAAACCTACAAACTGAATAATATCTCATGAAGATAATTAACTGAAGAGGCTAGTATACAAATCTACAAACAGAATAATATTATGAACATAATTAACTGAAGAGGCTAGTACACAAATCTACAAACTGAATATTATCTCATGAAGAGAGTGAACTGAAGAGGCTAGTACACAAACCTACAAACTGAATAATATCATAAACATAATTAACTGAAGAGGCTAGTACCCAAACCTACAAACTGAATTATATCATGAACATAATTAACTGAAGAGGCTTGTGCACAAATCAACAAACTGAATAATATCATAAACATAATTAACTGAAGAGGCTAGTACACAAATCTACAAACTGAATAATATCTCATCAAGATAGTGAACTGAAGAGGCTAGTACACAAACCTACAAACTGAATAATATCATAAACATAATTAACTGAAGAGGCTAGTACCCAAACCTACAAACTGAATTATATCATAAACATAATTAACTGAAGAGGCTAGTGCACAAACCAACAAACTGAATAATATCATAAACATAATTAACTGAAGAGGCTAGTACACAAACCTACAAACTATCTAATATCTCATGAAGATAATTAACTGGAGAGGCTAGTACACAAACCTACAAACTGAATAATATCTCATGAAAATAATTAACTGAAGAAGCTAGTACAGAAATCTACAAACTGAATTATGTCTCATCAAAAATAATTAACCTGAAGAGGCTAGTACACAAACCTACAAAGTGAATAATTTGTTATGAAGATAATTAACTGAAGAGGCTAGAACACAAACCTACAAACTCAATAATATCTCATGAACATAATTAACTGAAGAGGAAAGTACCCAAACCTACAAACTGAATTATGCCGCACAAACACAATAACTGAAGAGGCTAGACACAAACCTACAAACTTAATAATATCTCATGAATATAATTAGCTGAAGGGGCTAGTAGCCAAACCTAAAAACTGAATAATACTGCATGAACATAAGTAACTGAAGAGGTTAGACACAAACCTACAAACTGAATATTATCTCATGAAGATAATTAGCTGTAGAGGCTAGTACACAAACCTACAAACTGAATAATATCTCATGAAGATAATTAGCTGTAGAGGCTAGTACACAAACCTACAAACTGAACAATATCTCATGAAGATAATTAACTGAAGAGGCTAGTACACAAACCTACAAACTGAATAATATCGCATGAACATAATTAACTGAAGAGGCTAGCAACTAAACCTACAAACTATATAATATCACATGAACATAATTAACTGAAGAGGCTAGTACATAAACCTACAAACTGAATAATATCTCATGAATATAAATAACTGAAGAGGCTAGTACCCAAACCTACAAACTGAATAATATCTCATGAAGATAATTAGCTAAAGAGGCTAGTACACAAACCTACAAAGTGAATAATATCTCATGAAAATTATTAACTGAAGAAACTAGCACCCAAACCTACAAACTGAATAATATCACATGAACATAATTAACTGAAGAGTCTAGTACACAAACCAACAGAATGAACAAATTCATGAACATAATTAACTGAAGAGGCTAGTGCACAAACCAACAAACTGAACAAATTCATGAACATAATTAACTGAAGAGGCTAGTACACAAATCTACAAACTGAATAATATCACACGAACATAATTTACTTAAGAGGCTAGTACACAAACCTACAAAATGAATACTATCGCATGAACATAATTACTGAAGAGGCTAGTACCCAAACCTACAAACTGAAAAATATCACATCAACATTATTAACGAGAGAGGCTAGAACCCAAACCTACAAACTAGATAATATTACATAAACATAATTAACTGAAGAGGCTAGTACACAAACCTACAAACTGAATAATGTCGCATGAACATAATTAACTGAAGAGACTTGTACCCAAACCTACAAACTGAATAATGTCGCATGAATCTAATTAACTGAAGGAGCTCGTAAACAAACCTAGAAACTGAATAATGTCGCATGAACATAATTAACCGAAGAGGCTAGTACACAAACATACAAACTGAATAATGTCGCATGAACATAATTAACTGAAGAGGCTTGTAAACAAACTTAGAAATTGAATAATGTTGCATGAACATAATTAACTGTAGAGGCTCGTAAACAAACCTAGAAACTGAATAATGTCGCATGAACATAACTAACTGAAGAGGCTCGTGAACAAACCTACAAACTGAATAATGACGCATGAACATAATTAACTGAAGAGGCTCGAAAACAAATCTAGAAACTGAATAATGTCGCATGAACATAACTTACTGAAGAGGCTCGTGAACAAACCTACAAACTGAATAATGTCGCATGAACATAATTAACTGAAGAGGCTCAAAAACAAACCTAGAAACTGAATAATGTCGTATGAACATAATTAACTGAAGAGGCTAGTACACAAACTTACAAATTGAATAATGTCGCTTGAACATAATTAACTGAATAGGCTCGAAAACAAACCTTGAAATTGAATAATGCTGCATGAACATAATTAACTGAAGAGGCTCGTACACAAATTTACAAACTGAATAATGTCGCTTGAACATAATTAACTGAAGAGGCTAGTACATAAACTTACAAACTGAATAATATCGCTTGAACATAATTAACTGAAGAGGCTCGAAAACAAACCTAGAAACTGAATAATGTTGCATGAACATAATTAACTGAAGAGGCTAGTACACAAACTTACAAACTGAATAATGTTGCATGAACATAATTAAATGAAGTGGCTCGTAAACAAACCTAGAAACTGAATAATGTCGCATGAACATAATTAACTGAAAAGGCTCGTAAACAAACCTAGAAACTGAATAATGTCGCATAAACATAATTAACCGAAGAGGCTAGTACACAAACTTACAAACTGAATAATGTCGCATGAACATAATAAACTGAAGAGGCTAGTACATTAACTTACAAACTGAATAACATCGCTTGAATATAATTAACTGGAGGGGCTCGCAAACAAACCTTGAAGCTAAATAATGTCGCATGAACATAATTAACCGAAGAGGCTAGAACACAAACTTACAAACTGAATAATGTCGCTTGAACATAATTAACCGAAAAGGCTAGTAAACAAACTTACCAAATGAGTAATGTCGCTTGAACATAATTAACTGAAGAGGCTAGTACACAAACGAACAAACTGAATAATGTCGCTTAAATATAGTTAACTGAAGGGGCTCGTAAACAAACCAACAAACTGAATAATGTCGCTTGAACATAATTAACCGAAGAGGCTAAAACACAAACTTACAAACTGAATAATGTCGCTTGAACATAATTAACTGAAGAGGCTCGTAAACAAACCTAGAAACAGAATAATGTCGCATGAACATAATTAACCGAAGAGGCTAGTACAAAAACTTACAAACTGAATGATGTCGCTTGAACATAATTTACTGAAGAGGCTCGTAAACAAATCTAGAAACTGAATAATGTCGCATGAACATAATAAACCGAAGAGGCTAGTACACAAACATACAAACTGAATAATGCACCTTGAACATAATTAACTGAAGATGCTCGAAATTAAACCTAGAAACTGAATAAAGTCGCATGAACATAATTAACAGAAGAGGCTAGTACACAAACTTACAAACTGAATAATATCGCTTGAACATAATTAACTGAAGAGGCTCGTAAACAAACCTAGAAACTGAATAATATCGCATGAACATAATTTACAGAAGAGGCTAGTACACAAACTTACAAACGGAATAATATCGCATGAACATAATTAACTGAAGAGGCTAGTACACAAACTTACAAACTGAATAATGTCGCTTGAACATAATTAACTGAATAGGCTTGAAAACAAACCTTGAAATTGAATAATGCTGCATGAACATAATTAACTGAAGAGGCTCGTACACAAATTTACAAACTGAATAATGTCGCTTGAACATAATTAACTGAAGAGGCTAGTACATAAACTAACAAACTGTATAATATCGCTTGAACATAATTAACTGAAGAGGCTCGAAAACAAACCTAGAAACTGAATAATGTTGCATGAACATAATTAACTGAAGAGGCTAGTACACAAACTTACAAACTGAATAATGTTGCATGAACATAATTAACTGAAAAGGCTCGTAAACAAACCTAGAAACTGAATAATGTCGCATAAACATAATTAACCGAAGAGGCTAGTACACAAACTTACAAACTGAATAATGTCGCATGAACATAATAAACTGAAGAGGCTAGTACATTAACTTACAAACTGAATAATATCGCTTGAATATAATTAACTGGAGGGGCTCGCAAACAAACCTTGAAGCTAAATAATGTCGCATGAACATAATTAACCGAAGAGGCTAGAACACAAACTTACAAACTGAATAATGTCGCTTGAACATAATTAACCGAAAAGGCTAGTAAACAAACTTACCAAATGAGTAATGTCGCTTGAACATAATTAACTGAAGAGGCTATTACAGAAACGAACAAACTGAATAATGTCGCTTAAATATAGTTAACTGAAGGGGCTCGTAAACAAACCAACAAACTGAATAATGTCGCTTGAACATAATTAACCGAAGAGGCTAAAACACAAACTTACAAACTGAATAATGTCGCTTGAACATAATTAACTGAAGAGGCTCGTAAACAAACCTAGAAATAGAATAATGTCGCATGAACTTAATTAACCGAAGAGGCTAGTACAAAAACTTACAAACTGAATGATGTCGCTTGAACATAATTTACTGAAGAGGCTCGTAAACAAACCTAGAAACTGAATAATGTCGCATGAACATAATAAACCGAAGAGGCTAGTACACAAACATACAAACTGAATAATGCACCTTGAACATAATTAACTGAAGATGCTCGAAATTAAACCTAGAAACTGAATAAAGTCGCATGAACATAATTAACAGAAGAGGCTAGTACACAAACTTACAAACTGAATAATATCGCTTGAACATAATTAACTGAAGAGGCTCGTAAACAAACCTAGAAACTGAATAATATCGCATGAACATAATTTACAGAAGAGGCTAGTACACAAACTTACAAACGGAATAATATCGCATGAACATAATTAACTGAAGAGGCTAGTACACAAACTTACAAACTGAATAATATCGCTTGAACATAATTAACTGAAGAGGCTCGTAAACAAACCTAGAAACTGAATAATGTCGAATGAACATAATTAACTGAAGAGGCTCGTAAACAAACCTTAAAACTGAGTAATGTCGCATGAACATAATTAACTGAAGAGGTTCGTAAACAAACATAGAAACTGAATAATGTCGAATGAACATAATTAACCGAAGAGGGTAGTACACAACTAAAAAAACTGAATAATGTCGCTTGAACATAATTACCTGAAGGGGCTCGTAAACAAACCTAGAAACTGAATAAAGTCGCATGAACATAATTCATCATAATTAACTGAAGAGGCTAGTACACAAATCTACAAACTGAATAATGTCTCATGAACATAATCAACTGAAGAGGCTAGAACACAAACCTACAAACTAAATAATGTCTCATGAAAATCATTAACTGAAGAGGCTAGTACACAAATCAACAAACTGAATAATATCATGAACATAATTAACTTAAGTGGCTAGTACACAAACCTACAAACTGAATAATATCATGAACATAATTAACTGAAGAGGCTAGTGCCCAAACCTACAAACTCAATAATATCTCATAAAGATAATTAACTGAAGAGGCTAGTACACAAATCTACAAAAGGAATAATGTCGCATGAATACAATTTACTGAAGAGGCTAGTACACAAACCAACAAACTGAATAATGTCGCTTGAACATAATTAACAGAAGAGGCTAGACACAAACCTTCAAACTAAATAATGTTTTATGAACTTCATTAACTGAAGAGGCTAGTACACAAATCACCAAACTGAATAATATCATGAATATAATTAACTGAAGAGGCTAGTGCACAAACCAACAAACTGAATAAATTCATGAACATAATTAACTGAAGACGCTAGTACACAAATCTACAAACTGAATAATATCTCATGAAGATAATGAACTGAAGAGGATAGTACACAAATTTACAAACTGAATAATATCTCATGAAAATTATTAACTGAAAAGGCTAGTACACAAACCTACCAACTGAATAATATCATGAACATCATTAACCGAAGAGGCTAGCACACAAATCTACAAACTGAATAATATCTCATGAAGATAATGAACTGAAAAGTCTAGTACACAAACCTACAAACTAAATAATATCATGAAGATAATTAACTGAAGAGGCTTGTGCACAAACAAACAAACTGAATAATATCATAAACATAATTAACTGAAGAGGCAAGTACACAAACCTACAAACTGAATAATATTTCATGAACATAATTAACTGAAGAGGCTAGTACACAAATCTACAAACTGAATAATATCTCATGAAGATAATGAACTGAAGAGGATAGTACACAAATTTACAAACTGAATAATATCTCATGAAAATTATTAACTGAAGAGGCTAGTACACAAACCTACAAACTGAATAATATCATGAACATCATTAACCGAAGAGGCTAGCACACAAATCTACAAACTGAATAATATCTCATGAAGATAATGAACTGAAAAGTCTAGTACACAAACCTACAAACTAAATAATATCATGAAGATAATTAACTGAAGAGGCTAGTGCACAAACAAACAAATTGAATAATATCATAAACATAATTAACTGAAGAGGCTAGTACACAAATCTACAAACTGAATTTTATCTCATGAACATAATAAACTGAATTGGCAAGTACACAAACCTACAAACTGAATAATACCGCATGAACATAATTAACTGAAAAGGTTAGACACAAACCTACACACTGAATAATATCTCATGGAAATAATTAACTGAAGAGGCTAGTACACAAACCTACAAAGTGGATAATATCTTATAAATATAATTAACTGAAGAGGCTAGTACACAAACCTACAAACTGAATATTATCTCATGAAGATAATTAGCTGTAGAGGCTAGTACACAAACCTACCCTGAATAATATCACATGAACATAATTAATCACAATTAACTGAAGAGGCTAGTACACAAATCTACAAACTGAATAATATCTCTTTAACATAATTTACTGAAGAGACTAGTACCCAAACCTACAAACTTAATAATATCTCATGAACATAATTTACTGAAGATGCTAGTACACAAACCTACAAACTGAATGATATCTTTTGAATATAATTAACTGAAGATGCTAGTACACAAATCTACAAACTGAATATTATCTCATGAACATAATTTACTGAAGAGGCTAGTACACAAACCTACCAGCTGAATAATGTCGCATGAATATAATTAACTGAAGAGGCTAGTACCCAAACCTACAAACTGAATAATGTCGCATGAATATAATTAACTGAAGAGGCTAGTACACAAACCTACCAGCTGAATAATGACGCATGAATACAATTAACTGAAGAGGCTAGTACCCAAACTAACAAACTGAATAATATTACATGAACATTCTTTGTCATATTAAAAATGAAAAAGTTATATCTTCCATCTGATTGTCGAGGAATTGTTTTTTCACCGATTTTTTTATTTTGATTTACAATACTTTTTTACAATACTGTTTTCCAGGTGCTGAATGTCTTAACAGTAACTCAACTTTTTTACAACACCTTAATTTATTACTTACACAGGGGAAAACCCTGTTTGACTTTGAAAAGATTTCAAAAATAAAACATTGACTAGCAATAAGAAAAACATGAGTAAAAACTTGATTTCATACCTGCTTTGATGATATAAGTAATATCTGTCCATGTTGTACATAAGGAAAAATCCTGTGTTCTTAGAGTCTTTATCTCCATTCAAAAAAGCTGGTCAGGCAAAGTGTTTTACTTTCCGTTAATGAGAGAAACCCTGGAATGTAACTTTCCCACTGGGTTATCTATTATCTTTTCAATATATTGGTAACCATTTCAGTAACGTTTTCGAGTAAACTTTTACAGAAGATGGCAAAATGTTAAAAACTTTTGAGTGTTAGAAACAGGTTATATAATATGAATGTTACTGTCATTTTTCACTCTTTCTCTCCGTGCATCTGATAATATTCTCCGCTGTCTGTTAAACTCTGTCCACACAATGACAAGTATTATTGTCTTCTTAAACAGTACAGTTGATCGACCACTGGTATTTAGTGCTCACTACCTCTATAGTTGATTATAGAGAGGTTCACAGAGATATCAGCTTGCTCCGCTATAAAACAGAGCAGTAACTCACCTAAATGCTCATTTTAGTTTCTCGGTCTGCAGGCGAATGGGCGACAATTCACGGTAATGACAAACTTTTTCGACACAAAGGAAAACAGAATATTCTAGTCTGTAGGTAAAGTAAAGACATAGAGATTTCTTTTTGCTGAAAAATTGAATTATAAAATTATTAATGCATGACACTAGATAATTTTACAAAATTTCGTTAGCTGGGCAGATGTTGAGTAGTTATCTAAGGCATGTTCTTTAATCTGTGCAAATATTTACAATTACGGATATACGCCTGTTACATGAACATTTCTTAATTGCAGGATAGAGGGTATTAACAGGGTGCATATATTTTGAGATATCCTGTGTATAATTTATCTCCGTTGATTATTCTGGTTGGGCTAAGTGGCTGATAATAGAGTTCCATAGTCTGTATAACAAACTAAGTTTTAAAGATACAAACTTCTTAAGGATTGTAATAAACAGCACAGAATTTCATGAATCTTTGACAAAAAAATATATCGAATTCCTTTTTTTTAATCCTTGTGATGGCAGAAAGAGAGTACATCGCTGAAGAAGGAAACAACTGAAATACGACTCAGACATCCGCCATAGCCACTATGAGTCAAGTCGGGATTTCATATTTATCTAAAGATGTGACCTTAGTTTATTCGTTGTCGCCGCAGATCTTAGTTTGTATGAAATCTTACGTCATTGTCATAAAAATTTGAAGAATTATGACGAATTGTGGGTATACATTTCAGTGAAACACGACATACTAATAAATCTTACCTTTCCGCTATATCCCACTTGACGTAATCAGTGCATATATCTGCTTCACCCACTAAAATACCTTTATCATTAGGAACAGAGTAATTACCACTTTCTACTGTCACACAAAACTTACTTACACTTTGATAATGACGAAACAAATTTTAAATGTGGGATGGAGGAAGGGCACTTGTGGCTGATATCTTTTCCTGTGCCAGAAAGCTGGTTTGAAATGAATGATTTTGATTAATAACCATAATGTCATTTCTGAATGTAACATGGCGATGGATTGTTTTAGCATACAAACAATCGTGCTCTGATATAGAAAGTTGCCAGCGTAAACAATTGAAAGAGTATTTGTATTATGTTGTTTCATGAAGTTGTTAGCTTTACACCTACAGTACGTTTCACACGGTTTGAATCTCGTGCCTGCGTTGAAAAAGTGAGGATCGAAAATTGACAGTGATGTTTCTTATCAAGAAGAAAGCTCCGTCGTAAATGTGAAGTTTACTTTAGTGTGAAGGTAACACTTCCAAACGACCTTCTTGATAAGTGATCATATGTATACTTCACTGTGATTGGTTAATCGCTAGTCAAAATAAGTCATTACGCAATAGCTGAAGCCATCGGATAGAGTGAGTGCGGTCGTGCACAGCTCAGTATTATCATTTATACTGGACAACGTTGTAAGCATGTGCTTGATGCGCAGCCCAGTATTATCATTTATACTGGACAACGTTGTAAGCAGCCCAGTATTATCATTTATACTGGACAACGTTGTAAGCATGCGCCTGATGCGCAGCTCAGTGTTATCATTTATACTTGACAACATTGTTAGCATGTGCCTGATGCGCAGCCCAGTATTATCATCTATACTGGACAACATTGTAAGCATGTGCCTGATGCGCAGCCCAGTATTATCATTTATACTGGACAACGTTGTAAGCAGCCCAGTATTATAATTTATACTGGACAACGTTGTAAGCATGTGCCTGATGCGCAGCACAGTATTATCATATTGGACAACACAACATTGTAAGCATGTGCCTGATGCGCAGCCCAGTATTATCATTTATACTGGACAACGTTGTAAGCATGTTCCTGATGCGCAGCCTAGTATTATCATTTATACTGGACAACATTGTAAGCATGTGCCTGATGCGCAGCCCAGTATTATCATTTATACTGGACAACGTTGTAAGCATGTGCTTGATGCGCAGCCCAGTATTATCATTTATACTGGACAGCATTGTAAGCATGTGCCTGATGCGCAGCCCAGTATTATCATTTATACTTGACAACGTTGTAATCATGTGCCTGATGCGCAGCCAAGTATTATCATTTATACTTGACAACGTTGTAATCATGTGCCTGATGCGCAGCCCAGTATTATCATTTATACTTGACAACGTTGTAATCATGTGCCTGATGCGCAGCCCAGTATTATCATTTATACTTGACAACGTTGTAAGCATGTGCCTGATGCGCAGCCCAGTATTATCATTTATACTTGACAAAGTTGTAATCATGTGCCTGATGCGCAGCCCAGTATTATCATTTATACTGGACAACATTGTAAGCATGTGCCTGATGCGCAGCCCAGTATTATCATTTATACTGGACAACGTTGTAAGCATGTGCTTGATGCGCAGCCCAGTATTATCATTTATACTGGACAGCATTGTAAGCATGTGCCTGATGCGCAGCCCAGTATTATCATTTATACTTGACAACGTTGTAATCATGTGCCTGATGCGCAGCCAAGTATTATCATTTATACTTGACAACGTTGTAATCATGTGCCTGATGCGCAGCCCAGTATTATCATTTATACTTGACAACGTTGTAATCATGTGCCTGATGCGCAGCCCAGTATTATCATTTATACTTGACAACGTTGTAAGCATGTGCCTGATGCGCAGCCCAGTATTATCATTTATACTTGACAAAGTTGTAATCATGTGCCTGATGCGCAGCCCAGTATTATCATTTATACTGGACAACGTTGTAAGCATGTGCCTGATGCGCAGCCCAGTATTATCATTTATACTGGACAACGTTCTAAGCATGTGCCTGATGCGCAGCCTAGTATTATCATTTATACTGGACAACGTTGTAAGCATGTGCCTGATGAGCAGCCCAGTATTATCATTTATACTTGACAACATTGTAAGCATGTGCCTGATGCGCAGCTCTGTATTATCATTTATACTGGACAACGTTTTAAGCAGCCCAGTATTATCATTTATACTGGACAACGTTGTTAGCATGTACCTGATGCGCAGCCCAGTATTATCATTTATACTTGACAACGTTGTAAGCATGTGCCTGATGCGCAGCCCAGTATTATCATTTATACTGGACAACGTTGTAAGCATGTGCCTGATGCGCAGCTCTGTATTATCATTTATACTGGACAACGTTTTAAGCAGCCCAGTATTATCATTTATACTAGACAACGTTGTTAGCATGTACCTGATGCGCAGCCCAGTATTATCATTTATACTTGACAAAGTTGTAAGCAGCCGAGTATTATCATTTATACTGGACAAAGTTGTAAGCTGCCCAGTATTATCATTTATACTGGACAACGTTGTAAGCATGTGCTTGATGTGCAGCCCAGTATTATCATTTATACTGGATAAAGTTGTAGGCAGCCCAGTATTATCATTTATACTGGACAACGTTGTAGGCAGCCAAAAATTATCATTTATACTGGACAACGTTGTAAGCATGTGCCTGATGCGCAGCCCAGTATTTTCATTTATACTGGACAACGTTGTAAGCATGTGCCTGATGCGCAGCCCAGTATTATCATTTATACTGGACAACGTTGTAGGCAGCCCAGTATTATCATTTATACTGGACAACGTTGTAGGCAGCCCAGTATTATCATTTATACTGGACAACGTTGTAAGCATGTGCCTGATGCGCAGCCCAGTATTATCATTTATACTGGACAACGTTGTAAGCATGTGCCTGATGCACAGCCCAGTATTATCATTTATACTTGACAACGTTGTAAGCATGTGCTTGATGCACAACCCAGTATTATTATTTATACTGGACAACGTTGAAAGCAGCCCAGTATTATCATTTATACTGGACAACGTTATAAGCATGTGCCTGATGCACAGCCCAGTATTATCATTTATACTGGACAACGTTGTAAGCATGTGCTTGATGCGCAGCCCAGTATTATCATTTATACTGGACAACGTTGTAAGCAGCCCAGTATTATCATTTATACTGGACAACGTTGTAAGCAGCCCAGTATTATCATTTATACTGGACAACGTTGTAAGCATGTGCTTGATGCGCAGCCCAGTATTATCATTTATACTGGACAACGTTGTAAGCAGCCCAGTATTATCATTTATACTGGACAACGTTGTAAGCATGTGCCTGATGCGCAGCTCAGTATTATCATTTATACTGGACAACGTTGTAAGGATGTGCCTGATGCGCAGCTCAGTATTATCATTTATACTGGACAACGTTGTAAGCAGCCCAGTATTATCATTTATACTGGACAACGTTGTAAGCATGTGCCTTATGCGCAGCCCAGTATTATCATTTATACTGGACAACGTTGTAAGCACGTGCCTGATGCGCAGCTCAGTATTATCATTTATACTGGACAACGTTGTAAGCAGCCCAGTATTATCATTTATACTGGACAACGTTGTAAGCATGTGCTTGATGCGGAGCCCAGTATTATCATTTATACTGGACAATTTTTACATCTGAAGCATTTGAAAACTTTTAAAGCTTATCCACTGCAATCAAAGTACTTTTTTTATCAATGATACCATCTGACAGTTGTTATTAGAAATCCAAATTAACACAAATTTAAAACTATTCTTAAATTAAATTCTCATTTCTAATTTTGCCTCTACTTTCTTTGTTTTCTCAACATTTGACAAACATTTTTGTTTACGAAGGTTCCTCTAATAAACATACTACGCTTAAAATCTAGGTTCAATTTGTTTTGATTAATTCAGAGAAACTGTATGGAAAATCACTACTTCTCTCTGACATGCTTACACTGTGTGTGATCAAGTTCAGAGAAACTGTATGGAAAATCACTAGTTCTCTCTGACATGCTTACACTGTGTATGATCAAGTTCAGAGAAACTGAATGGAAAATCACTAGTTCTCTCTGGCATGCTTACACTGTGTGCAATCAAGTTCAGAGAAACTGTATGGAAAATCAATAGTTCTCTCTGACATGCTTACACTGGGTGTGATCAAGTTCAGAGAAACTGTATAGAAAATCACTACTTTTCTCTGACATGCTTACACTGTGTATGATCAAGTTCAGAGAAACTGTATGGAAAATCACTACTTCTCTCTGACATGCTTACACTGTGTATGATCAAGTTCAGAGAAACTGTATGAAAAATCAAAACTTATCTCTGACATGCTTACACTGTGTGTGATCAAGTTCATAGAACTGTATGGTAAATCACTACTTCTCTCTGACATGCTTACACTGTGTATGATCAAGTTCAGAGAAACTGAATGGAAAATCACTACTTCTCTCTGACATGCTTACATTGTGTATGATCAAGTTCAGAGAAACTGTATGGAAAATCACTACTTCTCTCTGACATGCTTACACTGTGTGTGATCAAGTTCAGAGAAACTGTATGAAAAATCAAAACTTATCTCTGACATGCTTACACTGTGTATGATCAAGTTCAGAGAAACTGTATGAAAAATCAAAACTTATCTCTGACATGCTTACACTGTGTATGATCAAGTTCAGAGAAACTGTATGAAAATCACTACTTTTCTCTGACATGCTTACATTGTGTATGATCAAGTTCATAGAAACTTTATGAAAAATCAAAACTTATCTCTGACATGCTTACACTGTGTGTGATCAAGTTCATACGAACTGTACTTATCTCTGACATGTCAACACTGGGTGTAATCAAGTTCAGACAAACTGTACTTCTCTCTGACATACTAACACTGTGTGTAATCAAGTTCAGAGAAACTGTACTTCTCACTGTTATGCTTACACTGGGTGTGATCAAGTTAATACAAACTGTACTTTTCACTGACATGCTCTCACTGGGTGTAATCAAGTTCATACATACTGTACTTCTCACTGACATCAAACCTGCCATACGTCCCGGATCGTCCGGTATTTGAAAGACGTGTACGGCTTTTCCCGCCAAAAACGGAATCCCGTCCAATTTTGTATACTGCCAACGGTAGGGCATTGAAAGTATATGTATAGTTGTATGCCCCGGAAAATCGGCTCAAATCCCGGAAATTCGATATCAAAATCCCGGAAATGACCAGAAAAAATTATGGCAGGTATGCTGACATGCTCTCACTGGGTGTAATCAAGCTTATAGAAACTGTATTTCTCACTGACATGCTCTCACTGGATGTGATCAAGCTTATAGAGACGGTACTTCTCACTGACATGCTTACACTGGGTGTGATCAAGTTCAGAGAAACTGTATGGAAAATCACTACTTCTTTCTGACATACTTACACTGGGTGTGATCAAGTTTATAGAAACTGTACTTCTCACTGACATGCTTACACTTGGTGTGATCAAGTTAAGAGAAACTGTATGGAAAATCACTAGTTCTCTCTGGCATACTTACACTGGGTGTGATCAAGTTTATAGAAACTGTACTTCTCACTGACATGCTTACACTTGGTGTGATCAAGTTATGAGAAACTTTATGGAAAATCAATACTTCTCTCTGACATGCTTACACTGAGTGTGATCAAGTTAATAGAAATTTTATGGAAAATCACTACTTTTCTCTGACATGCTTACACTGTGTGTGATCAAGTTCATAGAAACTTTATGGAAAATCAATACTATCTCTGACATGTTTACACTGTGTGTAATCAAGTTGATAGAAACTTTATGGAAAATCAATACTTCTCTCTGACATCCTTACACTGGGTGTGATCAAGTTCATAGAATCTTTATGGAAAATCACTACTTCTCTCGGACATGCTAACAATGTGTATGATCAATTTCGGTGATACATGTCATTCATAATTTCTGAGGCGTTTTGTGACCTGTGACATGATAACGCGAGACCAAATTATTGTTAGTCAAGGGACTTAACTCTGCAACTACATGGCACATCCTTAAGGAAACCAAGGTGCTTAACATTTCAGTCGAGTTTGGTATTTCTAACTGTTACAATAAACCTCTATGCACAACAGTAACTTGATAAGACAAGGACTACAAAATCTGCATCTACAAGTGAAACCTCAGGTGAACAACTTTACATGCTGCTTAGAAGTTCTGTAGAATCTGTTGACTGTCGCTTAAATATATGACATCTACCATCTCCTACTCCCAACCAAGCCCCACCCTAAGACCCCTGACACTGAAAAACATTCTGACATCTATCATCTCCTACTCCCCCAGCCCCATCCCAACCCCCTGACATTGAAAAACAATCTGACATCTACCATCTCCTACTCCCCCAGCCCCATCCCAACCCCCTGACATTGAAAAACATTCTGACATCTATCATCTCCTACTCCCCCAGCCCCATCCCAACCCCCTGACATTGAAAAACAATCTGACATCTACCATTTCCTACTTCCCCAGCCCCACTCCCCCCCCCCGAATCTGATAAACATACTCAAATTTTTAATCTCCTACTCCCACAGCCCCACCCCAACACCCTGACACTGAAAAACACACCAGCATTTACCATCTTCTACTCCCACAGCCCCACCGCAACCCCCTGACACTGAAAAACATAGTGACATGTATCATCTCCTACTCCCACAGCCCCACCCTAACCCCCCTGGCACTGAAAAACATACTGACATCAATCATCTCCTATTCCTGCAGCGTTCCCCCACTCTGATAAACATACTGACATCTACCATCTCTATTCCCCAAGCCAAACCTCAACCCCTGACACTGATAAACATACTGACATCTAACATCTCCTAATCCTCCTAGCCCCGACTCAAACCCCTAACACTGATAAACATACTGACATCTACCATCTCCTACTCACCCAGCCCAGACCCAACCCCCTGTCACTGATTAACATACTGACATCTACCATCTCTATTCCCCCAGCCCCACCCCGTCCTCTGACACTGATAAACATACTGATATCTGTCATATCTATTCCCCAAAGCCCAACCCTCTGACACTGATGAACATACTGACATCTCCTACTCCACCGAGCCCCACCCCAATACCCCTGGCTCTGATAAACATACTAACATACACCATCTCTTTTCTCTACAAGCCCAACCTCAGACACTAATAAACAAACTGACATCTACCATCTCCTTTTCCCCCACCCCAAGACCCTGACACTGATAACTATACTGACATCTTTTACTCCCCCTAGCCCCACCCCAACATCCCTGACACTGATAAACATAATGCCATCTACCATCTCCTACTCCCCCTCCCCCACCCCCTGACACTGATGAACATACTGACATCTCCTACTCCCCCAAGCCCCACCCCAACACCCCTGACACTGATAAACATACAGACATCTACCATCTCCTACTCCCCCTCCCCCACCCCCTGACACTGATGAACATACTGACATCTCCTACTCCCCCTCCCCCACCCCCTGACACTGATGAACATACTGACATCTCCTACTTCCCCTCCCCCACCCCCTGACACTGATGAACATACTGACATCTCCTACTCCCCCTCCCCCCACCCCCTGACACTGATGAACATACTGACATCTCCTACTTCCCCTCCCCCACCCCCTGACACTGATGAACATACTGACATCTCCTACTCCCCCTCCCCCACCCCCTGACACTGATGAACATACTGACATCTCCTACTCCCCCTAGCCCCACCCCAACACCCCTGACACTGATAAACATACTGACATCTACCATCTCGTACTCCCCCTCCCCACCCCCTGACACTGATGAACATACTGACATCTCCTACTCCCCCTCCCCCACCCCCTGACACTGATGAACATACTGACATCTCCTACTCCCCCTAGCCCCACCCCAACACCTCTGACATGGATAAACATACTGACATCTACCATCTCCTACTCCCCCTCCCCCACCCCCTGACACTGATGAACATACTGACATCTACCATCTCCTACTCCCCCTCCCCCACCCCCTGACACTGATGAACATACTGACATCTACCATCTCCTACTCCCCCTCCCCCACCCCCTGACACTGATGAACATACTGACATCTACCATCTCCTACTCCCCCTCCCCCACCCCCTGACACTGATGAACATCTGTAAACTGACATCTCCTACTCCCCCAAGCCCAAACCCAACACCCCTGACACTGATAAACGTACTGACATCTACCATCACTTACTCCCCCATCCCAACCCCCTGACACTGATGAACATACTGACATCTCCTATTCCACCTAGCCCCATCCCCTGACACTGATGAACATACTGACATCTCCTATTCCACCTAGCCCCACCCCAACACCCCTGACACTGATAAATATACTGACATCTACCATCTCTTTTCTCGACAAGCCCAACCTAACACACTGATAAAAAACTGACATCTACCATCTCTTTCTCCCCCACCCCAACACCCCTGACATCAATAAACATACTGACATCTACCATCTTCTATTCCTCCAAGCCAGGACCCACCCCTCTGACACTGATAAACTGACTGAATCTTCCGTCTCCTACTTCCCCTATCCCCACACCCACCACCCGAATCTGAAAAACATACTCAAATCTATAATCTCCTACTCCAACAGCCCCACCCCAACCCCCTGACACTGAAAAACACACCGGCATTTACCATATTCTACTCCCACAGATCCTAACCCCCCCGACCCCCCACCCCCCCCCCCCCCCCCCCCCCCTCGACACTGGAAAACATACTTACATCTACCATCTCCTACTCCCACAACTCCCCCACCACGACTCTGATTAACATACTAACATCTACCATCTCTATTCCCCCAGCCCAACCACAACCCCTGACACTGATAAACATACTGACATCTACCATCTCCTAATCCTCCCAGCCCCAACCCAAACACATGACACTAATAAACATACTGACATCTACCATCTCATACTCCCCCAGCCCCTCCCCAACCCACTCACACTGATGAACATACTGACATCTCCTACTCCCCCTAGCCCCACCCCAACACCCCTGTCACTGATAAACATACCAACATCTACCATCTCTATTCCCCCCAAGCCCATTCTCAGAGACTGATTAACATACTGACATCTACCATCTCCTTCTTGAACACTGCACTTTCTCTCAATGTGAATGACCAGTTTGAGGTTGCACTGAATTCTAACCAGTAGATTTCAAGTAATGCTGCAGACAAGACCAACAAATGGCAATAACTGTGCAAATAGTGGAGACGGAGTTATAGCTCTTATACATAGCACTTCCCCTCATTGTGCTTGATCACTTTATGAAGTTGCATTGAATTCCAACCATTAGTTTTCAAGTTATGCTCTGGACAAGGAAATCAAACAAAGGGCAATAACTCTGCAAATAGTGAAGACGGAGTTATGATTCTTGAACACTGCACTTCCTCTCATTGGGCTTGAAGATTGTTTGAAATTGTACTGAATTCCAATCATTAGTTTTCAAGTTATACTCCAGACAAGGAAAACCAACAAAGGGCATTAACTCTATAAATAGTGAAGATGGAGTTATAATTCTTGAACACTGCACTTCTTCTCATTGTGCCTGACCACTGTATGAAGTTGCTCTGAATTCCAATCATTAGTTTTCAAGTTATACTTCGGACAAGGAAAACTAATAAAGGGCAATAACTCTGCAAATAGTGAAGTTGAAATAATGATTCTTGAACACTGCACTTCCTCTCATTGTGTTTAACCATTGAAATTGCATTGAATTCCAACCGTTAGTTTTCAAGTTATGCTCCGGAAAAGGAGCAACCCGACCGACCGACCACTGGGTGACACCTATACTTTGTTTGACTACTTTTTTTCGGGGGTATATTAAGGCTAAATAAATGAAGAAACAAGATTGTACTAGACATTTCAATACTTTATTTTATGAATAAGTCAGGCTGTATTCATATATCGTAAGAAATACATAGAAATAAATAGCTAATAGCATTTCCAATGGTATATTACACATAATATTCATGAACTGTGTTAAAAAAGCACACTTTAATACATGATGTAAGTGAATGAAGCAAGTTGCCATGCTTAAGTTAGAGTTTATCCAAACAAGGAGGCTGTATGTGATAGCTAGGAGCTGATTTTACAACAGGATAAGTGATCTGTGATACAGGTGAACAGAATGTAGGGGTAACAGAGCTCTAAGCTAATGTGGATGAGTGAACAGACACAAAATGAGTAAAAACTGTGCGTTAAATACAGTCTCTGACTCTAATACAAGAAAACAGTCGATTTTCATGTCATTACAGGACCACTTTTCTTGTTATTTATTTTTACAAACAATTCACCTACAGATAATATTTTCATTACATTTTGTTTTCAATGCCTGTTATCAACAAACATCTAATTCCAGTTAAACTATTATTTCACAGGCCAAAAAGCTATAACAAATAATTCATGGATCTACAACATGACTCTTAAATCTTATAACAATAGGTTTTACCCACAAACATTACCATGTGCTCTTTTGTTATAAACTTGTTTGTGGTGAAAATATAACTGTACTTCTTTGTTAAATCATGCAAATGTGACGGGTTAGGGATCCATCAATTACTCACAATATTACAGGAGAAACTGTAGAAAGTCTAGACATCACTGTATTTCAACTTTAAGACAGCCCAGTGTTCTGTAAGAGCATTTGTAGAATTTACTTCAAAAGCAAACCATGCTAAAGTAACACTAACATAACTTCCATTTCAGTCGACTGAAATATGTCACTGTATTATCAGTATCAGATGCATTATTATCACATGTAGGTAAACAATCAAAATATTATAACAGTGTGTTGATCTGATGGTCTTTGTCTTTACAGGTGGTTGTGTATTCATTGATCACACCAGAGGCAAGCGAGAGCTATTAGCTAAATACATAACCAGTGAGAATAATCTACAGTCTCAGGGTAACACACTGTGTAATACTATTACTATATACCTTTTCAATTCCTCCCGTAATACAAGAATGTATACATAAACATCAATTTGTTTGCAATAATTACATGTATTACACGACTAAAAGATGAGATACACACGCCATATGAAGTAACAACGTCATGCTTTACACGACAGACAAAATACAAGTTATTTCATAAAATATGTAATTTGCAATCTGAAGAGCCAAGTTTAACGGCAGATTTTCTCCAGTGTTTCAGTGAAAATATCTAATGTATCAAAAAAAAATTGAGATACTACACATCTGACAAGCTGTTGTTATAGTAACATGTACAAATAGATATAAAAAAATTCTGTTTCTTAAAATGTGCTCTATGATTATAAATGATAACAGTATTTTAAAGAGCAGTGAAAACCAGATAGCTTAGCATGGATTTCTCTAGAGTTCCTCAATGTAAAAAAGATAATAAACAGCAGTTATTTATGAAAGTAATTTACAAAACTCTGAAATCACACCAAACTGAAATTACAACAGGCTGCAGTTAAATGACTAGATTTCTTACTAAATGAAATGTGTTTTTCTGCTAGATAACAAACAGGCATAAAGTGTTAAGGTAAGCTTAGAGAAAAAATATACTTCATCCTAAGTACCTCAGAACTAACAATGTGGGAACTTGTACTTAATATCAGCCTCAAAATCTTGACAGAATGTTTGAATATGTTGTTATTACATTTCTACATATTTCACTTGAAATGCTCAGTACTAAACATGTTTTCATAAGCAATAAATCACAGTATCAGATTCATTACCTCCTGGATAACAGATGACTTAAGTTTGGATTTACCTTTTGTTTAATGAAGTTTATTATAATAAATTGTCATGCCTAATGTTCAAACAAAGTGTATATTTTCTCATTAAAAAAAACTCAATATATGCAATGAAATTACATGTATTTACAAGATGAGACAGACCACTTATAAAAACGATGAAGTTTTCGATGGATTCCAGAATTATTCTATGAAGTTATTTTGCATGTTTTACAAAGTAAAAAAAAAAAACAGAGGAGAACTCTGAACAAACAGAAAGAATACAGACTATACAGCACTTGTACAAAGAAGAGCTATAACAGCTGTGACATGGTCTGAAGCCAGAACTTCTACTAAGAATAGATATAAAATACATAAAAGGGTCTGGAGCCACCACTTGAATCAGCGGTTACAAAGTCTGAAGCCAGCACTTGTACTAGGAATAGATATAACAGCTGTTACAGGGTCTTAAGCCAGCACTTGTACTAGGAAGAGATATAAAAGCCATTATAGGGTCTGAAGCCACCACTTGTATCAGCTGTTACAGGGATCGAGGCCAACACTTGTGCCAGGAGGATCTATAATAGTTGTTACAGGGTCTGAGGCCAGCACTTGTACCAGGAGCTAAAACAGCTGTTACAGGGTCTGAGGCCAGCACTTGTACCAGGAGGGGCTATAACAGCTGTTACAGGATCTGAGGCCAGCACTTGTAGCAGGAGAAGTTATAACAGCTGTTCGGGGTCTGAGGCCAGCACTTGTACCAGGAGGGGCTATAACAGCTGTTACAGGGTCTGAGGCCAGCACTTGTTCCAGGAGCTAAAACAGCTTTTACAGGGTCTGAGGCCAGCACTTGTACTAGGAGTGGCTATAACAGCTGTTATGGGGTCTGAGGCCAGCACTTGTACTAGGAGGGGCTATAACAACAGTACAGGGTCTGAGGCCAGCACTTGTACTAGGAGGGGCTATAACAGCTGTTGCAGGGTCTGAGGCCAGCACTCATAGGGGCTACAACAACAGTTACAGGGTCTGAGGCCAGCACTTGTACTAGGAGGGGCTATAACAACAGTTACAGGGTCTGAGACCAGCACTTGTACTAGGAGGGGCTATAACAGCTGTTGCAGGGTCTGAGGCCAGCACTCATAGGGGCTGTAACAACAGTTACAGGGTCTGAGGCCAGCACTTGTACTAGGAGTGGCTATAAAGCTGTTATGGGGTCCGAGGCCAACACTTGTACTAGGAGGGGCTATGGTTTGAGGCCAGCACTTGTTTTAAGAGTGGCTTTAATAGCTGTTACAGGGTCTGAAGCCAGGACTTGTGTTACAGCCAGATAATTTCAACACCTGATACAACATTCATATTTTCATTCTAGAAGTTTCTTATCTTTGATGCACTACATACCATATTTTATCATACCATCCTATATGGTTTAGCTCCTAATTTTTGACTGGCATTGACTGAACACTTGCTGAACAGAAGTTCTCCAAAGTCGATATAATATATAAAAAAAATGTTTACTATTTCAAACAGGTAAATACAGTTTTGGCCATTATATGAAAGCAAAAGTGCTAAACTTTCAAAGAAAAATGATCAAAAAGGTTTAAACTCACTGCTTTCTTTTTTAAGGATTACTTCTAATTCTCCAATCCATACTTAAAATACTTAAAGGTTCGCTGGTCAAGGACTGAAAACTAAAGGTATTTAACACTCAATAACACAAGTTAATATTGCACTTAATTCAAACAAAATATTGAAAAAATAAGAAAAAGAAAACTTTAACTTCTCAGCATTAAACAGAAATAAATGATAATACAAGGACTATTCATAAACAATATAGAAATGCAAACAACGATAATGAGTGAATCACTTGCATTTGGTACAACATGAACTGGGATTTAGTAATTTGAAATCCTGATTTTTGAGAATGTATAGTGAACATTTAACTGGACAAAGCAGTATGACATCTATTGTCTCCCATGACATAACTGGGCTGTAAGAACAAAACAAAAATGATCATTAGCATTTCTGTTGCTGGTTTGAATGAATTCTCATTATCTTAATAACCTAGACTACTGAACATACCTCTCACTTTGAGCAGGAAAACAACAACAACAATTCCTTGTGTAAAGTTAAGACAGCAAACACTACAACACTCTTATCCATTTCACATCTACAGTTATGTACAATATTCTAGATATGTTTTTTTTTTCAAAATTCTTTCATTAATTTTAAAATCTATATACAATAAATACACATATGTGAACAAGTATTTGTGGTTATATATATATATACACACACAACAAGTCAGACCATAACACATATAAATCTTGTATATACACTGACAATCAACATGTAATCGAGACTACACAAACAATGTCTAATTAAAATGCCTTAAACAATTATCAATTTTAAAGTTCCTGCATTTTCAATCCTAATGAAGGAAAGACAAAATGCTTTCTTCTGAAAAAAAAACATTAAACCATAGTTAATGGAAGTTTTCTTTGTTATTCCACTATATATATATTTCCAATACACTGTGAAGACATATCCAGCCATGATCTGTCATTTATTGCAGGACACCCTAACAATGGTTTGTTTTGTGGGAAATATAAATGGCAGCCAAACTCAACTTGAAAATTTTGTTCAGAAGTTTCAAGTTCATTACAATGTATCACTTTCTTTTGACAGTAGTGCACTTTAGCTTTTATAAATTTTATAATTTGTTTTAGCTTGACTGAAATGAAACCCATCAAAGCTTATTTGAAACTGCTGTCAAGACACCATCTGAAACAGAAGTAATCCCTACAACTCAATACTGGTACCCATTCAAAGCTGGCTTGAGAAGAACCACCAGGTGGCTGGTGAAGGCCAACAGCTCATTACTGGTACCCACACAGCTGGCTGGAAAATAGCCAGCAACTC
Source organism: Cyclina sinensis (assembly GCA_012932295.1). NCBI lineage: Eukaryota > Metazoa > Mollusca > Bivalvia > Venerida > Veneridae > Cyclina > Cyclina sinensis. Next base: position 13,079,175 of record JAAONU010000009.1, on the reverse strand, counting down.
ATTACTGGTACCAATTCACAGCTGGCTGGAGAACAGCCAGCAATTCATTACTGGTACCCACACAGCTGGCTCAAGAAAAGCCAGCAACTCACTGGTAACTTAAGGTAAAGACTTGAACCTCAGCTATGAAGGCTAACAATGAGCATGTTTGATGCAAGAAGCAACACAAACTATGACATAACATCATCAGTCTAGCAAATAAATTTTTTTTGTCTACAACTGTATAATTTATTTCAGTCCTAGAGGCTGAACTGTATATGATAATGAAGAAGAATGGCTTTATAAATTCATAGCTAACACATTCTCTACATGTAGCTAGCCTATTTGCATTGGCACATATAATACTTGGTCATGGACATATAATGCTATTTTTTTTTTTATATCTTTTGGTTAACTTATGTTAATTTGTTACAGTTATTTATTTACGCAAGAAATTAATAAACATTATGTTACAACTAAGTAAGCTGTTTGAGCCAAATAAATGCTTTGAAATCCAGATGTTGTAAATTGCATTGACAATTGTCCTTTTCAGATAAACTACAGCAATTATGTAATATAACTTATACTTATTTTCCATTATTTTCAATGGAATTAGCAACAAACTTTTCACTTTTTCAAACAGAAATTTGGAAATTCATGCATTTGGATATTTTACATTCCATTATATTTAATGTCCAATAACATTAAACAGACTATGGTCACATGATCTAAATGGATCATGTGACATGATCTATCAGTGTAAATCATGTGATCAGCTCTTTGGTCTGTGTGCAAGGAAGCACTTAAGATCACATGCTATATGCCACATGGCTTTAACCACAAACAATCAATCTGGTCTATGTCCTGGTTTATGTTATATTCCAGACGGCATTAAGTCTGTTTCACGTGATGGAAGTCTGTTCACATGTTGTATGTCATATGGCATCAAATCTGTGTCAAATGATGGAAGTGGGTTTACATGTTATATGCCACATATATTGGGTCAAGCTGATCTGCTAAAAATCCATCTCGCAGATGCATTCTCTGTTTCTCTCCACGTGAGTTGATTGGGATAATGCCAGGGTCCACAACAACAACAACACCCACAATAAGATAGTGTTCTTCTAACACACAGTTTGTTACCAAGGGAACTAAGTCAAGAGCCTCATTCTCATTGCCGTCTAACTCGACAACAACAACCAACAGGTTTGTCCATGTAAACACAGCACTGAAAAGGTAAAACAGACATTTCTCGGTTGACTTTCAATTTCTTTGTATAAAAGATTTTTCACAGAAAAAGCTAAAATAGCACAAATATCACACCATTCAACTGTTCCTAGCTACCATTTTTTGAAAAAATTAGAAAACTCCTGGCTTACATCAGCACAAATACATAATTCTAGTGGTCCTGGACAAAATATACTACACTAGCAGCAAGAGATCTTTAGATTTCTTGGCATATAATCCTTCAACATTTAATGATAACTACACTGTTCATTTCTATCATAATGGTTGTTGTTATGAATGCAATGGAAAGGTAAGTCCTACAATAATACCGATAATACAACTACCATTTAAACAGCAAATGTACCATTCACATATAATACAACTACCATTTAAACAGCAAACGTACCATTCACATATAATACAACTACCATTTAAACAGCAAACGTACCATTCACATATAATACAACTACCATTTAAACAGCAAACGTACCATTCACATATAATACAACTACCATTTAAACAGCAAACGTACCATTCACATATAATACAACTACCATTTAAACAGCAAACGTACCATTCACATATAATACAACTACCATTTAAACAGCAAACGTACCATTCACATATAATACAACTACCATTTAAACAGCAAACGTACCATTCACATATTTTCCTATGTGAGCGTAGCACACTTGTTTCGATATCTATAGGATGGTACCTCATTCCCCGCAGCATAACTGTCTCATCAAGGGAACCAACCACAAACAGTGCATCATGTCGACCTGCAAGTTGCATACTGACATAAGTAACAAGGTAAAACATGCACATTATAAGTATCAAACAATACCTATTACATCAATGGGGCAATAATAGTTACCAATCAGGTCCTATGATGGACACTAGGTTAAGGAAAATACTATACTGTTTAAAAAACAAGAGAATGGAAGTAATAGTCTACAATATGAAAATGTGACTTTCTTTTATTATTTTTGTTTCTCTAAAAAACATCGAGAAGAGTCTCTATCATGCACATGAAACACAAACTTTCTGCTCTCTAGCTATCAGACTAGTTCAAAGTTACCGATGTTAGGCCTGTAGGAAACAAAGTGCACAGAAAATATATAAAACTTGAACACAGATATTCTAATATTTTATCCTAGATACCTCCATCACTCTGTGTTAACTCTGTGCGTCTAACAAATCCTAGATAACCAGTTCTAGCATATGATGTTTGTGTATCTCCAGTGGCAAGTCGGGCATCAAAGTGATCAGGGTGGAGGGAGTCGTCCCCATATATAGAGAAATATCCATTTGCATTGTGTGCACTCGCAACCCAGATCTTAAAATAAATAAAAAAAAACACTTGTCACCGTAACACTAATCATGAAAATTTTATTCTAATGAACTGACTGCATCAGTTGAAGTCTTTTAAATGAAAATAATAAAGTGTGTTATATGATATGGTAATGCTCTATCAGCGGAAACATGACTAGTCTTTAGGTGATTTGTTTCATAATTATCCTGCGCTTTAAATAATTTGTTTCATAATTTACCTACCCTTTAAATAATTTGTTTCATAATTATCCTGCCCTTTAAATAATTTGTTTCATAATTATCATCAAGCTCTTTTCCTTTGGCAAAACTTGTACTAAAACTATACCTCTCCAAGGTGGGAGTCAGCACACTGTCCTTTGGTTTCTGGGTTTGCTATGGCCACTTTCACACCTGGTAATAACTGAAATGGAAGGCAGACAATGAAACTTAAATCTTCTCTGAATATATATAGCACAAATCTGGTCAAGTTCACAGTTACACTGAAAGGTTGTCAGATTTGCTGCTGTACTAATGTACATGAATTCTACATTTATAACCACAAACATGTTAATATTTAAGAGCAAAAAACATAAAAATATCAGTAGTAAAACTTGCTCTATAAAAATACTTACCAATCTTTTTTTATTTACTTTATCAATGTGTAACCAAGTGTATAATACTGTAAGCTGCCACCATGACAGTGACTCTTGCCAATTTGACCTAATCAAGGACACATGATATGATCTTACCTTTCCAGACTCCATGAGACATAAACTGTGGGGACTTCCCTTCTCTACCAGGGTCACTCTGTCATTCCTTAAAGCTCTCAGATCTACAAACACTGTGGTTGGGTCAGGACAGGCTGCACCCTGCAGAGAACAGTTAGACAACATATTGTATCCATGAATTAAAGTTCAGAGAAGATAATGACATTTGATAATCTACAAAAATGATGACCAGAAGCGGTACTGAGAAATTTTCAAATACTTTTACTGAAAACATTCAATTTCAATAAAACTCTCACACTTTCAAAAAGCAAAAATAGAAAAAAAGAAAAAAAGATTCAAATTCTGTCAAAGATTTTTTGCATGATGTAAAGTTTTTTGAATTTCCATTTTGAAGTTCCAAGCAGAAATATCGGAGTGTTCATTGTAAGGTTTTGACTGGATGGGTCACAAACCCCCAATTAACCATCTGATGGAAATATTGACAGGGATACTAATGTGTCTTGAGTAAAATAGACACTTACCGGAAATGATATGCCGACATTTACTCTGCAACCAAAGCTGGTGCTAACAGACCTGAACGAAAGACCTAGGTCAGCAAATAATTTAGTGAAAGACGTGGTTAGCTGTATACGAGGTCGCTCTTCTGCTATCACACAACATATCCGAACACATGACAGATTTAACCCTTTAGCCTGAAATAAACACACATATGTACACAGTTAAAAGAAACTATAAAATATGCTTTATAAAAAAATATTTGTCATTTATTATTAAACACTGTTATATAGTTCAGTACATACCTGTAGTTCAGTCTCATCCTGGATAACCCCTCCTCATCTTAGTAATAATAATAGAAAATCTTAAAAAATTTCTGATATAAAAATAGAGCACAACATTCATCATCATAAAGGATGATTTTCTCAACAGGGGGTGTATTATGGTCCAGGGCATACCAGCCTTTAATTGTATAACCTCTGACCAATATGTCAGGGGATCAGTCCTTTCCCCTCAGTGGTCTAGAGTCTTGGTTTTTGATGCAGGGACCAGAGTTCAAATCCTGCTCTAGGTGGACTTTTTCAATACTCGAAGCATCTGTTTGTTATAAACTTTCATGTCTGTATGAACATACATTTTCATATACATATATATATATATATATTTTTTTTTAACATAGAATTTCTGTCAATGAATTGGAATGTCACATAACAAGGATATCATTGGAAACAATGGATGCTCCCCAAACCAACACAAGGGAGTAAAAAGAAGAGGGCCATGATGGCCCTGGATCGCTCACCTGAGTACTTTGTCTGTGGGTTTGGTGTTAGGCAAATGTCAAAAGCAGTATAACTTTTGTTTAGTTGAAGATTTGTAGGTGCCTAGAAACCAAATATCTAAAATATTAGTCAAGAAACAAAGTCTCTATGACAGAAAGTAGAAAAATCTGTTATTAGCTGTAGTGACCTTGACCCAGTGACCTAAAACCCCATCTAAGGGTAGAGGTCCATGCAAGGAACCTACATACCAATTATCAAAGATATTGGTCAATAAATAAAGGCTCTATAAGGTAAAGTAGATGAACCTATTTTTGGTGCCTCAGTGACCTTAACCCCAATTTAGTGGAAGAGGTTCATGCAAGGTTTCTATATACCAAATATTTAAAATATCAGTCAAGAAAAAGTCTCTATGACAGAAAGCAGAAAAATCTGTTATTAGCTGTAGTGACCTTGACCTTGACCCAGTGACCTAAAACCCCATCTAAGGGTAGAGGTTCATGCAAGGAACCTACATACCAATTATCAAAGATATTGGTCAATAAATAAAGGCTCTATAAGGTAAAGTAGATGAACCTATTTTTGGTGCCTCAGTGACCTTAACCCCAATTTAGTGGAAGAGGTTCATGCAAGGTTTCTATATACCAAATATTTAAAATATCAGTCAAGAAAAAGTCTCTATGACAGAAAGTAAAAAAAATTTATTACTAGCTGCAGTGACCTTGACCTTAACCCAGTGACCTAAAACCCCACCTAAGAGAAGAGGTCCATGCAAGGAACCTACATACCAATTATCGAAGATATTGGTCTATAAATGAAGACTCTATGAGGTAAAGTAAATAAATCTATTTTAGCCTCGGTGATTTAATGGAAAAGGTTCATGCAAGGTGTCTATATACCAAATATTTAAAATATCAATCAAACAATAAAGGCTGTATGACCTATGTGACCCCCTCCCCGGCCAGGGTCAATTTTGACCCCAGGGACATAATTTGAACACTCTTGGTAGAGGTCCACTAGACTATACTTTGTGCAAAAATTTTAGAACTAAGGGCCTTGTGGTTTCAGAGAAGAAGATTCCTAAAGTTTTTTCTATACATTTCTATGTAAAACATGTGACACCAATTTTGACCCCAGTGATATAATTTGAACAATGTTGGTAGAGGACCTCTAGATGATACACCACGCAAAATATCTAAGCTCTAGGTCTTTTCAGACAAAAAGATTTTGAAGGTGTTTCTTTTGGTTGCCATAGCAACCAGAGTTCTGCATGGAACTGAATTCTTTCAAACAACTTTGGTAGAGCTTCATACAAGGAACATCCCTATAAGCTTCCTATAAAGTTTCAATGAATTCCAGTCAGTGGTTGCTGAGAAATAGTCCAGACAAACTTGACAGCTAAAAAAGCTCGCAAGGGGCATAACTTTGTGAGAAATCATTGAACGAAACATGCTGCTAATATGCACAGTTCCTCTTGGTAGTAATGCCATAAATTCCAGCCAATGGTTATTGAGAAATAGTCCAAAATTTTGCGACGGACAGACAGATGGACCGATGAAGTGGTGACTATATGCATCCCCACTGGGGAGCATAAAAATGTACTAGCTGGCATAACATTTGCACAGTATCATACTACGATAAACATGATAATGATACCCAGGTATAATATAATTATTATATTATTCTCTAAGTGTTCAAGTTCTCTACTTGTATTTTCAAAATGACTCCTTACCTTGAGAGCTGCTGTAGAGGTTCCCAGGCCTCGGGTACACAGATCCATGACACCATATGAACAGAATGTATCTCGTACTGCAAATATAATAAGGAAAAGGTAAATTCTTTTGAAAAACAATTTCTATGGTCATAAAAGAAATTGTTTGACTGTAATGCTTAGAAAATAAGATTTTAAACATGGCAAAAACTAATAGAAACAAAACTGTGAGTCACCTTTTTACATTAATAAACGAAAATGAAACTTGAATGCTAAGAGAACCTACCATGCAGAAGGTATCAACTACATCTCTATTGTCATTTATCACAGGAAGTTCTATACCTTGTTTTTTCCCTTTCTGCATGTATTCTGTGATATACTAAGCTTCATTTATTTAAGAAGTACCAGCTTCAGTTTGGACAGAGTAAGATTCTTACACTGCACACATTGAATCATACAGAGACAGGACCAAGTCAAGACCTATATACTGCACACAGGGAGTTATACTGAGACAGGACAGAGATAAGACCCTAATACTGTGCACAGGTAGTTATACTGAAACAGAGCAGAGATAAGACCCTAATACTGCACACAGGGAGTTATACTGAGACAAGACAGACAAGACATATATACTGTACACAGGAAGTTATACTGAGACAGGGCAAAGATAAGACCCTAATACTGCACACAGAGAGTAATACTGAGACAAGACAGACAAGACATATATACTGTACACAGGGAGTTATACTGAGACAGGGCAGAGATAAGACCCTAATACTGCACACAGGGAGTTATACCGAGACAGGGCAGAGATAAGACCCTAATACTGTACACAGGGAGTTATACTGAGACAGGGCAGAGATAAGACCTATATACTGCACACAGGGAGTTATACCGAGACAGGGCAGAGATAAGACCCTAATACTGTACATAGGGAGTTATACTGAGACAGGGCAGAGATAAGACCCTAACACTGCACACAGGGAGAATTACTGAAACAGGGCAGAGATAAGACCCTAATACTGTACACAGGGAGTTATACCGAGACAGGGCAGAGATAAGACCCTAATACTGTACACAGGGAGTTATACTGAAACAGAGCAGAGATAAGACCCTAATACTGCACACAGGGACTTATACTGAGACAGGGCAGAGATAAGACCCTAATACTGCACACAGGGAGTTATACCGAGACAAGACAGACAAGACATATATACTGTACATAGGGAGTTATACTGAGACAGGGCAAAGATAAGACCCTAATACTGCACACAGGGAGTAATACTGAGACAAGACAGACAAGACATATATACTGTACACAGGGAGTTATACTGAGACAGGGCAGAGATAAGACCCTAATACTGCACACAGGGAGTTATACTGAGACAGGGCAGAGATAAGACCCTAATACTGCACACAGGGTGTACTGAGACAGGGCAGAGATAAGACCCTAATACTGTACACAGGGAGTTATACTGAGACAGGGCAGAGATAAGACCCTAATACTGCACACAGGGAGTTATACTGAGAGAGGGCAGAGATAAAACCCTAATACTGCACACAGGGAGTTATACTGAGACAAGACAGAGATAAGACCCTAATACTGCACACAGGGAGTTATACTGAGACAAGACAGACAAGACATATATACTGTACACAGGGAGTTATACTGAGACAGGACAGACAAGACATATATACTGTACACAGAGAGTTATACTGAGACAGGGCAGAGATAAGACCCTAATACTGTACACACGGAGTTATACTGAGACAGGGCAGAGATAAGACCCTAATACTGCACACAGGGAGTTATACTGAGACAGGGCAGAGATAAGACCCTAATACTGCACTCAGGGAGTAATACTGAAACAGGGCAGAGATAAGACCCTAACACTGCACACAGGGAGTTATACTGAAACAGGGCAGAGATAAGACCCTAACACTGCACACAGGGAGTTATACTGAGACAGAGCAGAGATAAGACCCTAATACTGCACACAGGGAGTTATACTGAGACAAGACAGACAAGACATATATACTGCACACAGGGAGTTATACTGAGACAGGGCACAGATAAGACCCTAATACTGCACACAGGGAGTTATACTGAAACAGGGCAGAGATAAGACCCTAACACTGCACACAGGGAGTTATACTGAGACAGGGCAGAGATAAGACCCTAATACTGCACACAGGGAGTTATACTGAGACAGGGCAGAGTTAAGACCCTAATACTGCACACAGGGAGTTATACTGAGACAAGACAGAGATAAGACCCTAATACTGCACACAGGGAGTTATACTGAGACAAGACAGACAAGACATATATACTGTACACAGGGAGTTATACTGAGACAAGACAGACAAGACATATATACTGTACACAGGGAGTTATACCGAGGAACAGAGACAAGACCTATATACTGCACATAGAGATTTATACTGAGATTGGACAGAGACAAGATCTATATACTGTACATAGGGAGTATACTGAGATTGGACAGAGACAAGACCTACATACTGCACACAGAGATTTATACTGAGATTGGACAGAGACAAGACCTATATACTGTACCAGGGCTCTCGCTAGACTCAGAATTTTGGGAGAAGTCACTTCGCCCTGGGTTGAAGGTTAGGGAGAAGTGGACAGACTTCAGAGCTAAGTGGATATTGTTTCGTTACTCTTTGTTTCGGACAACGTATGCTTATGTAATAATAAATTTCCCTTTAATAATTGATCCCTTTTATCGACCAGTATTCAGAAACATAATGAAACTAATATCAACTACTGATACGCACACCTTTTGGAAAACAATGATTGACGATTAAAATGTACTGTAACACTTCCGACGATCAACCTTTCATTGCTGACTTGTTTTTCACAGAAAACCTGATAGATTGCACCTTTTTTGTCTCGTGATACAATATACATACCTACACAGTTTAATCGCCGTCATTGCTCAGAGGGTACCTGATCTTAATCAAGCCCATAATTGCCGAAACATAGCAATCAAATAGTGATAATTTATAAACACAGAAATCAGCTAAAAATATCCGACAGGAAACTCATTATTATTCATTACTCAATAGTGCTTTTTCAAAAACTAAATGCTGATTGGTTTATTTCGCCTAAGTGTCGGTATCGAATGTTCTGGTTGAAAAGATAAAAATAACATGGGCGGAGTCTTCGCTCTGTACGTCACACATGGTTATAAGGCAAGAAATTGCGAGAGGCGGAGTTTTACAGGGATTCCCTAATGAGTGGCTGGCAAGCGATTGTTTATGTGTATTGTAAAAAAAAACTGTGTATCATAAAAAAACTGCCACATTCTATGACACCATTGACTCTTATCCATGTTTGCCAAGGGCAACTAAATTTTGATAAGGCGACTTGATTTTCGCTTTGATCTTCACGTAAGGCGAAATTTGAGACAGCGAAGCGACGATTTCGCCCGAATTGCCCCCTCGCGAGAGCCCTGCTGTACACAGGGGGTTATATGGAAAAAGGACAGAGATACGACAGTGTACTGTGCACAGAAAGTTATACTGAGACAGGACAGAGGTAAGACTGTATGAATATAATGTTTATACCTTTGTACATACTGACTGCTGACAGCCATACAGCAGGATTAGCCTCCACTTCTGATGGTGGTACCAACAATGAGTGATGACCAGAGTATATACTACAAGTATATAAACAAACATATACTGTAAGTTCATAAACAAATATATACCGAAAGTACATATCCACATATTTGTTTAGTTTATAACAAAAACTTTAATCTCAGCCTTAGGATGTTTTCACTGAACATGTCTACTGAAAAAAACATAGGAATTTTACTCTTTAAAAGTTAATGATGATTAAAATGTGTTTATGCCTTCCTGATAACTGTAAACACACCCGACATAGAAAATGAACAATAAATTAGTGACTGAATTTAAAATGTTATTTTTGTAATTCATACCTAGCTAATGCCCAGAGAGCAAAACCAAGCCCACTGTAGGGGTCGAGGCAGAGACATGCCTCACGGGAGGGGTAAAACTCACACTGTAACTTTATACATCTACACAAGGCTGTGGCAGCGGCATGTGACATCTGAAACATAAAATAACTTTCAGTTTTGTTCAATAACAAACAATTCAAAATGTTAACACATGAACATATATGTCTTTTTTGACAATCTGTGAAAACTGCTGATTAGAAACATCATTTGTCCCGACTTTAATGCAGAAAAAAAATGGCAAAGTATTGTTTTCCCTTGCTACTTACCTTGATTTGTAAACGCAATCTAGTTTTAGTCTTGGGTAAGATCATGTAAAGCTCTATCTAAACCTAAGTTTGTATAAAGGTGTCTTATAATATGCAACATACTGTGATACATGTAAGGACTTTTCTGTAACATGACAAAAACTGACAAAGCAATCAATACTACAAATAGTCATGACGAAAACGACATGAACAACAGAGAACCAACCTTTACCCCTGCGAGCATGCCTGTGGTAGAAACACTGAAGTCGAGGTAACATATCATCTCTGGTGTAGGAGCTTTATATATAGCTGTCAACTTCTTCTTTGGTAGGTCATCTGAGTCCAGGAGAGTAGGCCAAGCACGTGCTTCCACCACACCCATAGCCTCCTGCAGGGATAAATTGCCACATGTTTATACAAACAAAAGAACAAACTTCCTACATGATTTCACCTTGAATGCTTTAAAGATAAGGCTTGGCTCAAGATAAATACTGGGGCAAAATAAATGTGTTTTATTGGGGTTTAACACCAGTTTAACAGCTAAGGTCATATCCCGGCGGTCAGTCCACCTAACCAGTGTTCCTGGGTATCCAACCAGTTTACTAACCAATTTCTCGGCAAGTGACTGACTACTCCCTTACTTGCTTCAGAGGTGAGGGACAAATAAGCTATAGATCAACTATCTCGGAGAAATTTTGCCAGCCCTGATGGGGACTGATCCAGGATCGTCAAGTTTGATAATCTGATGCTCTACCGATTGAGCTAGCTGGGGCGGCTGGGGCAAAATAAAATTAAATGACTTAATTGTTTTCTATCCTAACTTAAATATTGAAAGTACCCCTGTTAAACTTCACTTGGAGGATAAAAAATGAAAATTAGAATCAGTTATCTCACCTTTGTCCTAAGCAACTTGATAATGTTGCTATTGGTAATGATAGCTGAAGATTTGGAGACATCTACAATCATTTTTACAGTAGGTAGTGTGGTTGTCACATTTTGTGGGTGGGGTGGTCGTATAGTCACTGGTACACAGCCTGAAATAAGCATTAAATATTCCTAACAATCTTCAAGGACGTATCCGACCCTATTCAGTGTCATTATGTCAAGGTTTTGTTAAGTTTGTTTTTTATACTAAGTAGAAGTGTATTTCCTGACAATGGCTTTTTTTCATGACGTTTAAAACTTCTTACTTGTATATCTAGTTTCTTCAATTTCAAGCCTAAAATAGTTTTAAGTATATATGTCTTTTTCCAAAGAACACTGAAATTTAGGCACAGCATTTTTTCTCCCCTTCAAAGACCAGCACCAGCCATCATCTCAAGAGATGTTTAGCAGACTTTCATTTCCACTGAAATTGCATTCTGCTCAATAGAAACCAGGCCAACATATGTACTGTTTGCTGATCACTTACCAACATATGTACTGTTTGCTGATCACTTACCAACATATGTACTGTTTGCTGATCACTTACCAACATATGTACTGTTTGCTGATCACTTACCAACATATATACTGTTTGCTGATCACTTACCAACATATGTACTGTTTGCTGATCACTTACCAACATATGTACTGTTTGCTGATCACTTACCAACATACAGACATCCATAGAAAGCTGCTATCAGTTCTATACCAGGCGGGTACAACAGGGCTACATGATCTCCTGTGTTGAGTCGCCCCTTCTCCATTAACAAGCATCCAATCCTCTCAGCACGCTTGTGCAGTTGTGAACAGGACATTGATAACTGTATTTGAACCTGAAACACATACAGCTCAACATGTTAAACAGAAACAACTTAGCTGATAATATATAAAACTGAAGCCAGAACATTACAGCTGATTCTACAGCTGGATACTTTTCACATCTACCATGGTTTGATAAAAACATGGAGAAAACGTCTCAAATGTAAGCTTTAAAGAATGCCTCCTTTTTTACACTTCTGTATAAGAGTAGAGCATATATGTAATTTATTTTTTTATGTTTTATAAATGAAAGAAACAGAAAGGTGCTACAGCTTGTCACTATCATTCAACTACAGAATTCAAGAATTATAATCAGTAACAGTCATCATAAGTCACATGTTCCAGCCAACAAAATTAACCAAAATTATCTTTATAATCTGAAAATTTCTTTCACCAACAAATCCAAGTGCAGTGCATGTCTGTATTTTCAAATAAGAAAAGTTTAAAGTGAATAGTTCAACTGGCAACTTCACAAATTTAAAGTACTTTGTTAGTAAATAGTCAAAGGTAAAATTTAATAAAGACATATGGAACACTGACACAAGACATAATTGAATTCCTTTACCAAATGAAGAGAAAAGTATTTGAAAATGGACACAATGAAATGGAATAAACTGTTGCTTTCTAACTTGAAATAAAAAGACTAACAAACCATAGGTTATCTACAATGAGTTACCCAGTTCTGTTCAGTAATCAAAGCTCACTACACATGTACATCTCTTTATTCAAGACTCCAGTATGCTACCAAGTATAATGTTGCCATTGGACACTACTTCACTTTATTCTTTATAATGCAGCAGAGTTCAACAGACTTGGTATAAGACAAGTACTTTCAGGCCTGAAATGGCTATTTCCCAAACCCGAACCTTGCTTTTGTTTAAATATGATATCAAAGTCTGAAATCTGAAAAAGTTAGTGTAACAGCAGGACTCCAGAAAAACAACTCAAAGCCTTCTCACTCACGTCCACATCAATGATGTGATAAAATGACAATGGCTCACTACATGCATGTTACAAGTAACTTAAGCTTCAAACTATGTTTTATTATGATATGGGTGATAATAAATACCTTATTTGCTGATAATGTAATAACATATATGCAGTCTCATATGACATATTTACTTCACAGCAATTAACTGACATGCCATTGGTTAAGCTTAGACACTTAGGTGAAGAAAACAATTATTTATCATTTTAAAAAAATCCTGTGTAGCAAGAATTGGAGTTTAGTTTTCAAGTTTCTTAAACTTACCACTGGTTTCTGATCAGTATGTTCACTCACAGGAAGAAAACAATCAAATAATGTCAACAAGGTTGAAAGAAGCAACCACCTGGTAAAGAGTTTTACCCCACCCCACCCATCCCATGTCAACAAGATTGAAAGAAGCAACCACTTGGTAAAGAGTTTCACCCCACCCCATCCATCCTATGTCAACAAGGTTGAAAGAAGCAACCACCCGGTAAATACTTTTACCCCACCCATTCCATGTCAACAAGATTGAAAGAAGCAACCACCTGGTAAAGAGTTTCACCCCACCCCATCCATCCCATGTCAACAAGGTTGAAAGAAGCAACCACCTGGTAAATACTTTTACCCCACCCATTCCATGTCAACAAGATTGAAAGAAGCAACCACTCCCACCCATCCCACGTCAACAAGATTGGAAGAAGCATCCACCTGGTAAATACTTTTACCCCACCCATCCCATAAGCTTAGACACTTAGGTGAAGAAAACAATTATTTATCATTTTAAAAAAATCCTGTGAAGCAAGAATTGGAGTTTAGTTTTCAAGTACCTTAAACTTACCACTGGTTTCTGATCAGTATGTTCACTCACAGGAAGAAAACAATCAAATAATGTCAACAAAGTTGAATGAAGCAACCACCTTGTAAAGAGTTTTACCCCACCCCACCCATCCCATGTCAACAAGATTGAAAGAAGAAACCACTTGGTAAAGAGTTTCACCCCACCCCATCCATCCCATGTCAACAAGATTGAAAGAAGCAACCACTTGGAAAAGAGTTTCACCCCACCCCATCCATCCCATGTCAACAAGGTTGAAAGGAGCAACCACCTGGTAAATACTTTTACCCCACCCATCCCATGTCAACAAGACTGAAAGAAGCAACCACCTGGTAAAGAGTTTCACCCCACCCCATCCATCCCATGTCAACAAGGTTGAAAGAAGCAACCACCTGGTAAAGAGTTTTACTCCACCCTTCCCATGTCAACAAGATTGAAAGAAGCAATCACCTGGTAAAGAGTTTTACCCCACCCATTCCATGTCAACAAGATTGAAAGAAACAGCCACCTGGTAAATACTTTTACCCCACCAATTCTATGTCAACAAGATTGAAAGAAGCAACCACTTGGTAAAGAGTTTTACACCACCCATCCCATGTCAACAAGATTGAAAGAAGCAACCACTTGGAAAAGAGTTTCATCCCACCCCATCCATCCTATGTCAACAAGGTTGAAAGAAGCAACCACCTGGTAAATACTTTTACCCCACCCATTCCATGTCAACAAGATTGAAAGAAGCAACCACCTGGTAAAGAGTTTTACTCCACCCTTCCCATGTCAACAAGATTGAAAGAAGCAACCACTTGGTAAAGGGTTTTACAGCACCCATCCCATGTCAACAAGATTGAAAGAAGCAACCACTGGTAAAGAGTTTTACCCCACCCTTCCCATGTCAACAAGATTGAAAGAAGCAACCACCTGGTAAAGAGTTTTACACCACCTATCCCATGTCAACAAGATTGAAAGAAGCAACCACTTGGTAAAGAGTTTTACCCCACCCTTCCCATGTCAACAAGATTGAAAGAAGCAACCACCTGGTAAAGAGTTTTACCCCACCCTTCCCATGTCAACAAGATTGAAAGAAGCAACCAGTTGGTAAAGAGTTTTACACCACCCATCCCATGTCAACAAGATTGAAAGAAGCAACCACCTGGTAAAGAGTTTTACCCCACCGTTCCCATGTCAACAAGATTGAAAGAAGCAACCACTTGGTAAAGAGTTTTACACCACCCATCCCATGTCAACAAGAGTGAAAGAGCAACCACCTGCTAAAGAGTTTTACCCCATCCTTCTCATGTCAACAAGATTGAAAGAAGCAACCACTTGGTAAAGAGTTTCACCCCACCCTTCCCATGTCAACAAGATTGAAAGAAGCAACCACTTGGTAAAGAGTTTTACCCCACCCTTCCCATGTCAACAAGATTGAAAGAAGCAACCACTTGGTAAAGAGTTTCACCCCACCCTTCCCATGTCAACAAGATTGAAAGAAGCAACCACTGGGTAAAGAGTTTTACACCACCCATCCCATGTCAACAAGGTTGAAAGGAGCAACCACCTGGTAAATACTTTTACCCCACCCATCCCATGTCAACAAGACTAAAAGAAGCAACCACTTGGAAAAGAGTTTCACCCCACCCCATCTATCCCATGTCAACAAGGTTGAAAGAAGCAACCACCTGGTAAATACTTTTACCCCACCCATTCCATGTCAACAAGATTGAAAGAAGCAACCACCTGGTAAAGAGTTTTACCCCACCCATTCCATGTCAACAAGATTGAAAGAAACAGCCACCTGGTAAATACTTTTACCCCACCCATCCCATGTCAACAAGATTGAAAGAAGCAACCACTTGGTAAAGAGTTTTACCCCACCCATCCCATGTCAACAAGATTGAAAGAAGCAACCACTTGGTAAAGAGTTTTACCCCACCCATCTCATGTCAACAAGATTGAAAGAAGCAACCACACCCACCCATCCCATGTCAACAAGATTGAAAGAAGCAACCACTTGGAAAAGAGTTTTACCCCACCCATCCCATGTCAACAAGATTGAAAGAAGCAACCACTTGGTAAAGAGTTTTACCCCACCCATCTCATGTCAACAAGATTGAAAGAAGCAACCACTCCCACCCATCCCATGTCAATAAGATTGAAAGAAGCATTCACCTGGTAAAGAGTTTTACCCCACCCATCTCATGTCAACAAGATTTAAAGAAGCAACCACTTGGTAAAGAGTTTTAGCCCACCTATCCCTCCAACATGCATCTTTACCACTACAGAGCATTAAATGCAAAAATAAACTACTATAGCACTATTTCTTCTTCTATTTCAGGCTATCACTGTGACAAGTTTCCATACTTCTTGTGTGATTTCCCATACATTATGTTACCCTAATCAAGCCATTCACTGTTCAGTTCCCTACATCTAACTCTCCTTTTTATCTTCTTCATAACTTGTACGCAGCTTAATGACATTTTATAGGGGTGTGTGGATGAATGGTTACATGAATAATGTGTCAGCTGATGAGAGTAAGAGATTATAGCCTGTCAGCCAATGAGAAAGTGGGTTACAAATCCGCTATACCTGTGGAGGCCAAGCTTTTCCCGATTGTCCATGCTGGTAAAGAATAAAATTGTCAACTTAAATAATCTGAAATATATGTATCTGTGAAGATCTCCTGATATTAATATTTCTCTTTTATAGATGCTTTCTCTGAGACGTTACACTATACAAGCAAGAACATAAAACAAATATACATCACTTAAATATCCTAGACAAGACATGGAAACAAAACAGAAAGCATTTCTACAAACAGGCTGAAAGATTACAAAGCAAACAGTATCAAAAGAAATGTAAAGTAAAAGGGACATTTTCAATGAGATAATTTATGAGTGAAAGGGAAAACAATTCTCAAGCACTAAAGAACCCAGTCTCATGCATCTCAGAAATTCTTTCAAATATCCTTGTAACAAAAACTAAGCCAAAAAAACAGAAGAAGAATCTTTTCAAACATGAAAAGATATTAAACTCTTTACTTTTATTTTCTTCCCAAAAAAGGTTTCAAAGTAAGCCTTCAGTCTTTTAGGAAATGGTAACTTAACTGAATACATCTGGATCAATCTTAAACAGCCATTATTTATATTCAAACACTTTAAAACTTTCTTTCTCATGGTTAAGTTTCAAAGAACTGTGCATTTAACTGTTTTTTTAAGAAACCAACTATGGTAAGGTTTTTAAATCTTCAGATGGAAGAAGGCACAGGATCAACATAACAAGACACCAAAAACAAAAATCTACATCAAAATCTATTTCTACATATAGTTAAGCATAAAACAAACAAAAAACATATTTAATAAAGTATAAAAGAGAAAATCTGAATATATACAGACGTAATAGCAAGTATGGATAGAATGTTATAATTACCTTTGAATTGAGCAAAGTGAACAGATTGTGGTCTGGTGTTGCCTGAGCTCTATAACGTAAAATTTCTGTCAAAAACTGGTGCTGAAATACAATCATGTCATTACATTTTCTGTTAACATTTTCTTTTTTTTTGTCCAAAAAAAAAAATTGACTGGCTAACTGTGCAGGAAATGACTGACAGAAACTATGATTCCTGCACAGTCTATTCTCACAGCAGAAAAGTAAGCTTTTGTACGAGTTACTTTAAAGGACTTGAACACATTCATTAAAATTAAAATTCTAAAATAGCACAAAGTAACATTTTAACCAAAATTCTTTGTTGCACTTATATAATCATTCACCATCTCCATCCATTAGGATTAACACATGTATAACCATATATCTACTTGGACACAAATGTAAGATTCAAATCTAGCCTTACATCAAAACCTTATTGCCTATATATTAAGAAAAGCACAGGGTTTTTTTTAGATAAAACAACAACAACAAACAGAAAACTGCATATTTACCTTTTTGGAACCATCACCCTCCTCATCAGCCATGTTGAGTTCTCTCCCTTGAGCCCATGCCATTCTGGCCCCCTGAACAATATTTCCTACATGTACTGCTGATGGTGTGACATCACGGTCTGGTCTGTGTTCCCGAGGTTTAGGTAGGTTGGTTACACATGTGTGAGGGCACATTAACACATTGGCAGGATGTAAGGAACCCTCTAGAAACTTCTTCCTCGTTTCATGAAGATGGATTCCTCCTAGAGGCGTCTGCATTTGAGATCAGAAAATTGACAATAACATGTATTCTTGTGACATATGTAAATGAACTTACTTTAACTGTCAAGATGAGTTACATATAAGATCAAACCCACCTCTTCTAGTCTGACCTTTTGCTTGCAAACTACCAAACCAGGTAAGAATTCATATATATCAACCTATTATTATAAAACCTCTATTTGTTCCTTATATTTCTTTTGCTGTCCCCTAAAGCTATTCAGGCACCTAAAACTTACCTTGGGGAGATAATTTGGTGGTACAAGGGCTAGACAAAATACGCCAACTTGATGTATGCTGTCAACAGCTTGTAGAACTCGGGACATCCACTGAAAACTCTCCTCCTCTGGACAGTCGGGACGCTGCTCGGCTATTATCACAATTCTTTCATCCTTCAATACTTCTATTGAAAACACAGCAATCCTGTAAAATGTGCACAGATGTATTAGCTATGAGCAACAAAAAGACACTGCTTTAGAACAGCAATCCTAACAATACATACAAATCTGGTAACAAATGGGAACAATTCAAACACAAGAAATAACAGAGAAATGACTTTTCTACATTACAGCTGGCTTTCAGTGTCCCAATGTCTGGGTGTACTTGTTGCCAAAACTCATGCTTCTTATATGCCTTTAGCACTGATACTTTCAAAATCTATTTCATTAACTATGCTTTTGCATAAACGTTCAATGTAACTACAACTAGAGTTATCACTGAATGTTATCAATACCCCAAAAACTGGCCTTATCAGAGGAAAAGGGGAAATACAGAATGTGTCATGCACATCTAAACATACAGGTCATCAAGCACACTGAGTTTCAAATCAATAGTCCCAGAAATGTGGAAGTAGTTCATGTCATAAGATTTTGCTATGACAGGCTGTAAAACTATAAAGCTTTCACTGGTAGGCATAACAAATGAATCTCCTACATCTACACTTATTGGTGAACATGCACACCAAGTTTCAAACTGGTAGTCCTAGAAATGTGGAAGCAGGTTGCATCATAAGATTTCTGCAATGGACTGACCAACCACCCACAAGACAAACCGACCATAACCGATGACTCCTAAATACCCCCACAAACTTTGTTGGTATAATAAGATTATGCTATAAACTTTGCAAAGAGACAACAACTCAATTACCTCCCTCTGTAGATAAATTTCATAGGTTCTACTGCTAACACTGTTGCTATAATATCATCTGTGTTATGTCTTCTGTTTGAGATCTGCATTAAACCTTCCTTACTTCCACATACAAACACCAGACCACCCTGAAACATTGTTGAAATCAGTATGAATATCACATTTTACATGAAACAAAATTTATCCCTTAGGCATTAGATTATCACACAAAGCAATGCTTGTATCAGCCTGTATGACAGTTCTACATACCCTATCTGAAAAAATAATTAAATCTAACCAATATTTCAATTTTCCTTTCATTTTATTTTTTCAATCCTTTTTAAGCATCCAACAATCCTGATTAAATAAGTAAGTGCCATTTTACTTACAGGACCAAGAAAACCTAGTAAGCCTGTCCTGACATATATCTTGTCCCCGGCTGGTCTTCCATCACTTTGTAAAGGTTGAACCTACAATATTTGTATTTGTATTATTTTACATAAGAAGCATGATCATGATATCTTCAACGACTGTACAGTAATGGTAATTCATAACAATATATTTTCTAACATAACCATTTCTGATGTCACCTGGGCTAGCACAGGCAACTGTAAGGATGACATTAAATCAAATGAACTACAATACCAGCTAGCGAGACATCTAGAACAATGACTAATTCATATTATCATATCTTTTTACCTTTCATCCAGACTTGAAGCTTACCTGGAATGTATTAACAGTGATCCCCTGCAGGCCCCAGTACTGAATCCCTGTATAGCCAGCATATACACACAGCTCGCCCACCTCATCTGTCTTACAGAGGTATGGAGCCCCCTCTATCTTCACCACAATCATCACAGCTGAAAGTGAACAATTACTTTTGTTTTACAGTAATACAGTAATTCTGATTACTTTCATTGTTTTCAGTAGTGGGTTATTCAGTAAATAATATAAACAGCAGTAGAGTCAAACATGTACTCACAGACATAAAGACAAGAAGTGGTCTCTGAATAAATAGGCCCTTTAATACAAAGAGATATAAAGGAGTACTGATAAAATACAGGTAGCAACAATTCTTTTAAGTTGTACAAAGGACCATAACTCTAGTGTTCTTAATAACTTTATAGATTTACAAGTCACCATTCATGCACAAGTTAAGTTTCACTGAAACTCCCTTATCCACCTCATAGATTCGGGGGCAGAAAACATTTGAAAAAGGACATTCACCATTCAAGCACAAGTTAAGTTCCACTGAAACTCCCTTTTCCACCTCATAGATTTGAAGGCAGAAAACATTTGAAAAAGGACAGACAAAAGGACAGATAACTGTTGCCAGGCACATACAATTAGGTAAATGACATGACCTTACAGGGTAAGTTTAATCCATAGAAGCCCCTTAAACAGTTTAAGGAATGAAGCAACATACAATTATCACATACAGTTAAAATAGAATATACAATTTGAGAAGACTTACCACCAGGCATAACTTGTCCACAGTCCTGCAGCGTGAGAGAGGTCAGACTGTTCTCACTGTCTACACGCACCACACCATAGCTCAGACCCTGCATAGATAAGATACCACGACCAGTAGCACTTGAACTGGTTCTGCCAGGCCTAGAACACAAAATACACAACTGAAAACAACTTCAATCATACAAAAAACACAGAACTTCAGCACTGTCTGTACAAAATAAATCAAATGTTTCTTTACCAAATAAAATCAGTATTTATAACATCATTTGTCTGGTATACGGTATTTATACTGCTTTTAAAAAAAACATGTGGATATTGCTTAATATAACTCAAATATACATTTAGTCTTGTTATTTATAGTACAACTGTAACAACATAAATAATCCTGAAGTTGGAAGACCAGAAACACTTTTATATGTACTCTGGAATGGAAACTCTCCAGCAATACTGTTATAATACAAAGCTAAAAGTATAAAATTAGATTAATAATGTCACTCATACTAACAGAGTCAGTCTCCTAGACATATGAGACAACTGTTTCTTGTATCACCTTTACTTAAGTTCCCTAAACTACATGTATGTGCCAAGTAACAAGCAAGGCATGATGTAAGTAACATTTCCTTAACAAGCTGGTACAGCCACATTGAAACAAGCCATTTATGGTGTTTAAACATCTGACCCCCTCACTACAAAGACACAAGAATATTGTAATTCAAACTCTCACCTTCTTACAGAGACAGTCAGTGCTTCAGAGCTACTGGCACAGGGACATATAGCCTCAGGTTTCAATCCCTTGGCCTGGAAGGCGTTCAGGAATGCATCACATGAGGTCAGGGACCCTGAAAATATAGCAACATTTCATTTTGAAATACTTAAAAGTAAACTCTACCAGACAATTGTGTCTAAACAAATGACATGATTAAGAATTTCAACATAGACTTTATCATAAGACCTGAAAAACGAATCACAGCTGAGTATTTCTGCCATTACCTACAATACTATAACAATCTTTTATGATCTGGAGATATAGATCAGTTGATCTAGTACGAGGGCAAGTACATTTAAGTGGGAATGAGACTCTTCCAGCCAAATACAGCTGCCCAATAGCTGGATTGCCAGATCCAAAACTAAAATACCTGAATAATATTTATTCTGCATTCAGTATTTGTTATATGAACATATCTATAGCCAAAAAAGAAAAAACTTTTCAGTTTGTCTCTTTTTCAGCATTAACACACAGATATTTTGGAGCAAACAGCTGCTGATATCAGCATGACCATAATAAATGTCATATCAAGGGAGTCATGTGATTCATCATACATGGGCAGGCGTAAGACCACTATATTTTAACAGTAATGGTCTGGTATGCAAGAAACATCATGACCACACATCCAACCTACAAATCAGTATCTGTGCTGTTTCCTTACTGGTTTTTATAATTTTTTCAGGATCTCTCCATTCTGAGAGAACTGTAAATAGTACTGTCCCATCTGACAGAGGCAAGTCCATTTTAGGAGTAAAGGTAATGCTTACATGGATTTGCACCATCCGCCACAAGCAGTAATCTCAATGAGCCAAAGTTGACGTCTTTATGATCTTTCTGAGCTAACAGCCCCCAGTGCATATCTCGGGATTTCACGATGGCACATGAAGCTAAAATACAGAAATAAAGCATTTACACAGATGTCAACTTTTTCAATACAAAATGCCACACTTACA
Organism: Cyclina sinensis; assembly: GCA_012932295.1. NCBI lineage: Eukaryota > Metazoa > Mollusca > Bivalvia > Venerida > Veneridae > Cyclina > Cyclina sinensis. Next base: position 13,056,641 of record JAAONU010000009.1, on the reverse strand, counting down.
TAAAGGTCAAATGCTTACAGTCCAATTATCTATAAAAAGAAAATAGATACTAACTTTTTAAAATTACTAACAGACGACACAGTTTTGCAAAACTAACATAAACAGAACTCAAATGCCCCAGATCTCCACTGAGTTTTTGTTGCTTAAAAAAAACACCTGATATAGACAGCTCAGTTATTTTGCAATTATGTAAAAATAAAACATTTGTAACTACCACACTTAACAAATGACAGTCCATAAAAACTTGGATCTGCACATGAACAAATAATGTCACAGATAAAATGACTGATGACACAGAAAAAAGAAACTCGCACATTAGTTAAGACAAATACAGGACTGTCAAAAAAAATTGCAACAGGGTCATCTTAAGAGTTGGATACCCAATCAATTAACTCAGTTAAAAATCATAAAAGTTGCTACACAGAGGAGTATACAATACTTAGTTCACCAAACTGTAATGTTTTCCTAATAGTGACAGGGAAAACTGTTTTGTCCTTGTAGTGTATGGGCAACTCAATGTTAATTAAATGCCAAGCCATGTTCTCTTGGGTTTCTAACACAGTGGGCAAGCATTTTCCTTCCTCTTACTGTGAGGTATTTGCAAAGGGATGTTCATCAAATTTCTTGATTTAAACAAAAATGGTAAAAATATTCACTGTGATCAGGTTTACATGGGACTTACTTTCTGGCTAAGATCCCTCAACAAAGAGTAATAAATCTGCTATAGGTGCTCCAAGATCTCCCTGTATTTCATGTATACTTAAGCTAAAGTTACCTTTATACTTGGTGATCATTTTCATCCAGGAGGCTGGATCCACTTTCATCAAGGAATAAGGAATAAATATAACATGCATACCATTAAATACACTCTGAAATACAGAAATAAGATAGCCTTGGTCACTTAATACTCTAAAATACAGCAATATACTAACATGTACATGCAATGATTCGTCTACTATTTAGAAACAATAAAAACACAATTATCATTGTGTATATCAAACTGTGTGAAAATGGTTTGCCAATATCACCATTGTCTGATACTGCAACAGGGCAGGGAGAAAAACTGCAGTCATGATAATGTTGTTGTTTAGCAAACTCTGCAGATTTCATTAGGATTTGCTTTTCATTTGAATTTAATTACAAAGGCAAACATTTAAACCTGTGTAACATTTTATCATTTTAAGTGATTAGATGAGGAAATTAATCAAACACCACAAAACTTTTAATCTTAACCCTGCAGTCAGCTGATGACTTTGCCATAGCCACAATCAAAAACCTTGAAAAGCATACACAGCATTTGGTCAGTCCAAACAAACTCACCAACAAGACCAAATTTAAACTTTAGCAAGGTTCGAGTACAGAGAATTACTCTTCTTTTGATATCATTCACAGAGTAAAATACTTTTAAAATAATGTCTGCCATACCAAGAATCCTAGACCGTAAAACAGACACTGACAGTAACAGTGAAACAGCAGATACAAACAAACAGCAGATACAAACAAACAATAGATACAAACAAACAATAGATACAAACAAACAATAGAGACTTACACATAAAATACCATGCCATAGGCCAACATCACGTTTAAAATCTAGAACACAGACCATTACTTCACCTGAAAAAGAAAATATTTAAATATTACTAAGCACACTTTAATTTGCATATCTTGAGTTGGGTGTTAGGATTCTGCAATTCTTTGTGTAAGCAATGCTTTTTCACGGGTTAAGCATTACAAAGTTTCAGCAGAAATGTAATATTGTGAACTATCACTGAACTGAATTTAATGAAAGTTAATATTTGGTGACCTCTGGCAGCACTTTCATATAATCTCATCCCTTCCAATCTGGTTAACTAAAAGCAGAAGGCTAACCATAAAGCATTACAAAGATAATGCACTCTTTTTTCAAATCTGGATCAACTAAATGGTATAATTTATCTTTATTTATACCTCAATTTCATTTACAATGTTAATCTCCCATAGGCCACCGTGACATATAAGTACTGTCAGAAAAAATTTACTATCAGAAAAATACTGTCACCTGCTACAAAAGGTACGTAATGTTCAAAAATTATACTGTACCATTTGCGCATGCGCAATATCTATTTTTACATTTCCGTTGTAAACAGACGACAATAATGGCAAGCAACAAACGTTTTAAAGTTTAAAGTTGAAAAAAGTTGTTCATGGTTTGAATAGTTTTTCAGTATGATAAAATAAATGTTGCAAGTTAACAATTTTACTGTCACCCTGTCAGACATGTAATATTTATATAATATCTTGTATTGGAGTTAAGTCTCACTGTATCCGTACATACATGTACATACACAGTAGATTTTTATAATTTATATTTTTGCTCACCTTCTGTATAATTACAGGCAACAGTTAATGTTCTACAGTGACACAGTGCACCATTCCTCGTCACCGTGACACCAACAGTGCTTCCATCCTTCCCAGTGGTGTACTGAAAAAAGATTGCACATCCCTTCATATTGCAAGTTTACTTTCATCCCACTAAGTTCCAAATAACTCATTCATGTTAAAATCTGCAGAGAAACTTTCATTAAGAGGAGACTCTGATTGAAAAATGAGGACTGTACAAGTTAGTAATGTTGACAAATACTGACAAAAGTCCACTTCTCATATTCTTCTAGACCAAAACTAGTATATCAAACTTGGAAACTATATTATATTCTTTTGATTTTCACATCAATTATTAAAAACATTTAAAATATGTAAGTGGAACCTTCATTTCACAGTAATCAATTCCAGTCTCTGCTTCAGATGAAGATCTTGCGAGGTTGTAAAGTTTTATATAACTGTATGTTAGAGTCTCTGAGACAGAACTGTGTTAAATTTTCAACTTTTTATCACAAGGTAAGTCTTCTTACTGCCCTAGTCAAGCATAATATTTCAACAGTTAAAACAGTCTGATCTAACCATTACTTTTTACAATTTTCAAAAAGACAATTATTCACTTTTTAATTAAACTAATGTGTATTAGAACCTTGTTTCAAGACCTCTCCCCGAGAGTGCCATGGTTACTTTATGATTTTGGTTTACGGCTGTCACTTGGCCAGTGAAAAGTATTCTAATATGAAGAATACAGTGGGTAGTCATTCATGCAATTTTATGCATTTGATTTTAACTAACCACTTACTGGAATACTGGGCACTAACATAAAGAAGTTCTTCTACTTCTACTAAATCATATATTCAGTTTAGTTTAAAGTTAAACCAGATAAATGTATTTACATGAGCAAGAAACATCACCTACTAAACTTTGTATGCAGCATGCCTTACTCAGATTCAACAGTAGTGGTAAATCAGTGCTTAACATTAACCACATATATATCTTAGCTTACTTACATGCCACTATGAAAATTCTGACCTAAAAATTTGCTGTACACATCTCTAGCCTATAATGAATTTATACTCACCAATAAAGAAAAAGTTAAGAAAAAGTTATTTTCCCACATCAACAACATATTACAACGATTTAACAAATAACTAAATCTGCATTACATTTCAAATTTGACAAAGTCTTAAACTGGAAAAGTCTAAGTTTAAGTTTTCCCTTCAATTTGTTTTGTATAGAAGTTAATAGCTTGATATTCATTGCCTTTACATTAATTTGTATTCTCTATCTACCACAATATAAGGAAAAGGCTAAAAGATTCTGTGAGACAATTTCTCCAGTGATCTTGCTGCAACTGATCATTAGAGACTTTATATCTCTTTTGAACTGGGTGTAAAGTTAAGTATTAATGAAAAAGAAATGAGAAACTCGGAAAGGTTAACAGTGCTTTGGAATAAAGTGAAAATATTACTAAGTGTAGGCAGGCATTGTGAGATGCAAGAACATGCTAGATTTGCCAACAAGATCATATAGCTCCACTTTCTTCAGTCACCAGTTAAAGAAAGAAGTCAAGGCATTTTATATACTGCAAAGTTCAACTTGGTTGAAACCCAAACAAAGCATGCATAGCTTAAAAACAATAGCATTGTCTGTCATTCTTTCAGTTCATTTGTGTTCTCTTAACAGATGTAGTATCAAAGGCAAGAAAAGTTTATCAGCATTAAAGCAAATCAGGTAAAAAAAAAAAACAGAAAGGAGTTTAGCAAAACAGTCTAGACTAAGTCAATCATTCACTACACACATGCAATTACAACATGCCATCAACATCAGAGCTGCATCCAAGAAAACATTGAAACTTCAACTCTCCAGTAGAACACCAGTCAAAAATTCTGACTGAAACAAATACTAAGAAACTCAGAGCACGTTTATTTCAGACCACAAACTGCACAGACTAACATGCCTGGGGAAAAGCTATAACTTAGATACAAAAACAGTAAACAATACTGCAGGTAACCAAAAATCTTTTTTTCTTGAGGTTCAGGTAGACTTAAATATCCATGTTATGTTGCTTTGAAGTTTCCATACAAAAAATTACATCAATTTGGACATTGGCATTAAATCACATAGTAATAAGCTGCAGTTATGACTTACTAGTAAAATAATCCAAAAAAAAAAGAATTATGTTTTGAAATTTCTTTTTCTATGTATGTATTTTGCAAAAAAATAGGATTTTTTTTTGTTCTTTTCAGAAGATATATCAACATTTCAAACTGCATGAAGCTCTTCTGTGTATATTAAGGTGTGGCAACACGTCTTGTGTGTTACTATATTTAGATTGTCTTGGTTACCGTATCGGAGCGATTCTGTATTTCCTTTACCTCCACATACGCTGGAACATCCTCGGAGGTTTTGGGCGGTGGCTGCCAATCTTTTGGAAGTTTAGACATACTGTCAGTAGACAACCAACTTAGCCTGGGCCAGCCTGCAAAATAGCCTAGTATGTTAGTTTATGAAGTTTTATGGAATAGTCTAAAATCAACCTACAACTAAATCAAGTTTCAGGTCAGTGACCTTCAAGCATTTAAAGAACAACATTAAACCTCACCTAAAAACTGGCACAGAACCAAACCTTTGCTGAAAGTAACAGTAAACCCACCATTTTAGCTCATTTGGTATGACATCTAACAGGGAGCAAGGGGTCACAGATTTGAAACCTATTAGGGAATGTGATTTCTTAGAACCCTATTTTGTAAAGTCTTACCTCAACAACTATGCCAGTCAGCAGAACACCTGACTGGAGCTATGTTTAAGTATGATATTTCAAAATCCTATGATGCCAAGTCTTACCTCTGAAAGTGACAACATCTCCGTTAGCTGTTTTACTGAGGCCTTTGAGACAAGCTTCTGATGTAAGAGCATGACACACATTCAGACTACCCAACATAAATCCCACCCCCTGTCCACCAGCATCCTGAAATATAGAGACACTAAGTCATTCAAAAGATACAAGAACTAAAACAACAACAAAGGTCAATTTGTAAGTCAATTAAGTATAACACAAATTCTACTTGAGAAAAGAAACTGTTATAACTGAACAGACATACCCGTCGTGAAGTGGGGACCTCGACTGGAACTGGTACTACCCCAGCCATCAGACATCCATAGAAGCCATTGATAAATGATATAGGATCATTATTAGGGTAAACAAGGGCCACCTGCAACAGAAAATATAAGTATATTGTAAGACTGAATCTCCTGATTTTCTAAGTTTAACACTGCCTTATAAAGCATGTCTCATCCTCTTATTTCATTTACCAGAATTATAGGAAAGTGGATCACAAACAAGAAGAAAAACTGAATTGTTAGAAAGATATGATAAGTCTATTTTCTTTTTTTCTGTCCCCCCCCCCCCCACCCCACACTCCCTTTCCCCCATCAGTTGTAAGATTTCACTAAAAAAAGGACAAAATTCAGACGACAGACAGACCTCTTCTAACAGTGGCAAGGATGGGTATCATTAGAAAGATGTTTTGTCTGTAACTTGACAATTTACTTAATCATTACAGAAAATCTTAGTATTAAGACTGTTATTTAAGTCGTGTCAATTCATTAATACTTCTTCCATCAGATAATGTGACATGAAGATTTACAGAGGAGTTAAGCAGAGGAGAACTGACCCTGTCTCCAGGTTTAATTGGTACCTCCCCTTTCTGGCCCACTTTGTTCAGCAGGTAATAGGCTATCTTCTGGGTTTTGCTCAGTAACTTCCCTGAAAACAAACAACCATATATAGTACATAAATGATTTTGTAACAGTTTATTTCAGTTATATGCATGCACGTAGCTTCACCTAGTTCTTGGATCTGTGTTTAACAAAACTTAACATTCTTTAATATTAATGGGACGAATAGGGATATGGAACTTAAATGGATATTACAAAATATAACCAACAAACATTACTAGTACAATCACAGTAAGATCTGGACCAGACATACCATATGTGAGATTGACTGTAGGTTTTCCATTCTGATCTAACACTGTGACTGCTAGAGCCTTATATGTGGAGGAACCATAGCGATGTAATGCTGCTTCTAGATTACGTGGTAATCCAGACGGAACCTGTAATAAATCAAACTCATTGTTCATATAACTCATCTGTGAATCTACATTTATTTATAAGATACTTCTATTTTTATTTTAGCCTTTTTGCTACAGCATATGCTCTCATTTGACATCAAAATGTTTTTTGAGGCTAATATAAATATTCTGTCTTATATTAATTTCTAGATTTCAAGCAGCTATCTTCTAATCTCTTTTCAACACCAAGTTAACCATTAACCTACCACAAGCTGATCTCCTGGTACAGGTGTCAGGGTGCTACCCTCAGGTTTCGGGGCATTAGGGTCTGCTGGGGGAGCTGAAAGAGAAACCCACATGCATTACTTTGTTGAATATGAAAGGTCCTATTTTAAATAAGTATAATGTTGATAAAAGAACAGTTAAAAAATTCTATTTCTTATCTTTTATTACACAGATTAAACTGGTTATATGTTTACAGAATCAACTGTCAATGTCATCAAAATAAAATTTAAGAATTTTTGCTTCATCAAGATCTGACCTGGTCAGCTGGAATAATGATAAATGCTATCATGTGAAAAGCAAACTGACTATTAAATTAATAAAACAAAAGAGCCATTATAGCCCTAAACTGCTCACCTGACTGTAAGTGCAACAATATAATGGATTTATCAAAATGAAAGAAAGAACTAGAAAAGCAGCATACATGCAAAATTTCAGAATTTTCTGACATTTTTTTACAGAGTTTGTCTATAAAAGTCATTTAAAACATCTGACTTAGGGGTAAACCAAAAATCAGTCCTGTCGCAAAATTTGAAGAACCTTGCTAGAAATTCACTAGCAATGGTACATACCAATTTTCAGAAGTCTCAACATGATTTGTGTCAAGAAAATTTCTAAGAGTTAGTCTATACAAGTGTTCCTAAAAACATCTCACCCCAGGGCTGGAGCCAAAAATGATCCCAGGGCAAAATTTGAACATTCGTTGTAGAGGTCAGGACTTTGGGCCTTGTGGCATCAGACAAGAAGAATCTAAAAGATTTTTCTATATATATTTCTATGTAAAACATGTGGCTCCTCAGGCAAAGGATATACTTTGAACAATCCTGATAATGTCCATTAGATAATGCTACATAACAAAGTTTAGAGAAATAGGCCTGCCCTTGGGCTTTAGACAAGAAGATTTTTTAAGTTTTTCATTTGTTTCCAAAGCAGCATGATGATTTCTGCATGAAATGGAACTCTTTGAACAACTTTTGTAAAACTCAAACAAAGAACATTTGTGCCAAGTTTGATCAACTTTGACCAAACAATTAAGGAGGTGATGTTGTTTTAAGCAGAAGAAGACACACCAAGCAAGACACAGGGCAATCACAAAAGTTTACCTTGCGCATGTTATGTACAGGTAAGCTAAACAGTTATTGGTTATTACAAGAAAGAAATAACTGTCCAACAGTCACAGTGAAACATACAAATGAATGCATTTTGAGTGTTATTCTTATCTTCTTTGTATCACAGAATTAACAACCAGAAATTTGGTATAAACTGACGACATCTGAGTTCAGAACTGTACTAATATGTAAGAGGTAAAAGTTAACAGATATTCTACACTGATTTTCTACAAAGATCACCTTTAATGTCTGAGTATTCATGCATTTCTATTATAACAGGCAGCCATGCTGTAGTCAATCTATATTTCAGAAAATCTCATTTAATACATCCCAACTAAGCACTTGTCTGGGTACTAAAGATATAATGATCAGTGACAACAAACCTAGCCAATAAAGACTAACAGGAAATATAATCAGATAAACTTATATACTGGCAAGCAGTTGCTTCTGGTTACAATTTTGCTTCAATGATATTTAATTCAGTTTTGGCCATGATGCAAGATGTGACTATCAGCTTACACTGAGTGCTCTAAATGTGTCTAAAGATGACTGCAGTACATCCAACTTAAAAATCAGACTGCAACAGGTCTATGTAACATAGGGAGGGGCTTCCTTCACAAGAGGCATACTGTTATAGATAAGCAGGTTACATATATAACGCCTCAGGTCATGTACATAGTGTCTCATTACATTGGTTTTGTAAGTCAAGAAAAAAGTCTTGCTCTTGTTTCCTTGCAACAATGTTAACTGCAGAGTTTTACCAGGAAAAGACAATCTGATGCATTATAATTTAATTTCACAAAGAAAAAGATCCTTTAGTTTTCTTACCATCCACTTCGCCTAAAATATCACAGTCAATTCTTATTAAATTTTTAGTCAACCCTGTTTAAGTTAAACATGACCTGTAACTAAAACAGTATCAGCAGTCTTTCTGTAGCCCCCAACTGTTCAGTATGTAATGTTTTCAGTTTCCTTTCTGACATAAAACAACCAAATAAACAAGAGGGCCATGATGGCCCTGGATCGCTCACCTGAGTACTTTGGCTGTAGGTTTGCTGTTAAGCAGTTTTTCATTTTTTAATTGAAAATATGTAAGTGCCTACAAACCAAATATGTAAAATTTCAGTCAATAAATAAAGGCTCTATGACAGAAAGTAGAAATATCTATTATAAGCTATGGTGACCTTGACCTTGACCCAGTGACCTCAAACCCTACCCATGGGTAGAGGTCCATGCAAGGAACCTCTATAATGAATATCAAAGATATTGGTCTATAAATGAAGGCTCTATGAGGTACAGTAGATAAATCTACTTTTAGCCTCCGTGACCTTTAACCTAATCCAATAATTTGAAAAAGCTTGATAAAGTTTGCTTCATGCCAAATTTTAAAATTCTAGGTCTTGTGGTTTTTAAAGATTTTCTTCTATATTGTTATTTAAAACTTGTGACCCCTCGGGCAGGGCCAATAGTGACCCCAGGGACATTTTTCTAACAAACTTGGTAGAGGTCCACTAGACAATGCTACACACCAAATATCTAAGCTCTATAACTTACGGTTTCTGATAAGAAGATTGTTTTAAGATTTTCCTATATAACTCTATGTAAAAACAAGTGACCCCCGGGGCGGGGCCATTTTTGACCCAGAGGCCAGGATTTGAACAAACTTGGTAGAGGTCCACTAAACAATGCTACATACCAAATATCTTAACTGTAGGCCTTCTTGTTTCTGACAAGAAGATTTTTTAGTTTTTCCTATATAACTCTATGTAAAACAAGTGACCCCGGGGCGGGGCCATTTTTGACCCAGAGGACAGGATTTGAACAAACTTGGTAGAGGTCCACTAGACAATGCTACACACCAAATATCTAAGCTCTATAACTTACGGTTTCTGACAAGAAGATTTTTTAAGATTTTCCTATATAACTCTATGTAAAACTAGTGGCCCCTGGGGTGGGGTCATTTTTGACCCAGAGGCCAGGATTTGAACAAACTTGGTAGAGGTTCACTAAACAATGCTACACACCAAATATCTAAGCTCTATAATTTACGGTTTCTGACAAGAAGATTTTTTAAGATTTTCCTATATAACTCTATGTAAAACTAGTGGCCCCTGGGGCGGGGCCATTTTTGACCCAGAGGACAGGATTTGAACAAACTTGGTAGAGGTCCATTAGACAATGCTACACACCAAATATCTAAGCTCTATAACTTACGGTTTCTGACAAGAAGATTTTTTAAGATTTTCCTATATAACTCTATGTAAAACTAGTGGCCCCTGGGGCGGGGTCATTTTTGACCCAGAGGACAGGATTTGAACAAACTTGGTAGAGGTCCACTAGACAATGCTACATACCAAATATCTTAACTCTAGGCCTTGTGGTTTCTGACAAGAAGATTTTCAATTCTTCCCTATATAACTCTATGTAAAATCAACTGACCCCTGGGGTGAGGTCAGTTTTGTCCCCAGGGACATAATTTGAACAAACTTGGTAGAGGTCCACTAGATGATGCTTCATACCAAATATCAAAGCTCCAGGCCTTGTGGTCACGGAGAAGAAGATTTTTAAAGATCCAACTTATAAAATCTATTTTTAGCTCCAGTGAACCAGAAATGCAATGGACCAGAACCATTTGAACAATCTTGGTAGAGCTTCATGCAAACATCCCAGGCAAGTTTCATTAAATTTGCCCCATTGGTTTCAGAGGAGATGTCGTTTGAATGAAAAGTTGACGACGGACGGACAACGGACGACGGACAAAGATTGATCAGAAAAGCTCACCCTGAGCACTTTGTGCTCAGGTGAGCTAATAAAAAACAACAGCAACTGAATAACACAATTTACATCAGAAATAATATATTCCAATAACTTGCAGTCCAAAATAATCGGATTATCATTAACTAAAAAGAAAAAAAATCTTGCTATACAAAAATTACCACATGCCAGATATCACGTTAATACACTGCACTTTGAAACCCAGGCAACTATTAACCATCCATTTTTCAAGCTTACATTTTCCACCAAATTTCAGGCTTGCTATTTCACAAGCTCTTTTAAACCTGAAATTTCTTTTTTCCAGCAGCAAATTAACATTTTAGATATAACTACGGAGAATATCAGAGAGCCTCCAAGCCTAAAATCAGCACTAGACGTAAATAATATAGCGCTTTAAATTTTCTATGTGGAAAATGAAAATGAAATATGATAACAACTGAAATATGATAACAACTGAAATATGATATAATACTTACATTCTAAAGCCTCGTCGTCCTCTACAAAATATTCTGTCAATGGTTTTCTCTTTGGTCTCTACAAATATACAAAAAATTCTCCATTTATTTCAGATGATTTTGATATCAGTTTAAACTTATTCAATTTAAATATCTGGGAGACAAGTTCTTGCAACTGCTATAAATAAATCCCTTTGCTGACTGTGCTCAATGGGTTAAAGCAAGTTTAAAGACACAATTTCTTAGGCTGATTTATGAATTGCAATCAGAATCGTCCCATTTAAAAAATACATTGTTGGAGCAGCTAGAGAATTTTAACTATATTAAACACAAGATTGAACACATTTCTATTCGTTATGTCAGAATACTGCCACCCAGTCCTTCAGACCTTTGATTATATATGGTAATTTTTTCATGTTAATGTGGCTGAACTAAACATCCTCAAAATTACTTTTCTAACAAGGAAACATACATTGTGCTTGTTCTAGTTTGTCGTAACCACAATTCAGTCTCATCAAGCTATTTCCAACCACAAACAGTACACACGAACACTTGTCTTACCTTTAGTGTGTTCATCAGCTGCTGGATCTTAGCTGCCACTTTACCTTGGTGTCTGGGGGCTGTAAAACACACAGTCACATGACATTACATAAGACGGTCATATGTCATATACATACTGTAAATAATACTGTAACATTGAGGAAGTTATTTCAGTTATAAACATATCCGATATGAAAGTCCTTCCTGAATGAAATGAATCCGGGTTTTTTTGCTATTTTTGTTCATCTTTTAATTTATTTACGTTCTATATAAAAGTTTACTGTAAAAATTATCAGGTTTCAAAGATGGTTTTCAACTTTAATAGAATATGAAACTTGCTTTGAGACAATTAAAGTTTCAAAAACAATCACATAATAATAATCATCATGATATAGATATACAAGGTGTGTTTTCTAAACTTATCTGAATATTTCCCTTCCCTCTAAAGATTCTTTATCTCTCATGCTCCTAGAGAACTCTTTTTAAAAGATCTATTTGACCTGTCATCCAGACAATTACAATTGTTTAACACTTACAATAGCCTCCAGTAATACCAAGTATATTTAATTAAACTTGCAATACAGACAACTGCAACAGTTTTAAATACCAACAGATACTCCTCTCTAAACTTGCAATACAGACAACTGCAACAGTTTTAAATACCAACAGATACTCCTCTCTACTCCTCTCTAAACTTGCAATACAGACACTTCAACAGTTTTAAATACCAACAGATACTCCTCTCTAAACTTGCAATACAGACACTGCAACAGTTTTAAATACCAACAGATACTCCTCTCTAAACTTGCAATACAGACAACTCCAACAGTTTTAAATACCAACAGATACTCCTCTCTAAACTTGCAATACAGACACTGCAACAGTTTTAAATACCAACAGATACTCCTCCCTACTCCTCTCTAAACTTGCAATACAGACACTGCAACAGTTTTAAATACCAACAGATACTCCTCTCTACTCCTCTCTAAACTTGCAATACAGACACTTCAACAGTTTTAAATACCAACAGATACTCCTCTCTAAACTTGCAATACAGACAACTCCAACAGTTTTAAATACCAACAGATACTCCTCTCTAAACTTGCAATACAGACACTGCAACAGTTTTAAATACCGACAGATACTCCTCTCTACTCCTCTCTAAACTTGCAATACAGACAACTGCAACAGTTTTAAATACCAACAGATTCTCCTCTCTGCTTGTGTCAGTGTTTAGACAAAATGTCCTCTATTCTCATAATACTTACAATCAGAGTCGAGGTCCATGCCAACATTTCCTGCCACCCTCACAGAGGGCACACCTCGACCTACCCTGTCTGCCTGCCTACTACTCTTGGCATTATTTGTAACATCTGGGGGCTGAGATATATGTTGTGCTGCAATGAACAAGTTTTTTTTTGTCTGTATTTTCATTAATTTAAAACTAGAAGACATTATTACAAAAAGCAAGCACACATGACTGAAAGTTATCACTCTGTACCAAACCAGAGTTCAAAACAGAATAATATAATCCAGCTGGCATACTTAACTTTAGGTTTAAAAATATACAGTCCAACTTAGTAAGTCAAACACAAAGGAGGACAACTTATACAGATGAGAAACTTTAAAACAGAAATAAAATACTACACATGACAACAACACAACTATTTCACAGTAAGAGTTATAATGTTAACAGCTTCTTTTCATTAATGAAGGGTTTACTTGTTCTCATTTGCTCTGTTCTATATAAAACTGTCTACTATACTGTTCAGGACAATGATAAATCACTTAATATTAGGGATGTCAACGAATACCTAAAACGGTATCCGGATACTCGTATAGACTATCCGGATACTCGTATAAAATCAACGACTAAACGATCTCAATGTTCCAATTTGTAGGCTTAACATTTGATGTATGTTTTACATACTGTTCCGGTAGTCATATTACAGGTGATAAGACAGTTTCACAAAACAATAACTGTTTTTGTATCTACGTGTAAATAAAGATGATAATACAAAGACATGTTGTTGACCGTTTTTAGTCTCCTCGTGGCCACTGAAGTATATTTTCCCGCCAATACGCATGTGCGGCAAGTCTAAGTTTCTAACGAAAACGTCATTCATCCGTTTATTGTTTCTTTATTTCTTCCATGGTCTGTCCTTTTTACTTTTTAAATATGATATGTCATTTAAACTTTTTTAAAGATATCATTTTAAAATCACCGTAGATCAAAATGTTATTTTATTAATCTATTCTTTCATACTGGTACATGTATTTATGCAGCTTACGGTACTATGTGAGCGCAAACAAAATAAGACAAAACAATGATTTCAAACGTGTTCTAATAGACTTCAAAACGTTTCTGTCTGTTTGTTTTTCGCTGTTTTGCTTTTCGATCACGTGAAGTATTTCCACACGTCGGATGCTATTTTAGGAGGCATGTTGCTGAGAATGGTTCTTATTTTTTTAGTATGAATGCTTTGGAATTCTAGAAAAGCATGATTGTTTGACACATTAAAATTATAACGCTTGTTTAAGAAAATCATTGATTGGATACATCGTTTGAGTACTCACATTTTGACTGGATATTCTTTTAGTATTGCGTTAAAACTATTACAGGATTATTTGCGGAAGTTACCGTGTGCCCCATAATTGCCATGTTTGACACTGCTAATCGATTTACAATGGGGCAAGATATTCTTATATAGACTCTATAAACACAATGGATTAAGGTATCGCGTTGTATCTTAGCAGTTTGCAAGACGAATACACGGCGTGCGACAGACAAACTTTATCAATAAACCAATTAAGTGATATGCCGCGGGCAGTCAATAGACACGATTTTGTTTAGCGTCATGAAAATTGTCAAATTAATTTTGCCAGTGTTTGATTTTTTTCTATCAAAGTTAAATTTCACTGTTATTTTTATTTTGTATATGAATATTTGTATAGAAAATTAGTATCCGAATACCAACATAGTATCCGGATATCCAAGTACTCGGATAGTCGTTGACATCCCTACTTAATATAACCTACATATACACTTACAATGTCTAGCACTCTGCATCACATCAGCTAATGCTTGCCGAGATGTGTTCCCTGGTATCTGGTATTTCACATATGCCGCACTCCTTGGTCTCTCAGAGTGTCGTGGTGAAGCACTGACATCCGAAAAGGATGATGATGAACTGGCCCCACTGTCACGTGACCGTGCCCCACGATGAAAGTTTCTGTTGGCTTCATCATCATATATACTATCATCATCTGATGATGATTCTGTAAGTACATAAAGGTCAAACATATAAATTATTTCTAACCAGTTTAAACTAATCAGTTAGCCAGTGTAAAAAGACTTCATAGAGAAAACACAGCAAACACATCATGTTAGTGTAAACACATCAAGTGGGCAAAATGCTCACTGATCAGTGACAGTTTCAGGAAAATTTACAAAGATGCAGAGTAGACAGTGCTCAGTGAATCAGTATGCTCTAAAACACTGACAATATGTTTGTTCAGCACATGGAAAGTTAGCTTTATTTATTCAATTAACGAGTCTGTCAAAGTGTCAACATTACAAACTTACTGCTAAAAGTTCAGAGTATTTCTATGAGATAATTCTTATTATAAAATCATGCCAAACAAGCAAAACCAGAAGCAGGATGTAAAACACTTACTGATAACTGAAATGAAAGTTTTTTTCTCAGAACGCATTCTTTACAACTAATTCATATACAAAAAAAAAATGCAAATAAAATTTAAAGTATTTGTCAAAGAAGAAAACTATAGGCTACAATGAATGACTAACCATCCCTTTGGCGATTACCTTCTAAGCAACTTTGTCTAGTCATGCCATGTAAACCTGTGTCTTGAAAACACCTACCTTGACGACTATCCCTCTGTCTCTGCTGGCCGTGATAATTGACTGAGGTTCTCTTGGAGGGTAGGGGCATGACAGGGATTTTCTTACTGTGAGCAGCAAGAGCCTGCATCACGGCCTCTGTGCGAATCTCTACAAAGGTAATCCAACAGCCAAGATTTATACACAGTGCAGTGTGTGCTGGTAAAACACGCTAAGTCAGTGATGATATATTTAATGCTGTATAGACAGTATCACAGGGTATAAAAGACAAAAGAGCTGTATCTGCTCATTCATTTAACGTTCTTTCACTTCCATAGATTGATTCTCGCTAATATGTTCATCACCTGACAGGTGAAATGCAAATTACACACGTGTAACTAAATTCTCAAACCAACTGTCAAACAAATACTTCAATCATCTTTCTATTTCCTAAGATCTGACTGACCATCATAGAAAAAATCGACCATACTTACTTTCCTACTTGCAAAGTGTTTTAGATGTTAGTCTGAAGTGGCAAAACTAGTTCCAATGTTTTGTATATATATGTACATTGTAAGACTGACAAATTACTGTAACCTTGATCTTAAAGCTTTAAGAATTACCTGATGTTTGCTTTCCTCAATCATTTTTTAATCATTGTTATGATGAAGAGTTTTAAACCTGCTAGCACATATTGCAAGTATAATCTTGACCTGCAACTTTCAATGAACCAATAGGCAATAGCAGGAACTTAAAACCTATCGAACTCTAGCTCTCCAGAGTCAAGCATTGAGTATTATCTATCAGCTTCCAAATAAAAGTTTGTGAAAAATTATTGTCTCATTTCTTCTGACAGATTTATTCACTTATATATTTTTCAAACTATTATTCACTGAAAATCAATTAAATTCCACTTCCACTCAATCTAAAAGTCAGAAATATTTGTAAATGTAACAGAATTGAAAGAATTTCTGAGAAACAGAAAATGCAACTGCAGCTTATTCACTGACAGAGAAAGTTGGTCAGAAATACTTAAACTGTTAGCTAGAAGCCACAGTGAGACCTTGACCTTTCAGTTAAAATGTTTGAGGTGGCTGTGACATATATACTCTTCCTGTGATATAAACTACTGTATAAATATATTCTAAATGAACACTGCTACATTTTGTGCCTTCTTAAAGTGTTACCTTGACATTACAGAAAGCCATCCATTGGAACTGAATTAAAAGGTAAAAAACAGTATGACCATTTCTGAAATAAGTCCATTCATGCAGTTATACAGTTGACAGTAAACAATACTGTACCAAGCACAATGTTGACACTATATACCAATAAAAAAAATTACCTTGACCTCAGAGTTTGTCACAAAGACATTTTGTATGACTCGCAAGACACATTTACATTACTGATAAAGTTTTATAATAACAATGAAGGAAACAGCTTTACATAATCAGCATCTATATAACCAATCATTTTTCTCAACACTCATTTGTTCTTTGTTTTTGTTTGCACAGCACAAGAGTTTAGCACAACCACAGGAGTTGAACACTTGTAATTTTCCTATTAAAAATTCTCTTGTCTATTTTGTTCAATTAACACATAAAGACTTGAAAAGCAGGGTAAACTGTCAATTATTCCCTTTAAAAACATCATCCTGACATGCAGTATTACAGTAAGTACGTACAGAAAGAAAACTGCATTATTGTCTGGCCATAAAGAAGTGTCTGCCAAATGGTTGCAGGCCTGTTTGTGTACAGCATCTTAACACATGTAACAGCCTGCTGATATATTGATGTGCTTATGTGAGGTGTTGATGCTAGGTATCAATGTTTGGTCAGTATGACTCACTAGACTTTGGCCTTTTCATAACTAGTCTATGAGTAAATACATTCTTCAAGTAACTCACTCATAACTGATGCTGCTCTGCTTAATTTTAACTCAACTTGGGTAAAAGAGGTAAAAATAAAGTGCACTGTCCTGTTACTCATGTGATGATGTCAAATGATTTCCCTTCACCCAAATGAAGCTTGGGAAACTTGTTCACATGCCACACTACTTGAAGCAAAACCAACAATAGTTATAGAACTCACTGCAAAGGTGATATTCAAACTAAACCAAAAACTTGCCCTGAATACTCTGTTCAGGGCTGATAATGTATTTTCTATCAAAAGCAGTTTCACGTCCAAGCTTTTATATAATAATAGGCCCCTTTTTAAATAATTAAACTATAAAAACATTGAGTACTTTTAACAAATCGAACTCGTATTAACAAATTATAAAATTGAAATCTCTTTTATTTCTAAATTTATTTTTGTAAGGTGTAGTCTGAATTAATTTGACAGCCCAAACTGAAACTAGACAAACCTCCTGTACCTGAACATGAAGTGACAATATCACTACAGTGACAGGGTACAGACTAGTGTCCAAGCTGCCCCTGCATTGTACTACATACAGTATAGCCAATGACCACCGCAGACACCCAGAGCTAATAACAAGCGAAAATAACCTGAATGATATCTGTTGTCCTCTCTGGTAAGCCTACGCTGTGCTTTTCTCTGGGCAGACGTCTGAGGGCTGGGCTCACTGTTTGGACTCGAAACATCTGAAATTGAAATTAATGAAATTATTCTTTCACTTCTAATCTGTATTATTCTACTTCTGTAGCACTCTTTAATTTTTTTTACTATGTCATTGTGAATACTACTAAATAATTTTTAAATAATTTCCATCAGTCTTCTCAATCATACACCACTAGCAGCAATACAAGATAAGTGACAGACACACATACCGTAAAATTCCATTTATAGCCCATCCTCTAATAGATGCCCATCCCCCATATTTTGGACAAAAAACGGCCATTTTTCAGCCCAAAGCTGAAAAATCAACTGCCCCTTTTTAACGCCCATCCCCCATGATCTGAGCAAAATTGAGCTTCCCGTTACAATTCAAGTTTACTTATTTCCCTTAATTTTGCCATAAGAAAGAAGTAAAGATCATGCATGAGGCTTATTTTTTTATTCCCGTGCTCAGCAATCTTTCACACATACTGGATTCTACATGTACGGTATTAGCGAAAATGAACAGATTTTAGCATTGTCAGCAATAAGTCAACATGCGCTCTTTCTCCGGATTTGATTTCTTCTTGTAATTATGAGGGGTGAGTGGATTTATAAAGCCCTGCTTAGAAAAAATCAGTCTGTCTTGTGAGGATGTGTCTCCAATTAACGCCCATCCCCAACTTTCGAACAATCCATGATTCTAATAAGAGCCTGGGCTATAAATAGAATTTTTACGGTATAACATGTATTTTTAAATAACTAAATATTATAAACCTTATAAAATGGCACAGACCACGTCCAATATTACTAAAGCCTCCTCCATAACAGGGCCAATATCTAAATCAGTCAGTGGCCCCTGGCCGGAAGTGATATAAATATAAAGCCCATATTTTGAGATTTTGAAAGTATGGTCTTAACAGGACTAACTCTTTAGGAATATGTACATTTTCCATTTAATAAGCCATGGACATTTTTTTTCCATTCATCAACAGTTTTAGCCTGCCCCTTTGTCCCATCACGTTTCGTTCACAATTTTGTGACTGACGTAATCAGATCTCCTACTATAGGTGCAACAATGTCTTTCTTTGCATTTATACATGTAGATGCAGCAGCAGGTTCTCAAGTGCATATGTATGAGTGTAACATGTTTTTTTTAACTTGTTTTCACTTTCTTGGTCTTCCCATGCCAGCAGACATTTTTTAAGAGATGGGATTACAAGTTACCGAAATCCACGCAACAGGTTACAAAAAGATGCAGTAACCCTGTCTACTATTTTTCGGTAGTTAATAAATTCCCAAAAAGATTCGTAAGGGTACACACTACCAAATTAAGCAGTTGGCACCAATGTACTGTTACGGCTAGATATTTGCTTTAATTTCGTAAAATGGTTATTTAAATCGTAATGATACGCACAGATTTTGAAAAAAAGTCGTAAATATTCATGGAAAAGCCATATTTACAAAAGTATGGCCCGTATCTGGAGCTCTGACTTGCATATTAGTTAGTGTTTTACTCGGGACCATTTCTTCAAATTTAAATCAAAATTCTATTAGTAGTGTTTAAACACGTTGGATTGCTAAATCTACAACAGGACAATTTCACAAAATAACAAGTGTTTACTTAACATGGATAAGTCGTCTGAGAAAATGTTGAGCAGGGAGGAAATGCTTGAGTGTTAAGTTTCATTACATGTAGTTATTGAATAAAATTGTCAATAACTCAGTGATATGACTGCCCTCAGACAAAACAGTGCCAATATCAAAACACTTATTTTTTAACATACAGAACAATATTTTTCATCTAAATATTAATAATTAAAAAATATCAAACCAACACAGAATGTCTCTAGGATCTTTTATAATGCAGAAACTTTATTAAACTTTCCTACTTTACAGTACACCATTCCCAGACAGGTTGTATCAACCTTCCCTATTTTATAGTACACCATTCTCAGACAGGTTGTATCAACCTTCCCTATTTTATAGTACACCATTCTCAGACAGGTTGTATCAACCTTCCCTATTTAATAGTACACCATTCTAAGACAGGTTGTATTAACATTCCCTAATTTAAAGTACACCATTCTCAGACAGGTTGTATCAACCTTCCCTATTTCATAGTATACCATTCTCAGACAGGTTGTATCAACCTTCCCTATTTAATAGTACACCATTCTAAGACAGGTTGAATAAACATTCCCTAATTTTCAGTACACCATTCTCAGACAGGTTGTATCAACCTTCATTATTTTAAAGTACACAATTCTCAGACAGGTTGTATCAACTTTCCCTATTTTACGGTACTCTTATTTCAAACAGGTTTTACCAACCTTCCCTATTTTACAGTACACCATTCTCAGGCAGGTTGTATCAACCTTCCCTATTTTACAGTACACCATTCTCTGACAGAGTCTTTACCAACCTTCCCTATTTTACAGTACACCATTCTCAGAAAGGTTGTATCAACCTACCCTTTTTTACAGTACACCATTCTCAGAGACAGGTTTTACCAACCTTTGTTATTTTACAGTACACCATTCTCTGAGGCAGGTTTTACCAACCTTCCCTTTTTTACAGTACACCATTCTCAGAGGCAGGTTTTACCAACCTTCATTATTTTACAGTACACCATTCTCAGACAGATTTTACCAACCTTCATTTTTTTTACAGTACACCATTCTCAGACAGGTTTTACCAACCTTCCCTATTTTACAGTACACCATTCTCAGACAGGTTTTACCAACCTTCCCTATTTTACAGTACACCATTCTCAGACAGGTTTTACCAACCTTCCCTATTTTACAGTACACCATTCTCAGAGGCAGGTTTTACCAACCTTCATTATTTTACAGTACACCATTCTCAGACAGGTTTTACCAACCTTCATTATTTTACAGTACACCATTCTCAGACAGGTTTTACCAACCTTCCCTATTTTACAGTACACCATTCTCAGAGGCAGGTTTTACCAACCTTCCCTATTTTATAGTACACCATTCTCAGACAGGTTTTACCAACCTTCCCTATTTTACAGTACACCATTCTCAGACAGGTTTTACCAACCTTCCCTATTTTACAGTACACCATTCTCAGACAGGTTTTACCAACCTTCATTATTTTACAGTACACCATTCTCAGACAGGTTTTACCAACCTTCCCTATTTTACAGTACACCATTCTCAGAGGCAGGTTTTACCAACCCTCTCTATTTTACAGTACACCATTCTCAGACAGGTTTTACCAACCTTCCCTATTTTACAGTACACCATTCTCAGACAGGTTTTACCAACCTTCATTATTTTACAGTACACCATTCTCAGACAGGTTTTACCAACCTTCCCTATTTTACAGTACACCATTCTCAGACAGGTTTTACCAACCTTCCCTATTTTACAGTACACCATTCTCAGACAGGTTTTACCAACCTTCCCTATTTTACAGTACACCATTCTCAGACAGGTTTTACCAACCTTCATTATTTTACAGTACACCATTCTCAGAGACAGGTTTTACCAACCTTCATTATTTTACAGTACACCATTCTCAGAGACAGGTTTTACCAACCTTCCCTATTTTACAGTACACCATTCTCAGAGACAGGTTTTACCAACCTTCCCTATTTTACAGTACACCATTCTCAGAGACAGGTTTTACCAACCTTCATTATTTTACAGTACACCATTCTCAGACAGGTTTTTCTATCATCATACCTGATAATGATTGGATTTATCTGATTTCAATTTTCATAACCTCAAAACCTTGATACAAGACTCTTCACAAATTTTGATCTTCATGATCAATCTTATTTACAACAGCTTAGCAGTGAAAACTTTGATCAGAATAAAACCAGTAGTAGAACTATTTGATAGTGAAAGCTAAGATAGTTATAATATACTTGAGTTCTGCAGCAATCTGATATTACGGTTTCTTATTTCCATATTCCAGGTTTCTGTATTTCAGCATATAAATGTAAATGGACAGCAACTTTTTTTTACACAATCATATAAAGAACAACTGAAAATACACGATTTTGATACAATATGTATCAATACTTGTCTCTAAAATATGCAAACAGGACTTTTAAACTTGCCAACATTTAAATGCAAATTTTCCAAGTAAGACAGAATGATGTCTTGCAAATTCTCTCTTCCTTTTTTTGGGCAATCCTTACCTCAAAAATATTGATACTGTGAACTTTCAAGGTTACAATGAAAACAAATGATACAATTTGAAATGCCGATGTATCATATTGCTGGCAAAATCATAACTAACCTAGGCAGCATTTTACACTAAAGCTGTTTTTGAAATTACAGGCAGATACACTTAATCATCCCCTTTACAAATGTTATGCCCCTTGGCAGGTTTTATAATGAATTCCAGATATGCGGTGATAATTAGCAGATCATTTGACACCCAAGAACACAATCTTTTTAAACTTTACTGAGCCTCACCTTAAAACATGCATATTGCTGTTTATGTCTAGATCAAGTTTCATAAAAATGTTACCATAACCAAGCCATAAATCCTTGAAGGGACCAGTGGTCTAGTTCTCTCTCATCTACATGACAACCCATCATACTGCCCCTAAACAGTACAAGGACGCTAGTCATAAACCTTATGTCCCCTAAAAATTCCCATAACGGTATTTCATCCTTATATCTCCCAGTTTTGAAGAACTGAGATAATTCTTAAGTTAAAAACTGAAAAACACATTTGGGTACTTTAAATAGGAGTGTGAGCAGGGATTTAACATTATACATAGAGCATTCTTATATCCATCAGTGACCCTGCTGCAATATCATGATAAGCTAAATCATTAATTCCAAACTTTATTCAAGTTCTAGCAAACAAAGAAGGTGACAGTAGATATCTGCTCAAAATTTCTCAAATTCTATAACCAATACTGATAGCTTCTACAACCTATTTATTATGCATTTATCTTATCAGTGTTCTACCCAGCATGTGTCCTGTTATTTCTTTCAGCACCAGCACTGAAACAAGACTGTTGTGAGAAAATTACACTATCTGGAGTGTGAAAATACTTTGCATGAAAATATAAGAAATTACAGGATGAGGGAAAATAGACAGACAAACAAAACAGTAAGCAACATTGAACAAGGAAGATGTTGGATAATGCAGTAATAATACTTGCTGTATGAATCTTGACTCCTCTATACAAGAACTGAACAAGAGTGTTGCACAGTGGAGCAATTTTCACTCAAAGGGTGTATTAAAGTCTTGTAAACAGGATCAGGTTGAAAAGAGTTCTGTCTGTGTCATTTTTTTCCACACAGTCAATTACTTTTGGTTTGAACTTCTTTTGATATCGATGCATTGCTAACATTAAACCCAACTAATCAGAATTCGAGAGTCTGAATCATCTGGGCTGGCCTAATCTCACCTTCTAACATGGATTAAAGGCTGATTAAAACAACCAGCGGGTATAATTCTGACATTGTTCCTCCACAGGGAGAACTTCAGTCATAGAAATGAGTACACCCTGAGCATAATCTATTAGCCTTTACCAAGAATGGAGTGCAACTGACAGACAGAGGGATAACATTTCTTGCTGTATTTAAGCAAGAAACTGCAACTTTAATTTTATTGCCTAGTCAGTACAATCTGGTGCAATTTATGTCCTTAAAAAAGTTTTCTGCCTTCTGGAACTTGATTTATTCAGTAGGGTTACAGTTACACCGAACTGTATCTACCTTTCGAAGTACAGTGTAATCAATTACACCTTTTTTCAATCAGCCATTTTTTTATTTTCTGACTGATTTATACATAATCCTTACAATGTAACTGACATTGACCAGCATTTTAAAAAAGATATTACTTTTTATTTTGCCAATGAAGTTATTATAATGTGGAATACTGCTTGAAAATTCAAGGAGTAGTTAACTTTAAAGGCTTCATGTATTATTTTCTGTATGTTTTATATCCAAGGACATATTATTTGAAATACATGAGTTGACGCATGAAAAATTAATACAAGAGGGCCATGATGGCCCTGGATCGCTCACCTGAGTACTTTGGCTGTAGGTTTGCTGTGAAGCAGTATTTCATTTTTTAATTGAAAATATGTAAGTGCCTACAAACCAAATATGTTAAATATCAGTCCATAAATAAAGGCTCTACGACAGAAAGTAGAAATATCTATTATAAGCTATGGTGACCTTGACCTTGACCCAGTGACCTCAAACCCTACCCATGGGTAGAGGTCCATGCAAGGAACCTCTATACTGAATATCAAAGATAGTGGTCTATATAAATGAAGGCTCTATGAGGTACAGTAGATAAATCTACTTTTAGCCTCCGTGACCTTTAACCTAATCCAATAATTTGAAAAAGCTTGATAAAGCTTGCTTCATGCCAAATTTTGAAATTCTAGGTCTTGTGGTTTCAGACAAGAAGATTTTTAAAGATTTTCTTCTATATTGTTATTTAAAACTTGTGACCCCTCGGGCGGGGCCAATAGTAACCACAGGGACATTTTTCTAACAAACTTGGTAGAGGTCCACTAGACAATGCTACACATCAAATATCTAAGCTCTATAACTTACGGTTTCTGACAAGAAGATTTTTTTAGATTTTCTTATTTAACTCTATGTAAAACTAGTGGCCCCTGGGACGGGGCCTTTTTTGACTCAGAAGCCAGGATTTGAACAAACTTGGTAGAGGTCCACTAGACAATACTACACACCAAATATCTAAGCTCTATAACTTACGGTTTCTGATAAGAAGATTTTTTTAAGATTTTCTTATATAACTCTATGTAAAACAAGTGACCCCCGGGGCGGGGCCATTTTTGACCCAGAGGCCATGATTTGAACAAACTTGGTAGAGGTCCACTAGACAATGCTACATACCAAATATCTTAACTGTAGGCCTTCTTGTTTCTGACAAGAAGATTTTTTAAGATTTTCCTATATAACTCTATGTAAAACAAGTGACCCCCGGGGCGGGGCCATTTTTGACCCAGAGGACAGGATTTGAACAAACTTGGTAGAGGTCCACTAGACAATGCTACACACCAAATATCTAAGCTCTATAACTTACGGTTTCTGACAAGAAGATTTTTTAAGATTTTCCTATATAACTCTATGTAAAACTAGTGGCCCCTGGGGCGGGGTCATTTTTGACCCAGAGGCCAGGATTTGAACAAACTTGGTAGAGGTCCACTAGACAATGCTACACACCAAATATCTAAGCTCTATAACTTTCGGTTTCTGACAAGTAGATTTTTTAAGATTTTCCTATATAACTCTATGTAAAACTAGTGGCCCCTGGGGCGGGGCCATTTTTGACCCAGAGGACAGGATTTGAACAAACTTGGTAGAGGTCCACTAGACAATGCTACACACCAAATATCTAAGCTCCATAACTTACGGTTTCTGACAAGAAGATTTTTTAAGATTTTCCTATATAACTCTATGTAAAACTAGTGGCCCCTGGGGCGGGGTCATTTTTGACCCAGAGGCCAGGATTTGAACAAACTTGGTAGAGGTCCACTAGACAATGCTACACACCAAATATCTAAGCTCTATAACTTACGGTTTCTGACAAGAAGATTTTTTAAGATTTTCTTATATAACTCTATGTAAAACTAGTGGCCCCTGGGGCGGGGCCATTTTTGACCCAGAGGCCAGGATTTGAACAAACTTGGTAGAGGTCCACTAGACAATGCTACACACCAAATATCTAAGCTCTATAACTTACGGTTTCTGACAAGAAAATTTTTTTAGATTTTCTTATATAACTCTATGTAAAACTAGTGGCCCCTGGGACGGGGCCATTTTTGACTCAGAAGCCAGGCTTTGAACAAACTTGGTAGAGGTCCACTAGACAATGCTTCACACCAAATATCTAAGCTTTATAACTTGTGGTTTCTGATAAGAAGATTTTTTTTAAGATTTTCCTATATAACTCTATGTAAAACAAGTGACCCCCAGGGCGTGGCCATTTTTGACCAAGAGGCCATGATTTGAACAAACTTGGTAGAGGTCCACTAGACAATGCTACATACCAAATATCTTAACTCTAGGCCTTGTGGTTTCTGACAAGAAGATTTTCAAGTTTTCCCTATATAACTCTATGTAAAATCAACTGACCCCTGGGGTGGGGTCAGTTTTGTCCCCAGGGACATAATTTGAAGAAACTTGGTAGAGGTCCACTAGATGATGCTTCATACCAAATATCAAAGCTCCAGGCCTTGTGGTTTCGGAGAAGAAGATTTTTAAAGATCCAACTTATAAAATCTATTTTTAGCTCCAGTGAACCAGAAATGCAATGGATTAGAACCATTTGAACAATCTTGGTAGAGCTTCATGCAAGGAACATCCCAGGCAAGTTTCATTAAATTTACCCCAATGGTTTCAGAGGAGATGTCGTTTGAATGAAAAGTTGACGACGGACGGACGGACGGACTGACGGACGACGGACAAAGACCGATCAGAAAAGCTCACCCTGAGCACTTTGTGCTCAGGTGAGCTAATAAAAGTATGTTTCCAAATCTTCTCTTTGTGTAGATGATGTGTACATAGTTTCACTCAGAAGCAGTACTATATAATATTCCTTGTATAATATATAATCATTTCAAACCCAAGGGCAGATACTCAGGTATGCAAGAGTTGACCCTCATGACAGTGAGCTATCAACAACTAAACTTCATTTAAATGTTCAGCAAGTCTCATTTCCATTGGATGAAAACTTTAAAAGGTGTTAGTGGGATAAGAAAAAAACAGACAGGACAGATGAACAGACATTCTTCCAAATGAATACTTAAGTGGCTATCATATTGTTTTTGCCATTATGACTTATGTGAGAAAGATAGCAGTTTCTTATGGATAATGGGATTCTAGTACTGGTCCTTACAAAAATTAAAGTCCCACCATATATAATTTTGACTGTAAGAGGGTGTCACATTCAATGAATCCAAACCAATTTAGCCACATCAGAGCATCTACAGCCACCTCAGAGCTTACAGGATGTAGGACATCAAACAATAATTACTGTCACTAGTTGCTTATTTTTCTCATAGCCACCAAAGTATACATACAAAATGTATGGGATGAACAGCAAACAGGAAGATGGATGACATGTACTATTCCCTCATAAATCCCTTTGGGAAAATAAAATATAATTCAGGTGTAATATACTTAGTCACTGCCCTGCTAAAACATGAAACTAGCTTCACAATGTACATGTACTATAAAAAGTACATGTACAATTTACCTTTGTTTGCTACATATATTTATGACATAAAAGACAAAAACAAGTGAACAGATCAATGCAAACTATTTCTTTAAGAATAAAAAACCAGTATTTTAACAATGTACTGGTATTTATATCTTTCTGTGAACTGGCCTGTATAACTATTTATCAATAAACAGCTGGTTTACTGTAAACAAACAGTCCAATCTACTTATACTGGCTTACAAACTTATAAACTGTGAGAAAATTAGAAAATAGCTGAATTCTGGCTAAATAGTAACTTCACAATTTATTAAAATAATAATGAGTCAAACTGACTGATACAAGCAACTTAGGAAAAGTGAGACCAAACACCTAAATGTGTGGTTCTCTACACTGACTAATATTTATAATCATTTTGGGTAAAAGAGACATTTCATACAATTTATTTATATACAGTATGGCTAATTTAGTCCTGAAGCTGATGTTTATGATGACATGATTGTATCTTAAATGATACAACAATTTGTATGATCACTTTTACACAACTGTAACACTACGCTTATTTTCGCTTATTTTCGTAACAGCCTTGCACTTTAGTCACCGTCTTTTGAAATGAATGTCTGTGGTAACATCAAATGATAAATATCAAATATTTCTTTTTAAACCGATCAGAACAAAAAGCGTGAGTCAGAATACAAAAATCAAAGGTCACATTTTAAGTTCCAGTGAGTATGACCACAATAAAAACAATTCAATATCAGTCTTGACAAACTCAGATAAAACTGTTAAAGTTTGAGTACAGAAATATTTTACAAATATTCTTAATTTTATGTGAGTTTTGACTTTTTGCCTTTTAATCATTTAAGCCTAAAAACTGATACTTCCTTTCTGATCACATAATGATTAGCCATCAGCGAGCAATGAACAAACCTTTTATTCTCAAATACCTGACACAAAACAAACATTTTCTCAGGGGCAGGAAACAATCCTATTAATTAACAATAATGTGACTTATTTTGACAAGAAATTTGCTATAACTGAGAAACAAAAACACGATTCATTAATTTTCTTGTATCTACAAAGGTTGGACTTTTTATTGTGTGTTTTAATGTCAGGCATCTGGTCTTTAACATGAAAGTAACTCTAGATACTTCATACAAATAGCATCAATTTTTAGATATTATTTTTTCTATAATTATGTGATACAGACAATTCTTCAACTTCCACTCTTCTTTTAGAAAAAATGTTGTAACTGGACACCCATAAAGAAAAAGAAACTGGGAGCTGTCCATCAGACTATATTTTTGCTGCCCAATAAGGAAAAGGTTTCCAAAGTCCCCAAACACTGAAACAGATAGGCCCTCTTCCCTTAATCCCTTTCCTTTCAACAGTTCCCTGTTTCTTTTACACCAGATGATGCTATCAAGCTGAACTCAACAGAAATCAATTCATGGATCTACAACATGACTCTTAAATCTTATAACAATAGGTTTTCCCCACAAACATTACCATGTGCTCTTTTGTTATATACTTGTGGTGAAAATATAACTGTACTTCTTTGTCATATCATGCAAATGTGAGGGATCATGGATCCATCGTCTTCATTATTGTGGCTACCTAAGGCCTTTTGCGGTTAGATTTGAAGAACTTCTAAAGAAAATGTTGATCAAAGTCTAAATATGCCAATATGCATATAATATGAGAATAACTCTGACCTATATGTTTACAGATATATTCAGTCAGAGATGAGAAAAAAACGTGTACATGAGGGCTGATATTTTTTTCCAATAATGGGAAAATGGTGTTTGAACCCCATAATACAATTGTATACACCACTAATGTCACTTTAAGTTGTTTGCTTGACCATGTTTGGTCAAAATATCCTGTACTTTCTACTGCAGCTGATAATTATCTGCCGAAAACTGGGCGGTATAATGTATAAATTTTAACAGAGACACAAAGCTGATCATTTAAGGAACAGGTTGACCATGAAATGAACACAAAATGCATCCTGTTTAATGTCCTACTGTTAAGTATTTCTACCTTGTTGCTTTTCAACATGATGTAGTAATTTGTGTAATTAACGTTTTTGAAGTACTTGCAACTGTACCAGCCTATATATGCTAAAGACACTGCTGAGAATTTTACTAAGAAGTTTTACAAATACATGTATGAACTAGTGTTTTCTTGCTACAGTTCATGGAATTAACTGATGAATGAGATATTACAGAACACTCATCCAAGTATATCACTAATCACAAACAGGAAGGTCAAGGTTACAAATGCCAATAAAAAAACTTAAATCCAGCATAATAATAATTTAAGGTACATGTATGAAAGAAGTTCTGAGACACAAAGCTCATTTATAATGTTGAAATTTAAAACATATTTCAGTTACAGACAGTATTCTCAGTAGCTGACCTAACAATCCCTCAAAGGTCTCACCCTTACTTAAAGAAACTTGCAACTTTCTTTAATTCAAGACTAGAATTGGTGAAAGACTGAGGAGAGTTTAACAGACTTACCAGGTGTCTGTGATGCATGTTTATAGGGTGCCAGTAGCTTCTGTCGCTTCTTATCATAACCTTTCTGAGTGATGTCCCCTGAAAATATACCAGTAACAGATGACAAACATGTATATCATGTTGGAACTTGAATTCTTACTTTTACAAAAGCTTATTTAAATATGAGAATTTTCTCTGTGTCAGTATTGCATCCAACCTTTATGAAAATCATATAAGAATTGAAAACTCTCTTTCCATCTGATTTTCAACGTCTGGCTCCATAACCTTCTGTAGTTTCCAAAAGATCCAAATTTTCAAACAAGTTTTCTGTTCTATTTAAAACATGTTTCAAATTATTATTGTATGTTCATGAAATCAGATGACTAAATGACACCTACAGTTTCCTCTCTTTTTTTAAATCATACCCAGAGCTTGTCTGTTATCAAGTTACTAACTGCTGTGTTAAATGAATATCTACTGTGCCCAAAACTGTGAATTATGTTTATAGTAACATACATTTAACATGTTGGAAACTGGAAAGTTTTTTGTATTTGCAGAACCTTAGGATAGGACATATGTAATGTCAAAGTAGTTTAATTTTATACTAATTAGTAATTACCACGAAAAATTTTGAACAGAGTAACCCAATAAATCTAGAATGGTGTAACAATTACAGTGCTTTCAGCTTGCAGTGTTTTACCTTGTAACAGTAATTTATATATCTAAGATATACTTTTGACTTGCTCTATTAGACGCAAGCAATAAAAATGCCATAAATACAACATAATCAAGAAATATGTGAGAAAATAGGTACTCATAATCAGGAACAAGTTTTTTCTTCTAGGAGAATATGTCTGGTTAAATGTGTTTGGGCTTCTTTGTTATTTTATACTCAGCATTTTTTCATACAAATGCATTCAATATAATATGATCAACATTGTATTTTAAAGACAGTTCCTTCTAAAACTAACCCACTTTTTAGTCTTATCCAGCAAAGGAGACTTCTAAACTAATCCTACTGTATGATTTTTGTATGAGTGTATTATGTCTCTTTTTCAGATACAGAGAGAAGAAAAACATTTCACCTAATATTACTTTAGTTTAGTTCAGATCTTTACAATTTTTAGACAAAAATTTTAACTTTAACAGAGAATTAAAGGACCAAATCTGGATTGCTCACCTCCAGTCAGGTGAGCTAAAAAAATGTAATTATAGTTTTCCATCTACAGTACAAGTCTCTGCCTTAAGGGGAAAAAAAGATCCTGTGTCTTTAACATTATTTTACAGTACAAGCCAGGAGGAACTCTCGTTATCCTCGAGGTCGTCGCAAACTACCCATTCCGTAAAACAGGACCAAATCCACTGCATTTTGAGGTTCCCCGCCGCTGACATGGTCACAAAATATCGCGGCGGACATCTGCTAAATGGTTCCGTGAACTTTTTCACAGGTAATTATTGATATCGAGGCTCACATACTGTAGTTTCTGATTAAATGTATTTCGGCAAATTTTACGCTTTAAAATATCAAATAAATGTATTAAACTCTCATTCTGATGCATTTGTTTACGAATGCCCCTATTAGTTAACGCAAAGAATGACAATTCAAAGCAATTGCTCCTCGAAACAGCTGACCATTTTTTCAGAAAATAAACTGACTGGTTTCCGATTGAGACATGTTAAAACTGCTTTCCTATTTAAAGAAAAAACACAAACAACTTGTAAACCATGCTGCGACATCTGTATCGTCTAGGCGCTTGGCAAAAATTATTACTTAATAACAAGCATTTTCAAAATTTCAACAACGGAAGTACACAATAAACCTACACAGCTAATGTATTTGAAATCTGGTTTTAATTTTACCAAATGTCACATAATTGGTAGACGTAAAACACCCAGTTTCATTACGGTCATTTCATTAAATGCTCAGCTTATCCAGGTGAGTTATGATCCTAATTAATTTTGTGCTGGTTGTTAAATATCGCCGAGATATTTTGCGATGTCGAGACATCGAGGACATCGGTCTTTTTCCTTGTTGTCGCGGACGGATATCTCTTTTTCCTCATCCGTGCAAAAAGGAGAAAATGTAAGGTCTTCCTGGCATGCACTGTAGGACTTCTCTGAGTCCTTCCTATAATGTAACACTATGCACATACATTGTAATTAGCTCAAGTCACAATGAGAAATGTATTTGCCCATGGTGATTATTTCCACATATTCTGAACTGCTGATTAGTTTCAAAGTTTTAATACAGACATGACAGTGCTCCAGCTAGGCCTTTTTGGAAGGGCGCCGCGCCCTGCCCTTATTTTCTGACGCCCTGCCCAATTTTCTAACGCCCTGCCCTTAGAAAACAGTAAAAAAAATTGCCAAAGTTTTCGTGTATTGGGGAATTCCCATTACTGCCGCGTGAAGAAAATGAAACTGGTTATCGTCTGGGCGTTATGCAAGCGTCTAACAACAACAAAAATCGATAGGAAACCAGTCACGTCAAATAACACAAGTGTAGGAAAGATACATTACCACACTTGCTTACAACACGTCTTGTTTGTATATTGCACTGACACCTGGGGAAAAGTAGCCACGAATAAAGATGGGACATCGATTACAATTATGAGGTGTTAATTATTTGATTTCTGCCAACATTTGAGGCCGCTCGGTGCCGATTTTAACCGTGGTATTACAGGGTTCTCACAAGGGGGACGAAATGGGCGAAATCGTGGCCTAAAACTCCCTGACTTCGCCTTTATGAAGCATCAAAGCGATATAAACTTCGCCGAAAATGTTTCATCTGCCAACGTCAATAACTTGCTTTGCTCCGGTTATGGGCGGAGCTTATACTCAGAAACGGCGATAGATATGTACTACCTTCAAAGCATTGACCAATCAGAGCGCATTTTGATAGTTTCATTGATTTAATCCTGTGTGTTGACACTCGATACACTATTAACACATTTAGCCATCAACAGGTGTTGAACTGGGTCAATAAATCAATTGGGGATTGTACACAGAGTAGAAAACTGTTGTGTACGATAGATTCTACAAATTTTTAAAGTCAAACTTTGTCTTAACAAACTTATTGAATGTTTAATTGTAAAGGAAAAGGCAATTCTTTACTAATGATATTGAACTTATTCTAACCTTTTAAACAGTGTATGAAAAGGCAAAAATATGTTTTGGTACTTTTTTTTAATTCTTGGATTTATTTACAAGAAAAAGCCAGGTAGATTAAAAACAAGTTGAACAAATAGAAATTCCAGCAAACCTTTAGTTTATTAAACACGAAGCAGTGAGTAAGAATCTCAGATAAATTCCGTTTGTCATATATTTCCGCGACCCCGTCGTATTTTAGTATTTATAATTAACAGTGTCTTCAGGACTTTTTAATACTTACAACATCCACTTGATTGATTAAGATAAGTGGTCATGATTTGATAATAAGTACCTGTTTTTCATTTAAAAGTTTCCTTTTCTGTAATACTTAAATATTTCTGTCGTTGTTACATTTGAAAGCCACAGTTGTAATGAATAAACATAATGTACAGTTTAACATTGTTTGTAATTTTGTTTAAAAACAAGAGGACCATGATGGCCCTATATCGCTCACCTGAATATGACTGCTTTTAACAAAGTTGCTATGGACCTGGTTAATTGACCCCAGATGACCCATATTCAAACTTGGCCTAGAAATTATTGAAACAATCTTTCTGACAAATTTCAAGGTTATTTGAACTGAAAGCGTAGCCTCTAGAGTGTTAACAAGGTTTTTCCATATTTGGGCTCTGTGACCTAGTTTTTGACCCCAGATGATCCATATCCAAACCTGAGCTAGAAACCATCAAAACAACCTTTCTGACAAATTTCCAGGACATTTGGACTGAAAATGTAGCCTCTAGAGTGTTTACAAAGTTTTTCGATATTTAGGCTCTGTGACCTAGTTTTTTAATCCAGATGACCCATATTCAAAGTTGAGCTGGAAATCATAGAAGCAACTTTTCTGACAAATTTTCAGGTTATTTGGAATTAAAATCTTAACTCTAGATTGTTAACAAGGTTTTTCCATATTTGGTCTCTGTGACCTAGTTTTTGACCAAAGATGACCCATATTAGTACTTGAGCTAGAAATCATCAAAACAACCTGTCTGACAAATTTCCAGGATATTTGGACTGAAAATGTAACCTCTGGAGTGTTAAAATGGTTTTTACATTTTAGGGCTCTGTGACCTTGTTTTTGATCCCAGATGACCCATATCCTAATCTGGGCTAGAAAACATTGAAACAACCTTTCTGACAAATTTCAAGGACATTTGGACTGAAAATGTAACCTCTAGAGCATTAACAAGGATTTTCTACTTTTTGGCCCTGTGTCCTAGTTTTTGACCCCACATAACCCATATTCAAAACTGAGCTAGAAATCATTAAAACAATCTTTCTGACAAATTTCAAGGTTATTTGAACTGAAAATGTTAACTCAATGCGTGTTAACACCCTTTTTCCATATTTGGGGTCTGTGACTTAGTTTTTGACCCCAGATGACCTTTGTTCGAATCTGAGCTAGAAATCATTAAAACATTTTTTCTAACAAATTTTGAGAATATTTGGACTGAAAAGTAGCTTCTAGAGTGTTAACAAGTTTTTTTTCTATTTTTGGGCTCTGTGACCTAGTTTTTGATTTCAGATGACACATATTCAAATTTAACCTAGAAATCATTGAAACAACCTTTCTGACAAATTTCCAGGATATTTGGACTGAAAATGTTACCTCTAGAGTGTTAACAAGGTTTTTCCATATTTGGGCTCTGTGACATAGTTTTTGACCCTAGATGACCCAATTTTGAACTTGAGCTAAAAATCATCAAAACAACCTTTTTGACTAATTTCCAGGATATTTGGACTGAAAATGTAACCTCTAGAGTGTTAACAAGGTTTTTCTATTTTTGGGCTCTGTGACCTAGTTTTTGAACCCAGATGACACATATTCGAACTTGAGCTAGAAATCATAGAAACAACCTGTCTGACAAATTTCCAGATTATTTGGACTGAAAATGTTACTTCTCCTTCTACAAGAAGATTTTCAAAGTTTTCACTATATAAGCCTATGTAAAACCAATGACCCCGGGTTGGGGCCAAATTTGACCCCAGGGGTATAATTGGAACAAACTTGGTAGAGGTCCACTAGACAATGCTACATACCAAATCTTAAGGCTCAGGGCCTTGTGGTTTCAGACAAGAAGATTTTTTAAGATTTTCCTATATAAGCCTATGTAAAACCAATGACCCCGGGTTGGGGCCAAATTTGACCCCAGAGGTATAATTTGAACAAACTTGGTAGAAGTCCACTAGACAATGCTACATACCAAATATCTAAGCTCTATTCCTTACGGTTTCTGACAAGAAGATTTTTAAAGTTTTTCCTATATAACTCTATGTAAAACAAGTTACCCCTGGGGCGGGGCCATTTTTGACCCAGAGGCCATGATTTGAGCAAACTTGGTAGAGGTCCATTAGATGATATTTTATACCAAATATCTAAGCTCTATGCCTTACAGTTTCTGACAAGAAGATTTTTAAAGTTTTTCCTATATAACTCTATGTAAAACAAGTTATGCCTGGGGCGGGGCCATTTTTGACCCAGAGGCCATGATTTGAACAAACTTGGTAGAGGTCAACTAGATGATGCTTTATACCAAATATCTTAGCTCTATGCCTTACGGTTTCTGACAAGAAGTTTTTCCTATATAACTCTATGTAAAACAAGTTACCCCTGGGGCGGGGCCATTTTTGACCCCAGGATCATAATTTGAACAAACTTGGTAGAGATCCACTAGATGATGCTTTATACCAAATATCAAAGCTCCAGGCATTGTGGTTTCTGACAAGAAGATTTTTAAAGATCCAACTTGTAAAATCTGTTTTTAGCTCCTGGGACCCAGAAATGCAATGAACCGGAACCATTTGAACAAACTTGGTAGAGCTTCATGCAAGGAACATTCTAGGCAAGTTTCATTAAATTTTGCCCAGTGGTTTCAGAGGAGATGTCGTTTGAATGAATTGTGGACGACGGACGGACGGACGGACGGACGCCGGACAATCAAGGATCCTAAAAGCTCACATGAGCATGCTCAGGTGAGCTAAAAATCTGGTTTAACTGGAAACACATCCCAAACTTTTCACCAAAAAGATACTGAATTTTGTAGCCACATATATATATATTAATTTTTAACAGTAAGTTGAAACAAGAGGGCCATGATGGCCCTGGATCCCTCACCTGAGTACTTTGGCTGTAGGTTTGCTGTTAAACAGTATTTCATTTTTTTAATTGAAAATATGTAAGTGCCTACAAACCAAATATGTAAAATATCAGTCAATAAATAAAGGCTCTATGACAGAAAGTAGAAATATCTATTATAAGCTATGGTGACCTTGACCTTGACCCAGTAACCTCAAACCCTACCCATGGGTAGAGGTCCATGCAAGGAACCTCTATACTGAATATCAAAGATATTGGTCTATAAATGAAGGCTCTATGAGGTACAGAAGATAAATCTACTTTTAGCCTCTGTGACCTTTAACCTAATCCAATAATTTGAAAAAGCTTGATAAAGCTTGCTTCATGCCAAATTTTAAAATTCTAGGTCTTGTGGTTTCAGACAAGAAGATTTTTTAAGATTTTCTTCTATATTGTTATTTAAAACTTGTGACCCCTCGGGCGGGGCCAATAGTGACCCCAGGGACATTTTTCTAACAAACTTGGTAGAGGTCCACTAGACAATGCTACACACCAAATATCTAAGCTCTATAACTTACGGTTTCTGACAAGAAGATTTTTTTAGATTTTGTTATATCTATGTAAAACTCTATGTAAAACTAGTGGCCCCTGGGGCGGGGCCATTTTTGACCCAGAGGCCAGGATTTGAACAAGCTTGGTAGAGGTCCACTAGACAATGCTACATACCAAATACCTTAACTGTAGGCCTTCTTGTTTCTGACAAGAAGATTTTTTAGTCTTTCCTATATAACTCTATGTAAAACAAGTGACTACCGGGGCGGGGCCATTTTGGACCCAGGGGCCAGGATTTGAACAAACTTGGTAGAGGTCCACTAGACAATGCTACACACCAAATATCTAAGCTCTATAACTTACTGTTTCTGACAAGAAGATTTTTTAAGATTTTCCTATATAACTCTATGTAAAACTAGTGGCCCCTGGGGCGGGGTCATTTTTGACCCAGAGGCCATGATTTGAACAAACTTGGTAGAGGTCCACTAGGCAATGCTACACACCAAATATCTAAGCTCTATAACTTACGGTTTCTGACAAGAAGATTTTTTAAGATTTTCCTATATAACTCTATGTAAAACTAGTGGCCCCTGGGGTGGGGCCATTTTTGACCCAGAGGACAGGATTTGAACAAACTTGGTAGAGGTTCACTAGACAATGCTACACACCAAATATCTAAGCTCTATAACTTACAGTTTCTGACAAGAAGATTTTTTTAGATTTTCCTATATAACTCTATGTAAAACTAGTGGCCCCTGGGGCGGGGTCATTTTTGACCCAGAGGCCAGGATTTGAACAAACTTGGTAGAGGTCCACTAGACAATGCTACACACCAAATATCTAAGCTCTATAACTTACGGTTTCTGACAAGAAGATTTTTTTAGATTTTCTTATATAACTCTATGTAAAACTAGTGGCCCCTCGGGTGGGGCCATTTTTGACCCAGAGGCCATGATTTGAACAAACTTGGTAGAGGTCCACTAGACAATGCTACATACCAAATATCTTAACTCTAGGCCTTGTGGTTTCTGACAAGAAGATTTTCAAGTTTTCCCTATATAACTCTATGTAAAATCAACTGACCCCTGGGGTGGGGTCAGTTTTGTCCCCAGGAACATAATTTGAACAAACTTGGTAGAGGTCCACTAGATGATGCTTCATACCAAATATCAAAGCTCCAGACCTTGTGGTTTCGGAGAAGAAGATTTTTAAAGATCCAACTTAAAAAATCTATTTTTAGCTCCAGTGAACCAGAAATGCAATGGACCAGAACCATTTGAACAATCTTGGTAGAGCTTCATGCAAGGAACATCCCAGGCAAGTTTCATTTAATTTGGCCCTTTGGTTTCAGAGGAGATGTCATTTGAATGAAAAGTTGACGACGGACGGACGGACTGACGGACGACGGACGACGGACAAAGACCGATCAGAAAAGCTCACCCTGAGCACTTTGTGAGCTAAAAAAATCACTCCACATACATTCTTTGTATTTGATGTCTGTAAAAACAAATACAGTTGTAAATATGAATATTATGAGAATGTCTTATAATTAGCAGATAATTTTTAGAATATGAGAGAGGGTCAGGAACATTTCTTACTTACGCCCCCACCCCCTGCCCGACCAGCCACTTCACGACTCCTTTTTGCCCTTTTTCACTTACCAGCACCCTGCCCTTTTTAGATCCTAGCTGGAGCACTGCATGAGTATTACTAATCACCACTAGTTAGTATTTATAGAACACTGCCTTAGTTCAGGTAATATGTACTTTTGACTTTTGAAATATAAAAAAGGCTTATAAACATGACAAGTCTCTTGCTCATGGTAAACATTTCATAAACCCCTTTTTTAAAACCTATAAACATATAAAACACATTTAAAACATATAAAAGGAACATCAGTGATCACTATTAATAAAAAAAGAGTATCTAACAAGTTCAATGATACACTGTGACCTTGACCTTTGACACAGAAAATAGTACATGTGCAACACATTGTCTGGCATGATGATCATTTCTAATTTTTCTGAAATCACATTATCAGTTTAGAAGTTATATGTATCAGCCTAACATGAAAAACATGGAAGGGCACACACAAAGACAGTGGTAACACTTTATGTCTTTCCTCCATTTCAAGGACGGGTGGGGCATAACAACAGACTGAGATGACACGCAAATACATATATATAATAGATTTTGGAAAACTTTTGGAGCAAAATTAAGCAATCTTTGACAAGTCTTACTTTTCTCAGTATTCAATTTTGAAGTCTTAAATAACTAAACTTGGAGCAGAAAACATTCCTACTCTTATACCAGGAGTAACTTGTTCAAATACCACCAGGGGTGAGCATCTCTACTGACTTCCTGGTTAGTATACGTTTGATCCCAGGAAGCAGTCACCAAGTGGAATCAATTTAAGAAGTTGTTCCCTTATCAAAGAAAAGTATAAAAATAAGTATACACTAAAACAGCCACAGGAACAAGGCTTTAAAGTCTGACCATGACTTGAGACCTACCCTGAACCAGACAAAAACGTAAGAGTGGACCTGAGAGACCTTGACAGTGTGCATGACATCCTCATAACATGTGATGAACATACTCAAAGACATTTCAATCTTTATATATTCATATAACATTAATGTACAAAAGAATAGATCATACATGCACCTTGACCTCAGACTTCTTTAATGCTGTAAAGCTATTAACTTTTTGAAGGCTTCATACATCATAAATTCTACAGTGGTCAAAGGCCTAAAGCTGCCACAGTCAGTCTTTGTATATAAGTACTTTTTATAAAACTATTATTGACTAAGAATAGCTTATACAATTACATTTGACCTGAACTTACAAGCATTTCAGTCCAGGTCTTCAGATTTTCTATGATTAACTTCAGGAATGCCAGGCCTAGCATGAGCAGTAGTGAATGCACCATTATAAACAGTCTGAGTCAATTTATTACTGACTTTATAATTTGCATTTCCAACACATTTGTCTACAATTACTGCAATTTCACTATGATGAAACCTCTTCAAGTCTGTTTTGGTCTGTTTCTAAATGTCATATAAATATATTGTCAAAGGTGTTCTGAAAAATCTTGACTTCAATTACTGCCATCCTTGCAACTAACTTTTAAATAAAACCTGTCAAAAGAATAAGCTAGGCTTACTTGGAAGTACTGGCCTGTGTGTCAGGGGGTCCTGCATACCCAAAGATTTTTATTCATGAGTTCTAAACTGTAACACTTCAACTTTATTCTTCAGCTTGTCAAAATTAGCTTATTTCTTTCCAGGCATAAAAGAAAATCTAACTCACAAAATTTGTCATGGTGCTAACACTTGAACATTAGGAGTGAAATGTGGACTGTCTATATCAGATCATGCTGATTTCTATCGGCCAGATTTGACAGTCTGGCATAATATCACTATGACTGAATTAAGTTTTTGGATTCTTGTAAAAGAACTATAAGACAGAAGCTACAAACGAATATAAAAATATAAAACTTTGTATTTCAGTCAAAAACAATTTCTGGCATCATATTATTTAACTGTACATTCAGCTTTCTAAAGATTTTCCAATAACTTTTGAAGCACTGCTTTTTTGATCTGCATTAGAAACTGATGCACCTGCAGCAAGCAAACGCTTACCAATTCGAAGACAGTAATGCAGTATTAACTGAATGAAATACTCTATTATGAGGGGTTCACTGCACATACTTTGACCTTCTTTCCATTGACTAACAGTGAACCCTTGAGTGTATTCATCCTATATTTTCATACGGAATGAACCAAAATTTGATCTGAAATAATTTAATTATCATACTTTTTTAAACAACAGAACATGTTTTGAAAAGATTTCAGGACTTTTCACCTCCTGGACATTTCGGCCTCAAAACCCTGGTCTTTTCGGCATCTTTTGTAAATTTGATGAAGATGTAAAATAGGTATAATGAGTAATAATATTATATATATAATATAACTCATACTTGAAAAACACATTACATTTATGATATAAAGAAGATTTTTTGTCATACATATATTGAAATTTCACTGGGAAAATAATTATTTCTAGGATAGTTTCTATGAATTGTGATAGAATTATCAGCTATAAATCTACATGTATATTTATAAATATATTTTTTTAATATAAAAATTATATTATTAAAATTA
The DNA here is from genome assembly GCA_012932295.1 of Cyclina sinensis. NCBI lineage: Eukaryota > Metazoa > Mollusca > Bivalvia > Venerida > Veneridae > Cyclina > Cyclina sinensis. The sequence continues at coordinate 13,016,007 of JAAONU010000009.1, read as the reverse complement.
TAAATAGCTTAAAAGGACATTGATTTTAATATGTTGTTATATAACAGATTAGGGATCATTAGTTAAGAAGTGTGAAAGTTGTATAATGCATTATATTTTTTAATTAGCACCTTTATAAAGGTGTTACTTATACTTCACAAAGTAGTGAAAATTTGATTGATTTCTCAGATCAAAGTACCTTTTTATATTAAAAAGAAATCCGTACAGTATACAAAATTATAACCAAAAAAGTAGCCAAAAAGACCAGGGCCGAAACGTCTAGGAGGTGGAAAGACCAAGGCCGAAACATCCGGGAGGTGAAACGTCCAGACACCTTTGAAAAGATCTTGTTTCTGAAGAAAAAATTGGCCCAGGAAATGACTAAATAATCAAAAGACAATGTGAATTTTCATAAATATTTTTAGTCAATTCTGATTAAGTTGATATTATATCAAACATCTACACATTTTGCTGATGTTACCAGCAAAATTTTCCTAGCATGGGCACAGATCTAGCAGTTTCATTCTAACGAGTTTAACAACGTGACATGATAATGTTGCTATTTCTGTATACTCAGATAGATACAGCAGCTGTCAAATAATTGCAATCTGTATCTTGTATTTAAGCAATATAAATCAATGCACTTTTCATACTAGGCTCGAAATCATTCAAGCGAGACTACAGTGAGTCTGACTCATAATTTTGACAGCAAAAACAATCGAGATGATAGAAAAAGTCCGTGTTTTGCGCATTACCTTCGGATAATTCTAAATCTAATTCCGCCAGTTTCAACCTTACATCCTCTGGCAGCTGCAAACCTAAAGTATCAACTTCTGCCATTTTCGTTTCAAGATAAAGGAGCAATTTCAGAAACTAATTGATCGCTTCGATTTCGGCGATCGTCGCCATATTGGATTTTGAGCGAAACCACACCTCAGTCTCGCGAGATTTTTAGTGATGAAGTGTTTGTTTTGTGACTTACTATTTTGAGCCGGTTTTATTTTAGCAAAACAACGGTTACCACCCTGCATTTCTACCACACAAAATTTGCAATAGTCTAGAAGATTCGTCTACAAATTTTGTCTAAATAAAATGGGACCATTATCAAAGCTGCTGTTGTTGTTACAGTTCTCTTAAAGTCTTTACTTTTACATCTGAGCTGTCAACTTTTGAAAACATAATGTACATAATTTTTCTATGATTATTATTGTGTAATAGACTAAATAAAAATAACGTAAATAAAGAAACGAGAGTCATATCAAGTAACACAATATCAAAGGATTAAAACTCTAAAACAGCGTTAAAACACTGTGATATATATGCAATACTTACCCCCAAGGCATAGGCTACTACATACTGTGTCATTTACTAAAAAATCTGTTTTACAATTCAAAGTCTCAACTTTACAGATCCGTCGGTCCTCTAGTTGAATAAGATCAAAGTGTTTGTAGAAAACTATTTGCCTTAGAAACGAACAGAACCTCGATAAGAAGCGTGCCAGTTGCTTTGTTTCAGAAAAGGCTAATGATTTGTGGAGTCTGAGAGACTCTTCTGGCACTTTGAATTGACCCAGACTTTTTCGTACACCTATTTATCAAAAGTTCAATGCATTCCTTATATTAACATGTATTCCCTTAATGATTATTATGGATTAAACCTGCAAAATACTAAGATATAATTCTATATTTATTTCCCAAACTTTCTTTAAAATGCATGAGTTTTTATGTTGTGTGAATGATGGAATTGGCGTAATCAACATTGACCGCGTAACCCAAATTATTGGCTGTACAATTCTCACCAAATAAGTACCTCAGGGGCTGATCACTGGTAACGTGTTGCACTTGTAATCAAGGTGTCGCAAGTTCGGATCCCTATTCCTGTAGTACTTTTACTAATTGTCTTTCGGACCAAATGTTAAGATAAGATAAGATAAGAAAATTTTATTATAGTGACATTGTGTTATACATTATATCAGGGCTTTATATAGAATGAAATATAATTTCTATTTACAACACCCGGCCACGTTAGGCCTACAAGTCACTTTATGCTTAAATATTTAAAAAGACTTATAAATTTAACTACATATTACAAACAACTAAATATTGAATACATGCACAAGGAAAATAGACATTTACAAATAAAATTAGAGCATTACACAATGTTATGCGTAAGTAAAACAAGTTAGTCAATGAAATTTTTGAACTTATAATATATAAATTACGATTGGCAGATTTTGCTTGCGCTTCCGTTGATTTCTATTAAATACTTATAACGAAATTTTATATTTTAACTTCTATATAGATACATTCTTCTTCTTTTCATAGCTTCAACTAAAAATTTAGAAACATGCACATAATGATAATTGACAGCATATACAAGCTTATTTACCTCAGACATAAGTTCAAATTCTGGGTTTTTATCATTGCATTTTAATAAAAGATTTTCTCGTAGATCATTATATTTAGAACAATTTAAAAGAAAATGTGTCTCATCTTTTACAACATTATCTGGACAGAAATTACAAAGTCGTTCGTTTACATTTAGACCAACATATCTTCCGGTTTCTATCTTAATTGTTATTAAACCGATGGCCCATTTGTCAGTGCTATACGCTATACATGGAAAATAGCCAAGGCTGTCTTTGGAATGGAGTGCTTTCTGTATCTTGCACTATCCCCTGCGCTCTAAAATAACTAACTCTGCAGTGGTCGTCGGTCATATGGGGAACCGGTAACGACAATGAATAAACTCAAGCACATATAAACACCGCAGAAAATGGTTCTATTTCTCATCGATCTATCTCCCATGACAGTCACACGCCGGAGGTGTATCACGTTGATGTAGGAGCGACTCAGTGGTCCAGTGGTAACGCGCTGGACTGGTAGGCCATGGTCCGCGAGATCGATCCCTCGCTCCTCCACTAACATTACTAACTGTCTTTCGGATGAGACGTTAAATCGAGGTCCCATGTATCAGTGCTGTGCAGCTGAGCATGCAAAAGAATCAGGGGAGTCTCTGCAACGGGATGCTTTCTGTATCTTGTATTATCCCCACAACATATAACAAATAATCTCTGCATGGGGCGTCGGTCATATGGGCAACCGACGATAAATAAATTCAAATAGATAGATAGATAGATAGATAGACGTTGATGTCAGTGATTGGAGTGTAATGCACGGTTACACTGAATACTGAAATAGACTTTTTACCGGAATACACCGGAATAGACTTTTGATTACCGGAATAGACTTATTACAGCTAAAGTATGTAATTAAATGTATAAAACATTCGGTCATATTACAAAATATAGGTTTATACAGAGGTGTACCAAAAACGAACTTTGATGACTATGTTTTTTTCTTTTTTGTTTATTTCAGCCACTTAAAATTGAAATGTCCAAGGCGATGCGTGTTGGCGTGTGAAAATAGTGTGTCCATGTAAGTTATTTTACAGCTTCAACCATTTTCTATTAAAAATTTATAGCTGATTGAAAAAATTGCAATTGCATTTAAGTATTTGATCAGATTCAATTGTATTGATTAATGTATATAGTTTATGATCCAGATATAAAATTTGTGAAGCATTTCTTTATTCCTTCCCGTTGGAGAAATAATAAATTGATGAAATCGCCATTGCCATTACAAACAGGTGTGTATTATGTTGGATATTTGGTATTTGATATAATCAGATGATGTTCTTTCTTATAAATATTGGAGTGAGGATATTGTTCCCCAAAATTTAGTTTGAAAATGCTGTACTGAAGGAAAGTAATCAAATACTTGTCAAAACCGTAAATGTAGAATATGAAGAATATAAACATTTCTTGCAAATCTTTATGTTGAGATTCAATTAATAGGGCAAGGAAATCATATTGGTTAGTTTATTTACGTCCAGATCTAATCTGCCTGTCCAATTGTAAATAAACAACAATGACCGTTAAACCTATTATAAGGAACGTGCTACGTCAAATTCACGTGCCGTTATGATGCCAGCTTACGAACTTTATGTCCCAGTATTTGCGGTAAATATAAATACTGGATTTAGTTGATTAACATCTTACGAGAATTAATTATTATATAAAACATATACGATGTAAAAATGGTTTTGAGCAGAAAGGGACGAACAATTACCTTAACTGGGCTTTTAATATTAAAAATACTTTAGAGAAATGTGGTTTGTATTGTGTTTTTTTTTTTTTTTTTTTTTTTTTTTTTTTTTTTTTTTTTTGCTAGTATTATGGTGTGATACATAAGTACCTGGTCAGGCTATGAAGCTTAGTAACTTAATAAATTAAATTTTGCTGATAAATTTTTTGCAGCTTGGATTATTAATCTGAGTGATTCATTTCAGATGATTTTTTAAAACTGACTACAGTCAACTGTCATTGTCAGTTTTAAAAAACCTGGCCATTAATGATCAATAAAAAACACTTATAATCATGTCTTCCTTTTTTCATATAAACTGTTTGTAAGTCTGCGGAGATCAGCTGTTGTGTGTGAAAATGCCAAACTCTTACGACTCCGAAATGATTTTAATCCTTATAATCATTAAAAGTGTAATAATTAAGTAATATTTCCATTTATTGAATTCAATATAAGCTTCTAATGTTGATATCTTCATATTATTCAGTTTTTTTTCTAAGCATTTAATTACAAAAGTATTCAGTGTAACTTTTTTATGCCTGGGTTTATCGTTGCAGTTTGAAATGTGATCAATACTTTTAAATGATATTTTTCGAAATCCCTGACTATTTGTCAGTAATATCAAACTTCTTAAACAACCATCTACCTGGATTTTCTTTTCATCACCAGTTCTGGTTCTCGATACTGAAACCTTTAAGTTGCACTCGAATCCGCTTGAATAACATTATATAGAATTCTAAATATATCGCAGAATCAAGCACAATCCAAAAGAATGAGGGCAGCTTTTCATAAATTTTAAGAGGAAAACTTATTTGCCTTAGAATATCACCATGTATTTATCTGAAAAGCCCATCTTTTGGGTTCCAAATAACAGTTCAAAAGAAACTGAAGAGGTACAGTATGTCAAACCTTTTTATGATCGGACGAACTTGAGTTTGGGAAAAGTCATGAAAGTGGCTGAAGTTCAGGGTATCGAAAAAGAATCCGTGGGGATTGATGTAAACATATGTAACTACTGGTTTCATAACAGCAAAACTGTATCGTTTAATTCCTTACATATATTTGGTATATTTTTTTATGGTAATGTCTAGGGATACGGACCTTCTTTTAAGATATAATTAAGCATTTATTTTCTTAAAAAGGAATGCAGTTTTCGTGGTTATGGATTTTTTTTGGGGGTATTTAACTGACTCAACTTATGTATGAGTGACAATTACTTTCAAATTATATTCAGTTACTTTTGTAAATGATGTTATTTAAGTAATTTTTTATATAGAGAGCATTCAGTTATAGCTGAACCTACATCTCCATGACAAATGATCATGTTTTTTTTTACATTTTTATAGCTTCTACATACTTTTATTTACTTAAATAATGATTTCATGTACTCACTTCTGAACATATACAAGGACGTTAAAAATTGTGGTGTAAAAGACGCAATGTTTGAAGCTATGTTCCCAGACACAACAGCAAGTACAACAAAGAAGAAAGAGACTAAATAAGACCCTTAACATGCATAAAGATAAAGTCAGGTACCACAACCATCAGCTGCTGAGCAATGACACCATTGACAGGGCAGATAAAGTCCATCTCCGCCGAGAGATACTTCTCTCAGAGTATCAGAGCCGCACTACTTACCATGGTGGCGTAGTAGCAGTCCCGACTACTTTAAAGTCCTTTTCAGGATTGTACAAGTCACCTGAAAAGATACCTTTACAATTTATCATTTCTTTAGTGCATGCTGGACAGCAACAGTATTTCTGAACCAGCTGCAGCATTATTCAGATTCGTTTGGATTTTACAGTCCAATGAAAATAGATTTCAAGCTTTGGTATCCCAACCAAATTTTTCTGAAAGAAAAACAACGGGATGGTGAAAGAATGAACTAAAGCTGCAATTCCTTCATTTAGTAGAAATATAAACAGCTTTAAGTAAGTTGAAAGAAGGTCCGTATCCCTAGATATTTCTGCTAGTGTTTTCTAGGGATATGGATCCATATCTCTAGACTGTCGGTCTAGAGGTATGGATCCGTATCCCTGGACTCTTCTTTTTAGCTCATCTGTCACAGAGTGACAAGGTGAGCTTTTGTGATCGCAATCCATCTGGCGTCCGTCCGTAAACTTTTCATTCAAACGATATCTCCTCTGAAACCACTGGGCCAAAGTAGATGAAACTTGCCATGGATGTCCCTTGCATGAAGCTCTTCCAAAGTTGTTCAAAGAAATCAGTTCCATGCAGAACTCTGGTTGCCATACCAACCTAAAGGAAAAACTTTAAAAATCTTCTTGTCTGAAACCACAAGGCCTAAGGCTAGTACCATTGTACATGTATATATGTTTGCTATACTAAAAGCGCATCAGTTTTCCAGAATGTTAAACAATTCTGTACATCTGACAAAAGAATCACCAGAGCTTCAAATGCAATCTATACCATTAAATTGGATGAAGAAATCAAATACTTACAGCAGTTTTCTCCTCAGAATCAAGCTTGCAATAGCCTAAATGACATTATTTACCATGTGGTATTACCACACTGCTACCAAGGCAAAGTAATTGAATTTGCTCCAACTTGGATAGATGATTTATGTACTTATCTTTTTCATTTGGACCTTCTTAACAGTACCTCTTATATAAATATGTGGTTGACCAGATTGGATTTTGCAAGATCTGTAATCTTTATAGACAGTAGACATTACTTGAATTCTTACTTGGTCTAGGCAAAACGGAATTCTGTGGGTCTAGTCAGAATTGCAGTCTCATTAGGCTAAATAAGCATTCCATTTTGGTATGACCAATTCTGCATTGGATAATCAGAATCATGCAGTATTTGGATCGATCAGTGTCCGTTGGACATTCACACTAAGTTGGTTAACACTCTCAGAGACTTCCCAAGGAATATTTTTAAGCGCTAATTATATCCGGACAGAGGTGGGTGTGGGAGGGGTATCCCGCTTCTGCATGTCGAAAATTTTGCAATTTTGCGTTAATAATGCAGCTCTGTGGATTGTTTTTCAGATATTTTAATACAAATAAACAAGTCTTTCACATAAGAATAATCTTTTAACTAAAATATTAAAGCAATATGTATCACAGTTTGTCACTGCAACATCTGTCCCCTGCTTTGACAGTTGCACAGATGGCTGGATCACATCACTAGAAATATTCACAACAAAAGAACATACTTTACTTTTACTATATCAAAATGACTGTCACTCGTCTTCCTAACCAAAAAACTTGCAGTTGCAAGTGAACCAGGAACTAGCCTTTTTTTACCCTGATTTAGGTCAGACATTATGCAGAGTTTAGACTTTGTATGATAATATTTACTCAGATGCAAACTGGTACTTATAATAAAATCATGACCACTTATCTTAATAAATCAATTGAATGTTGTAGGTTTGCCTTGTAAAGCATCTCTAAGACACTGTTTTCTATTAATATTAAAATACGACGGGTTTGCGGAAATGTATGACAAACGGAATTTATCCGAGATTTTCACTCGCTTCATTTTGTTAAGCTTGTCATTAATCTGCTTGACTTTTTCTTCTAAATAAATCCGATAATTAAATTAAATGAACTCTAAAGAATTTTAGCCATTTTTTGGCAGTGGGGGGTGGGGGTTACTTTGTTTGAAAGGTAAGAATATTATTGGTAAAGATTTGGTGTTTAACCTTTTGCCTTTGGAATTAAACATCCAATTAATTTGTTAAGACATTTATTTGCTTGACTTATCATAAATTTCTGCTATACCGACACAGATGTACAAAATATAATCAATTTCCATATTAAAATGTAACTAGAGTCGTGATTGGTTGACGTCTTCTGCACTTGCTGTCAGTTCTGTATTAGGGTGGAGCTTATCGTATCATTACGTGTAATATGTGTATTTTTCTAGATATTTAGATTTAAGCGCTTCGGTACTGATGCGGTAAAAGCATCTGGGGAAATCCCTGCACTCTAGTGGTCATATTTTTGCCTCAATTGTCATGAAACTTAGTCAGGATGTTTTTCCCAGTAATTATTTGGATGAATTTGAACATGGGTTATCTGGGATGAAAAACTAGGTCACATGGCCCAAAAATAGAAAAACCTTGTTAACACTCTAGAGGCTACTCTTTCAGTCCAAATATCCTGGAAATTTGTCAGAAAGATTGTTTCGCTGATTTCTAGCTCTTCTTTGAATATGGTTCATCTGGGGTCAAAAACTAGGTCACAGTAACCAAATATGGAAAAACCTTGTTGACACTCTAGAGGTTACATTTTCAGTCCAAATACCCTTGAAATTTGTCAGAAAGGTTGTTTCAATGATTCCTAGCTCAAGTTCGAATATGGGTCATCTGGGGTAAAAAACTAGGTCACAGAGCCCAAATATGGAGAAACCTTGTTAACACTCTAGAGGTAACATTTTCAGTTCAAATAACCTGGAAATTTGTCAGAAAGGTTGTTTCGATGATTTCAAAGCTCAGGTTCAGATATGGGTCATCTGGGGTCAAGATCTAGGTCACAGAGCCCAAGTATGAAAAAACCTTGTTAACACTCTAGTGGTAACATTTCCAGTCCAAATAACCTGGAAATTTGTCAGAAAGGTTATTTCAGTAATTTTTTAGGTCAAGTTCGAATATGGGTCATCTGATGTCAATTAACCAGGGTCCATAACAAGTTTGTTTAAAGCAGACATTCCAATATAGCAACAAAGCAATATAGGGCCATCATGGCCCTCTTGTTTGTTTTGTTGTTGTTGTTTTTTAATATATATAAAATGATACATAGAATACTTTTTATTTGAGTTAACATATTTCTTAGTTTAAAATGACAAATGCAGTTACACAAACAACTAACATAATTTATCTATACAAAAATTGATTACATATTTACAACTACAAAGTACAAGTGTTAACATACGGTATTACACTAAGCAACAGTAATTGTTTTGTTGGTTGGGTGTTTCTTGCCGTGTCATTGGATTTTTTTTTAACTTTTGTAATTAGTTCCTGGCATTCAGGGTTGTCAGTTTTCTAGTAAATTAAAGATATAAAAAGATACCAACAACTTTTTAAGATTCTAACCAATTTTCTATAGGTTTTTAAGGACAGAAGAAACTTTAAGATATTTCATATTTTATTTATTGATTATGCTAGACGGTCAATATAAATTTTAACATATTTCATTTTAAAAGTGATAATATAATTGCTTTTATTTTCCTTTGCTCATTTTATTTAAAAAGAAACGAAAAAAAAAAACAGCAGAAATCTGAACATGTGTTACATGTACCAGCCCTGTTCAAGTCACAGATGTACAAAAATGCAAAATTTCTGAGTTTCTGTCCCTCTTTCTGAGACTGAAAAGCAGGAGGTAACCAATGGTTGACTTCACTGTCTAAAGCTGTTGTATGGCAAATCAGGGAATTGTGACTGATTAATACCTTCAGATATCTTCTTTATATCAGGAAACATTTCACTGAATATTTTATCTCCATAAATGTTGTATCTGAATCACAAAATCATCCAAATTTTGGATCTGCCATGATTCCAATCTTTGATATTTGTGTGAGAATTGCAACATAACTAGTTTTTGTAGCATAACTTGTTTCCTTTTTCAGGAACATGAAGCCTTTGATGAAAGAATAAGGAAAACATTTTATTATGGCAAACTTCCTGGAACAGAAAGGCCCTCTCTGCCTGTAACTGGTAGGTTTAATTGTCATCTCCTGCACAGATGAAACTGGATGGGGGATATTGAAATGGCATTGTCTGTCCAGCCCAATCCATATCTTACATTGTAGAACTGGTTGGTTACATTGTAATGAAACGTAACGTGAATGTATATGTTAATAAGGAAATGATGCACATCAGATGCTATCCAAATCCACCTGTGAGTTATTGAATAATGGCCCTTTGTTACTTTAACAAAAAGGCATTTTGGAAAAGGAAAATTTCCTTCTGGACCTGTTATCTTAGAACTGGCTGGTTAGATTTTAATAAAACTTGGCATGAATGTATATATGAATGGGGGCATGATGCACATTAAATGCCATCAAAATTCACTCATGTGTTATTGAGTCATGGCCCTTTGTTACTTAAATTAGGCTTCTTTTTTTTTTTTAAAGGAAAATTTCTGTCCAGATTCATATCTTAGAACTGGTTGGAACCTTAAGGATATTTAGCATGAATGTATAATTATAGATGGGGGGCATGGTGCACATGAAATGCCATCAAAATCAACCTGTGTATTATAGAGTAATGGACCCTTTTTTATTTTTAAATACACATCTTGTAAAGTTTAAGACATTGCTTTTCCGTGCTTCGCTTCTTACATTGGATAAAGCCAACATATTCCATTGAACTTACTTTATTTGACTACAGGTTGAGTGATTAAAAGATGTCTTACAATATTTTAGGAAAAATTGCTTGACAACACTGTATTGAGACCATGCCCTACTACATTTTAATCAAACTCTTTAATTAGCCTGGCAACAGCTGCCAGTTATAATGGTGTTACATTCTGACCTTTTGTTTAGAAATGAAGCAGTGTTAGATAACTCTGTATAATTACTTAGTCTTTCTCTATATTTATTGTTTTAGATCAAAGATTTGCATTGAATATTGTACACTTTCACTTGTTTTCAGATTTACTGGTAGATTTCTACAATGAAGCTGCTCCAAGGGAGCTCGGGAAGTTGGATACTTACTTTGCGGCATCTTCTTCAAGGTCAGCATGTATCACACCCTCATCTGTCATGGCTGGCATGGTTTATGTCAAACGATTGAAGAAACGTCAGCCAGAGTATTTGACACAAGTCTCTTCATCAGAACTCTTCCTAATATCTATGGTAAAGTTTAGGTTTGTTATTCAAAGTTTTGAACCTCGCCAGTGCAGAGCAATCTGAGTTAACATGACAGTTCATTACTGAGGATATTAGTATGGAAAATTTTCAAAGGTCTTTTCAACAACAATGATATTCTGTTCGAGTTTTTGGCACCATAGATAATTGAGGTATTAAGGTTAAAAGAGCAAAAAATAGATTTCCAAACTGAAAACTTAAAATTTCTGTCTAAAAACACCAGGATCAGAGGTGAAAGTTTGTGTGAAGCATTGTGTAATGGATCTGTATCAAGTTTGTTCAAATTATGTCTCAGAGGTCACTATTAGCCACAACCAAGGGATCACAATCATGTTTAAACTTTAACATGGAAATATATAGGAAAATCTACTTGTTTGATACCACAAGGCCTAGAGTTCTAAAATTTGCACAAGTAGGTGTCTCTGCTAGTACTGAGTAGACTAAGCCCTGGGATCATTTTTCTCTCACCCTAAGGGTTAGATGTTTTATTTATATTGACAGAGAAAAAAAATTGAAATTTTCTCAGAAACAGGAGGGCCTGGTGTTTAGATATTTAAAGTGTAGCATTACCTAGTAGACTTCTACTGAGATTGTTCCAAGTTTTGTCACAGGGATCCCTATTGACCCCACCCTAGGGGTCATTGTTTCTTACATAGCCATATAGAAGTAAAACATAATAAAATCGACTCTGATCCTGCTTCAGTGCCACACCTTTACCAGCTGACCTACTTCAGTACTCTGGTGTGTGATACAGGAACAACATGGTCCTCATGTTAAGTGCAAGTTAGTTCTTTTAGTTTACTGATGAGTTCAAAAGTGTATGTATTTTTTTAACATATCATGGCTGTTTGAGATATGCAAGATTTGATAGTCTTTCATGGTCTGTGTTTGTAGATGATGGCATCCAAGTTCTTGTATGATGAAGGGATAGACGAAGAGGTCTTCAATGACGAGTGGGCAACATCAGGTGACCTTGACACTGAAGATATCAACCAACTGGAACTGGACTTCTTAGCGGCTATAGTATGTACACTGGGTTCTTAAAGAGACAGTCAAGTGCTTAATAAAAACTTCAATAAGTTTTTATCTTGCTTAAACTGTACACTGGGTTCTTAGACAGTCAGGTGCTTAATAAAAATCTCACTAAGTTTTTATCTTGCTTAAACTGTACACTGGGTTCTTAAACAGACAGTCAGGTGCTTAATAAAAATCTCACTAAGTTTTTATCATGCTTAAACTGTACACTGGGTTCTTAAAGAGACAGACAAGTGCTTAATAAAAACTTCACTAAGTTTTTATCATGCTTAAACTGTACACTGGGTTCTTAGACAGTCAGGTGCTTAATAAAAATCTCACTAAGTTTTTATCTTGCTTAAACTGTACACTGGGTTCTTAAACAGACAGTCAGGTGCTTAATAAAAATCTCACTAAGTTTTTATCATGCTTAAACTGAACACTGGGTTCTTAAAGAGACAGACAAGTGCTTAATAAAAACTTCAATAAGTTTTTATCATGCTTAAACTGTACACTGGGTTCTTAAAGAGACAGTCAGGTGCTTAATAAAAATCTCACTAAGTTTTTATCATGCTTAAACTGTACACTGGGTTCTTAAAGAGACAGTCAAGTGCTTAATAAAAATCTCACTAAGTTTTTATCATCCTTAAACTGTACACTGGGTTCTTAAAGAGACTGTCAAGTGCTTAATAAAAATCTCACTAAGTTTTTATCATGCTTAAACTGTACACTGGGTTCTTAAAGAGACAGTCAAGTGCTTAAAAAAAATCTCACTAAGTTTTTATCATGCTTAAACTGTACACTGGGTTCTGAGACAGTCAGGTGCTTAATAAAAATCTCACTAAGTTTTTATCATGCTTAAACTGTACACTGGGTTCTTAAAGAGACAGTCAAGTGCTTAATAAAAATCTCACTAAGTTTTTATCATGCTTAAACTGTACACTGGGTTCTTAAACAGACAGTCAGGTGCTTAATAAAAATCTCAGTAAGTTTTTATCATGCTTAAACTGTACACTGGGTTCTTAAAGAGACAGTCAAGTGCTTAATAAAAATCTCACTAAGTTTTTATCATGCTTAAACTGTACACTGGGTTCTTAAAGAGACAGACAAGTGCTTAATAAAAATCTCACTAAGTTTTTATCATGCTTAAACTGTACACTGGGTTCTTAAAGAGACAGTCAAGTGCTTAATAAAAATCTCAGTAAGTTTTTATCATGCTTAAACTGTACACTGGGTTCTTAGACAGTCAGGTGCTTAATAAAAATCTCAGTAAGTTTTTATCATGCTTAAACTGTACACTGGGTTCTTAGACAGTGAGGTGCTTAATAAAAATCTCACTAAGTTTTTATCATGCTTAAACTGTACACTGGGTTCTTAAAGAAACAGTCAAGTGCTTAATAAAAATCTCACTAAGTTTTTATCATGCTTAAACTGTACACTGGGTTCTTAAAGAAACAGTCAGGTGCTTAATAAAAATCTCAGTAAGTTTTTATCATGCTTAAACTGTACACTGGATTCTTAAAGAAACAGTCAGGTGCTTAATAAAAATCTCAGTAAGTTTTTATCATGCTTAAACTGTACACTGGGTTCTTAGACAGTCAAGTGCTTTATAAAAATCTCAATAAGTTTTTATCATGCTTAAACTGTACACTGGGTTCTTAAAGAGACAGTCAGGTGCTTAATAAAAATCTCACTAAGTTTTTATCATGCTTAAACTGTACACTGGGTTCTTAGACAGTCAAGTGCTTAATAAAAACTTCACTAAGTTTTTATCATGCTTAAACTGTACACTGGGTTCTTAAAGAGACAGTCAAGTGCTTAATAAAAATCTCACTAAGTTTTTATCATGCTTAAACTGTACACTGGGTTCTTAAAGAAACAGTCAGGTGCTTAATAAAAATCTCACTAAGTTTTTATCATGCTTAAACTGTACACTGGGTTCTTAAAGAAACAGTCAGGTGCTTAATAAAAATCTCACTAAGTTTTTATCATGCTTAAACTGTACACTGGGTTCTTAAAGAGACAGTCAAATGCTTAATAAAAATCTCACTAAGTTTTTATCATGCTTAAACTGTACATTGGGTTCTTAGACAGTCAAGTGCTTAATAAAAATCTCAGTAAGTTTTTATCATGCTTAAACTGTACACTGGGTTCTTAAAGAGACAGTCAAGTGCTTAATAAAAATCTCACTAAGCTTTTATCATGCTTAAACTGTACACTGGCTTCTTAAAGAGACAGTCAAGTGCTTAATAAAAATCTCAGTAAGTTTTTATCATGCTTAAACTGTACACTGGGTTCTTAGACAGTCAGGTGCTTAATAAAAATCTCACTAAGTTTTTATCATGCTTAAACTGTACACTGGGTTCTTAGACAGTCAAGTGCTTAATAAAAATCTCACTAAGTTTTTATCATGCTTAAACTGTACACTGGGTTCTTAGACAGTCAGGTGCTTAATAAAAATCTCACTAAGTTTTTATCATGCTTAAACTGTACACTGGGTTCTTAAAGAAACAGTCAAGTGCTTAATAAAAATCTCACTAAGTTTTTATCATGCTTAAACTTTATTTTTCAATACTCAGGAAAAATTTTCAGGGTAAAAAAAATCAGTTATTATAGGTGAATTATAGACTAGTAGTAAAAGTCCTTTGTTATGCCCGCGAAAGGAGGCATTTACTAATCGCACTGTCTGTCTGCCTGTTTTCTATATTAAAATCTTGTCCAAGCTACATCTCCAAAACCTTGGGGGATTTTATTATATATAAAACATCAGTAGAGGTTGGGAATAAAACAATATTGTTTGTATTCAAGGCCAAACTCACAGCTTTCTATTTCATTGAATTATTATGTCTTCAACCTTCATATAAGAATCTGAGGCAGAAAAACATTACTTTACCATTTACCTTCAGTTCATGCTCTATTTTTTGTCAGATCTTTTTTCCAGAGGCATGTTCATTTATATATTTAAACCAGTTTCATTTCAAAGCTACATTTTGGGGGCATATGTCAATTTCCAGTGACAGCTCTTGTTTTCTCTGTTTTCCCTAGAAATCATTTTTGCAGCCTTTCAGAGGAAAGAGGAACAAAAAGATACACATAGCTCTTCAATCATTTGGAATCTTTCTTAGCATCTATAGCTTCGCCATACACAGTGATTTATCCAATCTGACTGAAGTACACGATCTAACTGCAGTTAGATCCAAAGGCAACCCATTCAATTCTATCTTCTTTATAATCTGAATTTCCAGTACTGTTATTTATATCCCAGCCAATGAGATTGCATCTTATGATGAGTCTCTATGGTTTACTGTACACATGGCATGTAAATGTTGAGTGTGTAAACTTCTATAACATGTTAAAATCATCTTGAATATTTTGAAAATATTTTGTGTTACGTAGGATGAATGAATCCTCCTTCAATAAATATAAGTTTATTTAAGTTTCGATTAGTTTTACTAAATGAATCTTAATTAGCATATGAAAATGGTGATGAAAATATTCAAGTAAATGCGCCTGTATATTTTGGTATACATACAGTATCTATCAAATGCCAAAAGCTACTGGAAATTTTCCAACACATACAATTATATCAGTATTTTACAAGATTACCTCAGCTAACAGTGACTCTTATGGTAGAAAACAACTGTGTTATTTGGGATCCCAGTTAAATATAGATTTTTCACATGAGTTCAAATGGTTAAAAGTAGAAACTTATATGTCTTTAAAAAACTTGAAAACTAGGCACTGATTGGCTGATTAAAAGGTCATGAGAAGGTGACCTTCTTTTGGTGACATTCAGATCCTAATATATTTAGCAGAGCATTATTTAGGAGCTGATTTTAATCAGATCTTGATTTATCAAGCAGTAAAGGTTTTTAGAGCCTAAATAAATGGTTTATATCTTAAAAGCATTTTAACCTGACCTACAGATTGTATTTAACTGCATGTGTTGTTTTCCAGGACTGGCAACTGTTTGTGAAGCCTGAAGAATTTTCTGACATGCTACGTAAGATTGAACAACGGTAAATATGAATAAAGATTAACTATCTTAAACAGATGTCATTTCTTGCTCAACGTCTGGCTTTTGGTCAACAATTATTTCAAACAAATTTCCTCTGAAACCATACGGCCAAAGTTGATGAAACTTGTCAGGGATGTTCCATGCATGAAGCACTTCCAAAGTCATTCAAAGAATTCCATTCCTTATAGAAGTCTGGTTGCTATGGTATTTTAAATGAAAAACGAAATAACACCCCACTACCTTAAGTCATCTTAACTTTGGATGTCTGAGTATGCTTTGCTTTAGTTAAATACCTTTCAGTGTTTTTGCTGTTAAGAGGAGTTGTACTCAGGTGAGCTATATAGAGTCATCATCACCATCTTGATGTAAAAAAAAAAAATCAAAAATTTAAAAACAGAAAATACATTGACACAGTTAAAGCCGTTTTAGAATTGTATAAGTTTCAATAATGATATTCTTGTTACAGGAGTATGTTAATTATAAGTTGTCACTGACTGAATGTTTCTCATCATGTGTTTAGGATTGCCCTGAAGCAAGGACTAGAAAGAGGCTGGTTCTCGTATACTGATTTAATGATACTCTCTCAAGACCTCAAGTTCATGAACTGGAAACATCTTGTAACAGAACTTTCGACAGTAAGTATAGATTTTATTCTTGTCAATGTTAGATAGGAAATGTTTATACATTTAAAATCAGGCTGTGTTTGGTGAGTTTGACACAATTAAATACCTAAACTCTGGTCAGTATTAAAAGATTAAGTGTTGCTGTCGCACATTAAGCCTTACAGTGGCTTACATGTATATAAGGGAAGGTTCATTATGTAAGGCAATGACCTGGTGAATGTCTGAAAGTATTTTATTGAATACCAAAAATTCAAGCTAGGTATATACAAAGTCAACTCATTTTCATTTTGGCCATATTTTGAAAGTTAAGTCTGTTTCAAAGCATGAACCTGTGCATCTGCACAATATGTTTGTTTGAAATTGAATTAACAAAGTTCTTTAAATATTCGCTCTTAAATGTTGTGTAATAGTAGAATGTAGAAAACAAAATTAAACATTGAGATTTTATTTGTGTGAATAATAGAAAATATAACTTAATAGAATGATCAGAACAGTACAGAAACTGTTCATTTTACCATACTGTTATGAAAAATAGAACATCTAGGTATGGTATTGTTTTGAAGGACATCTATTGTGGCAAAGTTTAACTTTTTTAAGCACTAATGGAATATGAGTATTGTAAAGTTTGTTTTTAGAAAACTTGGATATATTGTGAATGTTGAATTTTTTATACTGCAGGTGTTTTCAGCAACGTCACTGGCCTACTTGGCAGGCATTTTGACAATGGTTGGATCCACAGTCATCGGTACAGCTACAACAGTAACACTGATGAGAACGGGCTCAAATGTGCTTCCAGTATGCCTCAAGACCCTGCCAGTACTAAACTTGTACCCAGAACTGTCTCTGGATGAGGCAAGGTCATTGCCAGAGGTACCACAGCCTGACGCTAGCAGCATAAGTGGTATAGAATCCCTTATGCAAGCAGACATTGAACAGTTGATGGTGCAAAACAACAGTTATTCAAGCCAGTTTGAAGGCAACAGCACAGCTAAAGAAACAGGCATTACTGAGTCCAGAAGCACTCCAGAGACGAAAACACATTCAAAGTCTCAACAGAGGGATCAGAATGGATTACTGAATGGATTTTTACCGCCTTTCCTAGCACTGTTTACTCTTAAAGACACTCTCTTTAACTTTGCTTATGGTGCTAGACTTTCGAATGAACCAGAGGAGACAGATCACACCGACCTTGAACCTAAAAAATCAGACCAGACTGCAGACCCAACTGGAGAGATTTGTTCAGCAGGACCCTGTCTTGTAGACACATTACTGAACTGTTGGAATGTTACCTTGGAAACAGACTGGACTTGGAGTGAAACTTGGACTGAACGAAACTGCTTTGATAAAACCAAGTGCTGTCCCCACTGCTTACACAGGATTGGAAGTTATGATAAGTTTGGACTTGATTTGGATACAATGAAAGGTGCTGAAATTGTTCACTGTTGCTGTCGCCTTGGTAACACCGGTAACTCCTGGTTGAAGGAATCATTACAGTTCAGTCTAATGGACATTAACTTGAGGTTTTCTACAAGATCTTTCTATCCTGTTTTTGTAACCACTTGAAACCTTTAGCATATTTAAGTTTGTAATGGTAGACATAATTTTTACTTCATTACGTCCTTTTTTTATGGACTTTTTCTTCAGCATGAGAAAATGCATGCAAATGTAATCTGCTGCATTCAGATCAATATTTCATGAACAAATACAGTTAACTCCATTTATAACAATATTCAGGGGACCATTGAATTTATATCTGGAACAAAACCGGAAGTAGAAAATGGGCAAAGTCACACATGTGCTTTATAAAGGCTAAGCATATAATATAAAATATTTCCAAATCACATTTATGGGATATATTCATGCAATTTAATGCAACTATATACATGTTAGGTAGTACAAAATATTTACACTAGAGGTTATTAAATCTAGAACCACAGAGAAAAATAAGTTTTCTTTTAATCACCTTCTTGCACTTTCAAACGCACCAAGGACAGTCACTTTCATTATACATTGTATACTAGTTAATGTATTTGTTACTAATTAACACTTATTAGAAAGAAAATCCGTAATCTGTGTGTATTTCAATGACAGATACGTGGGTGCTACAAAATTTTCAAGTTCATTCATATGCTTTAACAATAGCATCCAGATAACTTTCTTAGTTGTGCTCAGTGAATATTATTGTATTCCAAAGTCAGCACCAGTATCTTTTTTTCCTAAGTCTTTTTTATCACATATCTGATTTAGATTCTAGATTTAAAAATTTTCGTTTTCGACTTGGAGAATCCATTATTATACATGCAGAAAATATAAACAGCTGCTAATACATGTACAGGTAGAGAAAAAGTTACTCAAATTATTGATTGCTAAGTATGGCTTTTGTGTTCAAATGTTTATGTTAGATTGTTTGTGCGATAATTTAAACAATTAATCTTAATCATTTGTTCAGCGATCATTGACACATTTCAAGTTGCTAAATATCTCACTGAAAGGGTCAATTTTGCACTTGGGGCTAGAAAATCGCATCGTTACGTCCGAAATATTGCAACATCCGATACCGTTGCATGCAGAATGTAGAATATAGAATAAAGAAGGCTTGAGTCGGGACCGCGACAACAACATCGTTATAAGCGGTATATTGTTACAAGTGGAGTTTACTGTATAAAAGGATAAGCATTGTGTTATTTATTGGAAAAATAGAAAAGAAACAAATATAAACATGATTTAAGTTATACAAAAATTAAAACTAAGCAAAGTCAGATTGTGTTCGACTTGTATTTACTGATATAACAACAAAACAGCTGCAGATATATGCACGGCTGCCTGTACCTCTCGAAGATGTTTTGTAGAATAGTTCAAAGATTTAAATACTGCAAGTTAAACTGTGATATGGTCGACAGTTTTCAAGTAAAAAAAGTTTCTGTTTGTGTGGCACGGGAATTAGTAGGACTGTAAAGTCCTGTACATAGTGTACTGTGGTCAAGTGTTGTAACGTCCACAAGTTCTAGGTATGTTGCACAGCTGAACGTAAATCAACTTCCTAAGTGACCAGACAAACGAATATGCTGTGTTTAAGAAATGTAATTGGAATTTCTAGATTTTATCCTCTTGTCAGTGTTGTTTCACAGATCTTCAATTAGATAACCACATTTACATGATAAGCTGGTTTTAGAAGTTCATTTTGTGGTAGATCTAATAATTGTCTGCTGAACCAAACTCCCATGGCCCCTATGACTACCTGGCTGTTGGCAACCCTTCGCACCATTCAGACTCCTGAAAAAGTAAGTCGTAACATGTTGCAGCTTCTCAATTTTTACAAACCAGTAAACTGTACCTAGTCTCTGCAATGGTGATAATACTAGATGATCAATGTAGAAAGCTTAGATAACGTCATTGTTTCAAAGAAATAAACGGTCTTACTCCTGGTTTGAGTGTGACATCAAAAGGCAAAACATACATGCTGAAGTAAAGCACAGCTGTATGTAGAACTTCAAACGAGCCAGTGAGCTACATGTTTAAACGAAAAAAACTGGTAAAACTTCTTACAAAATTACGCTCTAGTAACTACCCCCTATCATTGCAATATATGGGGAGGTTTCACACTCGTCGATTTTATAGTCTGCTGACTTGATTTCTATGCCAGCCTCGTTGTCGGGTTTCTGTGCTTCATTGTCGTCTGCTATTTCCACGTGGAGGCTTGTCTTATTCTCGGTTGTCTGACCTTGCAAAAATATTGGTTTGTACTCTGGACTTGGTTGTTTTGACTTCCTTGGAACACTCTTCTCTGTGTAATATTCTATGGGATAAAAAGACACGGACACTGGAGCAATGACTGCTTGTTCACCAGCCCCGTACATATCCGTTAAAAGCCTTTCTAAACTGTACAGCGACGGCATCTTAAGGATCCCAGCCTTCTCCTTAATCATTTCACCATTTATTTTTAAATGTCCGTGCGAGTCAAATAGAGAAATTTTGCCATTCTTTTTTAGAATGATGGCGTATGAAGATTCTCGAATGCTGATGAGGAAACCTAACCTTTTGATCACAAAATGCCTCCATTTCTCGAGGTATTGCTGGAAAATAAAATATTCTTGCAATGAAGAAAGTAACTGTAACAAGATACACAAGATTTTCCCCAGTAATAAACTACAAGTATGCATAGACAAAGGTGAATGTGTTTATCAAAGGTTCAAATTGACGCCTGTTAAACTTAGATAACCAGAATTGCAATTTATCTAATTTCCCTGGGTATATCCGGCACCACCACGGTGAAACAAAACGTTGGTTAAGTGTATTGATAAAACTAGCACCTTTAAAAACGGTACACAAGGTCTAACTTCGCGACTGTGCTTCAGGTCTAGCTGCAAAGTTAACTGGTATTTTATTTGAAGAACCATTGTTAATGAAAAATAGACCATAAACTAACTATAAATAACACACCAAAGAAATTTCTTGTCCAAGAGTTTATAGTCGCACCATTGTTACAGCTTGAACAAGCAACACTGAGGAACACTCATGGTCAGATAGACTAAAATGTGCATGTTAGTCATGTTAGACATTTTTCTTTAGGTCGATTTTTAATTTAATTTTTCATACCTTTATAGTGAGAAAACATTCGAATCCTTCCACTCCTGATGTAAACACATTCTGGCATTCCTGCCTCAATCGAACCTGTGTTCTTCTGTTGAAAAACTTCCCAATGTATAGGTATGACAGATGAGGAATCTCTTCAACTGCAACCTTTCCGTCTGCATGATTACTGAGTTTAATTTCATCTCTAAAATAGTGACAGATTCTCATATAATATATGTGGTATAAAAATATTCAGTGTATGTTTCTAGGAGACAGATGTTTGTTGTAAGCCATAGTTATATACCCAGCAAAGTCGGAATACAAGGCATTGATATATTTAGGCAAGCCCAATCTTCCTTATTCATACATACAACATTATAGCGATATGAGTACATACATAATTATACAGAAAACACGTTTAGAATATAAATCTCAAAATGGAAGACCTCAGAATATGTTATGATGTGTATCTAGTGATAATTTCGGAGTAATCTTGCATTATATGTGAAGTCTTTCTCGACTTCATTCAGGTTTTATAGTAAAGTTCTTTACTACAGCATTAAACATACATCGAGTACATATTTTTGCTCGGTGAAAGTGCTTCTAGATCTCCCATCAAATGTCTTCACTTACTGGCAACCCCCCCCCCCCCCCCCCCACACACACACACACCCCATACATATACCCATAAAAAAGAAACATAATACATTGACTTAAGTTTGCTAATCGACCTAAACAGTATTCTGGAAATGAATAGTTGCTTGGCCCTTCCTGCTACACACTTTCTTTTCAACTTTTGTAAATCATATGACCGAGTTATATTGAACATTTCTTGTTGATGATTGTTAAATGTTCACTACCTCAGTAAAGAA
Organism: Cyclina sinensis; assembly: GCA_012932295.1. NCBI lineage: Eukaryota > Metazoa > Mollusca > Bivalvia > Venerida > Veneridae > Cyclina > Cyclina sinensis. Next base: position 12,993,947 of record JAAONU010000009.1, on the reverse strand, counting down.
TGTAGCCGATTTCCTTCAATCAAAATTTTGTTCACAGCCTTAGGGGTAAATTTAGGATGGATTCTGTTATAGATAATAGCGGCAAGAGACATGCTCGTGCATTGTAGACCAGCGTAGTTAGTGTCGAGGAAAGCTTGAATTGTGCGGCCATAAATGTAAGTCAGAGCATCTAGATAGAAAGAAAGAGAGAAAGAGAAGAGAAAATAGATAGACAGACTGAAGAAAGAAAGAATAATAGTTGAGTACATCAACAACAACATCCTGAATGAGAATAAAGTATATGTCAATCCATTCAGAAGTTTTTCTTTGTTCCGAAGTACAGTCAACGTGAAACAATCTGAATGTAGTTATGTTCGAGTCTAATATGATGGTAAAATGTTGATGATTGTGATGTTGGTGAAGATTTCGATGATGAATCGAGATATTTAAATGTTCGGCATATTTAATACAATTATAAATAGTAACAAACCGATCTTCATGACCCCACCGGCACTTGATGAAAAGGGTGTCGGTAAACCACAAAGGTGACTGGAATCGCCACGTAATTCGGTTTCCTGAAATAGAATGCATGTAATTGTCAAACTGTGACCACATGATGATCATCATGATGGTATAGAATCAAATAATGACGATGGCATTATTTTGGGCCGCGAGATCGATGCGCTCCTCCACCAACATTACTAATTGTCTTTTGGATGAAACTTTAAACCGAGGTCCCATGTATCAGTGATATACGCTGATCATAGTGTCTCTGGAATAGGATGTTTTCCGTATCTTTCACTGTCCCCCACAACTTAAAATATCTAATCTCTGCAGGGGGCGTCGGTCATATGGACAACCGTACCGTTGATAAATCAACTCAAGAAGAGAGTGACAATGGCGATAATAACTTACTGTGGCTGTAACTGCTGTTTGTGAGTCAATTCGTTAATGATAATAGATAAACGCAGTTGATAGATATGGAGGGGATCACCGCCAATATTATTCATCACAAGAAATGTTGCAAGTCGTGGATTGTCATAGTACATGTCAAAAAACAATGCTATGTGCATACGCGCAAACAGTACAATTGTCTATCTATAAGAATTCAAAACTGTAAAGAATGAAATACTCAGCAATGCAACACTACATCGTGCTTAACTGCAAGTGTTACAAAAAATCTTCAATGACAATGTACAAATTTTGTAAATGCAAAACAACAACAACAACAAGAACATATTTTAAAGGTTTAAATGCTCAGCAATGCAGCATATAATGCTTTAATGCAAGCCATTAATGTCGAAAGAAATCTCCAGTTTAAAACATTATAAATGCAAGACTTAACAAAGATTAAATGCTCAGCAGTAGATCTACTACCTAGAAATGTGGAACAAGATAAGCTAAGCATCCGATAAAAATTACAAAAGTCTGAACTAGGAAACTGGAATGAATTTTCAATATATTCAAGCATTAGTGCGAGAAATTATGATTCGACAACTTGAATATTTCGAGTTGATTTTTGAAGAGCAACTCTGATAAGCAGTACAGGAATATAAATAGATAACGATCTAGTATGTAAAAATTGTGAACTTTCTTACATCATTGACAATAAATATTTATTGTTTACTAACATCTTGAATAAAAACACAAGACATGTCAATTTTGAACAACGTACTAGGAATTGCAATGGAAATGAATAAAGTTTTACTATACAGTTCGTTTGAATTTATCAAGGAAAGAGCAAACTGGACACAAGTATATAAGGTGTACTGTTCAAAAAGCAAATGTCGGACTGAGTGAAATGTTACACAAAAATAAAGAAGAAAAACGATAACTTTGGTTAATGTTGTCTCAAAAAAAGTTATTCGATTGAAGTATATTAATTAGTTCGGTATTTTAAAAGCCTCAGGCATCGGTCATTTTTTCTTGTTTCACCTCTTCATTGGCGTTATTGTCTCTTCTATATCACGCACGTGTAATGCAATATTGTGTGATAATACATGTATTTGTATTTTAACACGATTAATATTGTAATTGAGCCTATTCAAATCAGTCTGATACTAATGAAAGAAGTGCTTAAAAATGATAGGCAGTTGCATTTTAACTGAAAATAAACAGTTCGAACTTCGCCTTAACAACTATAGAAAGCTGTTTAGAATTTGAAGACTGGGTTTCTTTGGTAGGAAATGGACACAATAATTTAAACTCAAATTTACAAGCAGCTATCTTATGTTTGAAATATTAGTTGCTTTGCAGTTAAATAACTTTTTGACTAGGATATATATAACAACAGTTCAAGAATAACATATACGATCGTCAGGGGAAGTAACTTTAAGACGGTCATCTGGTATTTTTATGTTTCTCGTTTGATTATATCAGCAAGTCTTTCAAATAGTTTGGAAATACACCTGTTAGAATACTAGAACTAAACCATTTTTTATGTTTTTAAAACAACCTGTAACAGTTACTGCACTTTCTCACATGTTATCTAACACATTGTCTTACTGCTCCCAAGCCCCGTGGCTCCATCGGGCATACGGGATATCATATTCTATCTAGTGTTCATAATCATCGGAGACAGAAACAAACTATTATCTTTTTAAAAAGATAACAAAATAGAATCATGTTTATCCTTTGGCAAAAAAGTGTTAACCATGCATGGTAAAATCTGTTTTATTTTAAGAACAGTCTATGTTTTTAAAGTGAAGAAGTTAGAGAAAAGATGGGGAAAACTTACGTTTTCTAGATACAGCCTACTTATAGACAGTCTTATCCCGTCTAAAATTCCATTCATAATTGCTTTCTTTAAAGATGTATTTGCTTTGTACAGAGTGTTGGCAGCCCAATAGAAACACTGTCGTCAAGACGTCGTCAGTTTTCACTACGTTTTAACTGACGTGACGTCTTTTTGGACTGATTCCCTAAAAGTAGTACATTTTGTTAATTCGGACAGACACAGAAAGGTGACAATTCTTCGTCCGTTAATATAATTATGCACTGTGATATGATAAGTGGAACTTTAGCTGAGTGTTATTCATACTGACGAAATACCCCACTTTGACAGATTGTATCATACATAAAACAGCACAGATTTCGACCATCTTGAATCAAAACAAACTAACAGAAAATAGTCTAGACTTGTTTACCTTCATTTCATGAAAAATTGATTGCGAGTATTAATGAAGTAAAATATGTATATGAATTAGACTCAGTCAAACACTTAATCAGACAAAAAATGTCAAACAGGCATAACTCTGTAATGCTGTGGAAGCTACAGTAAATTATCTCTTGAATATCTCGAGTTTTCAAAATGATAATTTAAGTACGCAGGGATAAGCAAAAAATATATCTCCAAAATCCACGTAGAGTTGCCTTGAACACCTACATGGTATTTCAGTTGGAGTAGTACAAGTTCTTTTACAATGTCTTGAACTTCAAGTTATACACGTTTAGTGTTCGAAATGATCAACATACGTGACGGTCAAGATAATTGCTGAAAAAACAGGGAGTGTTCAGAAATTGTTAGAATTTTCCAAGAGGCATGCAGATGAAAATGTAAGACTAACTTCCAATACAGCTAAGCCAGTCATAAAAATATTTTGCCGTTTATTTACTCACTCAATGGGAGATATTTTTTTTCACAATAAATATATTTACGACTGATAAAGTTTAAATCTCTAAGGATACAAATTAATGGAATTCTTTCACGTTGTCTACTGGTGTAGCCTTAAGAAATATTGAGAGGGGCAAGCTAACTTTCATCTCAGAAATGAAAAAGAATGAAAAGAAAAAGGTCAAATAAATAACCACTTTACTATTTAAAAATTGGCACACGTAACAATTTTGTCTTTCACATCTCCAGTTCAAAAATCTGGATACATTATACTTTTTTTAGATACATGCAACATTACAGATATCTTAAATATAAAGTACAATTACACAATCTGAACAAACCGTATGAAATATGTTGTTACAACACGTTAATATATACTGCACAAATATACAGTAATATATATAAATAGTTGCTTTTAAGCTGAATGTTAGGGTATGGACGGGCTGTACTTCATTTCATTATTGCGTCTCAGGAATTGAAGTATTGATTGAAGTATTTCATTATTGCGTCTCAGAAACTGAAGTATTTATTGGAGTATTTCATTATTGGGTCTCAGGAATAGAAGTATTGATTGGAGTATTTCATTATTGGGTCTCAGGAATAGAAGTATTGATTGGAGTATTTCATTATTGGGTCTCAGGAATAGAAGTATTGATTGGAGTATTTCATTCATTATTGCGTCTCAGGAATTGAAGTATTGATTGGAATATTTCATTATTGCATCTCAGGAATTGAAGTATTGATTTATTTATCAATTTGTTGTTGTTTAAACGATCTTTTAATATAAAGGACAAGATGACGATGGAAAACAGGGACTGGAGGTGATTTTTCTAAATTTAATCAAAAGACGACGCGACAGTTTATTCTTGGTTCAACATGTGTTAACTTATATAACCTACGGCCATCAATTGCAGCTTTGCAGCGCCTCTTCATGCTGACAATCAAGTTCTGGATGGCTCGTTGAGTCTTTCTGTTCCATTCTTGGACGAGCATCGCACCGAACTCTTGTATGATTCTTGGCTAAACTTGTCGAGCTGAAATTGCTAGCTGTCTGCCATTCCAGAAGTGCTCGATCTTGGTCAAGTTCGGACAGCAAACTGGTCACTCAATAAGCTCAATGCCCTCCCTATCCATATACTCATAGGCAACTCTGGCTGTGCGAGGAATGGCATTTATCGTCCACAGGGTACAGCCGTACATAGACATCTAAGATGTCATCCCTCTACCGCTGACCTGTCATGGTACCTCTGATACCCAAGACCATCATTGACCACCACCACCCCACTATACCGGTTGTGTTTAGCTATGTAAGCTTAATGAAACCTCTCTACTGGGCTTCTCCCTATCTCAGCACGCATATCCGTATAGTCAAGTCAATACCGAGTCTAGTCTGTGAAAAGGACTGGTCTCCGTTGTTGGGTGGAAATATTCATCCCAGATGCATTTTGGTCTCCGCGAAGCTGTATAGCAGTTGCAAAACAGTTCTTCATGCCGGAATTAGCAGACTTCTATCATCAGCCCTTGACGTAGCCCTTTCTCTGCCCCTACCATGCTGTCTAACAGGGTGCCATACTGTCGTGATACCTAGATCAGGCTCTGGTGATCACATTCAATACCTCTTCAACCTCTAAAGCACGCCCAGTCCTTGCTTCAGTTAAATGTCGCTTAATGTATGCATTATCCAGTTTTAGCCAAATATCAGTTTTTGCTACGAAAAATGCAAGATACCTGATTCTTGTGTAAACAGTGGGTGCCTGTTTACAAACACTCATCATACAATCATTGCTTTCTTATGAGCTTATGGTTTTACAACGGGACCATGTTAATAATACGAAATAGAATAGAAATGTACCGAAAATTATCAAACCCCACATAACCCTATGCACCAAATGCCTGGTGCTTAGAATATCATATACACAGTAAGTTCGAGCCAGACTCAACGAATGTTTTTTTTATCTTGAAGGGCCACCAAAATACCAAGTTCACTAGTACACGATTCTTTGACACACTGCTGTATCTGCACATCTGGAGAAGAAGTTTGCGCCACAAGCTTTTTAGGTCACACTCTGTCAACAATGCATAGATACCGTCTGACCAACAGGTTCTATTGCAACTCGTGATAGTGTTGTCATAAATCTAGCGGTGAAACAATTAAAAGACTCTTATAAAAAGGTTAAAGTCGCCACAATTTCGCTTTCAGCATTTAGAAAAGTTTGAAATTAGTGTTAATTTTGCTACGAACTACATGTATATCCGATATACTGAAGTGTATGTAGGGGAGACCGGTGCAAAACGGGAGGGGGCAAAAAGAAACCACTCGAAAAAAGCGTCGCAATGTCGTCACCTATGATGAAAACAATAACCAGAAAAGAACATTTTTTCTGTTTCAAGCCTGCGTGAAAGAGAGCTCAAGTAAAACGTTAACTCGAAAAAAAAAAGATTTTTTTGCTGCTTATGTGGAAGATGTATCTGCATGTTTATTTTTAGCCATTGGCAATGACAGCTCTTGAGTAACTACCACATGATTATGTGTCAAGGTCATTTACTGTGACGAGGCAAAGCAGAACATGTGTAACGGCGTATAATGGAACAGTGACAGCTGTGATTTTTTTTTTACACAGTTATATGTAAAAGTTCAGAATACTGAGTAGGCAGTTAGTCTAGTCAAATTATTATCATAAGTACCAAGCCTAGTCGTGCATAGTGTTGTCACATCCCACTCCGATGATTTTTAACTGAGTTAAGGCCCTTTGATATTTTTTATACATCAGTTTGTCCGGACTGTTTCTCATCAATTATAATTCAGATTTTGATAATTGTTTGCAAGAATCGTTAGTACCAAGCGTAGCTATGCATGTCGTTGTCATGTTCCACTGCCACTGAGTTATGGGCCTTTGAGTTTTTTTTAAACATAAATTTATCTATGCTATTTCTCGTCAACTATTTTTCAGATTTTAATAATACTTTGCAACAATCATAAGTACCAAGTTTTCTTGTGCATGCCATTGTTGTGTTCCAGTCCAATGAATTTTCACCAAGTTATGACCCTTTTTTTACATATAAAAGATATAAGGTTTGTCCAGTGTAAGTTTGTCTGTGCTTTTTTCAGCAATTATTAATTGGAGTTTAATCTAACGTCTTTAGTACTTAGCCCAGATTTACATGTCCGCAGCATGTAGTGTGTGTATTGAGTTCTGCTAATTATTGTTTGGCAAGAAGATTAAGTTGTGTGTGTTGTGTGGTTGACCGCTGAGTTAACTTTCCACTGAAGTATCAGTTTTTAATATTTTCAGCCATTTTTTTTATATTATGACAGACAGGCTATAAATGTAGAAATTACTGTTTCCAGGCGGTATCTGGGGTATTCGTCACCTTTAGTGATAGATCTGTTTATATAAACTACAAATATAGAAATTACTGTGTTCTTGCGGTATCTTGGGGTATTCATTACCTTTAGTGACAGATCTGGGTTTTTCTTTTTTGTTTCAGTTCAAAACTTTTTTGTTTGTTGTTTTTGTCTGTTTGTTGTTGTTGTTGTTGTTCTTCAGTAGTAAACGGAGCAAACGTTTGAGATCATTCAAACACGGTAGCCCGTTAAAAAACGTGTGCAAACAAAATTTACTTACCTTACTACCTTGCCTCGATGTACCTACGTTTACTTAACACGAAATTTACACCGTATAATGCCGTGCCTTGCTGTAGCAAACCCAAACCTGTCCTACCCTTCCTCCCCGACATACCATTACCTTTTCACACGTAATTTAGTGCCAATCTAGAGAGAAAGTAATGTCGAAGAACATTGCTTTCCTAGTATAAACCTAAAACCTCCCAGTTATAGTCAGTACTGAAAGATCGGGAGTAACCTGTTGATATAAATGTAAATCTTCCGGTCATTTCCAATTCCTTATAATACTATACCCGGTGTTTAGAAGTACACAAGTTTACTGTTATAAAAGAACCACAGCAGAAAAGAATATATGGAATTCCTTAATACTGTAGTTTTGAAAGTATGACAATGTTCATTTTGCCCCGTGATATGTGGCATTTTGCCCCGTGATATGTGGCATTTTGCCCTGACGGAGAAATGGGTGAAAATAATCATAAACGCAAGATGTATTTAAAAAAAAAACTTACGTATTTAAGACGCAGTTTACTAAAAGAAGATTTCACCTCCACAAAAATATCATGCATTTTCTTTTTTTATTTCAGGAATTCCTTGTTTGCTCGAAGTTATTGTGTCCAATATAAACACTGTTGTCACGACGTCATTAATTAATTACCATGACGTCAAATCTGACGCGAGGCTCATCTATCTGTTGATAAACCCCGGTTTGACGATCACGGCACATTTTTCGCAGCATTGAAATATATAATGATGTGTCTTAAATTCTTGTCAGTGAGTATGCATCAAAATCGCGAGATGCTGGACGTGGAATATTTTTTCCTTATATGATCACTTTTCAAGAGAAAAAAAATGTGCATATTTATAGAACGTTCCGGAAATGAGTACCTACCTGCACAGGAGCTTAAAATTGTATTTTAGTCAGTCAAGAGTCTAAACTCTATACCCAGCTTCTTTTTCTGTGTATAAATTTAACAAAGAATGAACGCACACACGTCTGCCCGCCCACTAAGAATTCAAGCTGCATCTTCTAAAATGCGCCCTGGTGCAGATATCTTAGTATTCCGTCCTGTCACTGAGCAAACACTTAAACTTAACAAAACATTTAGCTTATTTTCTTCAATACGTTACACAGTAGATGAAAATTCCCAAGAACTGCGGCAGTTTCCCTGGAAAATCTATTTCTGGATTTAAAAAAATAAAAAGAGTTAATTCAAAATCACACTACATAATTATATTTATATATAAAGGAATAAAAGTAAAATGTACTTTACAATTATTTTTTGGAAGCAGTGAAATATAGATCTACTACAGAAAAGTTTATTCATTTCAAAACTGCCTTGATCAAGAATTTGCTAGGAGATTTCAGTCCGCGCAATCGAGCAGTTTTCTTCTGCTGTGTAGCGTATCAAAAATAAGCTATTTGTTTTGTAAAGTTTTAGTGTCTCATGGGTGACAGGACTGATAGATAATTGCACCTGGACGCACTTTAGCAGATGCATCCTGAATTCTTGTATTTTTATATACAGAAAATGAAAATGAAACTTGAAACTTGATATACAGTTCGACTCTTGAATGACTAAAAGATATACAATTTCAAGCTCCTGTGCTCCGGTATAATTGGAATCTATGCCTCTGACTCACCCGACATTTCACCTTGGTATGTGTCTAATACAACTTTAAAAAATAGATATAACCAGGTCCTTAATTGAATCAAATTAAGGCATTAAATAATAAAAAAACAATTAACTGCTTATTGTTCTTTTCATTTTTTTCATAGATATTGTATAAGCCCCAGGGAATCGGGACATGGGGGTTAACTGACCCTAAGTAAGTTCTAATAATCCATATTTCTCCCTAGTCCTTTGAATACATGTTTATAAAAAAAACAAACACAAACATGCATTCAAAGGACTTGGGAGAAATGTGGTTTATTAGTTACCTTTGGGTCAGTTAACACCTCCCCCACCCCCTCCCCCCTACATAGCGATTCCCTGTTGTTTAAATGCAACCGCCAAGTTAAGTCGGAACCGGTGTTACACCTGCGCACGCACCAAGCAACGACATAAACAATATGGCGGACGAAGGATTGTGTGAATGAATTGTATATCGGGTGTTCGTTATCTTTACATGGGTCATAAACCGTGAAATTGCACTCATTGTTTTATGTACTCTTGTCTTTCTAATTATGATAATGGCTTAATAAATTTCCCACACTTTTGAAAAGGAAAATGAATGAAACGTGCACTTAATTAGCAGTGTAATTGATTAGATAATTGAAATTTAGTTAATAGCGAATAAAAAAGCTCGGCGAAAATGGCTACGGGAAGTGCGTTGAACTTGTCTCTTCTTTCAAGGGGAGTTGGCGAAGTGACAAGGAATGGAACTGAAAAAGTCGATGTAATTTTTGAACCACAGGTAAAACTGTCCTACTTCTGTACATACAAAGTTTTTTCTTAATATTTCGACTTCAAGTGTTACTGTCTGTTTATTTGAGCAAATTTCAGTTTTATATCTTGATAATGTTTGACCTCATATGATGAAGCACAATTTGATTACCAGTACGCTGACTTGTTTGGAACAGCACATAAATCTACGTTTTCAATATAAGAATTTCATTCTTTGAGATTATTATTTTGGGTCATTTTTGGAACCTGCTTCTAATTGTAGACTAGAGAACTACATCTAGAAAGATAAAGTCAGGGGTATTTGCCATACATTATTTCAGCTATCTGAAAAGAACAGAACAAAATATTCACTGTATAAGTTACTAAAATAAAGAGTTGAGTAAAATATTTCAGTGCTGCTGTGAACATGTCAGTGACGCAAGAGAGGAGACTGTTCATGCATTGAAATGACCATGTTCATCAATATGTTCTGGACATTTCTATAAATTAAACAATGCCACTCTAGAGAAAATGTTTCTGTAGAGTAAGATGACAAAGTTGTATAAAGGTTATTTTTTATATAGTACAAATAGTCATAAAGTGATTTAAAAGTGTGTTTGATATGTAAAAGTAGAAGATAAAAATTAAATATTTAACTGTCCTACAAGCCTAAAAGAATAAAGGCTTTGCATTATTTATGACATCATACTTTATATTTCAGGATTATTTCAACTTTGTGGAAGAGTCACATGAGAGACCATTCTTTCTACCTCCACTACAGCCTCGTTATGGATTTACCAGTGAACCATCACAGCTCTCCTCAAGGTACAGTAGTGAAACTGGTCTTCATCTATTTTATACATGTAGGTTAAGAAAAAAAAAACATAGAACATTTACAACTTGTGGTGATTAAGATAAGATTTCATTTATAACAGTTGCTACCTTCACTTTTACTGTTTATATATATATTTCTTTTAACATCAATTTAGACTTGAAAAGCTTAACATACATTGTAATGACATAAAGAAAAGGTTTTATTTAATGGCTAAAAATGAAATGCCAATCCCTTTGACCTTATGATTTTTATGTCAGTTTTTCTATAACTGGTTGTTATCTTATATATTATTTTTGTGGTTTTATACAGTCATTCCTCAATGGCTCGAGGTTGCTTGCTCAATGACGAAGTTAATGCTTGGTTCCATTTTATCTCCTTATATTCTAAATTGTAGTAATAAACATGGCTCAAAGTTGCAACAAGGCTCATGGTGTTCTTATGTTACCAGTATGTTAAGTTACACCTTTCATTGTTCTCAAGGGTCAAAGCCCTAATTTAGGTGTCAAGTTGTATCACAGGTAATCATGTAATAGCACCTTTGAGCAGCATAAGTCATTGCCAAGCCCCACTTTAGAAGTTTGTGACTTCAAAGCTATTGAAAATTAGCAGGAAGATACAGTGTTCGACAGTTTTAATTAAAATGACATAACATGGGCAGATTTAATCTTTTGAAAGGGTGAATAAATCAAAAGAATTCATGACACTATAGCATATCACGGCACGGTTATATGCATGTATTATGTTATATGCAAGTATTATGTTATATGCATGTATTATGTTATATGCATGTATTATGTTATATCCATGTGTTATGTTATATGCATGTTTTATGTTATATGCATGTGTTATGTTATATGCATGTATTATGTTATATGCATGTATTATGTTATATGCATGTATTATGTTATATGCATCTATATGTTATATGCATGTATATGTTATATACATAAGTATGTATTACGTTATATGCATGTATTATGTTATAAACATGTATTATGTTATATCAGTGTATTATGTTATATCCATGTATTATGTTATATCGTTGTTTTATTTACTAAGAATAATTAGAATCATGAAATACCAAAGAAATTTGACAAAGTTAGAAATACCAACGCATGAGAAAAATAACTAATTTTGAAGCTAAATAATTTATAATAATGAACTATCATTATCAGAATAACATCTCATTTTATGGCTCGAATGTTTTGACACCAGTTATTTGTTGCAGTCCCAACAATTCTGAGCCATCAAGGATTGACTGTAATAAATTTCATATTTTAGAGTACCTCTTAAGTATATGAAATATTCACAAAATACTTTCATTGATTTGATGCAATTTTTTTAGGTACAGTACAAAAGATCCAGTGCACTTACCTAAAACATTTACAACACGGAAGGGAGCATTACTGCTCTTCTCTGAAGATATGGCCCACAGAACAAAACCTGTGGAAGCCAGGAAACACAAACATCATCATGGTTTCCATAGTGACAGAGATATTCCAGTTTCTGACTTTGAAGAATCGTCCACTGATAGGGATTTAAAGACAGTAGATGATTTGGCGAGATCAATTTTAGCATATGGAAGCATTGTAAGTCAGATGTGTCAAGCAAGCTTGAATAGATGTCATATTTCGAGCATAACTTTTGTGCAGAGTAATGGTTTAGTGTTATACTGGAGAAAAATGCTGTAGTCATTTTGTACCAATATAATGGTGTTGTTCATATGAAGATCAGAAAACATGCCTTTATATTACTGTCATTGTCTACAGCTATACCTTGATAGTATATCATCTTAATTTTTTGAGTTTATCTAAATAAATCATTCTTATTTAAGACAGAAAACTTGTGTATACAATGGTAAGATGACTTTGGTATTAAAGCATGACAATTGATGACACATGTATTAAAATATTTGCAGGATGAGAGTGGAAATATGAACTTGAAAGTGATGTCCCAGAGGAAGAAACGTCGTTATGACTTTGAGCGTCAAATACGCCCTGGATTTTCTGCAAAAAGATATCTCTCCACCTGGACAAAAACATGGGATGATACCACTCTAGAAAAAGTCATAAGTAAAGGTATGTAGATATTTTTGAATTTCCTTTTATCACTTCTTTCTGTTAAACATATTGGTTATTTGGTGTTGTTGTTGTTTTAGTGTGATTAAAGTTGAGATGATACTTGATGAGACTGATGATGATGATGTTGATCTGATGAGTGTGTTACATTTATCAGCTCTTCTAGATAATCTGTTTTGTGATGGGAGAAATGGTGAAAAAACAATAAGCTTTACCGGTATTATTTCGTCAAAGAATTGGCATATTCGAATAAAACTTGATCTGTTGTTATTTTCTTCTGTTTTCAGGATATTTGACAGAGAAGTCATTATTCTATTACAATCCCCTATTGCCACACCTGTCACGGAGATTGAATGATGACCTGTCACATTACCCAACTCCATATAAACTCATGAGAAGTATGTTGATGTCTCCAGGAAGTTTGTCAGGCTACACTTTCTACAGAGTCCGACCAGAATCACAAGAAACAGGTAATTTTACCCTTTGATTTTACTTTTCATCAGTGTAAACTTTCATTTAACATCATTTGTGAAACAAGTTCTTGCAACATGTTTCTTAGGTTCAAACCTTTGAGTGTTGTCAGTGCAGAATGTGGAATGTCACTGAAGAATCTCAACTCTGGTTGGATTCAAACTAAAGACTTTCAGGTGGAGTTTCTGGTGCTCTCTCCCATGAAAAATGCCTCTCCACATAGCTCTTTCTCATACTTATCATAACAATTGTGAATTTTAATTGCTAGACTGTGTATGGTTCATACTCTATTAATAAGATTTATATGAGTTTTCACTGACATTACACAAGTAAGCTCACAGAGTTTTTGGACTGATCCAAATTGTACCCATTAAAACTGAAAATGAAGAGCTATTCAGCATGAAATATTGATGCCTTACATCAAGTGAATCAGCATTAAATATTCATGCTCCTGTTATGTGAAGAGATAGAATGCATGTAAAATAATCAGATCTGGTTAAATATTAATTAATTGTAATCTGGGTTGTGTCTTTCCATTGAGGCTTTTCTAAAATGTCCATTTATCTACCAGTATAATTATGTCTCCCACCAAGAAGTGGTTTTGGAGACATATCGATTTTGTCAGTGTCTGTGTGTTACAATGTTTGTCAGCGCAACTCCTCCTACATACATGATTGAATTTTGATGAAACCTTACAGAAATGTTCAGTGCCTAGTGTAGTTGTGCATGTTATCACAATTATTTGCTTGACAGATTTTTGAAGGAGTTATGGGACATTATAGATTTGAACTTTATCTTTCGTCAGCACAAGTCCTCTTACATTCTGCATTGGAATATAATGAAACCTTGTAGAAATGTTCAGTACCTAGTGTAGTTATGCATATATTGTCATGATTTTCTGCTTGACTGATATTTGCAGGAGTTATGGGGAAACTGTTCTTTACCGAGTGTAGTTGTGCATATTGTCAGGATTTTTCACTTGACAGGTTTTTGCCAGGTTATGGGACTTTGTAGACTTTAACATGTACATGTATACATGTCAGTTGTTTTTTTGTCAGCGCAACTCCTCCCACATGCATTATTGAATTGATGAAACCTTACAGAAATGTTCATTGCCTAGCGTAGTTTTGCCAATTGTCAGGATTTTCATGTCCACTGGTTTTTTCAGGGGTAATGACTTTGTCATGGGAGACCTGTGTTCTTTGTGTTGTTTTTAGCTCACCTGAGCACAAAATGCTCAAATGTGAGCTATTGGGATCATTGATTGTCTAGTGTCTGTCGCTGTGCTTCGTGAGTCATCAACAATTTGACTTGAACAACTTCTCCTCCTAAACCACTAAGCCAACTTTGACGAAACATGCCTGGGATATTCCTTGCAAAAAGCTCTACCAAAGTTGTTCAAAGAATTGAATTCCATCAAGAACTCTGGTTGCTATGGCAACTGAAAGGAAAAACTTTGAAAATCTTCCTGTCTGAAACCACAAGGCCCTCAAACTTAAGATTTGGTATGTAGCATTGTCTAGTGGACCTCTAACAAATTTGTTCAAATTATACTCCTGGGGTCAATTTGGCCCTGCCCAGGGGGTCAGTTGATTTTACAAAGGCTTATATAGGGAAAACTTTGAAAATCTTTTTGTCTGAAACCACAAGGCCCTGAGCCTTAGTTTGGTTTGTAGCATTGTCTAGTGAACCTCTAAAAAATTTGTTCAAATTATACTCCTGGGGTCAATTTGGCCCTGCCCAGGGGGTCAGTTGATTTTACAAAGGCTTATATAGGGAAAACTGAAAATCTTTTTGTCTGAAACCACAAGGCCCTGAGCCTTAAGATTTGGTTTGTAGCATTGTCTAGTAGACCTCTATCAAGTTTCTTCAAATTATACCCCTAGGATCAAGTTTGGCTCTGCCTGGGGGTCAATTGATTTTACATTGCCTCATATAGGGAAAACTTTGAAAATATTCTTGTCTGAAACCACAAAGCCCCGAGCCTTAAGATTTGGTTTGTAGCATTGTCTAGTGGACCTCTATCAAGTTTTTTCAAATTATACCTCTGAGGTCAAATTTGGCCCCACCCCAGGGGTCACTTGATTTACATAATAGGCTTATATAGGGAAAACTTTGAAAATCTTCTTGTCTGAAACCACATTGCCCAGAGCCTTAAGATTTGGTATTAAGCATTGTCTATTAGACCTCTATCAAGTTTATTTAAATTATGCCCCTGGGGTCAAGTTTGGCCCTGCCCCAGGGGTCAGTTGATTTACATAGACTTATTTTGGCAAAACTTTAAAAAAAAAACTTCATCTCAGAAACCACAAAGCTTAGAACTTAAATATTTTTGATTGAGCATCAGCTAGAGGTCATCTATCAAGTTTGTTCAAATTATGCCACTTGAGTGAAAATTGGCTCTACCCTTGGGGTCACTTGAATTCATATAGATTTTTTATAGGAAGAATCTTAAAAAAGCTTTTGATGTTTACTCAACAGCAGACCCAAAGGTAAAGTATTAAGGTGAGCAATCTAGGGCCATCATGGCCCTCTTGTTTAACCCACATCATTCTAGTTCATTTTAATTATAACCAATTTTATTGAAACAGACTATATAGATATGGAGGATGAGGATGAACTGAGAACATTAACCAAGTCTAGGCAAGCTGGTTCTGTTAAAGTAGCCAGTGTTACAGCAGACGGTCAGCTGAAGGAGGCCATATATAGTCAGTTAGACAGACAGGCCCAGGCAGAGGTACTGACTGACCTACTGGTCAAGGGAGCTGTCCATTATGCAATGAAAACACAGCAGGTCAGTTTACAACAATATAAAAGACTAAGTGTGTAGTACCTTTCACATTTTAACTCTTTTTCGGTAGATCTAGCGCATAAATGAATGTGACTCAGAAACAAGTAATATATCATTCATCTTTAGTGCTTGTTTTGGAGTTATCTTGCATTAGCTGCATTTGTCATCTATATTTTGTTTCCTATCTGTGTGTATAATTTAAAGAAAACATTTCTAAGATTCCAAACAGAATAATGGCAAGATATTTTTTTCTGGAAAAGGCATATCAACTGTTTCAGTGTGATTTAATTCTGAATAATTGATATCACTGTATTTAGAATGCTGTAGGTGGGTAACAGGTTTCAGCATTTATAATTATAGTTTCTAGGTTTGTGCAACTATTCTACAGCATTAATGTACATGATGTCTGCAATTTCCTCTTCTTTCAGCATAGGAGGAAATTAACTCGATCTAACAAGTAAAAGCAATAGGATTGGGTAGTAAACACTAAGAAAGTACCCTCCTTCTGTGAAAATGATTCTGATGATTTTCTTTGTAAGCTAACCATGGTTGATTTTCTATAACATGAGGCTTTATGAAATATATTTATGACAGTTATGTAGTTACTTGGATGATTTGTTTTGTTTTTCAGGAGTTTGCTGGCAGGATTATAGAGGAGCCGGATGCTGGTTCTGAAGCTAAAGTTGTGCCACAGTTTGACATGAGGGAAGCTGTTGAGGTAAGGAACTTATAGGAGCTTAGAAATATGGCCTTTTTAAATTTCTTAGCTGGCCTACGGATACTGGGCCCAAAGTTTTATTATAGGACTGAAGGGATGTACATGTATTATGTTATGCCTCTGGTTGTCAGTTTATCCATCCCTTAGTAATTTTGTATCTGCTCTGTATCTCTTGAACTGATTGAAGGAGATTGAAGTACTTGGCAGAAATGTTTACCATATTGAGAAGATGTGCAGAATGCAAGTTCAGCCTTCCTCGGATTAAAGTCAAGGTCACACTACGTATTTGAGTTAATGTGTCAAATTTCATGTGTGCTCTGTATCTCTTGATCTGATCTAAGAAAATTGAAACTACTTGGTAGAAATGTTAACCATAATGAGACGATGTGAGGAGCACAGGTTCCTGCTTGTTTGGATCAAGGTCAAGGTCACAGTCATGTCAAATTTTGTGCCCACACTGTATCTCTTGTACCAATGGAAGGATATTGAAACTACTTCGCAGAAATGTTAACCATATTGAGATGATATGCAAAGTGCAAGTTCTGGCTTGTTTACATCAAGATCAAGGTCATACATTGTCATTTTGATTTTATATGTGATATTTCTTGTACTTTCTGTATCTCTTGTTCAAGGTAATTAAAACTACTTTGCAGAAATTTTAATCATTATGAGGCAATTTGCAGAGTGCATGTTCCAGCTTACTGGGATCAAGGTCAAGGTCACATTTATTATGATTTAATATGTGATACTTCATGTCTGCTCAGTCCTTATGAACCAGTTGGAGGAAACTGAAAATACATGTACTTGGCAGAAATGTTAACCATACTGAGACAGTGTGCAGAGTGTTCGGCTGGTTTTGCCTTAAGGTCAAGGTCACTCAGACATTTTTTATATACCGTAATTTGTGAAATTTTGTGTCTGCTCCTTATCTCTTGAATTAAACGAAGAAAATTTAAACTGTTTGGCAGAAAAGTGTATATGCCTGAAGCCTGACGGGACATATTATGTAATGCCTCTGGTCTGTCTGTGCTGTTGTCTGTCCATTAGCAGTTTCTGTATGGCAGAAATGTTTGAAAACTGCTTGAAGGTACCCATTACTGAAATATATAGATGTAATACTATAATGAGATGATGTCAGACATGGGTCATGGTCAAGGATACTTACAGGCCACTTGGCATACTTACCTTGAACTTTGGAAGCATACTACACTGACCATAAAATCTGCTGAATTGGCTATACATTAAACATTTCGAACTTATTTGCAGACATTGTTATAATATTGTCCTTATAAATAAACCACATTTTTTATGTTTCATGGCTATAAGTGTTTATCATTTGTGAAAAAGGTCTTCTACTGTCAGTCTTTGGGCATCAGTTGCCCCACTTTAGAGGAGCTTTTGTTTTAGTTGATTTTGATTTTATTGTCTAGGCTTGCTCACATTGCATATGCTTGGAGTAAACATTTTGCATATTGGACTGATATGGTCTGTTCGGTAATATTTGACATATAGGGGATGATGAATTTGACATTAATGTGATCTTGACCTTCATGGTTCTTATTATTTGATGATTGTGATTTCTCAGCATCATCCTCTTTTTTCAGCATTATCCTTTTCATCCACCTCTTCATCATTTTCATCATCAAACAACAGTCTTTAACATAATCATCATCACATCATTATTCTAATCATCATCAAATAGGTCTAGACCATGATAATCATCATTATCAAACAACGCTTATCAACCCTGTTTCAAGAACATGATCATCATCATAATGATTATAATCATCATTTTCATAAGCATTGTCCTCAGTGTAATTGAAAAAATATAGAGAAAATGGTTACATGAACAAGATTCAGTTTGCTGTTGTTGAAAATTCTCTTAGTTAGTGGACCAAATGTCAACTCTTCACAAATTGATACTAAGTAAGTACTCTCATTTTGAAATAGTAAATAGGGACAATACATTTAACTGATGCTGATAAACTGACCATTTTGTCAAATCTATTATATATGTCTCGTGTGCTTAAACCATTTTGTCAAATCTGTTATATATGTCTCGTGTGCTTAAACCATTTTGTCAAATCTATTATATATGTCTCGTGTGCTTAAACCATTTCGTCAAATCTATTATATATGTCTCATGTGCTAAAACCATTTTGTCAAATCTATTATATATGTCTCGTGTGCTAAAACCATTTTGTCAAATCTATTATATATGTCTTGTGTGCTTTGTACCACATAAATTGAAATAAAAATGTTTGTTGAAATTCCCTAATTGTGTCTTCCTGTAATCCTGTAACATTTTTTATACAAAAAGCTTCAGTTTTGGGGGTGAATATTGACCTAGTTTGTGAACTTCTTGTTTTTTTCTTTCTATTATTGAGATCTGATAAAGTAATTATGAATTTCAATTACAATATGCATGATGTGGCCAACAGTCAAATAAGCAGAGAACATGAATTTAGTTTAATCTTTACACCTGAGTGTGTTCCTCCGACTTGTTTAATGATATTTTCTGCTCAGGTGAATAGAACTGATAATCTGTGTGTGAATACAATATATCATAAATGTAATATAGATTTAAGATTTAGCTGTAATGTTGATATATGTGATAACATTTTAAGACTGTGATTCCTTTGGTCTTTCTGTGGTATGAAATAATCCCAGCACTGTAAACTGGTAATGTTTTGTGAGAGTTTAAATCCTTTCATAATATGACAGGGTGGTGACAGAATTCTTCTTTTTGCTCTGTATGATTTCCCAGCATTCTTTCATGTATTGCCAGTTTAGATTTGTCTTTTTGTTGTACATTTTGTAAAGCAGCTAGCTTCCAACCTTTTTGGGAAGGGCTCATGTTAACATTTTTTCACCATGTTAGCCTGGACTTAGGTGATACTTTTAATATTTTTTCTTTGTAGTCAATATGGCATTTTCTATTTGTTACTGGTGCAAGAAATCTATATTAAATTTTTACAGACATTTTCTTAGATATTACTGTTGCATAGGACTATGTGTTTCACACCCACTTGCAGTCTGTAGTGAAAACGTATTTCTGAAAGTTGTTTGTTATTAATTTGTTTCTCATAGAGAAAAAGAATGATGATAAAGAAATTTGATGCAGTAAGGAAAATGCACACCATATATGTGTAATCATTTCAGTCAGTCTTCTTCAGAATAAAATTAAAACTTTGTAGTGTGGCCATAAAAAATAACTGGAATGTATGAATGTTTGTTTTACAGTATTTTCCTGTATCCATAAATTATCATAAGACTGTTTATCTAAATTAATTATAGTACAAGAAATAAATAACTGGATTTTAAATAATTTGAATGGGTGGATCTGTGATAAGTGCGGTTGTTATTTAAGGTTTTTCTAAAAACACAAATATATCAGATATTGTTCTGTTTGTGCAATTGTGTATTTAAGACTTAATTGTTTGAAAGGAGTCTTCAGGATTGTGGTACATAAATGTTGATAAATGGGAAATTCTGCATTCATTGTGGCCACGTTCATGGCTTGAACTAAGATAAAAATAATGAAAATTATAAAACTAGATATAATTTTACTAGTGTAAATATATTTTCAGTAGCAGAGATGGAATTGAAATGTATTCATTAAAAGATTGTTGGAAGGAAAAGATCTTTGGATCTTGTTGAAACTTGGAGAATTAACTGAAATTTGTGATATTGTGGTTATAAGACTGACTTGCATCTAGATCTTTGGCTGTTTGATTTATCCAATAGACTAAGTATAATTATATGTCATCTGTTCTACTGAAAACAATTTCTGTTTAGGTCATGTTTTTTTTATCTCAAATTATAGAGAAAATTCATTTAAAAAAAGGAAGTTTTTGTGATAAAGGATCTGTGTGTTGCCTTTTTTTGCTGAATAAAGTCGAGTCTGTGAATTTCTAAATAAATAAACTGTAGGTCTGTTGACTTATTTTCAAACATTATTTTGTTCTTAAAAAAGATTTATAGACTTACTCAGATAAGTCACAATAACTTTGTTTTATCTTAATTCACTCTTGTAGAATATTATAAAGTTCTTTAAGAGGTTTATATAGGGACAGAGGAAGAGAATAGACCAGGGATTCAAAATTTAAAAAGAAATGTCATAAAATGGAAATTATTTTGAAGGATTCAAACCCTTGCCCTTCAGGTCAGTAAAATTAGGAACAGCAACCTAGACCACTGAGGCACTATTGAAAGTTCTTTACAAAATGTCAATATTAAAGTAATAACGAAGTACCTTCCTCTTGACTAACAGGATAAATTTTTTAACTATAAAAGTGTGAAAAACTTTAAATATATTTTCTTTTTTATGCGTCGTCGTCCCATCTGTGAGTCAGACGCTTAATAAGCAGTTATTAGGGACCAAAGCATATTCCCTATGGTTTGAACTAAGGGATTACTTAAGTAGTAAAGATGGTATCACTAAACAGGGTCAGATAAACTGAAATCACAATAATTTTTGCTATGTAAATATGATTTATCTGAAGAAGTTAATAATACAGTATGCAAATATATATTTGAAAGACTTCTTAGTACTTCTTGGTACTCCAGGGTGAAAGGTAGGAAAAACAAACACACAGAAGACATAGAGAAAAGTTTTTGTTATTGAATTGTAATGAATTTAACCTTTAAATGGACAATACCCTGAGAAAGTGATACCTGGGAAAAACTGGACCATCTATGAGAATGATTTATTCATTTAATGCTATAATGTACGGCCACCTGACAGGGCTAATACTTAAACTGATGTTTTGATAAAGCTTTTCATGATTAGTTTCAATATTTGATTGATTTGAGTTTAAGTGAACTATATGTGGTGTCAGAGTCAAGCTTGTATAGGACATTGTATAATGAAGTCTCATTTATTGTGTTTGGTAACAAGGAATGTCTAGTGTATGTAAAAAAATTCAGGAATATAAATTGATGTGTTGGAAGCCAACAGCTTTCAGTTTTTACATGATTCTGTAAAAGAGAATATCTTGATTTGTATATTTCATGACAGTTACAGAAGTCATTTTGATGGTGATTTCAGTTTTATGTGCATTAGATCTGTATTAGCAGTCATCTTGATAAAGGCAGTAACATTTTGTTTTATATTGATTTTTGAAATGTGACTTGTTAGGCCTTCATTTCTGTTCATGGAGTAGATAAATAGATAAGCATGGTTCAGATGATTGATGTTGCTTTCTTCCATTTAAGAAAAAGTTAAGTAGAGATCAGTGATTGTTTGGAAATAGCAGTTATTATTGTTATTCTGCATGACGATTATAGTTTCGATGTTATCTCACAAACAAGTCATTTTCAGATTAACTCACCTGTGGAATTACAGCAACAAATTGGAAAAATTGATCATAAGGCAATTGACTTCATCCTTAGTAACAGTGAAAACATGGCTTAAGTCATAAGAATATAAAGATTTAGATTTCCTGAAACTTTAATCGTAAAATATCAAACATAATAGATGAGAAAGAATAGGGAAGGAGTTCGATCAGTAGAAAAAATAAATTTTAGTTTTGTTTTAGGATATTTAATTTAATTTGAAGTTTGTTCCATCATAATATTTGCAAATTTTATTAATTTGGAAAAATAACAACCAGTGTCTTAGAATTTTTTGATTTAGTTGAAAATATTTTTGGTGTGAAATGAAATAACTGTCACATAATGATAGTGGGATAAATATTATCAGTAACATTGTTTAAAGAAGAATTGAACTGGAGATTGATGGCATGTTACAGGTTTTAAGGATGATAAAATCTGCAGGAATCCAATAATCACATCTTGATAGATTAAATGATATTTGTTAGGACTTACTTTGTATATCAAAAATGAACGTCTTGTAAGTTTTGTGAATTTAATGTTTTTAACATACTTAAATGTAAAGCCATGTAATATATATGAGTAGACGAAAATGTTGGTACATGTACAAACAATAAAAAAGATTTTGTTTAGTATGATAAAACACAATTTTCGCTCTTGAATATTTCTCATTTTAAGTTTTAAACTACATTGTAATATTAACATGTTATTTTCTGGGCTGATTTTCATGGTTTGGGAAGTTGAATCCTTGATTCAGAAAAAGCTGGTATATTGACCTCTTATTTTCTGGGCTGATTTTCAGGGTTTGGGAAGTTGAATCCTTGATTCAGAAAAGGCTGGTATATTGACCTCTTATTTTCTGGACTGATTTTCAGGTTTTGGAAAGTTGAATCCTTGGTTCAGGCAAGGCTGGTATATTGACATGTTATTTTCTGGGCTGATTTTCAGGGTTTGGGAAGTTGAATTCTTGATTCAGAAAAGGCTGGTATACATGTATTGACATGTTATTTTCTGGGCTGATTTTCAGGGTTTGGAAAGTTGAATTCTTGATTCAGAAAAGGCTGGTATATTGACATGTTATTTTCTGGGCTGATTTTCAGGGTTAGGGAAGTGGAATCCTTGGTTCAGGCAAGGCTAATGTATTGACATGTTATTTTCTGGGCTGATTTTTAGGGTGTGGGAAGTTGAATTCTTGATTCAGACGAAGCTGGTATATAGGTGTGGTTTTGGACTAGCATCTTTATTCTTCCTATCTTGTGGAAAAAAAAACAAATATTATTTAGGCATATGATGTGTAAATTTTTTGCAAAATAAAAGAAATTGCAAGTGTTACATTAACCATTCTGTTTGATTGCAAATATTGATGAGAAAATCATTCACTTATGAAATTTCAATTTGAAAGTTCAGTTATAATTACTAAAGATTTGTGAAAATTCTATTGATAAAGCTTTAGTAGAAATTTTATTGCAATGTGATGAAAAGATACAGTTTTCAATAAAGGATTAAACATTACTTAATCAACTGGAGTAAATTGCATTCACAAAAATTCCAATTACCAAATATAGTAGGGGCGTAAAAAAATGCATTTTTGTTGTTGATTACTATGATTAAGTATGGAAAGTTAAAAGTAAAAGAATTTGTTGTGTTAAATTATGTGGAAGAGAGAATAAATGTTTGCTCTGTGAATAGTGTTTTGAAGGAGACATTCTTATATTTGATCATGTTTGAAACTATTCGGTGAGTTGGTGGAGGGTAATTTATAGGTAGACAAGAATGATAAACATAAGAAAACATTTTTCTTTGAAAACAGTTTACTGTAATTTACAGCATTTTTAAAAATTTTATTTCTAGAGATAGATGTTTTGCATTTCCTAAGTGAAATTCTGATGAATAACTTTTAAAGATCATCACATTGGAGTACTTTTCCATAACAATCAGAGAAAATGAAATAAGTCTGTAATTAGGATTTGAAAGATTATTTGAATAAATATAATTGAACAAGAATATATGACGAAAGTCACTTCTACAGCTGAATGACTGAAGTGTATAACTAGAACTGTGTTACAATGACAGTTGCAACTTTACCTCCGATACCAAGGAGGTTTCTGGTTGGACCTCGTTATAAGGCCAAACTAAAGAAAACACATTGTTACAAGTTACGACATTTAAGGGAAGATAAATTAAAGTTACGTAGACTTGGTTCAGGATTTTTTCAGCCAGTCATGTTGGATAAACAACCAGTCATGTTGGACAGCCTTATACTGGGTCACTTACTGCCTAGGATGCCGGTAAAAGTTTTTTCGAATATTCATCAATTCATATTGTTTTTTTTGTTCATATGTATGCATTTGTTTTTTTGAACATTCATTCATTCATTCAGTCAGTCAGTCAGTCAGTAATTTGTAAATTTTCTGTTCAAGCTATTCATGCATTGCACCTTTTTCAAATCTATAAAACTTGAAAACAAAGTTGTTGTTTAATCATTATTTCCTCTAACTTATGGTGATTTTTGTTTGTTTAAGTCTATGCTTCAAGCCAATGAACAGAAAGGAGTACCACAGCAAATGCTGGATGCTGACCTTCCTGAAAGGGATGACAGGTCACAGCACTCAGGGTCATTTAAAGGGAGCAAACTGGGGTCACATCGGAACAGAGAGAGAGGTAAGTTTCTGCAGTAGAAGTGCTTCAGCTTGTAAAGTTTGACTACAAATGTATGAAATGGTTTTAACACAGTAGCATTAGAATGTGTTCATTTGACTGTAAGAGATCTTTTTCACTGAAATTTGAAAATAAAGCATAGAAATTTAGACCTTTTTTAAATTCCATCAAATTTCAGCAAACTCTTTGTAATAGGTAATAGATTGGGTAATACTATTTTGAATGCATAACATCAAACCATCAGTACTCAGTCATATTAACTGTGCACTTTATATTTATAAATACCATTTCCAGACTTACTACTATCAGTCTTTATGAATAACAATCATCTAAAAAGACATTGTTTTAAATTTGGTAAGGCTAGAATTAACTGTTACAGTTAAATGTAATGAAAAGTCAAGTTAGGAATGAGACTTGTAAAGAGAGCTGCTATAGCGAAACAAATAAATGATTATGGTTTTGTGAGAGGTGAAAGTGTGTCAGTCAGAAAATGTTAGATATCGGGTGGCATGAGGGAAGTGCTTTCCTCTCTTATTTTAGTCTAGACTGTCAAAAGATAGAGCATACATCCACTTTTAGTGTGTGAAGATGCATGACTTGAAGTGAAGTTTAGTTAGTTTAGTTTTTGGTATATGTGTTTTGTAATGCATGGATTGAACATTGTGTATTGCATGAATTTTTCCTGTTGCATAATTGTTTGTGACCTAGGTCAGGGTGATGGATTGCAGTGGCGTGATGATGCGTCTTCAGTTAGTTCAGGTGGTGCTCCAGGGCCCCTCCCTACAAGCCATGCCCCCTTGCCTCCCATTGGTCAAACTTACACTCAGTTGACACCTATAGGCGAGGCAAGTAGGGAACACACCCAAGCTTTTTCACTGCCAGTTACTGGAAAGGATGGTAGGTTCAAACTTATTCTTATATTCTGAAGTATTAGAACTTTCAAGCAGACCTAATTTTCTTATATATATAAATTCTTCTACCCTACCAAGCAAAACTTGTAATCTCTTTATGATACCTACATGATTTGCAGACTGTTAGATTTCTGTGGGAATGCACTTTAACAAAAAATGTTTTTCTTAACTCATGACACTGACAGCCTACTCAGATAACTGTAAGATATTTTTGTTAATAATTCTGTTCAGTAAGTACAGCTTTCTTGTAATATGTCCTCAGTAATAGAGGATGATAAGCAGGCTTGTTGTAGACAACTGCTGTCAGCAGCCATCGTCGGTGACTCCCGGTACATATTTGCACAACTACATTATGTACCGTGGGATAATTGACTGCAGAACATTCGTTTTCATGAATATTTATTAGCAAAGGGAAGTAGCTCCTCGTCGAATGAGATTCCGCAATACAAATAGATACTCTTCAGTGTGAAGAGTATGAATAATGACAAGTTACTTAAAATAGACGTATTTCCCAAGATTTAAACATGGGCGCGAAAGGCAAATTGTAATGAGTTCTTTCATTGGCTGAGATTGCGCAAGGGAAATCTTTCAGAAACCAATGAAAGTAGGTAATGAATTATTCATGAGTACAAAATTTTACCAACCGATTGTCCCATGGTAGCTAAATAGAGTGAAACGGAATGGATCGAACTTGGGTTTCCGACGATGGTCAGCAGCTGTCTCTGCAGCAGACTTGTACTGGACTCTTTTTAAAGAGTTCCACACAGATTTGACTACTTGAAGCTGTCTTCTTTACAAATCTTACAGAAGTTTTAAGAAGAGTTGATTCAGTGCATGTGTAGAATAAAAGCATGCTAGTTACTTGAATGAATTTTTTGTTGTCCACTATATGCTAAATTGTCACTTGAATCATTCTTAATGCTTTAAATGTAACCTTACATGTGATGTTACAAGAAAGTAGGGATTTTTTTTTTTTTTAAATCATCTGAAAGTGAAAAACCCCTCCTGAAAACTAAGGGTCTTAGACTAGATAACTATTAAAGATCCAACAATGTTCTTTTAAGATTTACAAAATTTATAATTTGGTTTGATATTGGATTTGTCTTTCTGGTGGAATAAGTGTTGAAAGATTTAATGCAGCTATTAGTAACAGAATACAGATACTGTTGTATCTTTGTTATTGACAGTGTTAATGTAATGTTCCTTAAACTTAAAAAATCAAGGGAAGTGGTTGGCATTAAATCTTGATTGAGCTTTTGGGTAGCTTGCACCAGTAAGCATGAAATTCTCAAGACCAATCAGCAACAAGAGGTTGCTTTTTCTACCAGTAAGCCAATCAACCAAGAAATACTGTCTAACCAACCAAGCTTTTAACAAAAAACACAGTATCAGGTACAGTCAGGAAACTGTTTTATTTTGACTGTTGCAATACCTAGGTGTCCCTCAAACAGATGACAGTATACAGCCCAATGTTGGTGTCCCTTCCACACCCCAGACCTCTGCTTATTCCACAGAGGTGCAGGTAGGGGTGAAGGGGATCTCTAAGGATCCCACCTTTGAACTGGCTGCACCCACAGAGGTTCCAGAGGTGTTTGAGAGTGAAGGTAGCCATGGTGTGAACAACCCTAGATATAACACCACAGTTCTTGTTCAAGTGATACACACATGATAACTCCACACCTTTGTCTGTCATAGTTTAGAACATATTAAAAATAAAGTGTGTTTATTCTTGTAGATGTGTCATAATATCATGTTAAGCTTGAAAGGCAATCTACAGTAGTGTTTTATAATTGCTCTGGACTGATTCATTGAAATGTATTTTTAGTTGTTTTTTAAAGTAATAGAGACAGTCAGAAGGTACATGTTATAAACTAGACAAGAGTCTTCAGGTTAATAAAAAAACCAAGCTGTAATTGTCATAGCTTACATTTGTTTCATTGATTGTCAAGCATGTTTTGGAATCTTACTTGTCTACAATGTGCAGAAATAAGACATCATATGTGTGTCTTTGTTTAAAAACACCAATGTTTGTGGAATACACATCTGTAACACTGTGTGATTGTGTGTGTTTATAATATTTTTTGTTAGTTAGCACATTGATTGTAATATATTATGTCTTTGTAATCTGTTCTGTATGATACATTATTTGAAGAAAAGTGATTTTTAAAAATGAGTACCATTTTTTTACCCTTGCCTCTATTAACATAGGCCTGATTACTGGTAGTAAATTATTCATTATCTTAAGTTTAAAGTTTTAGATGCTGGGTTTGAAAACTTCAGTGGAATCATAGATGAGGAAATTCTTTTTGCATTATTGATAAGATGTTGAATGAACATTAACACAGAAAAATGTCTTTACAGAAAAAACATACTCTAATTGAGGCAGTTTAGTTTTGTATCTTCCTAATGAAGAGTTAACTTCTGAGGAGGCCCTTATTAGTTCCTGTAGTTTCATAAAATCTTATTCTTAAGTTGTCTCAAAAAGTCTTTTCAGATCATTTTCAGCAAGTTAAATATATTGGGAGTCTTTCTTTCCTTCACAGATTTTGTTTTTTCTGAACATCAGATTGCTAATACTTGTACTGAAGTTCATGCTTTCTGCATGATGCTGCATTAACATAATGTTTTACCTGTTCTTGTTGCTTTGGTTCTGTTTTCAGCCAAAATAAACAAGCTTTACATGACTCTTCTGTTTATAAAAAATTGAACTTTACATTTGAAATAATGACCTTGACTTTTGACCTTTACAGATGAGGAGGAGGAAGGTTGGGCAGGTCGTAAGACTGTTGAGAAACCTGTTGAACAAAAGGTTCCTAAAGATGCAGCAGAGGAGAAAAGAAGACAGGAGCTGATGGAGAAACGAAAGGCTCGAGTCTCAGCCCAGAGCTTAGACCTTGAAGGTAACTACATTGTGCATCAAGTTTGGGGTCAGACAGGTTTAGACCCCTGTCTGATCTGCTATAATTGTTAGTGTTATAGGCTTGTGGGTAAATTCTAAAAATGTAGAAAAAATAATGAATAGAAAATTCCTGATAATAATCTGGATCTTTCCCCTGTTGTATAAATGTGAGTCTACCCCTGAACTATGTTACTTTAAGAATACAAGCAAGCCATTGTTTGATAGTTCACAGTCATACATTTAGTATTAGTGTGGATGGGTGTTTAAGATATTATGTGAAGTCATTGTAACAAACACTATTTCATCTCACAGAACATACATTGTTGACAGGCATAGAAGACCTTTAGATGTAATAAAAGATTACACACTTCATTCAGATTAAAGTACTCTTGTTATATATTTGGCGAGTGTGCCAAAAGCTGCTTTCAGATCATAGAACGCAGAAGAGTATTTCTTTTTAAATAGAATGTTTTATCATGTATATTGTAATAACATAAAAGTTTTAAAATAACTTTAATGTTTCATATATATATATATATTTGTTGTAAATGTAAATATGAACTAAATGTCTCATATAAATCTG
Source organism: Cyclina sinensis (assembly GCA_012932295.1). Lineage (NCBI taxonomy): Eukaryota > Metazoa > Mollusca > Bivalvia > Venerida > Veneridae > Cyclina > Cyclina sinensis. Next base: position 12,965,068 of record JAAONU010000009.1, on the reverse strand, counting down.
TTTAGATTGGTTTTTACATATTGAATGGTATATTTATATGTTTTTAATTAATATATGCATGTAAAAAATGAGACAATAAACTAAATAAACTATATCCGAAAGGTTGACCACAGCATTTAGCTAAGACAGTTTTATCAGCAGCTTTGTTTGCTATAAGCTTTCAGTACAAATTTAAAGAGCACTTAGTGATTTGGTTGAAGCCTTTATAAATATGTGTGAACAGCTCTGTACTCTTACTTCAAGTGTATTCTTGTGAAATTTAACCTTCATGGCAAAAATTTATTCCCATTGATATTTTATTGAAAAGATTTTATTTTCCTTAAGATGAATTTGCTTATTTGGTAGAGCTCTAAGTTTTAAAACCTATTATATTCAATTTTACTACGTACAACCTTTTAGAAAATTAAATAATTTGCAAGTGTATATTTGGAGGAAAATGTAAAAATGTCTGTTCATCTTAACACTTTCTACTTCTTCAATTTCCATTTCAGATATATGTGCAAGACAATAAAAAAGGCTTTTTTATATATTACTCTCATAGTAATAAAATCTAGTTGCCGTCTTCAAAATGAATTACACTTTATGGTCATTTAGAATTGAACACTTATACAAAAGTTATGGTCCACTTGATAAATAATTTAATGTCATATAAATTTTATTCAGCTTTCCTCAAGGGTCATACACTATTGTATAGCTGTAAGATACCATAGTTTTTGATGAAATTACTATGATAATTGGTCATAAAATCAGAAACCCTGGATTAGTACCTGAAAATACAAATATTTCTTATGACTAAAACCTTCTGTCAGGATCAGCATAGTGATATGTCTACAAGATATGACTAGCTGTGTCTTACAAAGTCAGCCAAGGATTCTATACTGGAATGATAAAATTGTTCAAATATAGTTGATTTTTATTTATTTCAAACAGACAGAAAAAGTATTAAACAGATAGTTATTGCTACATTAGCTTGAAGTGTTTGGACAGTAAAAATTTTATTGTACAATGAAGGCTTTATATGTGCGTTGGAAAGATATGCATAATCAGCAGTTAAAAACTGGTAAAATAGAAGTGTTTTTGTAAACTAAAGGCATTGCACCCAGAATGAAAAATAGAATAATATTATGTACAGTGCTGTAAATTTTGCTTTTAAGTGTAAGCTCAAAATATTGTTCTCAATTTGTAATCTGAGATAGAGAAGATGGTTTCTGTTTTATTAGACATAATTTATGCAGACGAGTTATGTTTGACAATGTTTTAAGGAATATTGTACTTGAAGTCAGATGTTTGTATTGGTCTCTACATTAGTCTGTTAAACCTTTCAAGCTGATGACAGCCAGTTAACATACCATTGTTGTTACACCAGAGTTATTTTACCCTGCAGGTGCGCCAGTGGCAGGAGGGTTCTCAAGCAGTGAGAGTGTAGGTCCAGCCAGCACCCATTCTTCAGGCTGGTTACCCCCTGTACACAAACAACAGTGGAAAGGCAGTCAACAAAGCTTGAGGAGTCATGGTTCAAGGAGAGCTTGTAAGTATTAGTGATAATCTGTGATTTATGTGTAGAAAAACAGTAAAAGTCACGGTATGAACACTGCATATGAACATATCACTTATATTTTTCACATATTGAACACAGCAGTATGAGTAATTTTCAGTTCAGGCATATTATTGTCACTATTTAGTTTTTGTTGTATGGTGAAGAATTTTACATAAGAATGGCCACTTTTATTAAGAAACAATTTCTTTCTATGACTTCATAACATTAATTTTTCAATTACAAAATTCAGTGTGGTATTCAATGTAGAATTCTTTTTATCATAGAAATTGATTTATGGAGCTTTATTTTATTTGATTTTAGTGCTATGTTGCTGATTAAAATAAAGAATTATCCTACCATTACTGGGGATCATTTTCAAACTTTTATTCCATTCCAGATTTTTTATTTTAACAGATTTTATGAATTTTGCTAGATTTATCCTGAAAAAGCAGATTTTGTTATAAGTATAGACAGGAGTTTTCAGGGTTTTTTACTGGAAAGATCTTTACATATTTCATAAAGTTCTTTTAAATTTCCTTAATACTTATTTCAAATGTTTGAAAATATAACAGCTACATAACTTATTTCTAACTGTTAAGAATGTTGTTCAGTTAGTTACTGTTCAGTGTTTTTATTCCTTTTAACTTTCTATAGTTTCCTGTCTTACTGTGATATGGTGTGCTCTGTTACTATGGCAAAAGTTTAATGTTTGTAAAATAATATCAGAAAAAGGCTCTCAATGAAAGTTGTTTATGTAAATATGATTCAACTGACATAATTATGTTATTTTCCTGTAGACTCAGACACTGCAGTGAAGGGAAGTGGCAGAACAAATAAACCCAAGAAATTTATTAGGAAATCAGAATCTAAATTTACATCTGGTCCTGTTTTGTCAGAAGCTTTCATCAGAAATAAGTACAAAAATAAAAGTGCTGTTGTTGTAGTTCCTACAGCAACAGAGTCATCTGTTAAATCTGTTACAGAAACGGAATCCAGTGTTGATTCAGTGCCAGTGACCTTGACATATGATCAGTTGTCCTTTTACAAGACAAGGTTAGATAAGAAAGTTCTCAGGACAGGTCATGTGACCAGTGCCTCAGCTGATCTTACAACAAAGGCAAAAGCACCTGATGTATCTTCCATGTCCCACAGAACAGCAAAATCTTCTGATATATATCGTGTAACATCCTCAGAAAGTATTTTGCTGTCACATGTTACACAAAGTAAAACTGGACAGTCATCAAGTCTAGGTAACCTCACGGAGATTCAGGCCTGTCCAAGCTATATGTTGAACACAGCATCAGACAGGCATTCAGACACTGATGTTATAAAGATTAATGTTGACAATTTTGATTCATCATCTTCAGACCTAGATTGGCCGGTCCCACTTTCTTTCCTTCCAAAGTTCAGTACCAGCCTACCTTACTTCTCAGTTCTTCCAAAAGTCAGTACCAGCCTACCTTACTTCTCAGTTCCTCACTCGGTCCATAATTCTGCCACTTCCAGGAGAATCAAGAGTAGTAAAAGCTATGGAAGTTATTGTAAGTGGCTTCTGAGAAGGTGGTGAAGTAGGCAGTTAATAACTATTATTTTGAGACTATGGATATATATTGTATAAAATATCTTTGTGTGTGGTATTAGTAGAAACTGAAAAAGCTCTCATGTCTTATAAAGGTACTGGGTGACATTCAAGATTAGTTCAGTTTAATTTACTGGTGTTGTGAATACTATCTTAAAATCTCTTTTACTTTCTCTGGATTTACTTAATTGACCCAACAGATACAATAAAAATGTGTGATCCCATTTTATAAACTTAAATCAGGTACCTTGAAGCAAAATCTGTCTACAAAATGACTAAATACTGTGTACTTTTGAGATTTTATAAAGTGTAAGGCAGTGAGGAATATCAGTCTTTCATATGTGTTTGATTTTTTTTTTTTTTTTAATAACGTGTTGTAATTCATTTGATTGACATTTTATATATTTGCTAAAAAAAGAATGATCCTTGGACAGATTATGTTAAGAGAGGTATGATATCAAACAATGTGGATGGAGGATCTATATGAATAAGAATATACAAAAATAATAACTAATGTAACATACTATATTCTTGAAGTCAAATTGACTTAAGGACATTATTAAGACTGTAGAACAATTTTCCAACTTGTACATGTGTAACCTTTTTTTTATTACAAAATCATGTCATTTTACTTTAACTTTAAATTCCTTATAAACAGGTGATGTTAAACTTATTGTCATTAATGCCATAAAATTATTTTGTTATTTGGGACCAAATTGCATTTATAGTCATATAACAAGCATATTAACATGATGAATGCACAGAAGTCTATATTTACAAGTATTCAACACAGTAAAGGATATTACAAGTAACAATTTATGTAGCCTGTATCTGTAACATTCTGTACAGCTTATGTGATAAGTCTGGCTTCTGCAAAGTGAAACTCTTCAGATTTTAGTTTGGTCAGAAATAGGGGAAAAAAACTTTAATCAAACAAAATGATGCATTATAAACCTGATACTGAATGTTCTGTTAGATTCCATTAATTATTGCCATTTTATCACAGTAACCTGTAAGTAGATTATGTAATCTTACTGAAGAGATTCACAGTTCTTCATGTTGTAAATATGTTGTCACTCCTGGACTTGTAAGGTGAAGGTTCTATACAATGTAAACTTGCCCAGTTCCAAACAAATCTCAGGTGTTAATGTAATACAAAATAGTGAAAAAAAAAACTCCTGATATTGTTTTTCTTTTGATAGATCTACCTAGAATATCATTGAAAACCATTACTGAAAAAGTATAACCTTCACTTGGTTAAGAAAAGGAAAGATTTTAGTTTTGCACATTGTAATATTTCTATTATGTTATGCTGTATATTTTCTGTAGCGGGTAGCATAGTAGATGGGGACGTAGGTTCCACAAAGGGCAGCATTATTTTTGGACCAGATGGTTCAGTTATTAAAGTTGGAGAGACTGTTAAGTTATCAGCAAGAGCTTCACAGCAAGGTGTTCATGATGTACAAGATATGATACAACACGGTCTAATAGGTAACACACTCTCTCCAGACAATACTAAGTATTTGCTATAGTGATAATCAAAATTTTGCTATAAGTAAGTCTATGGAACCTGAATCAAAATGTATGTATGTCCCAGCATTGTTTTGTTAATTGTATTCAGGTTTTTTACCTGTTATAAATGCAGACTATTTCCCTAGTTAAAGTTATTAGTACATTATTTTTGTTTAGCCCTGTTTCTGACGGGCTGTTGAATATTAATGTAATCCATTCATAGACCTTCATACAACAGTTACACAGTTACTCAGTGAGAAAACTAATCCTGTAACTGTTTCAAGCTTTGGTAAGTTCTAAGAATCCACAAGTTTTAAACCACCAGGTTTGTGGTTAGATTTGATTTTGGTTTGGTGTTTGTCTTTTTGATTAGATTTGGAAAGAGTTCCTTTTTTTTCAATACATTTCTTGCAGACATATTTATATTGTCTACCATGTTCTCTTATCTTTATTGAGAGTTTGATTATTTTACTTGTTAATTCACTATAAATATTCTTTTAATGACTAAATGTTTTTTCATTAGAACACTTAGAGTCAGCTTGTGAAAATAAAAAAAGTCTTATATTTGTATAAATGCCTGTCTTTAACGTTTCTTTCAACTAGATATTATTTAAACTCAGTTTGACTGTAACTGTCATACAATTGAAAACCAATGCTCTAAACTTAACTGTTTTTAGCAAGCCACGTTTATCTATACTATTACAAAGAAATGTTTTGTTTGTGATTTATTCCTGTGATGGTAAAATCGAGTTTAGGCAAAAAGCGTGTCCTGTAACGAACTATTACATATAATTAAAGCTATCTCCAGTTTTCATTTGACATTAAAGTGTCAATATTAATTTTGTATGTAATGATATCTGTAGATGCAAGTGATGATTCTGATGCAGAGGTTCCGGATGAGTGGAAAATCCATGGCCATCGATCAGACAGTCAGAGAAAAGTACCTAGAAGAGGTAGGTGTCTTGTAACCCAGCAGCTGTCAGGATAAATTTCATACAATTGTTTTTATACCAATATTTAGTACTGGTAGCTATAGATTTAATACACTGTGTCTATAATTTCATTTCTAAAGAAGTGTCAGGATTATGTCCATTCAGGTGTATTACTTGCAGCCATTTAAATCATTTCAAAAATGTTTATCACTGAAAGTATGGCCTGGAAGTGTAATAAAACACAATATAGGCAACTAGCAATTATTAAATTTCATTTACAAGTTGATTTTTTCGCAGGAATTGTTATACACTAAACTCCGCTTGTAACAATATCTAGCGGACCGCTGAAATTTATATAGTTATATCCAAATATCATTACATCGGAGAGGCAACAAAACCGGAAAGTAGGAAATGACAAAGTGCACTTGATTAATAAAGCCAAAGTATATTATATAGAATAGGTTCCAAATCAGATTTATTTGATATATCATTGTTCATGTAATTTTTTCAATTATATACATGTTAAGTATTACACAATATTTACAGCTAGAAGTTTTTAAATCAATAACCACATTGAAAAATAAGTTTTGTTATAATGAACAATATGCATTTTCAAATTCACCAATGACAGTCACTTTCATTATTCATTGTATACATGTATTTATTATATACTTATAAATGAAATATTGAGAAATATTGATGAATTAAATTGCGTATTTTCATTTTCCGTATTTTCACTGTAAAAATTTATTTTTCACTGCAGTGAAACATATTTTCCGTATTTTCACTGGTGTCTTGCTGGACTACTTTCTTCTAACTTCAGCCAATACACTAAATTAAAGGGGAACTCTTTCGAATCTTAAGGTCAAAAAAGAGAAAAGTATATAATAAACAGAAAATTCAAGTTTATTCTATAAATACAGGATTTATTTTCATCTCGTGGTATGAAAATTATCATATTTCACTCGTGGCTATCGCCACTCATGAAATATTTATTTTCATACCACTCGATGAAAATAAATCCCGTATTTATAGAAAAAACTTGAATATCCTCTATATATTTAGATTCTAGATCCAAAAGGTTTTGTTTTTTACTTGGAGACAGTCTCCATAATTATACATGCAGGAAATATAAACTGCTGGAAATACATGTACAGGTAGTGAGAAATAGTCACTCAGATCATTTATTGCTGAGTAGATTTTTTGTTCAAATGTTTACATTAGATTGTTTGTCCGATTAATTGAGCGATTAATCTTAATCATTTGAGCAACGATCATTAACACCTTTTATGCCACTAAATATCTCACTAAAAGAGAAAATTTTGTACTTGGGACCAGAAAAACATTGTTACATCCGAAATATCGCAACATCTGATATTGTTACATTTGGAGTGTAAGCATATAGAATAAAGAAGGCTTGAGTAGGGACCGCGACAACAGCATCGTTACATCTGAAATATCGCAACATACGATATCGTTACATTCGGAGTGTAAGCATATAGAATAAAGAAGGCTTGAGTCGGGACTGTGACAACAGCATCATTATAAGTGGTATATTGTTACAAGTGATATTGTTATAAGTGGAGTTTACTGTATATTAAACGTGTTGTTTAGATTACTGGCATTTCAAGAAACAGAAACATGGATGTTGAAGTTATTTCAGAATGAAAGATAATCATTAGTATATGCAAATATTTTAAATGCATTTTATGATTTTGCATCAACAAATCTTAAACATATTGTTTTGTTTTGAAATGAGTTCAATTATGACTCGATATTTTTTGATACCTTCTAATATTTGAAAGATCCAGCTCCAACGCCAACACCAAAAATTATGATAACTATAACTGGATGTGGTGAGATTTCTGATTGGCTGTTTTATTGTAGATCTTCATTGTCATTGGCCAGTAAAGTAGCACAAAAAATGCTACAGGCTTCTCTGATGTAGTGTGATCGTGTAACCATGTGAATCTGTTGTTAAAATGTTGACATGTTAAGAAAAAAAAAACAATGGCTACACATCATATTAAATTAGTGATGTTAAGACATATTCATTCACATACTAGTAGAGGTTGTTTCATAGGCTAGATATTATAACTGTAATACTTAGTGTTTGTCACCTGCTATGAAAGTGAGATGTTGAAAATGTTTAATGATATATCCTGTGAATATAGTGAAACTGAAAACAAGTTATATTTACATTCTATATATTTTTCATCAGCTAGAAAGGTGGAAGTGACAAGTAACCTTGAAAACAATCTTAAAGTTTGTTCAGTTGATGATTTTTGTGTTATACCTTCTGTAAAAAATAAAACCTAAAATGTACCTTCTATCATGCATACAGTATGGATCTGTAATCCTTCTAGCTGGCATACAGTATGCATCTGTATTCCTTCTAGCTGGCATACAGTATGCATCTGTATTCCTTCTAGCTGGCATACAGTATACATCTGTATTCCTTCTAGCTGGCATACAGTATACATCTGTATTCCTTCTAGCTGGCATACAGTATGCATCTGTATTCCTTCTAGCTGGCATACAGTATACATCTGTATTCCTTCTAGCTGGCATACAGTATGCATCTGTAATACTTCTAGCTGGCATACAGTATACATCTGTATTCCTTCTAGCTGGCATACAGGATACATCTGTATTCCTTCTAGCTGGCATACTGTATGCATCTGTATTCCATGTAGCTGGCATACAGTATGCATTTAGATTCAGTGTAGCTGGCATAGTACAGGAATCTCTATTCCAGCTGACTGACATACAATTTGGTTCTGTTTTCTTTCCAGCTGACATAGAGTATGGATCTGTATTCCTCCTAGCTGGCATACAGTATGCATCTGTATTCCATGTAGCTGGCATACTACAGGAATCTCTATTCCAGCTTGCTGACATACAATTTGGTTCTGTATTCTTTCCATCTGTCATACAGTATGGATCTGTATTCCATGTAGCTGGCATACTACAGGAATCTGTATTTCAGCTGGCTGACATACAGTTTGGTTCTGTATTCTTTCCAGCTGGCATACAGTATGCATCTGTATTCAGTGTAGCTGGCATTCTACAGGAATCTATATTCCAGCTGGCTGACATACAATTTGATTCTGTATTCCTTCCAGCTGACATACAGTATGGATCTGTATTCCTCCTAGCTGGCATACAGTATGCATCTGTATTCAGTGTAGCTGGCATACTACAGGAATCTGTATTCCAGCAGCTGACATACAATTTGGTTCTGTATTCTTTCCAGCTGACATACAGTATGCATCTGTATTCCTCCTAGCTGGCATACAATATGCATCTGTATTCAGTGTAGTTGGCATACTACAGGAATCTGTATTCCAGCTGGCTGACATACAATTTGGTTCTGTATTCTTTCCAGCTGACATACAATATGGATTTGTATTCCTTCTAGCTGGCATAAAATAATGATTTGTAATCCTCACAGCTGACATACAATATGTATCTGTATTCCTTCTACCTGGGAAGAAATAATGATTTGTATTTCTCACAGCTGACATGCAATATGCATCTGTATTCCTTCTACCTGGCAAGAAATACTGTTTTGTATTTCTCACAGCTGACATGCAATATGCATCTGTATTCCTTCTACCTGGCAAGAAATACTGTTTTGTATTTCTCACAGCTGACATGCAATATGCATCTGTATTCCTTCTACCTGGCAAGAAATAATGTTTTGTATTTCTCACAGCTGACATGCAATATGCATCTGTATTCCTTACAGCTGGCATATAATATGAATCTGTATTCTTTTCAGCTGGTACAAAATATGGATCTATATTCCTTTTAGTTAGCATACTGTATGGATCTGTATTCGTTTTAACTGGTGTAGATGCCTTTAAACTGGTTTGTTTTAATTTCAGTGTAGTCATTAGATTAAATATCTGTATATATACTTATGTAAGTTAAATCGTTTACAGCTGTTAAATGATTATCAACATCTTTTGTGTTGGCCATTTCTAGAGATAGATTATACATCTGGGGATATAGATGCCACCTTATCTATACATAGCTGGAGCTATGAGCCTAGAGAGTTACATAGGGCAGACAGTGTACATAGCTTACCTAATTATCCACACATGAGAGGTATTAGAGTTATCCCCCTTGGATTACCCTAACTCATCAATTGAAGTATAAAATTGAGCATTTTGTCAAAGTATTTCACATCCTCTCCTTTCTTTCAGCATGTTTATGTATTATAAAATTTACCATTTATGTTTTATTAACATGTCTTTTGTATGTTTCTTAACTCAGTTCCATGGATTTTGGTATCATACCTTAGATTTTATTATTAGGTTATTTGCCAGCTTAATTTTCACCTTAGAGTTTTTGATGAGTCACTCAATTGTTGCATGAAGTGCTTGCCACAAGTTGTCACAGTAACACATTGTGGGTTGTTAATAGTTTTAAAATAATCTGGAAAAAGTATGCCAAGTAAAATGGTTAACTTGATAGCTCTCAATGTCAAGCAGACTAGGAAAATCCTATAAGGGTTTAAAATTAATATTGTTTAACCTTATGCTTTTTGAAATCATTGGAGCATTCGATATTTAGTTACAAAGTAACAGTTGTGCTCTACGAGCTAAGTTGAAATTTGAAGGTCATTTAGCTGACTGAAGTAACTACCTTGATCCCAATGTATTTTATCCTTGATAATTTGGCTGCATTTTAACTGTGTATGAATAATGATATAGCAAAAGTTAATTTTATGAATGTGACTTAAAAGTAGAAGCAAAAATGTAAGGTGTTATTCTGTTATTTTGAAAAAATGGTGTCACTTCAAAGGTTTATTTGATGTTGTTGTGCCAAAAATTAGTTTCCTAGATTTTAGATAAGATTTATAGTCTTATATTTATAGATATGCCATTTTGTTAATTTTAACCTTATTTGACTTTCACTAACCTTTGACGTTTTACAGAGCATGCAGGGACATTTGACCTTGAGGCTGAGAGGGAGGTGTGGGAGGGGTTAAAACATTCCAGCTTTGTAGGCCATAACGCTGGTGCAGCAGATGACACCAAATCAGAGAAAGGTAGCAGTGTAAGGGGTCTGTCCCCTGAAAGGTCGAAGTCAGAGTTGAGGTACTCACCAAGGACTCCCATTCTTCAGAGATCACACAGTTCTCCCTTATCTGATAGGTCAGATGTCACCAGTAGGACAAGGTCACGAGCTTCATCAGAAGTGTTCAAGTCCTACAGGCCTTTACAGAGTCAGCTCAATCATCTTGAAGGGGAAGCTCAGGTGATCAGAGAACAGACAGAAGTTTCCCACCTGACTGACAAGGAGAAGTCAGAGTTAAGCCGACTGTCAGAGAAGCCAGAGGCAGACGGCACTGATTTAAAAACTGAGTTGACCTTGCCAGCTGACATTGAGGAAGAAGGTCAAGTTGAAGGTGAAACTGTTGGAGTAGAAAAGCAAAATGGTGATGGTGCTGAAACAGATGAAGTTGAAGGAATTACTGATGAGAGTCAAGTTCTTGAGAAAACAATTGAAGTAGTGAAATCAGGAGAGTCCACTCCAAAATCCCATAAAACTCCCTCTCAGTCTGCATCAGTGATAAATGGTGAAGATGTAACAGGTATTGAAAAGGAATGCAGTGACCTGTCCTGTTTTATAAAAGAAAGTTTATACATATTCCTGCACATGTTTATAATGTAGGATTTGAGTGTTTCTGAGACACTGTATGGGAATGCTACAGTCTACCTACACTTCAGAAATTTCCTTAGAGTCTGTAATTTGTTGGATGTAATTTAATCAGAGCCATTAGATCTTTCAAGAAATGAAAATTTTTTTTGCTAATGTAATTTAAAGCAGTCGTAAAATGTTAAAGCAACAGTATTCTTTTGAATCACTCAGAGTCTACCAAGAAATTTTGCACAAACACGTTGCATGAATAGTTAAATTATGATAATAATGTTGCACAGTTTCACTTTTCAGATTGCTCAAATGTTGTCACATGTTATGTGTTCATTGTTTCACGGCTTTAATATGATTGATAATAATGGCTTGAAACAGAACTTTTTGACTGATGTAACTGTAACCTAACGGGGTAGGTGAGTTTATTTTACAATGTCAAAAAACAATTTCCACTGTCCAAAACAACTAGTAAGACAGTGATTTCATGGTCAAACTTACAGTATGATTTTATCATGGAATTGATTTGTTGATAAAATGTCCAGCAATGTTTTATACTGCTGTGCTATATTTTTATGGTCAGATATCAGTCAAGACTTCTGTTTACAACAGATATTAATCAGAAGATATTTAACCTTTGGATTTGTTTGTATTTTGCTAACTTGTTGTTGTTGTTGTTGTTGTTGTTGTTGTTGTGGGGATTGTGATTTTGCTAACATGAGTGAAATTTGCTAATCATGTTACTTGTTTGCTGTATTTAATAGCTGATATGACAGAATTAACACTTCTTCTGCACTTTTTTCATGTTGTGACATTTCTTTAAAAACAAAAAGTTATTAAAACCTCAGCTTAATTCTTTATGGACATAGAAAGCTTGTGTTAGATTTTACTACTTGACATAAAAGACTAACTCATGGTTAAAATTGCATAAGTATTGCTTTCTAATGAAATCTAATTCATTCTAAAAATAACAGAAATTGCTTCTGTTTAAAATTTAATGCTTTAATTAACCAGATTAACTTTTGAACCTTGTTGGTATATTTATGGTGATGTTCTTTTTTCAGAATTTACTAAGGATGTTAAAGGTATATAGAAACTTGAATGTTAGTCATTATTGAGCCGGAAACTCCTTGCAGGAAACATTCCAGCCATATACAGGTTGTATATGCATTTGTATATATGAGTCTTTTGCCACTGTTTAAATGGTATATGCATTACAGATTGTTTTATCTGTCTTGTAGAGTCACCACGATCTCGTGTAACAGAGCAAGAGATTATTGACAAGTTAACATCCCATGCCACACATATTGCAGAAAGTGTTCTCAGTCACAATGAGAGTGGACATCTTCTAGAAGAGGACATTAGGGTAACTGAGAAATAGCTAACATGTAGCTTGCATGATGTTATGCAGTTATCTGATGAGAAATTAACAAGAATTTATGAGATAAAATTTGATACCATGATTTAAAAATTGCTAATAAAACAATGTTAATTTGTTTCTGAAAATGCCACAGAAATATGACCCAGGTTATGAAAATGCTAAAAATACCTGCTTGGTGGGATATTGAATACAAATGGTCACTTGTTTGAGAAAATACTAGTAACTGCTTCAAAATCATTTACATTATATCGTACCAAGTTTTTACTTCTTTGAAAATATAGATTTTAAGACTGTGACATACTTAAATGTTATAGTATTCATTCATTTTTTACTCAGTTTTATGAAGAGCCGAACAGTGATGATAATTGTTTTGTTTCTAGTTCATAAGTAATACAATAGCGCCTGTGCGGTTTGTACAACGGCAAGTTCGAAGCCGTGAGACAAGGCGTAATAGACAGGAGAATCAGAGGCAACTTGTATGTACTGATAGTCATAGAGACAGCATATATGTACTGCATTTTAGTCACATAAACATGTCTTGTAAACATTCGCAAACACCAGCAGTTGCTAGGACATTGAATTTTAGATTGAGAAAAATGCATTGCACAAGTAGGGCTTAGAAAATAGGCACCTGAAAAGGTGTTTACTTCACAAAAAGGAAAGATTTAGGTTTCTTTGTGTATGCAAATAATGCTTGTGTTTTATTTTCAGAAAGCTAAATGAAACAGTAAAATTTGCAGAAAGTTTCCCATTTTTATTTGTAGCTGGGTTTCATTAACTTTTATAAGTCATTTTCTTTTAACTTGTCCACTTTTGTCTGTTTCTTTCAGGAAAATTCGAATGGATTTGTTTTACAAAATTCAGTTTCAAAGTAAACACTGGTATCATAAATGATGCAAATTTTGCTGTTTTGAATGTATAACATATTATAGCTATTAATGTTGTGTAGTTATATACTTGCTGACTAACCTTGCACATGTATTGTTTGAGTAGCGTGCTGCAGCACTATGGATGGAGACACACCCACCACGAGACATCTCTCGCAGTCAGTCTGTGCAAGAACTTTCTGATACAGTATGTATATGTAGAAACGTACATTTTAACTTTTCATTTTAAAAAGCATTTAAACCTGTTAAAAGTTCACTCCAATGTTTTTGTTACCTTATCTTTATCACCTTATCTTTATCTTTTATTTCTGTTTATCAGTTGTGTGCACATCTCCTGGCACATTGTTTGTTACAGGTAATACAACATTCATAAAACAACACTTAAACAAAATCTCATTTCTGAGGTACAAAATCATTAAATAATGATTATTTCTGTTTTGTCTAACATTTTCACACAATTTTGCTTTTCCCAGCTCTGTTTCTTTTTTTTTCTGTTTGCAAATTTAGCTGATATTGTTTTGTTAGTAGACATTCAGAAGACATTGTTAATTCCTTGTTAGATTTTTCTGGTCTGTGTTACCTTTGAATTCTATATATGTATACCTCTATTATGTAAGACTTTATTTAGTTTTCTTGATTGAAAAAGACATGTACACAGCTATATCAGACAAAGGGAATACATTTCTGCAATTACCTGCTTTTTGTCATACAAACATTATATGTGGTAGACCTAAAAGATTCATGTAGCACCCAACATAGTATTCCATATCCTTTTTTACTGCTCTTAATCCAGTTGTCATCAGACAAACTCTACAGTACTGTATTAAAATTTTGCCATATCTATCTTTGTTCAGTGTATTGAAGGTCATCTATGAGAACTAATGTCATTGGAGGCTGGACCATTGACAAATGAACTGACCATGATTATTCTTTGACCATTAAGCTACTGGATTAGATTTCAAAATGACACTTTAGCACTTGTACTGTTTTATCATAATTTTAGTAAGAGGTATGTTTTCTTTTATTGCATTCTGCAGACATTTTGGGTAAAAGAAACTATTGTTTGTAAAAATCACATCTACATTCTGTGCTCTGACTTCACACATAAATAATGAATTGTTCATTTTGTTTCATTTTTTAAGTATGTTGGACTCAGAATCACAAGAATGCATGTCATGGTAAATCACTGTATGTATGTGAAATCTGGGGATTTGAATGTTGCTTTATAAAACTTGGAAGGGAGACTGTAATCTAGTTATCTAAAAAAAGCAACTAGAGAACAGCTAATGTAACAAACTTTTTCATGTATGTGAGCTGTTGGGATTTTAATACTTTGTTCAGCTTTTAAGGTAACAATCTGATAATGCCATGGGGATTACTTTAAAGAAATTTTGAAATAATGCACTAGGGTTAAGTCAGTTTGTTGAAATTGATTGTATTAATTTTTGTATCTATTCGATGGACGAAGTTTTGATTTTAACCTTATGATACTGTTAAAAAGTTGATGATATTAGAGATGGTGAAAGGGGCTAGAGCATGGAGAGGTAAGGAGAAAACAAAGAGTGGTGTGTGACAGCTGAATACTGCTTTACTAACTTTTGTGTTTTATCTTAGTTCTGACACAAACATACTCTACCCAGTAATAGTCTAATATTTCAAAAATCCAGTATGCTCCAGACACAGAATAATGCTTTTTATTTAGGAATATTTGTACTTATTGAAGGAAGGTGTTTTTTTTTTTTAATGCACTTCTTATTTTATTTTTTGCTGAAATGTTAAGATTTCTACTACAGAATTGTAAATAAAATCTAACACTTCTCTTTCTTCTTAAGATAGTGTAACTATTCTGATGTTTTAATGAGTTTTTTAATAAACAAAACAAGCCAAAGCTCCTGAATCTCACTTGAGAAAGCTTTTCAGAGATATATACCAGTAGGTTGGACAGTCTGTTAAAGCTACTCTAGATTTTTTTGTACACAGATTGAAGCAGGGATATTTCAGTCTTTTAAAAAATCAGTTGTAGAATGGAATGTGGAAGTTTCTGTTTGTAGACTCGAATGTGGAAGTTTCTGTTTGTAGACTGGAATGTGGAAGTTCCTGTTTGTAGACTGGAATATGGAAGTTTCTGTTTGTAGACTGTAATGTGGAAGTTTCTGTTTGACAACTGTAATGGGGAAGTTTCTGCTTGTAGAATGTAATGTAGAAGTTTCTGTTTGTAGACTGTAATGTGGAAGTTTCTGTTTGTAGACTGTAATGTGGAAGTTTCTGTTTGTAGACTGTGATGTTGAAGTTTCTGTTTGTAGACTGTATTAGGAAGTTTTTGTTTGTATTCTGTAATATAGAAGTTTCTGTCAGTAGACTGTAATGTGGAAGATTTTGTTAGTAGACTGAAATGTTGAAGTTTCTGTTTGTAGACTGTATAGGGAACTTTCTGTTTGTAAACTGTAATATGGAAGTTTCTGTCAGTAGACTGTAATGTGGAAGATTCTGTTAGTAGACTGTAATGTGGAAGTTTCTGTTTGTAGACTGTAATGTGGAAGTTTCTGCCAGTGGACTGTAATGTTGAAGTTTCTGTCAGTAGACTGTGATGTTGAAGTTTCTGTCAGTAGACTATAATGTGGAAGTTTCTGTCAGTAGACTATAATGTGGAAGTTTCTGTCAGTAGACTGTAATGTGGAAGTGTCTGTCAGTAGACTGTAATGTGGAAGTTTCTGTCAGTTGACTGTAATGTGGAAGTGTCTTTCAGTAGACTATAATGTGGAAGTGTTTGTCAGTGGACTATAATGTGGAAGTGTCTGTCAGTAGACTATTATGTAGAAGTTTCTGTCAGTGGACTGTAATGTGGAAGTTTCTGTCAGTAGACTATAATGTGGAAGTGTCTGTCAGTAGACTGTGATGTGGAAGTTTCTGTCAGTAGACTATAATGTGGAAGTTTCTGTTTGTAGACTGGAATGTGGAAGTTCCTGTTTGTAGACTGGAATATGGAAGTTTCTGTTTGTAGACTGTAATGTGGAAGTTTCTGTTTGTAGACTGTAATGTGGAAGTTTCTGTTTGTAGACTGTAATGTGGAAGTTTCTGTTTGTAGACTGTGATGTTGAAGTTTCTGTTTGTAGACTGTATTAGGAAGTTTTTGTTTGTATTCTGTAATATAGAAGTTTCTGTCAGTAGACTGTAATGTGGAAGATTCTGTTAGTAGACTGAAATGTTGAAGTTTCTGTTTGTAGACTGTATAGGGAAGTTTCTGTTTGTATTCTGTAATATAGAAGTTTCTGTCAGTAGACTGTAATGTGGAAGATTCTGTTAGTAGACTGAAATGTTGAAGTTTCTGTTTGTAGACTGTATAGGGAAGTTTCTGTTTGTAAACTGTAATATGGAAGTTTCTGTCAGTAGACTGTAATGTGGAAGATTCTGTTAGTAGACTGTAATGTGGAAGTTTCTGTCAGTAGACTGTAATGTGGAAGTTTCTGCCAGTGGACTGTAATGTTGAAGTTTCTGTCAGTAGACTGTGATGTGGAAGTTTCTGTCAGTAGACTATAATGTGGAAGTTTCTGTCAGTAGACTATAATGTGGAAGTTTCTGTCAGTAGACTGTAATGTGGAAGTGTCTGTCAGTAGACTGTAATGTGGAAGTTTCTGTCAGTTGACTGTAATGTTGAAGTGTCTGTCAGTAGACTGTTATGAGGAAGTTCCTGTCAGTAGACTATAATGTTGAAGTTTCTGTCAGGAGACTATTATGTAGAAGTTTCTGTCAGTGGACTGTAATGTGGAAGTTTCTGTCAGTGGACTATAATGTGGAAGTGTCTGTCAGTGGACTATAATGTGGAAGTGTCTGTCAGGAGACTATTATGTAGAAGTTTCTGTCAGTGGACTGTAATGTGGAAGTTTCTGTCAGTAGACTATAATGTGGAAGTGTCTGTCAGTAGACTGTGATGTGGAAGTTTCTGTCAGTAGACTATAATGTGGAAGTTTCTGTCAGTAGACTATAATGTGGAAGTTTCTGTCAGTAGACTGTAATGTGGAAGTGTCTGTCAGTAGACTGTAATGTGGAAGTTTCTGCTAGTGGACTGTAATGTTGAAGTTTCTGTCAGTAGACTGTGATGTGGAAGTTTCTGTCAGTAAACTTTCATGTGGAAGTTTTTGTCAGTAGACTGTAATGTGGAAATTTCTGTCAGTAAACTTTCATGTGGAAGTTTCTGTCAGTAAACTTTTATGTGGAAGTTTCTGTTTGTAGACTGTTATGAGGAAGTTCCTGTCAGTAGACTATAATGTTGAAGTTTCTGTTATTAGACTGTAATGTGGAAGTTTCTGTTTGTAGACTGTTATGTAGAAGTTTCTGTCAGTAGACTATAATGTTGAAGTTTCTGTTATTAGACTGTAATGTGGAAGTTTCTGTTTGTAGACTGTTATGTAGAAGTTTCTGTCAGTAGACTATAATATTGAAGTTTCTGTTATTAGACTGTAATGTGGAAGTTTCTGTTTGTAGACTGTTATGTTGAAGTTTCTGTTTGTAGACTGTCATGTGGAAGTTTCTGTCAGTAGACTGTCATGTGGAAGTTTCTGTCAGTAGCATGTAATGTGGAAGTTTTTGTCAGTAGACTGTAATGTGGAAGTTTCTGTTTGTAGACTATAATGTCGAAGTTTTTGTCTGTAGACTGTGATGTGGATGTTTCTATCTGTAGACTGTTATGTGGAAGTTTCTGTCAGTAGACTGTGATGTGGATGTTTCTGTTTGTAGACTGTAATGTGGAAGTTTCTGTTTGTAGACTGTGATGGTGGAAGTTTCTATTTGTAGACTATAATATTGAAGTTCTGTCAGTAGACTATAATGTAGAAGTTTCTGTTTGTAGACTATAATGTCAAAGTTTTTATTTGTAGACTATAATGTGGAAGTTTCTGTCAGTAGACTATTATGTAGAAGTTTCTGTTTGTAGACTATAATGTGGAAGTTTCTGTTAGTAGACTATAATGTGGAAGTTTCTGTCAGTAGACTATAATGTGGAAGTTCCTGTCAGTAGACTATAATGTGGAAGTTTCTGTCAGTAGACTATAATGTGGAAGTTTCTGTCAGTAGACTATAATGTGGAAGTTTCTGTCAGTAGACTGTAATGTGGAAGTTTCTGTTTAAAGACTATAATGTTGAAGTTTCTGTCAGTAGACTATAATGTAGAAGTTTTTTGTTTGTAGACTGTGATACAGGAGGTGATGAAAGTACAGAAAAGGAACAGTGCTGGACCAACAGTGGCTGAATACAGGGATCAGATTAGGGGCAATCTCATGACAGCACGTAAGGCACAAACTAGTTTTCACAGAACTTTATGAACATGAGATTTAGTATAATTGATAGATAAAGATTGGATGTAAATTGATTAGTTGCCTAAATCTATCAGAAGTCACAAGATGCCTGATTAGGGATTTTTATGCTTGTTATTGAGTTAAAGTAATTTTTTCATAATTTTCATACTAAAAGTCAAAACAGCTTAATAATAGGCTATTTCCTACAGATTTCTCAGATAATGTATGAATTTAATAAAGTATGCTTGTCAGAGAAATCGTTGAACTTAAATTTTTAGTGCTTTAAATTTATAAATTAATATCTTTTAAGAAAAATTACCATTTCATTTTAATTTGCATAAATTTAGTTGCCAAGGCAACAGGATTGAGACAGTCAGATATTCCACAAGATGCAGAAATTGATCCAGAGTTGTTGGAACAGTTAGCAAGCAACACACTGACACCAGATGACATTGAGATTGTCCATGATGAAGAAACCGGTCGCAGTTTTATCCGGTCACGAAATCGTATCATATCTGAAGCCATGGGAGGTGTGGAAAAAGGCCATATATATCAACCAGCTGCCAAAAGTAAGCATTTATCTGAACTTACGTTATTGGTGTTCTAAACCTCACGGTGTTCAATATCTTCGTAACAAATTTCACAAAGTTGACCATTTTTAAATGGGAAAAAATGTATTTCTGTTGAAGTCATATGATAAGTGTTTGTTTGTGTGACTAACTCACTTATTCTGAACTATATTACATTTGATCACTGAAATAATTTTGTGCCTTATTTCTGCAGTGTGGTTTTGGTGACTGTATTTTAAAGGTATTGTTTCTTAGCCTTTAACAGATTATGCAGGTGAAAAGACTTGGCTTAGCAACCCTTTTAATTGAATGGCTTGGATTACAAGATACAAAAGCCACGGCTTTCCAAAGCATAAGTATTTTAAAACTGATTACATCTATTTAAGCAAAGAAGGTAAACTTTTCAAAGCTGTTTTGAAAGCAGGGGCTGTTCATTATACAGACAAACATAATATCAATGCAATTGTAAATTGTCATCTGATGTCATAGAAACAGTTCAGTGGTTAAATGTACCATCAAGTGAGCACTACACCCAGTGGTCCAGGACTGGTAAGCCAACAAGTAGAGATAACTCTAGATATTCCTGAAAACCAGTTATCTAACTTTATTTTTGTGTAGATATGAATTGTCTTATATTTGCATCTTTGCAAGACATCATTGTGCTAACTCTACTTTCAGCAAAGTATGTCTCCTTTAGTTTGAAGCAGATTTAATGGATCTTAATAATTACTCTGTGGAAGGAAAACCATGAGTTATTTACTGGATATTTAAACAAAATTCAGTTGTTACAATGATTTCTCTTTAATGTTAATATGTAGTCTTTACTTTTTAGTCTTTTCAAAAAAAACAAAAAACAAAAGAAAGAATAACAACAACAGAATACAGTATGTGTGAAATGGAACTGTAACTACCATTTTGACATCTTCTTATTTTGCGTCATTTGTTTCCAGTCTTTCATTTTCTTTCTTAAAGTACATGCCTATAACAGGGAGTCCTAGATCTTAAATATAGTCCTGATTAGTAAAATATATTGGAAAAGACTCTGATCTTCTCTAACATTCTGTAAAACAAAACAAAAATAGTATTTTGACTAGAGCTGTTACATGACCTGTAGATGCACAAAGTAGAATTAAATATGTAGGAAAGCACATAGCTTCCCAGCAGAGCTGAGTATCAGTAAAACTCGTCTATAGTAACAGTTACTGTTGAATTAATACAAAATCATTAACATCAGCATAATATTATACTTACAAACTCTAAATCTAACTGAAAATCTAAGAAAAACATCGATAGTTTCGGTGTTTTGTGTGGTAAGTGGATTCATGTTAAGTTGCATTCTTAACAAAATACCTATGTTTGTTTGTTTTTAAATACAAGCTTTTGCTCTTTGTCTTATAATGAAAGTGTAAGCACATGAAAATGAATACATGCGCACCCCCCATCCTCAGGGCATTCGTTCCCCAGTCTTTAAATGTATCATTGGGCATTTGCCCCCAAGAAGAAATATCACCTTGGACATTTGCCCCCCTTTACAAATATCACCAAGGACATTTGCTTATTCATTTTGCATTCAGAGAATGTTAATTTGCAGTGATTCCTTTCAACTTAAGTATATTAATATCATATTATTCCTTAGTTCAGTTACTATATTATAATGAACAATACACTCAAAAATATAAAAACGAGACATTATCTAGAATTACAAAAGCTTAAACATTGACATTGTAATTGTTTTATTAAATAATATCCAGTGTTTCATGTACAATATATATTCTGGGGGGCAAATGTCAATGGTAATATTTCTACTGAGGGGCAAATGTCCATAGGGAAATTTCATTTGGGGGCAAATGTCCAAGGTATTATTTCATCTGGGGGGCAAAAGCCTGGGTTGGGGGGAGGGGAGAGGAAATGTCCTGGGGGCGCAAAAGTCCTGGATTCAATCTGATCACGTACATTATATAATATGATACTCAGCCCTACTTCCTAAAATTCAATGATTTTTAGCTCACCTGAGCACAAAGTGCTCAGGATGAGCTTTTCTGATCGGTCTTTGTCCATCGTCCGTCCGTCTGTCCGTCGTCAACTTTTCATTCAAACGACATCTCCTCTGAAACCAATGGGGCAAATTTAGTGAAACTTGCCTGGGATGTTCCTTGCATGAAGCTCTACCAAGATTGTTCAAATGGTTCTGGTCCATTGCATTTCTGGTTCACTGGAGCTAAAAATAGATTTTATATGTTGGATCTTTAAAAATCTTCTTCTCCGAAACCACAAGGCCTGGAGCTCTGATATTTGGTATGAAGCATCATCTAGTGGACCTCTACCAAGTTTGTTCAAATTATGTCCCTGGGGTCAAAACTGACCCCACCCCAGGGGTCAGTTGATTTTACATAGAGTTATATAGGGAAAACTTGAAAATCTTCTTGTCAGAAACAAGAAGGCCTAGAGTTAAGATATTTGGTATGTAGCATTGTCTAGTGAACCTCTACCAAGTTTGTTCAAATCATGGCCTCTGGGTCAAAAATGGCCCCGCCCCGGGGGTCACTTGTTTTACATAGAGTTATATAGGAAAATCTTAAAAAATCTTCTTATCAGAAACCGTAAGGCATAGAGCTTAGATATTTGGTGTGTAGCATTGTCTAGTGGACCTCTACCAAGTTTGTTCAAATCAAAGCTTCTGGGTCAAAAATGGCCCCGCCCCAGGGGTAACTTGTTTTACATAGAGTTATATAGGAAAATCTTAAAAAATCTTCTTGTCAGAAACCGTAAGGCATAGGGCTTAGATATGTTGTGTGTAGCATTGTCTAGTGGACCTCTACCAAGTTTGTTCAAATCATGGCCTCTGGGTCAAAAATGGCCCCGCCCCAGGGGTCACTTGTTTTACATAGAGTTATATAGGAAAAACTTTAAAAGTCTTCTTGTCAGAAACTGTAAGGCATAGAGCTTAGATATTTTGTGTGTAGCATTGTCTAGTGGACCTCTACTAAGTTTGTTCAAATCATAGCCACTTGGTCAAAATAGGCCCCGCCCCAGGGGTAAAAAAAAGCCCTGCCCTAGGGGTCACTTGTTTTACATAGAGTTATATAGGAAAATCTTAAAAAATCTTCTCGTCAGAAACCGTTAGTTATAGAGCTTTGATATTTTGTGTGTAGCATTGTCTAGTGGACCTCTACCAAGTTTGTTCAAATCATGGCCTCTGGGTCAAAAATGGCCCCGCCCCAGGGGTCACTTTTTTTACATAGAGTTATATAGGAAAAACTTTAAAAGTCTTCTTGTCAGAAACTGTAAGGCATAGAGCTTAGATATTTTGTGTGTAGCATTGTCTAGTGGACCTCTACTAAGTTTGTTCAAATCATAGCCACTTGGTCAAAATAGGCCCAGCCCTAGGCGTCACTTGTTTACATAGAGTTATATAGGAAAAGGTTTTAAAAATCTTCACAGAATAAACCATAAGGCTTAGAGTTAAGATATTTTGTATGAAGCATTGTCTAGAGGACCTCTATCAAGTTTGTTCAAGTCATGGCCCCTTGGTCAAAAATGGCCCCACCCCAGGGGTCACATATTTTACATAGAGTTATATAGGAAAAGCTTAAAAAATCTTCTTGTCATAAACAACAAGGTCCAGAGTTAAGATATTTGGTGTGCAGCATTATCTAATGGACCTCTCTCAAGTTTGTTCAAATCATGGCCCCTTGGTCAAAATAGGCCCTGCCTTAGGGGTCACATGTTTTACATAGAATTATATAGGAAAAACTTGAAAAATCTTCTTGTCAGAAACCACAAGTCCTAGAGTTAAGATATTTGGTATGCAGCATTGTCTAGTGGACCTTTACCAAGTTTGGTAGAAAAATGTCCCTGGGGTCACTATTGGCCCCGCCCGAGGGGTCACAAGTTTTAAATAACAATATAGAAGAAAATCTTTAAAAATCTTCTTGTCTGAAACCACAAAGCCTAGAATTTTAAAATTTTGCACGAAGCAAGCTTTACCAAGCTTTTTCAAATTATTAGATTAGGTTAAAGGTCACTGAGGCTAGAAGTAGATTTATCTACTGTACCTCATAGAGCCTTCATTTATAGACCAATATCTTTGATATTCAGTATAGAGGTTCCTTGCATGGACCTCTACCCATGGGTAGGGTTTGAGGTCACTGGGTCAAGGTCAAGGTCACCATAGCTTATAATAGATATTTCTACATTCTGTCATAGAGCCTTTATTTATTGACTGATATTTTACATATTTGGTTTGTAGGCACTTACATATTTCCAATTAAAAAATGAAATACTGCATAACAGCAAACCTACAGCCAAAGTACTCAGGTGAGCGATCCAGGGCCATCATGGCCCTCTTGTTTTTTTTGTTTTCATTTTTTCTCCCATTTTTTTTCTGTTTTATAAAACTGAGTGCATTCTTTGCATACTTAAATGTCCTGTTTGAAGACTTTCTGACTATTCTTAGTGTGTCATAGACTTTAAAGTGTGCAGAGAAAATTGTGTGTTCACAGTAACTTACATGTCTTAAGCTATAATGTATTACTGTAAAACTTCCATGTCTCCGAAAGGTAAACTCAGATTATAAGGAATTATGAAAATTTTTGTTACTGTCATTAAATTTCATTTTACAGTAGAATTTCAAGAAAAAAAGAGAGTATAATTATCTACTGTTTAATGGTGGTGTTTCAGTTTCCAGATTTATGTGTTCATCCATTTTCAGTTATTAGTCACCAGCAGATTTTGTAAGTCTACAGAATTATATCACTAATTATAAGGTGAACTTAGATGCTTTATTGTCTAAATTTATTAAACTGAAAAAAAAGATACATTGTTATGTTGCCATATGGTTGAAAGCTGTTATCACAAGATAAACTTTTCTTTGTTGCCATATGGTTGAAAGCTGTTATCACAAGATAGACTTTTCTTTGTTGCCTTATGGTTGAAAGCTGTTATCACAAGATAAACTTTTCTTTGTTGCCATATGGTTGAAAGCTGTTATCACAAGATAGACTTTTCTTTGTTGCCTTATGGTTGAAAGCTGTTATCACAAGATAAACTTTCCTTTGTTGCCATATGGTTGAAAGGAAAGCTGTTATCACAAGATAGACTTTTCTTTGTTGCCTTATGGTTGAAAGCTGTTATCACAAGATAGACTTCTCTTTGTTGCCATATGGTTGAAAGGAAAGCTGTTATCACAAGATAGACTTTTTTTTGTTGGCATATGGTTGAATGCTGTTATCACAAAATGTATTCTATTAGTTTCGTTTTGTTACAGATGTGGATGGAGGGAAAAGGGTTTCTATTCCATCTGAGAGAAAGCCAGCTGAGATTGGAGAACTGGACATCATTAACTATCAGGGCCAAGAGGAAGGGTCTGGTAAAGGGTCCAAGGCAGGGTCAGAGGTTGGGTCAAAGAAAACAAGCTCAGGAAAAGCCAGATCAGGTATTGTTCCATGTAATATAATAATAATAATAATAAAATCTTTATTTATAGAAGGTAACATACAAAGTGTACACATAAACATAACATGCAAACTTATTTACAGTATGGCCTTCTGATCCAACAATAACAGAAATCAAAACTATACATGTATACAACATTGAACATTCATTTTTCATACTACTCGAATAAAAATGAAATTAAGAAAAAGAAAAGTAACATTCATATATTAAATACTTTTACATGAGTGTTTCAATTGAAAATGCACATTTATTCATACGACAAATGCTCATATCATTTATATAAGAAAGTAACGTAAACTGACAACAACACGCAATATTATGAATTAAACATCAATATAAATCTGTAAAACTATTATAGTAAAACTGTGGGTTCAATCATATATCAGACTGAATATTGAGAAAATGAATTTTGCAATTGTGTTTAAAGGATTGTAAAGTTGTACACTGCTTAATACCAGCAGGTAGTTTATTCCAGACTTTAATACTAAAATAAGAGAAAGAATCCTTAAGATAATTTGAATGAGGTATGGTACGCAAAACAAGATCATTGTTTGTGTTAGAGCGTAAGTTATGATATTTGTTGTTAGAGAAATTAAATATTTCATTCTTATAAATAGGTGTCATATTATTCAAAGCTTTATAAACCATTATTGCGGTGTGGTATTTCACTCTATAACTAAATTTAAGCCATTTTAGTTTATTGAAGAGGTCCTATGTAGGAGATAGAATCGATCGATTAAGTATAATTTTCGCGGCTCTTTTTTGAACTGAATATACTTTGTTTTTATATGAGCTTGTGTTTTTTCCCCAAACCGTACAACAATAATCGATCAGTGGAAGGATATACGCGTTATAATACAATAGCTTTACTTCATCTGTAAGATAATAAATAATCTTTTTTAACAGTGCAATTTTTACATTTAGTTTTTTACATACAGAGTCAATTTGATAATGCCAGTTTAATGTATTATCTACATATATTCCCAATATCTTTTGAACAGTAACATTTTCTAGTGTTGTATCATTTATTTTCAAAATAAGAGGGTTACATTTCTTGACCTTTTTTGAAGATCCAATTATCATACACTTTGTTTTCGTTGGATGTAAAGACATGTTATTAAGGATGCACCATTCATTAATATAAGATAAATCTTTCTGTAGGTTATCTTGTATTGTTGATAAAAGATCATCGGATTTATAAAGTGTAGAGTCGTCCGCATATAAGTCTATATTAAGATGATCGTGAAGTATTGCTATATCATTAATATATATTAAAAAGAGTAAAGGCCCAAGGATTGAGCCTTGAGGGACTCCTGATTTTACCGTAAGAATGTCAGATTGTAAATTACCTACTTGAACTGTCTGTTTTCTATTGGATAGATAGGAACTGAAAAGTTTTAATGTCTGTTGAGAAAAATGATGTATCTTTAATTTGTGCATTAAAATTTCGTGGTCAACAAGATCAAATGCTTTCCTTAAATCTAGGAAAACCGTGCCTATCATTTTACCATTATCAATATCCTTAATCCAGGCATCAATTAACTTAATTAATGCTGTATTAAAAGAGTGATTTTTGCGAAAACCAGATTGTCTTTCGTGTATTATTTTAGTATTTTGAAAATATACCTGGAGGTGTGTTGCTATATGACGCTCAAATATTTTGGAGATGGTTGGTAAAATAGAAATCGGGCGATAATTTTCACACAATTCTTTACTTCCAGATTTAAAGATAGGTAAGACACGAGCCTCCTTGAGTTTATCAGGGAAAATACCAGTATATATACTATTATTTATTATTGAAGTAACACAAGGAATAATAGTATCCCCCGAGCTTTTTAAAATTTTAGGTCCTATGCCATCAAGACCTGTTGATTTCTTTGAATTTAGTTTTAAGATTATTTGTTTTACTTCCAGGGTTGTTATATAGGGAACATCAAAGACGTTTGTGCCTAACATTGTATCAAGTTTTTCTTTTAGAACCGAAAAACTTGTTTCTGAAAAAGGAGTTTTAGTTATAATATTTGAAATATTTATAAAATGCTTATTCAGTTCATTTACGATATTTAGATCATTTTCAATAACCTGATCATTTTTTTCAATTTTCGAAGGAAGAGCGATGCCCCTCATTTGATTAGCGTTTGATATATCTTTTAAATTTTTCCATACGTAGCTTGAATCTTTATTGCTTTTTATTGCTCTATTAAAGAAATTTTTCTTAGCCTTTTTTATTAACGAAGTTACTTTATTTCTAAGTTTTTTATACTGCTCGAAGTCTCCATTGATATGACACTTATTTCTGGAATTAATCATAGCTTTAATTTCATCTGTGAACCAGTCTGGTTGATGCTCACGCTTCACGCGTTTCTGTTTCATCGGCGCATGTTTCGACAAAACACCATTTAAAACAGAGTATAAGAAATCTAAAGACCGATTTGGATCAGTAATTGTTTCTGTAAGTTCCAGACCAGAGTTTAAAAGGTCATGTTGAAAATTTGTTTCATTAAAATTTTTTATCATTCTATATTTAATTACCTTATGCATCCCGTTCTTTTTAGTATTGTTAATTTTAGCTGAAAGCACCATACACACGGGAAAGTGATCACTTATAGACAAAGATGAAACAAATATTTCTTCAACATAGCCAACATTGTTTGCATATATATGATCAATGATAGTTGAACTTTTTTTAGTTGTTCTTGTAGGATGTTGTATTAGCTGTAACAAGCCAAACTTCGTTAATGTGTTCATCCATTTTGTATTACTAAAGCTTTCCGATCCTTGTCCTGGTATATAATTTATGTTTAAATCACCCAGAATGTAATAATCAAGGAGAGAAGAATCGGCCATTTCTATTTGTTCGTCGAATGAATCAATCCACGACTGTGTGGAATTTGGTGGGCGATAAACAAAATTTATAAGAAACGAATTACTAGTTGAAATAAAAATCTGTAGCCAGACTGACTCGATATCATTTATTTCTAAATCATATCTACGTTTGTATTTTATATCCTCCGATATATAAGATATTATCCCCCCTCCTTTCTTATTAAATATATATATAGAAACACAAAATAACTTAAGCATTTTACAAGTTCAAATTACATAAGTTAGTGTTGCTTCTCCAGAGTTGTTGATCACTGGAATCCTTAAAGGTTTGCTTTGCTAATTGTCTTGTTTAAGATGTGGTCTTTATACCCACACACAAAGTGTCTGGGGACTTTGGTCTGTCCTTACATCCATCTGTCTGTCTTATTTCTTGTCCAGACCATAACTTCTCCATACATGGAAGGATTTTTAATACATTGGCATATTGTTTCACCTTGATGAGACAGTGTGTCATGTATAAAACCCAGGTCCAAAGGTCTTAGTCACTGGTTCAAGGTAAAAAATGTTGATTATAGACCTTGTCTGGGCCATAACTTTTTCATGCATGAAAGGATACATTTAAAATTAGGGATTGCAACGAATACCAAAATCAATACTCGAGTACTCGGTCATTTTTCCGATCGAGTACTCGGTTACTCGGATGATTTCCAATGATCTTCAAAGTTTTATCACACAATATCAATACCGTCTGCAGGCGGCATTTTGACACTATGGAAATTTTAATATCTTATTCTAAGCAAAAACTTTTTCAAAGTATAAAAAGTTAATGATATTTCTGGATTTATATGTATAAAGAAGAAAAGGGTGTCAATCTCCTTTATTGAGTTAAGAAAAACAAACGTTTAATCGGGTCTAATTACTATGGTAACCTTTAATCTAACATTCATAAAAGCAATCCGGCCCTTTGCTGTTTTCAAAACAGTTATCTTAAAACAAGTTTCGGCTACAAACTGTTACACAATTAAAGGTAATTAAATATCATAAGAGGCCGAAAGATGTAAGCGACAAAGGTGTTCAATCCCATGCGCATGTCAAACTGTTGATCGCCTGGTTAAATTTACGATATCATTTTCACACCTCTGCAAGAATGTTCCGATTGCATTTAACAGGTGTTTATGAAGATACATGTACTTCTCCAAATTTCTGAACTAACTGGATACACAAATCTTTCTAAATCTTGCTTTTATGAATGTTAGATTAAAGGTAATCGAATATCAATTTTTTAACCAA
Source organism: Cyclina sinensis (assembly GCA_012932295.1). Taxonomy (NCBI): domain Eukaryota; kingdom Metazoa; phylum Mollusca; class Bivalvia; order Venerida; family Veneridae; genus Cyclina; species Cyclina sinensis. Next base: position 12,936,149 of record JAAONU010000009.1, on the reverse strand, counting down.
TATTCGGACATTCGATCGAGTACTCGGTTAACCGGTTACTCGTTGCCATCCCTATTTAAAATACATTGGCATATTTGATGAGACAGTGTGTCATGTGTAAGACACAGGTCCATAGCTCAAAGGTCAAGGTCACAGTCATTGGTTAAAGGTATAAAATGTTTATTATAGACCTTGTCTTGGTTTAGGAGTGGATGTGGTCCAGTGGTAATGCGTTGAACTGGTATACCAGGGGTCCTGAGTTCGATCCCTGCTCCTCCACTAACATTACTAATAGTCTTTCGGATGAGACGTTAAACTGAGGTCCCATGTATCAGTGCTATACACTGAGCATGTAAAAGAACCAGGGGTGTCTCTGGAATGGAATGCTTTCTGTATCTTGCACTACCCCCATAACATAAAATAACTACAGTAAAATTCCTCTATTAAGACCACCATTGGGAATAAAGGGAAGTGGTCTTAATTGTTAGATGGTCTTAATACTGGGTTGAGTCCTTAGCAGTATATTTGTTTTACATATGCAGGTTCATAAAGGGGAATAGGTCATTATTTAGACAGAACAAAACACATTATTCATCAATATGATATTATTTAATTCAATAATTAAAACTTTCAATTATGAATAAACATTTCAATGATTTCATTTTCGTTTCTCCATGCTGGGGATTTTGTCTGACACAATTAAAATTTAACTGTAAATATTCTGAGTTCTGAAGTTAGAATAACTTTTAAAATAAGATGTAACGTTTTTTTTCACAGAATTAGCCCTTAATTACATTAACTCAATATTTAATTCAACCAACTAAAAACGATTTCTTATTCAATCAACATAGGTAAACATCGATCTAAAATTATATTTTGCTTTGAATCCCTGTAAACTTATTATAACTCCGAGGATTCAGTTCCCTTCCCATTATTAGCTCGACTTTTTTTGAAAAGAAAATCGAGTTATTGTCACAGACATGGTGTCGTTGCCGTTGCCGTTGCCGTTCCCGTCCGAAAACTTTAACATTGATCATAATTTTTTTATTCCTTGATGGATTATCTTCATACTTGGACACAACAACCCTTTGGACAAGACCTTCAAGATGATCAGACTAAACTTGACCTTGACTCTTAAATGACCTTCATATTCAAGGTCAAAATATTGAATTTTGCTAAAAATGGCCATAACTTTATTATTAGTAGGTGGTTTCTCTTAATTCTTGGACACAACAACCTTTTGGAGAAGGCCTTCAAGCTGACCAGACTAAACTTGACCTTGACTCATAAATGACCTTCATATTCAAGGTCAAAATATTGAATTTTGCTAAAATTGGCCATAACTTTATTATTAATAGGTGGATTCTCTTTATGCTTGGACACAACAACCCTTTGGACAAGATCTTCAAGCTGACCAGACTAAACTTGACCTTGACTCATAATTGACCTTCACCTTCAAGGTCAAATTATTGAATTTTGCTAAAATTGACCATAACATTAGTATTTATGGTTGGATTTGATTTATACTTGGACAAAACAACACTTATGACAAAACCGACATCTTGAATAACTCAGATTTGACCATGACCTTAAAATTACCTTGACCAGGTCAGATGATTGAATTTTGCTTAAATTGTCATAACTTTCTCATTTATTTATAGATTTAATTCAAACTTTGACTAAACAACAGTTGTGACAAATCCGACATTATGATTATTTCAAGTTTGACCTTGACCTTTAAATGACCTTGACGATCAAGGTCAAATCATTGAATTTTGTTAAAATTGGCCATAATTATGTAATTTATGGTTGGATTTGAATCAGACTTAGACGAAACAACACTTTTTCGTTTCGATTTCAAAAATGTCATCACTTGACCTATATTTTTGACCTACTGACCTACTTTCTGGTTTTGAGCTACAGCAATGAAATTTGTACTGTGTGCACAGTTTTTTATTTCGATTTCAAAAATATCATGGCATGACCTATATTTTTGACCTACTGACCTACTTTTTGTTTTTGGAGCTATGGCAATGAAATTTGGACCTTGTATACAGTTTTTTCTTCCGATTTCAAAAACGTCATAGCATGACCTATATTTTTGACCTACTGACCTACTTTTTGTGTCGCCCTTTCGAAGAAAAAGGTGATACATAGGGATCGCTTTGTCCGTCGGTCCGGTGGTCCGTCGGTCCGTCACGAAAACTTAACGTTGGCTATAACTTTGCCATTTCTAAACATTATCTTATCAAACTTTCAAATTGTATTGCTTATGACAACAGGGTCAGGTTGATGCCAAAATTTCTAGGTCAAGGTCACATTTGACAGAGTTATGCCCCTTTTTATACATGGATTTTGTCATGAAAACTTAACGTTGGGAATAACTTTGCCATTTTTTAATATTTCAACATCAAACTTCCAAATTATATTGCTTACGACAACAGGGTCGTGATGATGCCAAAATGTATAGGTCAAGGTCACAATTGACAGAGTTATGCCCCTTTTTGTACTTGGATTTTGTCATGAAAACTTAACATTGGCTATAACTATGCCATTTCTTAATGTTTCTTCATCAAACTTTCAAGTTGTAATGCTTACAATTGTATCACTTAAGACAACACCATTTCGCAAGGGCAGATAACCCTCAAATTTTTTTTTGCAATGTTATGCCCCTTTTTAAGTTAAAATTTCTTGGTTAACCTTTTTCTTTATGTCCATGTCTCAAAAAGTGTCAAGGATATTCCATTCAAACTTGGAATACTTGATCACCAGCAAGACCCCTGCAAAGATTGTTGGTACCCATGTGCCTGGGGTCACAGTTAGCCCCATCCCCGGGGTCACAGTTAGCCCCACCCCCGGGGTCACTTGATTTTGCTTAAACTTATATATAGGAAAAAAAACTTCTTAAGCCTAGAAATAAAATATTAACTGACATGAGATGGGTAAGTACTCCCCCCCCCCACTGTCCCCCCCTTTCCCCCCCCCCCCCCCCCCCCACGCCCGGGCCCAATTTTTTTTTTTTTTTTTTCTTAATTTTAAAACATATGCACTTTATTCCCCCTACCTCAACCCCCCCCCCCCCCCCAACCAGTCATCCCCCCACCCCCCGGGGCCCAATATTTCTTTTTTTTTAATACATAGGTACGTGACTCCCCATCCACCCTCCCTCCCACCATTTTTTTTTACCCCCCCACCCCCCCCACCCCCTTTTTTTTTTTTTTTTTTTTTTTTTTTTTTTAGATTTTAATACAAAGGTACTTGACTCCCCATTTACCCTCAGACCCCCCCCCCCCCCAACCAGTCACCCCCCCCCCATTTTTTTTTACCCTTTTTACCCCCCCACCCCTGCGCCTTTTTTTTTTTTTTTTTTTTTTTTTTAACATAGGTACTTTACTCCCCCGCACCCCCCTCAAACCCACCCCCCCCCCCACCACCCGGGCCCAATTTTTTTTTTTTTTTTTAAATTTTAATACATAGGTACTTGACTCCCCATCCACCCTCAACCCCAGCAGGCTCTTGTTTACCTTTTTAGTTATTCTAACAGAGTACCCAAGGGCGACACAAGTGTTCCTTTGAACACCCATCTAGTTTTGTATTTTAGCTACAGCAATGAAATTTGGACTGTGTTCACAGTTTTTCATTTCGAATTCAAAAACGTCATGGCATGACCTATATTTTTGATCTACTGACCTACTTTTGTTTTTGAAGCTGTGGCAATGAAATTTGGACTGTGTGCACAGTTTTTCATTTCAAATTCAAAAACGTCATGGCATGACCTATATTTTTTGACCTACTGACCTACTTTTTTGTTTTTTAGCTACAGCAATGAAATTTGGACCGTCTGCACAGTGTCTCGTTTCGAATTAAAAAATGTCATGGCATGACCTATATTTTTGACTTACTGACCTACTTTTTGTTTTTGGAGCTATGGCAATGAAATTTGGACCATGTACACAGTTTTTTGTTCGAATTTCAAAAATGTCATAGCATGACCTATATTTTTGACCTACTGACCTAATTTTGTTTTTTAGCTAAATCAATGAAATTTGGAACGTGAGCACAGTTTTTCTTTCCGATTTCAAAAATGTCATCGCATGACCTATTTTTTTGACCTGCTGACCTACTTTTTGTTTTTGGAGCTATGGCAATGAAATTTGGACCATGTACACAGTTTTTTGTTCCAATTTCAAAAACGTCATAGCATGACCTATATTTTTGACCTACTGACCTACTTATTGTTTTTTTAGCTACAGCAATGAAATTTGGACCATGTGCACAGTTTTTCCTTCCGATTTCAAAAATGTCATCACATGACCAATAGTTTTGACCTACTGACCTACTTTTTGTTTTTGGAGCTATGGCAATGAAATTTGGGCCATGTATACAGTTTTTGTTCAGATTTCAAAAATGTCATACCATGACCTATATTTTTGACCTACTGACCTACTTTTTTGTTTTAAAGCTACGACAATGAAATTTGGACTGTGTGTACAGCATTTCGTTCGGATTTCAAAAATGTCATCTCATGACCTATATTTTGACCTACTGACCTCCTTTTTGTTTTCGGAGCTATGGCAATGAAATTGCACTGGTCCATTTATGTGATATGCATCATTACATTCATAAAAATTTCTTTCATCTTTGAACCCAGGTTAGTGCTTTAGGGCCATTGGCCCTCTTGTTTATTAATACTTTGACAAAACAAGGCTTATGACAAAACCTACATGTTAAATTATTCAAGTATGACCTTAACCTTTAAATGACCTTTACAGTCAAATTTCTAATTATTGCATTTTGCTAAAATAGCCAAACTTCTGGTTTTATGGACGAATTTGATCTATACAGGGACAAAACAACACTGAGAATAAAAGAAACGTGTTAAACAATTCAGGCATTACCTTGATCTTTAAATGACCTTGACATTACTTAACTTGGCTGTATCTTTGTTGTTAATGGATGTAGTGTCTTCATGCTTAAACATAACTACTTTTTAGACAATACCTCCAGAGAAGGTTAAACTGAACTTGACCTAGACCTTTAAGGTCAAATTTCTGAATGTTGCTAAAATTGGCCATAACTTTGTTATGTATAATTATATTTCCAAATGATGTTTCATTTGAAATCCCTTCACCACAATGTGCTTCCTCTGATGTGTTTGCCTTTGGAAATAGAAAAAGTCGAGCGTGGCCCCCACTTGCGATGGCTCTTGTTTACTCTTGATGCAATCAAGTTGAAATCGAAGCAATTTTAAATAACACTTTATCATTCTTTTGTATCCTGACTTTCAGTAATCATCTGAAGAAAATTTTTTTTCACAGCATAGACTTTTTTTTGTTTACACATGCAGCTGTCGTAAAGCAGTGTCGTAAACATGGCGATGTATTCAACTGATATTGATGACATGCCCGGAGGGCATTAATTTGAGTGGTCGTAATCGAGGCATTACAATAAGAAGAAAATATACAATAATGATCTAGACAAGATGGTCGTATTACCGGATTAGCGGCGTGGTCTTAATTCTGATAAATATCTGTAATAGGACAAGAGTAAAAATATTTGGTTCTTTTCAAAAGTGTCCATAATAGCGGCGTGGTCTTAATTTCGGCGTGGTCGTAAGGTGGTAATCTACTGTAATCTCTTCAGGGGGCATCGGTCATATGTGCAACCGGTACTACCAACGGTAAATAAGCTCATATCGTTGTCTAGGTCATTACTTCTCCATACATGAAAGGAATTTAAAATACCTTGGCATATTTGTTAACTTAGCTGAGACGGTGTGTCACGTGTAAGACCCAGGTCACAGCTCAAAGGTCAAGGTGACAGTGACTGGTCAAAAGTAAAAAATGCTGATGATTGACCTTGTCCAGGTCATAACTTCTCCATGCATGGAAGGATTTTAAAATACCTTGGCATGTTTGTTCATCAAGATATGACTGTGTGTTGTATGTTAGACCCAGGTCAAAAGTGCAAATGTCAAGGTCACAGTGACCGGCCAAAGTTAAACAATTTTGATGATAGACCTTATATGGGCCATAACTTCTCTATACATGGAAGGATCTTCAAATACCTTTGCGTAATTGTTTATCAAGATGAGACAGTATGTTGCTTGCAAGACCCAAGTCACTAGCTCAAAGGTCAAGGTCACAGTGACTTGTCAAATGTATAAATAGTTGATTATTGATTATAGACCTTGTCATGGCCATAACTTCTTAATATGTTTGTTCACCATGATAAGACTGTGTGTAACTTGTAAGTCCCAGGTCCATAGCTCAAAGGTCAAGGTCACAGTTACTGGTCAAAGGTAAGAAATGTTGATGATAGACCTTTTCAGGGCCATAATTCTCTGTGCACGGAAGGCAAATATATGTCACAGTTATCTGCCTTCTTGGTATTTTATAACTTCCTGTTATTTCATACCATCAAATGAAATAGCACCATAGCGTGTTTGTTCACTTCACTGCCATGCAAGAATTTTACAATGACCCCTTTTACTTACAAAGCCTTCAGTCCAGTGGCCAAGCTGAGTGTTGGGGTATTCATCACTTCTGTGACAAGCTCTAGTTTTTTCTGTGTGTTAGATGCTGTCCAAGTATTTCAGAATTTGACTGATTTATATTCATTAGAACCAAGGAAATATGCAAGCAGCTGTGAAAAGGATTGGTGTTTCACTTCAATATAACAATCACAACTGTAGTACATGTATATGGAACAAGACAATGAAACTGCACATACCAGAGTACAATGTATTTGACTTCATATAAATGGTCCATTTCAGTACAAGAAGGAGATGGTAAATCTGTGGCCTCTTTCAAGGACTCACAAGGTCAGGAAGAGCTCCAGAAAGCACTGCTTGATCTTGAACAGGTGAACATTTTTCCATGATACCATCATTCACTTCAAGGCCTAGAATAGTATTTGTGGTGGTTTAGAACAAACTGAATATTTCATATTACCAGATTTTCCTGCCTTTAAATAAACTGCCTTTTTAGGATTAAAATAACCCTGCTGTATTTAAAAGCTATTTTAAAGCTGAGGGTAATTTTGTTCATATAACAATGTCAATATTTCCAGCAGTGCGAGTCTCCAAAGGCAGTAACTTTGATTTTTATTGTACTTTCCAGCAGGGTGGGTCGCCAGAGGCAGTAAGTTTAAAGAGCGGGAAGAGTGGAAAAACTCAAAAAAGTGAGGACAAGAAAAGTAAGGTGTCTGAGAAGAAAGGGCCTTCACCTGAGAAAAAAGAAGAGTTTGTTGTTGGTAAGTTGATATTTTTATATGATATCATCATCTCTGGATTAGGCTTTAAGTTAGGGGCATGTACATGTTTGGCTAAGGTATTTTCAAATGTTTGCTTTTCATGTTGTATTTTACTCAAAGTGCCTAAAAAATTTTCATCTGTTTATCAAAGCTTTAGATAAAATTCGAAAATATCTCTGAGCATTTGTGTTGAAATTAAAAACCTTTTGTTGGACTTATTTCAGTCTTGTTTGATAAGTACGGTAATATCAATTCTGAATATGGAATTTGTAAATACAACATTAGTCACATAGAATCATGTAAATTACCTGACCTGCTTAGAAATTCTGATGATGTTCATGGGTTGTATTGCTTAAATGTTGTGGGCTAGTATTGTTTTGTTGTGGGGTATGAGGGAAGAGAAGGTCAAGGCTAAACATGTCACCTGGAATATTAGCATTAATTATATGTGCTTTGACAACATTTACAATATTGCATTATTTTCAGATGGATATGTTTGTTGTTAGTTTTGCTTTGATATATTTATATGATCTTTTAACATTACCAAATAAAATCAGGTAAAGTACACAATAAGAAAGAACTTGAGGATCTGTACAGTCAACCAGTCCTTGCACCAGAGCGCAAAGATTCTGTACTTGGTGAGAAATTCAATCAAGTTTGCCTAACTCAGTTCTCTGCTGTACTTGATTCTTGTACAGTTCTTCCTTGATTTAATCAAATAACTCTTGTTTGTTTCATAATACTTGTTTTATGACAAATGTTTTGAAAGTTTTTGTCTAACATTAACATTGATTTTGTTTGAATGTATTGAATGTTAAGGTCTTTATGGCCACTTTGTGTTGAGGAGTCTCTGATTTGATCAGAGGGTTGATCAGAGGGTTGAACATTTGAAACCCTACACTGAGGTTTGTGTTAATGAGCCATCAGCTAGTTACAGAAAGGTTCCACTGGGTTCCTGACAGAGAGTGCATAGATAGGGAAATAAGGTGTATGTGAAAAGAGTTGCCTCAAAAGTCAAGCAACCTGGCCTTTCAATAAGGTCAATACTTTTATGAGATAAACACTACTTTAAGACTTTCATTTTAAACCAAATTCAGTGATATTTAAAAGTCATGAGTAAAATTTTTGTGAAAATGATACAATTTTTAATGGCTTTCTTTCATCTCAGTTGGAAAATGATTAAATAAGAATTATCATGACATATGCATAACATTAACTTTATGTATTAAACAGATGATTAACAAAAGTAAAATTTGTAACTAATAATAACATCTTATTTTTTCATCATCACCAACAGAATATTATTACTTTAATAACTATTTATTTAATACTCTGTGAATTATCTTAAACCTCCAGTCTTTTTTACTAATAGATAACTTCAGTTTGGCTTTCTTTATTTTTGTTTATCAAACATAATACAGGTGTTGATTAATGTAACGTAAAATGATTCTCTTCCTAAATGAGTTCTTGAAAGGAAAACTAGATGTTGGTAAGAGCATTTTTATACTGGTGAAGATATTTTGGTTTAGGAGAGAAATCTGTAACAGTGGACAAGAAAGAAAAACTTCTTAAAGAGCCAACTGGTAAGCTGTATTGTTTGAGCAATGCCACTGAAAAAGTCACATTCTATCATTGTTTGACCAATGCCACTGGAAATATCACATTCTATCATTGTTTGAGCAATGCCACTGGAAATGTCACATTCTATCATTGTTTGAGCAATGCCACTGGAAAAGTCACATTCTATCAGTGTGTGTTGGTTCCAGTTTAAAGTCACATACACTCGAAGTTATTTTCACTCTAAGGCCACACAATATTTACTTAAAGGTGTATCATTTAAATTTTGAAGTCATGTAATTGTGGCTTGTTAGACTTTTCTATTACTTTAAGTATTTTGATTTCTACTTAAATGTCACACATCATTCCAAGGTTTGATTTTCACTTGAATACCACACTTTTCTCAAGGATTTGATCTCAGGGTGTTTGTCACACATAATTCAAGCATTTCCACTAAAATGTCATAATCATAAGATTTGATTCTCAGCCTGTTTGTCAAGCATAATTCAAGCATTTCTACTTGAATGTCACAGTCATATTGTTCAAGGATTTGATCTCGGCCTGTTTGTCACACATAATTCGAGCATTTCCACTTGAATGTCAGAGTCATATTGTTCAAGAATTTGATTTCCATCTGAATGTCTTCTGTTTCCATAGTATTTGATTTTAACTTGAATGTCACATATTGTGTAAATAACTATTTAGCAGTCACTTTATTTTTCCAGTAGTTCATTTCCTATCAAGAGTATTGATACAATTACTTAAACATTCTAATGAAAGTATACTTCAGCATATAAATTTTATGATTATTTGAAAGGTATATTACTAAGAAATTAGTCTTAGATGTTGATAAGTGTTTATTTTACTTTCATTGTTGTATATATTAGCTGTTAAGAAATCAGCACACTCTCAGAAGTCTAAAGCATCCATGTCCAGCAAGGAAAAGACTGAAGTGAAAGGTATATAAACCATCTCACACCTTGGTTAAACCATACTGGGTTATACCATGTTCCACAGTGAATCCCTTTTCTATGCATGAATAAAATGTAATTAGTGTGTTTAAATTCTCCAAAATGTTTGTCTAAAATGTACAGTCACTATTAATTTAGTTTTCAAGGTCATATATTAAAGTCTGGGTCAGTATTTTACAAATTTGTAAAAAAGAAAAAAATGTTATGGCAAAATTTATTACAAAAGAAAAGAAGAAGTTTTATTTTTAATTTCTTTCAATGAATTATCAGTTATACTTACAGTAGTATGCACACTTCAAGAGCCAAATGTTGTAAGGATTGTAGTGGTGCTTAGCTGACCCAGGTTTTTACATATAGTTTGTCTGAACACCAGTGTTGAGAAGCAACCCTTATCCCCTGTACTTACAAATCATCATCCACATACTGTATGAAATGAGGACAGTGTGAACATTTCTCACTATCATATTAATGACACTCACTCAGAAACTGATGTACACATATCTCCAAATATAATCAATAAATCTGTGTACAACTTGAAATACATAAAATGAATATGCATACAGCTTGAACAAAGACAGACATTTATTAGTTGTATTAAAAGAAGTGCACAGGAAGAGGGTACATATTTGCTTTAATGTGTGCTTACAATGTGTAGTAAGAATATTAGTACATGTGTTATAAAAGTAAAAACTAAATACTATGAGAATATTTTTCTATTTTTCAAAACAAAGTTGTCAGATTTAACTATTTCAACATTTTTTTTAAACTACCCAGTTAGTTAAGGTTGATATTAAAGGCAGTAACTTAATATTGAGGGAATCAAGATTTGACTCTTACAACGCAGGAGGCAAGAAACCCAGAACACCAGCTTCAAAGATAAAACCTAAACCTGAGAAAGATGTCAATGAGAAACCAGCTGATGTTACTGAAGAAGTGAGAGCTAAAGTAGATAAAACAGTAGATCAGAAGATTGAACCAAATGTATTGAAAGAGAAAGAGCCCCCTCTGAAGGATGTGAATGGTAGGCTCGTCACACCTCACATGCCAGATTGCCCAGTTGTCACTTGTTTGGATTTTGTTTCTTGTACACAGTGTGTCTGATATGAAAGAGAATACAGGAAGGATGACAATCACTTTGTCCTGAAGAGTCACAAATACGATTTTGAAATTGGACACATTTTCAGATTTTTTAACTCACAGATTAGAAGGGTTGTTGCACATTATTTACCATTCCTTACATTTTCAGCCCTTAGTTTTTCCCAAATTTGTTATTAATATCAGGTTTTCAGACTGACTTCACCAAAGAGATTCTTCCACCTTGTTTTCAGGATCTGTTTACAGCAGGAAGTGGTCACTAGTCTGTTTACAGCAGGTAGTGGTCACCAGTCTGTTTACAGCAGGTAGTGGTCACCAGTCTGTTTACAGCAGGTAGTGGTCAACAGTCTGTTTACAGCAGGTAGTGGTCACCAGTCTGTTTACAGCAGGTAGTGGTCACCAGTCCCGGCTCACCAGTCTGTTTACAGCTTAATAATGCCAGTTGGTTATTATGCCAGCATACAAAATGATACAGTTTGCAGTTGTGCTATTAATTTTTGATGTTTTATTCATTTAGCTGCTGGTGTGGATCATACGAAAGAGAACACAAAGATATATGGAATGCCTCCAAGCATTCCAGTGTCTCCACGTAAGCTGTACATGTATATAAGCATGACCTAGTCATATTTGGAAATAGCTTAAACCTTTTGCTGCATATATTCTTAATGATTTATTCCAACTATTCTGCATGCCTTCTGAGCTTTTTTGTTTAAGCAAGCGGACTTGTATCCATATTAATGCAAATAACTTAGAATGTTTCATATAATCTGTTTTCCTCCTATTTTAATAGCAACCATATACTATTTTACTCACTTATTACTCTTGTGACATCTCGTAGCCTTTTATCAATTTGCTTAATTCTTTCTTATAAATTGTGCTTCTTAGCATGAGCTGAAACTAAGTCTGTGTTAACTGCCAAATTATTCTCTGTGTTAGTTCTATACAAAAAAAAAAAATGATAGACTTGAAGAAAAAAGAATATTGTATAGTTTATTATTTAAATCATGGAGACATAGTTCTATTCTGTATTGTTATATTTCATCTGTTGGTATTGATATTTTTGCTGTAAAGGTTTCTATAAAGCCATGTTACATATAACTTGCAAAGTTTGGAACCCTTTAAATATAACAGTGGATAGATAGATAGATAGATATTCAATAACCATACCCACACCAGAGTATTACCACACACTGAATATTAATTTCTCTTTCAGGTTTCTTGACTTGCTTTATCTTTGTAGATATACTCCTAGCTTAAATTTGCCTTCAAATACACTGTGTATTAATTTTGTAACTGTTACATAGGTGTACAAAATACACAATTTTATAACAGTTGATTTTTTTTGTAATCCTTAGATGGTAACCATAGTTTTTTTTGCTTTTTATAACTCTTTATGACTGATCCATTAGATTCCATTAACTTATAATTTAAGTTTTATTATCAAGATTTTTTTTTAAAAAAAAAGAAGAAAACACATAATGTTACATCTTATTTCTTGACTTCATGTTTCATGATTAAAAAAGAATTAGATAATGACCTTCTGCTGATTATTCCAATCTAGGTAAGCCAAAAGACAAGAAGCCAGTAAAGGCACCAGCAGGTAAGAAGAAGGCAGAGAAAGGCAAGAAGCCCAAAGGTAAAGGTAAGAAGAAGGAAGAGCCTGTACCTGAACCAGAGACCATCATCGAGGCTGTGTCACCAGTCAAGGAGAAATCTCCAGAACCTCCAAGAGAAAAGACACCTAAACCAACAACACCGACTTCAGAAAGAGTGCGTACATTCATTGATCATAAACAAATATTCTGATTTAATAAGATACATAAACTTTCAACGGCTCCATTCAGTTTTATCAGAAATGTTTCAAAGAGTGGTCTGAAAAAAACTTTCTGGTCTGTACCAGTTGTCATAGCTAGTGTTGTAAGGCATTATATTACCAATGTGACTCTAGATGAATATTTCATAACAAGCTTATTTATACCAGTAAGTGCACGTGGTCACAGCATTGTTACAGACTTAATGTTTAAATCTAAATCTGTATTAGATCTAAGAACGTGAAAACTTACAGACCATTTACCATTTAGGACCTAAAGATTGGAAATTTCACCTCATGCTTTAATCTTAACAAAATTTGTTTTGATTATTTTTGCTTATTAACTGCTTATTTTGCATATCAATATTGTTATATCACAGCTAGTGGATCAAGGAGACGAGAGTGCCAACCAAAGTACTCTCAATACAAGCACATTAGCTGTAAGACGTGTTTGTGAATAAAAACACCTTTGATACAATTTGATCACATTGAAGTTCATCTGTTTTCATTTTTTTTCTGTTTTGAACATTGCACACGACTTTTGATAATACACCAACAATTATTTAGAATACACTATGAAGCTACTTGAGTTGTACTCACTGTATTTTTTCAACTACTTCACACAGTAGCACAAAGGTCAAGGTCACTGAATTTTCTTCACTTACTAAGCTGTTAAGAAATGATAATGAATACAACCAGATGCAAGGAATTCTTGAGTCTCGTGAAAACTTGTGAAAAGAACAGATTTCGTAGCATTTTGCTCATCTAGGACTGAAATAGCCTGCTTTTGGGGTACCAAGAGCCCATACATTTGTACTACACTGGCAAGATTTCATTCATGTTTTCTAGTATCTGTCTTGAGTTGTCATGCAGATTGTTTGTGTTTTCAGGCTGAGTCTGACAAATCATCTGTTTCAGGATCTTACGAGGTTAACTTATAGAATAACCTGTCCTTTCCCTTTCTTTGTTATAAATTAACCATTCTGTCTTATAGTACCTTTTCAGGGGCAGCATTCATATTTTCCTTATTAACAAATCATTGATCTTAGTCATAATGTGGTTGTGAGGATCAGTTTGTTCTTTTAGCATTCTCATAGTCCATGCATTAACCAACATCCTTCTTATTCCAGTTTATAAGTTCATAACATCATAATAATGTATCTTTAAAAGTTCTTCCATTCTTGAAACATGATTAGCACACATCATCATAGGTGTAGAAATATTGAACTTTTTGCCAACTTACATAACAATCAATGACAGTCTGCATTCACAAAAATTGAGTGGAGACTGTCACTAATAACATGATAACTAAGAGACTATAGTTTTATATTAGAACAAAGGAGATGTTTGAAATCACAGTCAAATTGATTGTTTCTCTGGTTTCACTTGAAAACTGAGCTTTGAAATTCAAGCAGATGTTACACTGTCAGGTAGTTTTGGTCACAGACCATGTCACTCTGACCTGCCACTGATTCAGGTTGAAGCACCACTATAGAGCATGACATTTGTCTTCTCAATGAGAACACTATAGTTTCTGAGCAGTCTAGAGTTCTGACAATACTTAGTTTTTCTGCTATATACAAGAGCTAAGAAACTGGAGTACACTGTTAAAATCTAAATATAACAGTCTTGGTGGAAGTTTTTCATGCAACTAATTAATTAAACACACCGTTTAAACTATATCCATTGTTATCACAAAATTTAACAACAGTCAGTGTTCCCTAAAAACTTATAACTGTTTCATTTTTAGCTCACCTGTCAGAGAGTGACAAGGTGAGCTTTTGTAATCGCAATCTGTCCGGCGTCTGTCCGTCTGTCCGTAAACTTTTCATTCAAACGACATCTCCTCTGAAACCACTGGGCCAAAGTTGATGAAACTTGCCATGGATGTTCCTTGCATGAAGCTCTTCCAAAGTTGTTCAAAGAAATCAATTCCATGCAGAACTCTGGTTGCCATACCAACCTAAAGGAAAAACTTTAAAAATCTTCTTGTCTGAAATCACAAAGCCTAGAGCTTAGATATTTGGCATTTAGCACCCTCTAATGGAACTCTACAAAAATTATTCAAATTATGTCCCCTGGGTCAAAATTGGCAGTTTTGTTTATATATTGGCCCCGCACCAGGGGCCCTTAATATGTAAAAAAGGCAATCTTTAAAAATCTTCTTACTGGAAACCTCAATGCCTACAGCTTAGATATTTGGTATGTAGCATTGTCTAGTGAATGTCTACCAAGTTTGTTCAAATTATGTTCCCTGGGTCAAAATTGGCCACACCCCAGGGTTCTCTTGGTTTACAAAGATTTATATAGGAAAAACATAAAAAATAATTTTTCTCCAAAACAAATAGGTCTATACCTTAGATATTTGGTGTTGAGTATTGTGTAATGAACCTTTACCAATATTGTTTAAATGTTGGCCCTGGGGTCCAAATTTGCCCCGCCCTGGGGGCCCTTAATATGTAAAAAAGGCAATCTTTAAAAATCTTCTTGTCTGAAACCACAAGGCCTAGAATTTTAAAATTTGGCATGAAGCAAGCTTTATCAAGCTTTTTCAAATTATTAGATTAGGTTAAAGGATATGGAGGCTAAAAATAGATTTATCTACTGTACCTCATAAAGCCTTCATTTAGAGACCAATATCTTTGATATTCAATATATAGGTTCCTTGCATGGAACTCACCCATAGGTATGGTTTGAGGTCACTGGGTCAAGGTCAAGGTCACCATAGCTTATAATAGATATTTCTACTTTCTGTCATAGAGCCTTTATTTATTGACTGATATTTTACATATTTGGTTTGTAGGCAATTACATATTTTCAATTAAAAAATGAAATACTGCTTAACAGCAAACCAACAGCCAAAGTAATCAGGTGAGCGATCCAGGGCCATCATGGCCCTCTTGTTATTTATCTTAGAGACAAAAAGCCCATACTTTTATTAAAAACTCAATTCTTTCATTAGAAACAACCATCATATTGTTTGCTCATTTCCTTCTGCAGTTTAGTTTATATATATTTTAACAAAGAAACATTTCATAATATTTAAAAAGAATTAAATCGGCTCACTCACATCAGCTATAAATAGAATAGTCCACATTCTTAATCTTTACGTTTTCCAGACGGAATCTGCAAAACAAGAGTCTGATGAGGAAGAGGAATATATCATTATGCGAGATGAGACCATGTCACCAGAGGTCCAGCAGCCGGTTGAACAGTTGAACCTGACGACCTCTGCTGAAGAAGAGGAACTAGACGAGGACCAGGTACAGTGGTTTTTATATCTACATGTGTCTCCTTGGACAAACTTGATTATACAGATGCATATTTTTGGCAGTTAAAATTACAGATTATGGAAGAGTTCAGTAACTTTGATGTAATTAGTTTTTGTGGTCCTATCAGTAGTTTTGGGGAAAAAAAACTGTTTTTGATCAAAGAAAACTTGGCATTTAAGTACATACCATTACTTGGCATTGTATGGAACTGTGTCACATTAACATTTCACTATAATCATTTAAAACCAGAATTCCTGAAAGATCATGGGTATATTCTGTTGGTTAGCGATATTTAGAAAATACAATGATACCATTAAAGGTATAATTATATAAAGAACTTGGCCTATAGACATACTGACATTCATGCCGGCTTCATATTTTTCATATATTACAGCTTACACAGTAGTTGTTAAATATAGAACTTTCATTTTCAGATAATCTGGTCTGGTTAAGAATTAAATCACAGACTGTTAATTTTAAAACTAGTATTAGGTATAAACTTACTTGTGTAGCCATAAAATTTCCAGTATGTAGGAAAGTGTTGGCTCAACCTCTGTAACTTTAAAGATCATTTGAAGTGTCAGTGAACTATTTTAGATTTCTGCTAAACACATTTCTAAATTAAAATACATAGATTTACAACTAGGTAAAAAGAATAAAGTTGCATTTCTAAAGTAGTGCCATTTATCATTACTTTAATATTAATATACGTTTTCAGTTTTGCCCTTTGTATTACATAGTGTTATGTCTAGATACATTGAAGCTGTAAAGGGCTGCTGGCTTTTAAAACATTGTACTAAGTGATGTGTAATGTCTGTGTATATTTTATACAGCCTCTGTTAAGTACACGGAGTAGTCGAAGTACAACCAGTAGTAAAAGGGTAAAATTTAACTGTTCAGCCAATCAATTAATTGCATGTTAGTACATAACTGTTGTCACATAGAGAATAAGTTTGTGAAACTTCTTAGTGCATGAATAGTAAGTTGTTAACTTGGGGTTTGTACACCTATTTAAAAAAAAACATATTTTTCAACCATTGTTGTAAGCAAGATTTTTTTTTCAACTTTAAGTTATAATAAAGCCTTGTCAGTTTAGTAAAGTAGAAGAAATCATTGCAAACAAAGAATATATTAGACTAATTATATTCTAGCCCCAGATCAGCATAATATTTTGTTTTGATATGACTTACTGACTTATAATGATTTTATTTGCTGTAACAACAGCTAGACTTGTTTCACATTTGACTTGATATATGGAAAACACAAGTGTTATATTCGAAATGAAAGGTTGTCCAGAGTTCCCTGCTTCCAATAATAAAGAAGCATGTATCCTGTTACAAAGTCATGAGTTTCTATATTTGAAAAGGTAAATCATGTTTCAAAATCACAATTTATAAACAAGGTGTCAGGGCTTTAGGAAAAGCATCAAATAAAAGATAGTGCCTGACATATAACATTTGCTTAGAAGTTGCATGGACTAAATAAAAATATTGATTTCTTTCCAATAATGTTAAATATAGATGTCAGCTGGTGAAGACCTAGAAGATATGGTAAGATGTTGCTATGGTAACATGCATGCTTAGTTGCCATAACAACCCAGAAAGAGTATATTTTACATGGTTTTATTGTCACTGGTTACTGGGAACACTAAATTTGTATCTTCAGTCAGATTGTATGTCCTGTAGCATATGTTCCTGTTATCTTGTTGGTGCATGTTCTCCATCCTCATGTAACGTGTCTGTCATGTTGGTGCATGTTCTCCATCCTCATGTAACGTGTCTGTCATGTTGGTGCATGTTTTCTTTCCTGATTGTCCTACTGATGCATGTATAGGTGGTGGTCATGGAAACACTTCTCATAGATGATTTATCATGATAAATTTGTACAGGGGTAGCATTTAAGAAATTTTTGAAATGATATTTGAACTAAAACTTTTGCTGCAATTTGAAATTTGTTTTGAGGAAAATACACATTTTTCAGTAATAGCTATACTTGATGTTAATAGAGTTTTGTATAATTTTAGAAATAGTTTAAGTAAACATTTGAAACTATAGACCGTTCCAGAAATTAGTACCTACCTGATTACCTCCCTTGCATCCGCCATTAAGGGACTGCGCACATTGAAGCAGTTTTATAATGCGGAGGTTAGAAAAAGTCCAATTTTTTAGCTGTAATGTGAATGTAGTGTTGTATGTTAGAGAAACAGATTGATATAAAACACATGAAGCATTTATTATCAGCAAAGATCAATCTCAAAGTATTTTAAATGAAAAAAGTATATTTGCAAACGATTTTTTTGCTGACATCTGAATCTATTGAACTGTTAAATAAAAGTGTTGTGATATTCTCCAGTAGATTAATTCTTTTTATTTTATCAAAATTTCTCGAAAAACTGCATTTAAAAGTCTGACCAAAAGGGTACAGTTATATAGCTGTCATAATAATTTTGTTTTCCGTATTACAAGAAATATCATCAACAATAATGTTAAAAATAAGAAGGAATTATTGTAAGATCAATATCTTTCAAATGTGTGGCTTGCAGCTAATATTTTTTTTCTGCATACTCAAACTCACATGTTGTAAATATTAATACTGTGCAAAAACAGATTCCGCAAGTGCAAGAAGTATAAAATAGAAAGGTTCATTCAGCAACAGATGCTAAATTTCATACGGTCTTGAAAATCTTGCTTGTAAGGAAGAATATACATTCTAAATTTTATATAACAATCAGGAACAAATAAAGCCCATGTTTTATAGCCTTCAAGCATTTTCTCAAGAGCGAATTTCGTTATTACAGTGTTTTTCTGTGACTGATCAAGCAAAACCGACAATGACAATTAACGGTGACTTATCAAAACAAAGACAGTATGTCACCCCTATATTACATGTACGTAACCACATTCCTTCACCACAAGACACCGTGAAAGACAAAAGACAGTTTGATAATTAAAGAAATGCTAAATAATGCATATTTATTGTCAAGTATTCTTTGAAACTGCATCAAAGAATAACATAAGTTTTAGTTAAAATAGAGTGAACATGCGGTTGATGAGGGAGATGTTTAATTTTGTAATTTTGTCCATTTTGTAAGCTTTCAGAATTGTTCAAATAATTGAATGAAATCAACTTTCGAAAAGGAAAACAGTGCTTTCAAAATTATTTAAGTTTACACATATTATATGGTTCACACAACTCAAGCTTCCACTTTTAACAGTCTTTCATGTGTTAAATAATTCATTTTAATAAAATGTTCATCACGGTCAGGAATAAAACATATAAAATAGCTATAATATATCAATAAACTGATGCTATTTCTGCAACAAAATTCACGCGATACAAGGCAGTATGTCACCTTGAAATAAGCTAAAAAGTTACACAAAGCTATACAGAACTTGAGCATCATAGCGAGGTTTAGCAGTCCTTTAATGGCGGACTGTCACGTGACTTTCATAATGGCGGCGGTCAATTTATCAATTATGGAACGCTCTATTAAAGGCACAGTAGGTGCGCTGGTAGTTTGGGATGTTTTAAGCATCAGTAGAAGTGTATCATGATAAAGCATCTTAAGACATCATTGCAGATTGTTTGTGATACAGCAAGGATTGTTTATTTATATATACATGTATCAGTTATATGAAGCTTTTTGTTGAAATTTCTTGCATGTGTGGATATTCACAGAAGGTTATATACTCAGTGTATAATCATCTGCAGTATATTATTCACTTTGAAGAAGAATCTGTATACACAGTCTCTTTTTCTTTCATTTTTTCTTACAAAAGTTGATTTTCATCACATCACTTATATTACATATTCTTGAAAATTACGAGTCATTTATTTCTGCATGTATATTTTATATCTAATGAGCACTAATGGAATATAGATTAATGCACAACACTATTGCTGTGATATATACATCATACATGTATATGCTGAATACAGTATTCTCAACATACATATTATCTGTTCGAGAATTATTTTCTTTGTTTTGTAAGCTGCTGAACTTTTTTTTTCTGTGTATTTTTCTTGCTAAGATTTTGGTTGACATGTACATTGTAGTATCATTCATTTTGTCACCCTGTTTTTATCTTTGAAGTATGTTTCAACCAGTGTTTGTTTTATGGAATCATACTTCTTTTTTTTTCATCTTCGAGTACTAAGTTTTTTTGTTATATAGATACTTTAGGTTCTTAGTTCTTTCATTTAATAAACTTTGAAGGGATGGAAGAAGAAACCTTTGCTTCGCAAAGCCAGTTCCATCATGACCTTTGTCTTCACATCTGCTTCCAAGGCAACCATCATGTCTGTAAATGACCTTAATGATGACCTTGAGTCTCAGCCAACTTTGGTAAACAATAGATAGTAGTGTATTGTAAATCTGTCTCACATTAATTGCAAAATCCATACATCAGTTGATCATATTCACAAAATCTGTGTGTACACAAAAAGACGTGTTGAAGTTTATTCAATCCACTTATTCATGTTTGCAGGGTATTTTGTACCATATTTGTAATGGTATAGATTTGTCCAAATCACAAATTACATCTGGTATTTCACAAGCTGGAGTTTTGGAGCCAGTACTTTTATCCCTGTTCATGACAGCATGGATATGGTGAAGACATTATTAGATACTGATGTCTAACTCTTCTCTAGTACATACAGGCTTGAATACCCATACCTGATACCATCTAAAGCATGTCCTGTCACAAAAGGTCATTTCCAAACTAAATCTAATTACTGTTGTTGGCATATAATGAAAGCACAAAAAATAACGTTCTAAGTCTTATTGTGGTATACAGGGTATACTTTGGTATGCCAAGACATATATGTCAGTTTACTTCCTGGGAATACATAAACAGCTCCAGTTTCAATTAGAGCCTTTTCCTGATAATATTTTAAAAGTAAGAAACATTTGCTATAGTAACAGAGCACAACATATCACAGTAAGACAGGACACCATTCTTCCTTGCTCTGATTAACGCTTGGCTTGTATCAGATTGTAAAATGGTCTTAAAGCCAGCTAGATGCATGATTTTATAATCACATGACAAAAAATTCTGTCTGGAAAGGAGGGTGGGGGGCGCCTCAGATTTGCCTTGTGATTACTGTTGTAAAAAGCTGTGACCCTGTTATAAGTATTGCTTCCACTACACAAGAACACTGCATAGGTTACTAAAAGTTTAACTTTAGAGCATACCCTTTGTCTGTATTTTATACAAAAAAGAAGCTCAAGTTTATTTTAACTTTGTTCTTAATTAATGTTATTCTTATATCCTCTTGATAAACAGAAGCAGTTTTGTTACATTTAAAGCCAATTTCATCCATATGGAGGTTGCCATTTTTTTTTAGGAAATTATTTTAAAAGTACAACAGGAAACACTGTAGAGTATTGTCATTTGTAAAGGTTCCCAGCTAATGAAAAACTAGTTCTGATCCTAGTGTTAAAAGCATAACAGCGAGGTTATTGACTGTTTTGTGTTTATAAACAAAGTCAAAGAAAAGCAAGAAGAAAAGAAAGAAGAAACACAGAGGGCATATAAGTAGAGCCAGTGACATTACTACCTTCTCCTTCAAATCCATGTCCACAATAGACATAGACTCTCCAACACTTGAATCTGAAGTTGCCATGGAAACTTACATGAACCCATTAGATGTTCTAGAGCAGCCGGATGAGACTGATGTGGTAAATTGTCATGGAAACAGTGTGTGTAATGTACAGTACTACTGTTGTGTCACCTTCTACATTTTGTTCTCAAGTGGAACAAAGGACATCTGTTGCCAATGGACATAAGGCAAAAACAGACAATGGCTCTTGCTGAAAAGTCTTTAGACATATATTGCTATGATATTTTCACAAGCACTCTTTTCCCTGAATCTGGGTATTCTTTCAGGATTCTATGTAGCTTCTTCTCTCTGATCATGTTAGAATTCTGTAATATGTAATGAAAAGGTGATGACAACTTGTCTTT
Organism: Cyclina sinensis; assembly: GCA_012932295.1. NCBI lineage: Eukaryota > Metazoa > Mollusca > Bivalvia > Venerida > Veneridae > Cyclina > Cyclina sinensis. The sequence continues at coordinate 12,914,245 of JAAONU010000009.1, read as the reverse complement.
TTAGAATGGAACGGTTTCATAGAGTTGACAGGTAAACCTTGTATTCCACACGAGTAGTGTCTGTTTATTACCATAAGACTTTGATAAATAGAAAGAAAAAATAAAAAGAAAGATAATTCAGTGTTGTATGTTGAATTTAAATGTTTTACATAATACATAGGTTTCAAAAAACCAAAAGACGGAGGATACAGTAAGTTGCTATCTTTTAGATAGAAAATCCCTACTTCTTTATGCTTAACTGTGTTGAAGCAACAGAAGGAAAGAAGTGTCATGCACTCTGTATCTCTGTCATCTTTGCATCTTTCAGTTCTCCTACCTCTTTTATTACCCACTTACATAAAACATTTATTTTAGATACTCTTGGAAATACATAATTGTTACCTTTATAGTTGAAGACAATTAACTAAATACATATGTACATTTAAATGTTACAGGGAACTGTGACTCTTTTAGCATTACAAGTATTTTTGACCATTCTGTACCTTTGAAATACATGTAATGTCAAAACTTTTGAATACTGTATGTACCTATAAATACATATAACACCATTTACAGTTGCTGTAATGGACAAAGACCAATAACTTAAGTGCCAGAAGGCTTTATATCTTTTTGTCTCATTTATCTTATATAGATTAATTACATGTAATTGCTTTCAATGTTGAACTGACTTTTGCTTTAATTGTTTTTAATATTTTATTTCTGTACTTCTGTTTTAGTTTATAGTTTCTGTTGCATAAAAATTAAATTTTCATGCCAGCTATTATGCTTTTTTAAAATGTCTGCTTTCTATTTCAAAGATTCTTAATCTTCTTTTGTTCCATCCAGCAGCATCTCTCTGTAAGATTTAGATCAATGTTTGCCACTGTGTCGTAATAGAAACCTTTTTATTATTTCTATATGTGGCAGACTGATTTGGCTCTCAGATTTCTTACTGTATGTTTATGATGATTGTAACATAATGAACTATTATATAGAATGAAGTAACATGACTGTACCATCTTTTTCTATGACTAAACATGAAATTTATACAGTGCTATGTGTGTTTGAACTGTGCTACAGTAATCTCATGGTTTTTATGATTAACTTAAAGATTAAAGAAGCATTTCCTGTAAATGAATGGTGAACTGTCCTTTTTCTTGAAAGAAATTCTATTGATATCAGGTTGATGGAAAAAAGATGCTATGACGTTGCTGAAAATGTTAATGTCTCCATTGTTTTAATTGTGTAGAGTGAAGCAGATAAGTTGCGAATGATCTCTAACAGAGAGGCCAGAGCAGCAAAACGTGCGGCGGCTGCTGAGAAACGCCGACAGGAAGTGGAAAGAAAACGCAGAGAGAGGGAAGAACAGATCAAGGTAAACGTAACAAAATTTCTGAAACTACAAGATACAAGGCTCTGAAATTAACTGTACAGTATTTGCCTTCTAGACCAAATTATTCTAGTTAGATTCCTGGTTTCGCTAACGTGATTCTATTTGTTTTGCTTGATCACTTGCCTTTTTCTTCAGTGACATTTTCTTAAAGCCCCTTTTTAGTGCAATGCACTTTAACTTATAAAATGTGATGTGTCCATAGAGCTTTAGTTTATGAAAATTAAACAATGCTTGTTTGGCCTCCAAGACTGGTTTGAAATTTAGTTACATAGGAATATTAACTTATACAATCACCAGGCATGAGCTCAAATAATACTTGGCCATCATGTTCCTCATTTGGTGGAAGTAAAAATCTTGTTGAACTAAAGCCAATCATACCATGACCTTTGTTCAAATGGTGTTTCAGCGTGAGAAGGAGGAGCAGGAGAGGCAAGAGCAGTTGAGACTTGAGCAGGAGGAGCTGCGGAGACAGAAAGAAGAGGAGAGGAGGTACACACATTTTGTCACTACCTTCTGTAACATGTTCTTCATACAGAATTATGTATTCAGTCAGGAAGAAATGCTTTTGTTGTACTTCAAAATCATTTGATTTCATTGGCATTTATTTTACAAAATTTCTTCATTGAATGGATTTGTAGCTGCCAGTTTTAAACACCTTTGTGTGACTTCAACGCTCTGGTATTATTTTGTGATTCAGTTCTTCCACAAAATCAACAGAAATGAATGTCTTAAGAAATTTGATGATTTTACTGTACCAAATCCTAGAATACAGTTGTATTGCTTATGATATACCATTTGTATTTTTTTGAATTTATTATAGAGGAAAATTTGGCCTTTTAGTACTCTATTATCTTAGAAATGTAGTTTGTAAACAGTATTAAAAAAATTACCACATATACTTAATATCTGCTATGGAAAATAGTGTCTTTCACTTTAATGAAGCTGTGTTTGGTGTGATGAAGCTGTGCTACTATGTGTGCTGACTGCAATAAGACCATCCTTAGTTTGTATTTCTCGATTACCTTAGCACAGGTTGCTCAGGGTAAGCATTCATGAACACAGTTGCTCAGGGTAAGCATTCATGAGCACAGGTTGCTCAGGGTAAGCATTCATGAGCACAGGTTGCTCAGGGTTAGCATTCATGAGCACAGGTTGCTCATGGTTAGCATTCATGTGCATAGGTTTTCTCAGGGTTTGCATTCATGAGCACAGGTTGCTCAGGGTGAGCATTCATGAGCACAGTTTCTTCAGGTTTAGCATTCATGAGCACAGGTTGTTCATGTTTAGCTCAGGGTAAGCATTCATGAGCACAGGTTGCTTAGGGTTAGTATTCATGAGCACAGATTGCTCAGGGTTAACATTCATGAGTACAGGTTGCTCAGGGCTAGCATTCACGAGCACAGGTTACTCATGGTTAGCATTTATGAGCACAGGTTTCACAGGGTTAACATTCATGAGTATAGGTTTCTCAGGGTTAGCATTCATGAGCTGTGTTTCTCAAGGTTAGCATTCATTAGCACAGGTTTCTCAGGGTTAGCTCTCATGAGCATAGGTTTCTCAGGGTTAGCATTCATGAGCACTGGTTTCTCAGGGTTAACATTCATGGGCACAGCTTGCTCAGGGTAAGCATTCATGACTAGCTTTGTTCTGTCATAGCTTGTTCATGATGTTTCCTCTACATTGGTTCATTAACATTCTACAGACATTATTTTTGACCCAATATTCTTGAAATTTGATGAGAATATTGGTCTTGATTGTCCCTTATTGAAGTTAGAAACATGGTAGGAAGACCTTGAGAACACTGTAGTTCTTACAAGAGGTGGTCACAAATAGTTATCTCTGTCTGACTGTCCGTCTGTCCCTCCATCAACATTTTTTTGCCAGGATCATAACTTTGTTAAGCTTGAACAGATTTTCTTAAACTAAATAATTGAGTACAAACTAGCAAAATGACTAGACAATTGGTCAAAGCTTGTTAAACAGTCAAAGATCAAGGTCACAGGACTTAATGAACTTTGTGTATTTTTGCTTAATGATTGTAGCATTTAAAGAAGTTCTCATTCAAGCCATGCCTCTGTTGTGCATTATGGGATATCACAATAATTTGGTATAAACAAGCACCATGACTAGACTGTACATGTATGTCACATGACAGAAGTTTTCATACAAAGTTAAAGGTACAGGACTCCTTGAGCATTGACAATAACTCTGTTGTGCAAAGTGAGCTTTCAAAATTATTAACCATAGAAAACACCAGGACTTGATGGTGTGTGTTGCGTAAAATTATCTATTCTTTTGGGTTGGCCATTGATGATTGTATTTTTGGAATAAACTCCAAATTTTGACATTGCCATCAAACAGAGTTCTTATTGTGAGTGCATTAGGTCCATTTTGGAGCTCTTATTAACAAATTTCATCTGGTCATTATGTTTCCAATAAGGAAAATGGTGGATGGGTGCTATAAGGTCATCATCGCCTTATTGTAATATTTAAAGATAAAAATTGAGTGATTAATCATCATGCTTCTGTGTCATGTTTCCAAAATGTTAACAAAAGGAACAAATTTACAAAGCAAGAGTTTATACAGAAAGTACAGAACATTGATAACTTTGTTTTCATCACAGTGACATACAAGGTTCTTAGAGTAACTTCCCTTGGATCAGGATTTTTAAGTTTGAAAATTATTACAGATTGTGCTTTTGCTATTTTTATATGTTGAAATTAACAGTTTTATTCATTTTCTTGCCATTTGCTCAAATAGATTAGAAAGGTAATTTTTAAGTTGTGTATATGCACTCGGCTTTGATGTACACAATATTTCTTTATAGAGTAGTTAATACGTAGACAGCTTATAGGACCTTTAACAACAAGCATGGCTGTTATGCTTGTAGGCTTTTTTAAATAAAAATCTCACATTTTGATCAATTTTCATTAAGACTAATCATACTTCAGATGACCATAACCTAACTGTTTTAGATAGCCATGTTGTCAACATTGTTAGCAGAGCCTGTAACAATACCACTCCGTTGTTTAAATGACAAATGAACTGTTGTTGTTTTGTCTTGCCATAAGATTAAAAAAAAACCATCAGTTATTTATTATTCACTAGGCTACATATCTTAATACTTCAAGAACTATTACAAATGGAAACATGTTTAAAATTTACAAACTGGCACCTGCAGACGAAGTAGCTGGTTCTTTTAATGTCTCATTGGATATAGCTAACTCCTTATACATAAGTAAAAAATTAATGTAAGGACATAAAAAGGTTTAGCTTTAACAAGTTAACAGCAGATAGTGTTTCATTGAGCCCTTATTGTTGTCGGGTAACAAACTCTTGTCTGTGTGATTGTTGCTGTTAAGGTATATAATTATCTTGCAGTTAAAATCTTATTTATTGCCTCTTGCTTTCTTCATTAATTTGAGTATAATCACAAGTGTTTTATGTTTTATAGGGAATTAAGGTAAAGAGCAGAATTTTGTAAACAGTTTTTTAAAACTAACTGAAATTTTACCATTTGAAATGAAATCCAAATGAATGTGCCCCGTTTTTTAAGCAGTCACATTTTGTTTCTTAATAATTACATTATTAATCTCTAACTTGTTTAATTTGTATTAACATTACAACAGTTTTACTTATGTCACTTTTCCTTGTTTATCCCTCACTTTACTGAAAACTGACTTTTACAGTTATTGTGACAATTCAGGGTGAAGAAAATACACTGTTAAGGGTTTTAGGGATATCTCAATGTGATTGAACATGACCATACATGTATATAAATATCTTGTTGAAAGTACCCATTACCTAATATGGCAGTCATGTCCCCATGAAAACCTCCAACATCAAACTTAGCATGTCAGTGGTATTGAAATACTAAAGATAGATATTTCAAAATTTTACTTAATATGATATTCTTTACTTTTTTCATAAATTTTACTCTTTTGTTTGTGATACCAACAATCCATTTTGTTTGTAAATTTGCTTTATTTGATATAGAACAGAGCTAGTTGAAATGCTTATCAGTTTTCAAAGACCGGAAAGCAGAAAAGACAAGCACTCTCGCTTAAATTCTGTTCACAGTATTATGCAGTTGTAAGTCATGTGTGATGTGACATAGATGTAGTAGGAGTTATTTGTCCTGATCTGCCATTGGAGGTGTGATAAAATTTCTCAGCATGCTTAGAGGAAACAAGCCCTTGCATGTAGATATAGTATGTACCTAGTGTTGTTTGAAGACAGAAAGTATATACATCATGTAAAGGAAAGTAATTGAAACTCTTGTGTCTAGTCTAGCACTTGAGTATTTATTTTGTACAATTTTCTAATACAATTATTAGATACTTACAAAGAATGCATAAGTCAGCATAGAGTAGAAGCTTTCCTAGTCAGTGAAAGGTATGTTCCTGTGCTTGAACGGCGCTTTTACCGTAGTCCAAATAAGGACAGATGTCTCACTGTCAGACACTCTGACATGCTTGTTGCTAAAGAAGTATGTCCTATGTAAGGTCATGCTTAAACCTTTTTAGAGCACTCTGTCACTTGTAGTGTTTAAGATTTCCAGACCATGTTTCTGTATAAATGTAGATATTTTCTGTTAGTAAGTGATCCCACAGCTGGGTATTAGCACAATGGAATTAACGACTGTTTTACCTGAATTGATGTACTCAGCTATCAATAATATCAAATTTTTGCAATATGCTAAAAACAGGAGCATGTATATATACAAATGATAGGATGAATGCTTACAAAAATGGAATTGCTTGCATTCATTATCTGGTTAATTGAAATAAACTAGAAGAGGTAGGACATGTTTTCTGCAGTGCCAATTTTTTGCAGTGTATATAGGTCATGTTCATTATTCATGAGTCATCTTATTTTTTCATATGCTCCCTCAGCAGCTAAATGTATACACTACCGTTACTTCACACCGCTGCTTTAAAACCAGTAGATTTATGATATTGACCTTTACAATGAACTTTTAAACAACCAACGAAAGTGCACAAATATCCCAAAAATCGAAAAATCTTTAAACCATTTTTCATTGGTTTAAACGATCATGTGATTCCAAAAATTATAAATAGAAGGATGTTTTCTGACAATTTTGTAAACACATTTCAACTACGCCTTTACATAAACATCTTAATACAGCAATTAAACGTCTAAAAAAAATCATACCATCATGATTTTAACCTTTTTGATAGTTTGATTGGTTTATTTACGTATACATGTTAAAAACCACTTTCTACGTAAGTTACTTGCAGAAATGCATTGTTTGTTTACATTTTGGGTTGTCAGTTGTATGTATGGACATTTCGTTGTAAGCTAGTCACTGATTGGCTGAAATGTAACCGTGGTTTTCCTTGTCTAAAAATAAAAATATCGTTCTGAAAATTGAATTTTAGCAGAGGTAAGAAAATGAAACATTCGACCGATGTGCAGGAGAGTAATTTTTTCATTGAGTAAAGTACATAATTGATCAGCAATTGCATTTTTCCTTGGTCTCATACATCTTAAATTTTCATAGATTATGTACATTATTCTTAAGTATCATTATTTTTCATATGAGAAGTACATTTTTCGTAAGTCATTTTCACTTTCAATGATAGCATGTTCACTATCATTAAATCATTATAATTTTCAGTGATAGCATTTTCACTGTCAAAAATCATTATCATTTAACATGACAACTGTACATTACATGTATCTAAAAGTCATTATCATTTTCAGTTATACCATTTACATTATCTATAAGTTGTGATCAGTTTCAGTAATAACATGTACATTATCCATAATTATCATTTTCAGTGATAATACATTGTATTTGAGTAATTATCATCTTTTTTAATGATAACATATATATTATCAATAAACCATTATCATTTTACATTATTACTGTACATTATCCATTAATCATTATCAATTTCAATAAAAATATCTACATTACATGTTCATTATCTATAAGTCATTATTATTTTCAATTATAATAGTTACATTATCGATAAGTTGTCACCATTTTCAATGATAACATAGTCATTCTCAATTAATCATTATCATTTTACTTGATAACTGTACTTGATCTATAAAATCTTTATCATTTTCAAAGATAACATGTATATTTTACATGAGTCATTATCATTTTTTATGAAAACATGAAGATTTTCCATAAGTCATAGCATTTTACATGATAATATGTACATTATCTGTAAGTCATTATCATTTTCCAATGATAACATGTACATTATCTTTAAGTCATTATAATTTAACATGATAATATGTACATTATCTGTAAGTCATTATCATTTTTCATTAATAAAATGTACATTATCTTTAAGTAATTATCATTTCTCAGTGATAAAATGTACATTATCTGTAAGTAATTATCATTTCTCAGTGATATAATGTACATTATCTTTAAGTAATTATCATTTCTCAGTGATATAATGTACATTATCTTTAAGTAATTATCATTTCTCAGTGATAAAATGTACATTATCTTTACATTTCTCAGTGATAAAATGTACATTATCTGTAAGTAATTATCATTTCTCAGTGATAAAATGTACATTATCTTTAAGTAATTATCATTTCTCCATGATAAAATGTACATTATCTTTAAGTAATTATCATTTCTCAGTGATAAAATGTACATTATCTGTAAGTCATTATCATTTTTCAGTGATAAAATGTACATTATCTTAAAGTCATTATAATTTTACATGAAAATATGTACATTATTTTTAAGTCAATATCAGTTTACATAACAATATTTATATTTTTCATAAGTCATTATCATTCTATATGATAATATGTGCGTTATGTATTAGTCATTATTATTTTTCATAGGCTCATTATAAATCTTGTTCATTCACCACAGGTCATGTACATTATTTGTAGATCATGTACATTATTTTCTATGATGTCTCTATTTAGAATCCAGGAAGATATTGAGTAAGTCAGTAAACAGTATTGTAACACTGTTCAGTCACAATGGTCATGTGTACAGTAATCTAGTAGTAAAAATACTCAATCCATTGTAGTACCGAAGGTTTCAGAGTTAAAAAAAGGATGCTGTAAATAAAAGGATCATGTACTATTACTTGTTACTATTTCCATGTTTACAATTTATATTTTAACTCTACAGGTATGTTTATGAGAACATAATGTTTACAAGTTGATCTATCATTTTTATCATTACCAGGTGGTTGAATGTTTGTAACATGCTATTAATAAGATTGGTGTACTCTTATGGCTAAAGCCTTCAGAATGTTCAAGAATTTCTACCTTCACTCAGAAAAAATAGTTCCTTATATGAAATAATTATGTAAGACTGAGTAGGCACAATCATTTATATTAGATCTACTTCTTTTCAGCAGCTATGTGTAGAGGTTGTAATGTTTTAGAGTAACTAGAGTAGTGAGATCATGTTTGTTTGGATCATGACTTAGTCTGGTAATGAACTGCACAGAGTTTATAGTGTCTATTGTTTTGGTCATGACTTAGTCTGGTAATGAACTGCACAGAGTTTATAGTGTCTATTGTTTTGGTCATGACTTAGTCTGGTAGTGAACTGGACAGAGCTTATGGTGTCTTTTGTTTGGGTCATGACTTAGTCTGGTAATGAACTGGACAGAGCTTATGGTGTCTTTTGTTTGGGTCATGACTTAGTCTGGTAATGAACTGGACAGAGCTTTTGGTGTCTATTGTTTGGGTCATGACTTAGTCTGGTAATGAATTAGACAGAGCTTATGGTGTCTATTGTTTGGGTCATGACTTAGTCTGGTAATGAACTGGACAGAGCTTATGGTGTCTTTTGTTTGGGTCATGACTTAGTCTGGTAATGAACTGGAGAGAGCTTATGGTATCTATTGTTTGGGTCATGACATAGTCTGGTAATGAACTGGACAGAGCTTATGGTGTCTATTGTTTGGGTCATGACATAGTCTGGTAATGAACTGGACAGAGCTTATGGTGTCTATTGTTTGGGTCATGGCTTAGTCTGGTAATGAACTGGACAGAGCTTATGGTGTCTATTGTTTGGGTCATGACTTAGTCTGGTAATGAACTAGACAGAGCTTATGGTGTCTTTTGTTTGGGTCATGGCTTAGTCTGGTAATGAACTGGACAGAGCTTATGGTATCTATTGTTTGTGTCATGACATAGTCTGGTTATGGACTGGACAGAGCTTATAGTGTCTATTGATTGGGTCATGACATAGTCTGGTTATGGACTGGACAGAGCTTATAGTGTCTATTGTTAAGGTCATGACTTAGTCTGGTTATGGACTGGACAGAGCTTATAGTGTCTATTGTTAAGGTCATGACTTAGTCTGGTTATGGACTGGACAGACCTTATAGTGTCTATTGATTGGGTCATGACTTAGTCTGGTTATGGACTGGACAGAGCTTATAGTGTCTATTGATTGGGTCATGACTTTGTCTGGTTATGGACTGGACAGAACTTATAGTTTCTATTGATTGGGTCATGACTTTGTCTGGTTATGGACTGGACAGAGCTTATAGTGTCTATTGTTAAGGTCATGACTTAGTCTGGTTATGGACTGGACAGAGCTTATAGTGTCTATTGATTGGGTCATGACTTAGTCTGGTTATGGACTGGACAGAGCTTATGGTGTCTATTGTTTGGGTCATGACATTGTCTGGTTATGGACTGGACAGAGCTTATAGTTTCTATTGATTGGGTCATGACTTTGTCTGGTTATGGACTGGACAGAGCTTATGGTGTCTATTGATTGGGTCATGACTTTGTCTGGTTATGGACTGGACAGAGCTTATGGTGTCTATTGATTGGGTCATGACTTACATGTAGTCTGGTTATGGACTGGACAGAGCTTATGGTGTCTATTGATTGGGTCATGACTTACATGTAGTCTGGTTATGGACTGGACAGAGCTTATGGTGTCTATTGATTGGGTCATGACTTACATGTAGTCTGGTTATGGACTGGACAGAGCTTATGGTGTCTATTGATTGGGTCATGACTTACATGTAGTCTGGTTATGGACTGGACAGAGCTTATGGTGTCTATTGATTGGGTCATGACTTACATGTAGTCTGGTTATGGACTGGACAGAGCTTATGGTGTCTATTGATTGGGTCATGACTTAGTCTGGTTATGGACTGGACAGAGCTTATGGTGTCTATTGATTGGGTCATGACTTACATGTAGTCTGGTTATGGACTGGACAGAGCTTATAGTGTCTATTGATTGGGTCATGACTTTGTCTGGTTATGGACTGGACAGAGCTTATAGTGTCTATTGTTTGGGTCATGACATAGTCTGGTTATGGACTGGACAGAGCTTATAGTGTCTATTGTTAAGGTCATGACTTAGTCTGGTTATGGACTGGACAGAGCTTATAGTGTCTATTGATTGGGTCATGACTTAGTCTGGTTATGGACTGGACAGAGCTTATAGTGTCTATTGATTGGATCATGACTTTGTCTGGTTATGGACTGGACAGAGCTTATAGTGTCTATTGTTAAGGTCATGACTTAGTCTGGTTATGGACTGGACAGAGCTTATAGTGTCTATTGATTGGGTCATGACTTAGTCTGGTTATGGACTGGACAGAGCTTATAGTGTATATTGATTGGGTCATGACTTTGTCTGGTTATGGACTGGACAGAGCTTATAGTGTCTATTGATTGGGTCATGACTTTGTCAGTTATGGACTGGACAGAGCTTATAGTGTCTATTGATTGGGTCATGACTTTGTCTGGTTATGGACTGGACAGAGCTTATAGTGTCTATTGATTGGGTCATGACTTTGTCTGGTTATGGACTGGACAAAGCTTATGGTGTTGTACTGCAGGTCTGTCATTTCTTTATACAGCTTGATGCTGTGGCTACAGAAAGTTGAAATTCTAATGTGACATCATAAATCTGTATGACAAAATTTAAGCTCTAGGTATCCATTTTAACATAGAGAAAATATTGCAAGGGGTGTCTTCTGTTTACTTATCCGGGTAAAGGTCATAAACTGAACTGTAGATGTATGTACATTATTTATCTGTAATAAACTGTTTTTTTTCACGAATGAGTGGACTTAATACAGGAGGGAACCACATAGCAAAACACTTGATTTTACAGAATGACCTAAAATTGTTGCATGTGATGTCTAGTTTACAAAACAGTTTAATGCAGATTCATAGACATTAGGTCTATTTTTTAACTTTGATTTGTAAAGTCCACTTGTTGAAGTCACTGACATTAAGCTATTTGACATATTGAAAAACTGATGGTTATGGTCAAGTTAGCATTTATAACTAGTTGGTTTTAATTTCACAGCATTGAGGAACAGTGAGTATAAGATAATCATATGTTGACAGTATTGTACTGCTGTCATGAATGAAATGTTGTCCACCAAACTGTATATCGTGCAGTACTTGTAAATGAAGACTTCATATATCAGTGGTTGGGTTTACCCGGTTCATATGTACTGAAAGAAGCAGATAGTATTAAAAATCCTACCAATGTTTAGGATCAGTTCTTTGCACAGAATAAATTATGTTTTTGAGCAACAGGGCCACAAATAGTTAGAAATATTTAATAAAATTCTTAGACATTAAAAACAGATTTTATCTTTGTGCATGTTTTTGCCAAAAGTGATTAGCATATAACTGATAGTAAATGAGCAATATGCAACTCCACTTGATTTATACTATATCTTCTACAGATGTTTCACATAAAAGGAAACTATACCAGTTCAGCTTCTGATTCAGTATTATTTATAGATTCCTGGATGGAAATATCCCAGATATGAGCATTTCATTTATCTCAGACCCACTCTACAAAGATATCTAGGGAAATGATTGTAGTTCTCCAAGAATGCATATAGGATCAGGCTAGTTGAACAGACAGAACAGTGTCAAAGTCTGTAATGTAGTTAGACTGATACAAAAATAAGTGCTAACCAGTCTCATGTTTGTTGTACATGTAGTTGTGCATAGATTTTTTGTGTGTTTCTTTTATTTTTGAAAGCTAGGAATGCAGTCTCATTATTATGTCTCCCCCCAAAAATGGGGGAGACATATTGTTTTTCCCCCGGTTGTCCGTCCGTCTGTCCGTCCGTCCGTCCGTTCGTCCGTCTGTCTGTCCGTCACAAAATCGTGTCCGCTCTGTATCTTCCAAAGCCCTTGAAGGATTTTTATGAAACTTGGGTCATATGTTCACCTCATCAAGGCGACATGCAGAACCCACTTTGCGAGTGTGGTGTCTCAAGGGCAAGGTCACACTTGGAGGTTAAATGTCAAATGCCACAAAATCGTGTCCGCTCTGTATCTTCCAAAGCCCTTGAAGGATTTTTATGAAACTTGGGTCAGATGTTCACCTCATCAAGGTGACATGCAGAACCCACTTTGCGGGTGCGGTGTCTCAAGGTCAAGGTCACACTTGGAGGCTAAATGTCAAATTTTACAATCGTCTGACTCAATACTACCTGCAGCAACTGGCTGGGGGGAGACATATGTTTTTGTTCAATCAAAAACCCATTTTTAGTTTTATTATGAACTTTATTTTCCTAAACCAATGACAGAACTTGCAAGTTGAAGTCGCACATTTTAAGTATGTGTTGTTAGAAATGCATTAGATTTTAATGTAAGTCATAATTATTTGAAAATTCCAAACTTACTCTTATGTTGTCAGTTCAGCTAGCCTGATCTTTAAATCTGTCTCCTTTCCATCATTGAGTCTCTTGTTTTGTTGCTGTGTGACCTTGATATGGTGACCTTCCTACCCCTAACTGTAGTAGTATGTTTGAGAAACCAAACCGGTTGATGTAGAGAAAGCATGTAGTTTCCAGAAATGTTTCTGAATTTAATTTTGAGAATTGTCATGTTGCCATGCCTAAATTAGCAGTTTTCAAGTATTATTGACATCCATTTGAAATGTAGAAGCAACAGCTGACTAATGGATTATCATGTCTTTGTTTACTGTTACATTTCTCGTGTGACTTTAAATACATGTTAATGTGTACCATATACCTTTGCAGCGTACTTATGGTAAATGATTTGTGTTTAAGGCAAAGCTTAAAAACTTCATGACTTTTTCCTTTATTTCACAATACTTCTTTTAGTGATTAATATACTTGTCTTGATTTATATCCTTGTCTTATGCATAGGCTGTTGTGTTTTCATCACAGACTTAATAAATACATATGTAACTTTAACATTGTACCATATTATGGTCATGAATGTGTGTATAATGGTTTGTTGTAGGTTGAGAAAACAGAAAGAAGAGGAAGAGAATGAAGAAGAGATGCAGGCAGAGCTGGAACGACAGAAGAGAGAAAAAGCTGAGGCTGAGAAAGAGAGAAGAAGGAAGGAAGAATATGCAAGGAAGCTTGAAATGATGAAAGCCAAACAAGCAGAGGAAGAGAAAAAACGACAGGGTAAGTAGAGGAAGTCTTCCCTCGAATTACAGTATGGACAGGGTAAGTAGAGGAAGTCTGCCCTCGAATTACAGTATGGACAGGGTAAGTAGAGGAAGTCTGCCCTCGAATTACAGTATGGACAGGGTAAGTAGAGGAAGTCTGCCCTCGAATTACAGTATGGACAGGAGAGTTCTTCCCAGTTTCCTTCACTGAGATTGCACAAAGTGTTGTTTATAAGTAATTAAGGGCTTTTTTTATAAATGCATGTGTACATTTTATTATCTTGTATAGCACCCATACCTCCCTCTTTAAAGCGACTGATGCAGAGAATTTAGCTTAAAAATGTTTTTCTTTAAAAATTAAAGAGAAATTAATTTAGTAATTTTATAATTTTATGCTTCTATACATTATGAAATCTGAAGAAAAAAAGAATTTGATTTGAATATGATTTGATACCCAGTAAAGTCAGTAAAATAAGGGTTAGCGATCAGTGGAATGTACTTTACAAATGTCAGAATTAACAATAAAAACAACGTATCTACTCTGTGATGAACAGGGTAAATTTTTTACCAATATAAGTGTGAAAAACTTTATATTATGTCATGTTTCTGTAACAAGAACTGAGACAGTAACTTAGTTTAGATATTTTCTTCACAACTACAACCAGAATTTCTGTATATATGAACATTTTCTTTTTTATGCATCATCGACTCATCTGTGAGTCAGTCACTTTAAGAGCCATAAGTTAAGTTATTCATTTACAATGGCTTCATACAAACCTAGAAATAATTACTTCTTTGTATGACACTTTGTAACATTATAACCTAAGGATAGAGGCTCATAAACCACTGATGCTTTAAATTTGAGAAGACCTGTCTGAAAGGAGAGGAGTGCAAAGTGTATATTACATCATTTAATTTATACAATATATTAAGTTGGTTAATATTATTTCAATCAATTGCATGTAATTGTTACAATCTGCAGAGGAGGCTGAGCGTAAACGACTTGAGGAGGAGGAACGTCGCAAGCAAGAAGAAGAACTGATGGCAAAGATGGCAGAAGAAGAGAGGATGGAGTATGAGAGACAGAAGAAATTAGAGGAAGAAGAAAGAAAGAGAAAGGAAGAAGAAGAAAAGTATGTTTCTTTTTTTCTGAAAACATTGTTATTTAGATTGATCAGTTTTCATAAAGTTTTAAATATTTAAGATCAAATGAGGGCATATAGCTTTTTAACAGTCCGTCTTTCTGTCAGAAAACTTTAACATTGCCTATAACTTCCTTAGTAGTAAATGGATTTACTTCATTCTTTAACACAAAATCCCTTTGGACAAGACTTTCCCACTGACATATTTCTGTGACCTTGAACTGTGAATGACTATGAAGGTCCAGTTGTCAAAAACACTTACTATTGGCCATAACTCCCTTATTACTAAACAGATTAAGTTATTAAGTTCATGTTTGCACACAAGGAGCAGATCAATGGTCCAGTGGTCATGGGCTGGACTGGTATTACAAGGGTTGTGAGTTCAATCCCCCACTCCTCCACTAACATTACTAATTGTCTTTGGGATGAGACAGAAACCAAGGTCCCATGTATCAGTGCTATATGCTGAACAAGGAAAAGAACCAGGGGTGTCTCTGGAATGGGATGCTGTCCGTATCTTGCACTATCCCCAGCAACCTAAAATAGCTAACCTCTGCAGGGGGTATTGGTTAGTTGGGCAACTGGTACTGGTGATAAACCACCCTTTGGGAGAGATCTTCCAAATGACTTAAATTTTTTTGACCTTGACCTCTACATGTCCTTGATGTCGAATTGTCAAAAAAAATCACATCTCAAATGAAAGGTCAAAGCACTACTCAGGGACATTGTCATCTTTCAGAGACAATACTTCTTCAAGATTGCATTACTTGTGTATATAATGTTTTTGAATTTTATTGAGCAAATAGGAACAAAAATCGTTTCTCTATATTTACAGGAAACGAAGGGAAGAAGAGGCTCAGCGTGCCCTCGAGGAAGCACGAAGACTGGCTGAGGAAATGGCTCGAAAGCAAGCTGAGCTGGAGGCTCGGCTAAGGTTCAACAGATCTTTACAGATGGAGGCAAATGGTTTAGAACATACTCAAGACATTACAAAAGCATTTGTATTTTCATACTTTGAACTTCTGCAGTGGCTTGGACTTGATATACCTGAGTTTGAGTTACTCAAACTGAACCAGTACTGAGGGCATTTAATTGAGTTTAGCTGTTTGTAATAATACCTTGACAGTCTGCTTGTATACTACATCATGTGTAGGCTAAATGTATAAATGTATATAGTCAACTTTAGTATAATCACAACATAGTGTTTTTGTTACGGCATCCATGACCAAGAGCCAAGAATTGAAAAGTTCGCCAAATTGCAGCCTGAAGTTAGCTTCATTGACATGAAAACTTACATGTTTATGTTAGTAATGAACAAATGTAAAAGTGCATAAATAACCTTGATCACTAAATTCACTGTATAATTTATTGTGTATCTTTATATTGTACAGACAAATGATTCTGTTTATACATATTTGCTCAAAGTTTAGACTTATTTCTTAACTAAAGTAGTTGTAATTTCAGTTTCATACCAGTTTTTAATAGAATTATGGAAAGATCATTCAGTATTAGAAAAATCTACATTCAGGAACATTTAATTGTCCCCAGTTTTGCCAAATCATACAAGGTAACTTGGTGCAAAGTATTGTAAACATTTAGTACCTCACCAGCATTTGTAAATTGTGATATTTGGCACTGTTTACTTGTTACTGCACTCATGTCAATGTTGTGTAGAAAGATTTGATTTAATCATGTTATCTATACAAAACATACTTCTGTAAAGTAGCATTTTGTAAGTTTGTACCAGTATTAATGATTTTGTAAATGTAATACAATGAAAAGAGAAATGATATCCCAAAAAACAGCTGAAATTTCTTTCAAAAATTTGAATGAGTAATTGAATAAGAATCTTGTTTTTATGTCTTTTTCTCTCTTGCATGTTTATTAGTTCATAATGTCTGGTTATTTTATGTATTCCTCTATTCAATATGGCTGGGAAAATGAGCATATTATTTAACATGGATATTTGTCATTTTCCCATGACTGACTAACAGAATAACATCATAATATGCTTGCTTTTAGAAAATGGTTAATATGAATCCATCATTTTCTATCTACTTTATGTGAAATTAGACTATAAATATCTTAATTAACATGAAAAAAAGCAGTTATTTTGCTGTTAACATTCAAGACATTTCATATTTTATATTTACTGACACCCACTTACACACTTAATTTGTTACGTGTCACCAAGACTTAACATAATTATATGCCTTATAAAGAACTAGAAATGGTAAAGGTGAAATTCTTATTTTTAGAAATTGTGAGATACATTTTGATTCACCAGTGATTTAACTGGGAATCGGCACTGATGTTAGATACCAGTAGGTGTTTCCATGCAGATGGAAATTAAGATGCGATGACTTGTCAGTCTTAATTCTGCATTCATATACCAGATCCAAGATGCATTTATTATTGTATATAACTGAATTTGCATTTATTATTGTTGTGAATTTATTTTTGAAACAAGTTTGCATTTATTGTTGTTGCATATCTTTTTTATTCAACAAGTTTGAATCTATTGTTGTACATTCATCCCTTGGTTTTGAAAATGCATTTATGATACAATATTTGCATTTAAATGATCATTACATCCGACTTAGATTATGAACTCAACTTTGCATGGTTTTAATGCTAATATGCTTCAATGCTTTTTCCTTTTTTAAGAAAAGTATGCCCTATTTTGCATAATACAGTGTTGTTTTATATTTCTTTGATTTTTTAACATTAAGTAATTAAATTCCACATTGTAATTCCAGAACAACTTGCATGACTTACAAAAGCCTTTTCAGGTTGTTGAAGTTTAATGAAAATTTAAAGTAATTTCATGTTTGCATTTTCAGTGTCTTTGGGAAATTTGTCATATTCAAGTGCTCTGTGTCGATAGCATTCTGCATTTTTGAAATGTAACAAACAACAGACTTCTGTAAGAAATTCCACTGATGAATGAAGTCATACTTACTAAGGGATTTCAATTCTCATGTTGATTCTAAACTAGGGTAATTTTCTAGTCTTTACATGTTAAATGTTGACAAGATAGCATAATGTTTCTCGTTGTTGTGTTAAGTTTTGTCCTTTCTTGCCAGTGAGTGGTCAGAAATTAGCTTTGTTTCTGTTAAATGAGTTCCAAAGGTCAGCTGCCTTTTTGTTCAGCTGAAGGTTTCCTGGCAACCAGATGTCAGGAGTAAGAAATGTTTGCTGTTATATTTTTTTCAACAGTGTTAATTGATACTTTTTTAAAGTTAGAGGATAGGCCTAGTAAGACCAAGTATAATTCTTAATAAATAACGGTAGTCTTGTTAAATGTATCTTTAACATACTATATGCTTAATAGAGAGGAGTTGTATTATATATGATTTTGGACAAACATGTAGGAATCTTAGATGTCAAAAGATGATCTTTAAGACAAGGTATCAAAAATACTTGAAAATTCAAATTTTAAATCTATTAGAATCACATAAACAAATTTTGTATATTCTTGTAAAAACTTGAACTACTTTTTCAGAAGAAATGATATGACCTGAAATATGTGTGAGTTAATAATTACACAGATATTTGAGTTGGTTTTCAATTTTATTTCAGTTGTTCCTCAGATATTTTCTTTGATAAAACTTCTTCAGTTTACTGTCATGCATTTTTTTACACTTCAGTGTTTCAAACTTGAGGCCTACAGGAGAAATGTATGATAAGTTTTTAGTTCAGCCATGTCATTAAAATGATTTGTTCTTAAAATACCAAACACAGGTAGTAAATACTTTGTGACATCAGAAAAAGAAAAGGATTGAAGTTACTGTTTCTTTACTTGCTTCTAGATATGATAAATAATGTTATATTTTTTGTCCTTTTTATTTCAACTAACAATCTGTCTTTCTTTCCTGTAGATGTTATATTTGTGGAGCCAATCAGTTCTGTTTTGGCCAGTAAAATATACACATTTCCTGTAAAATGCTTTCTTTGAAATCTATGAAATGATATCTTTTTTTCTCATCTGTGATATTTCAGTTACATGTTACTTTATTTTTATAAATCCTTTTTGTATTGAAATAAAGACAGCAAAATAGAATGATTCAGTTATATTTGAGTCCATCAGTCTGTATATTAGTTAAGTCTTTTAGAACATTCTGCTCCTGATTACATGACCAACTTCTTACAATGATTTATGAATAGTAACCAGTGTATTGTGCTTCATATGTGGTCTGGTGCACAAATACTAGACAAGCTGAAGATCAGAAGATACATTTAAGGGAAATGATACCATATGGCCTGACACTATCAAATGACAGTAATCAAAATGTACAAAGTAGGGAAAGGATGCCATCTGCTCTGACCTTCTAATGGCAGTAATAAAAATGTAAAATGTAGGAAAATGATACCATCTGTTTCGACACTATCTCATGGCTGAAATCAAAATCTTCAAAATAGGGAAATGATACCATCTGCTCTGACACTATCTAATGGCAGTAATCAAAATCTTCAAAGTAGGGGAAATGATAACATCTACTCTGACATCATCTAATGGAAATAATCAAAAAGCAGGGAAATGATATCATCTACTCTGACATCATCTAATGGCAGTAATCAAAATGTACAAACTAGGGAAATGATACCATCTGACCTTACACTATCTAATGTCAGCAATCAAAATCTTCAAAGTAGGGAAATGATACCATCTGTTCCAACACTAATGGCAGTAATGAAAATGTTAGAAATAGGGAAATGTTTCCATCTGCACTGATACCATCTGCTCTGACATTATCTAATGGCAGCAATCAAAACGTTCAGAGTAGGGAAATGATACCATTTGCTCTGATATTAACTAATGGCAAAAAACAATCAAAACGTACAAAGTAGGGAATTGATACCATCTGACCTGACACTATCTATTGGCAGCAATCAAAACGTACAGAGAAAGGAAATTACACCATCTTCTCTGACACTATCTAATGGCAGCAATCAAAGCGCACAGAGTAGGGAAAGGATACCATCTGTTCTTACAATATCTTATAGCAGCAATCAAAACATTCAGAGTAGGGAAATGATAGCATTTGCTCTGACATTAACTAATGGCAACAATCAAAACGTACAAAGAAGGGAATTGATACCATCTGACCTGACACTATCTAATGGCAGCAATCAAAACGTTCAAAGGAAGGAAATTATACCATCTTCTCTGACATTATCTAAGGGCAGCAATCAAACCGTACAAAGTAGGGAAATGATACCATCTGCTCTGACACTATCTAATGGCAGCAATTAAAATGTACAAAGAAGGGAAAGGATACCATCTGCCCTGACATTATCTTATAGCAGCAATCAAAACGAACAAAGGAGGCAAAGGATACCATGTGCTCTGACACTATCTAATGGCAGCAATCAAAGCGCACAGAGTAGGGGAAATGATATCATCTGTTCTTACAATATCTAAGGGCAGCAATCAAAACGTACTAAGAAGGGAAAGGATACCATCTGCTCTGACACTATGTAATGGCAGCAATCAAAGCGCACAGAGTAGGGGAAATGATATCATCTGTTCTTACAATATCTAAGGGCAGCAATCAAAACGTACTAAGTAGGGAAAGGATACCATCTGCTCTGACATAAACTAATGACAACAATCAAAACGTACAAAGTAGGGAATTGATACCATCTTACATGAGACTATTTAATGGCAGCAATCAAAGCGTACAAAGTAGGGAAATGTTATCACTGCTCTCACATTAACTAATGGCAGCAATCAAAACGCACAAGTAGGGAAAGGATACCATCTGCTCTGACAATAAATGATGGCAGCAATTAAAGCGCACAGAATAGGGAAATGATATCATCTGTTCTTACAATATCTAATGGCAGCAATCAAAACGTACACAGTAGGGAAATGATACCATCTGCTCTGACAATATCTAATGGCAGCAATCAAAAAGCACAGAGTAGGGAAATGATATCATCTGTTCTTACAATATCTAATGGCAGCAATCAAAACATACACAGTAGGGAAAGAATACCATCTGCTCTGACAATATCTAATGGCAGCAATCAAAACGTACAAAGTCGGGTAAGGATACCATCTGCTCTGACATTAACTAATGGCAGCAATCAAAACATACACAGTAGGGAAAGAATACCATCTGCTCTGACAATATCTAATGGCAGCAATCAAAACGTACAAAGTCGGGTAAGGATACCATCTGCGCTGACATTAACTAATGGCAGCAATCAAAACGTACAAAGTAGGAAAAGGATACCACCTGCTCTCACATTAACTAATGGCAGCAATCAAAACGTACAAAGTAGGAAAAGGATACCATCTGCTCTGACATTATCTAATGGCAGCAATCAAAACGTACAAAGCAGGGAAAGGATACCATCTGCTCTGACAATATCTAATGGCAGCAATCAAAACGTACAAAGCAGGGAAAGGATACCATCTGCTCTGACAATATCTTATGGCAGCAATCAAAACGTACAAAGTATGGAAATGATGCCATCTGCTCTCACATTAACTAATGGCAGCAATCAAAACGCACAAAGTAGGGAAAGGATACCATCTGCTCTGACACTAACTGATGGCAGCAATCAAAACGTTCAAAGAAGGGAAAGGATACCATCTGACCTGACAATATCTAATGGCAGCAATCACAACGTACAGAGTAGGGAATTGATATCACTGCTCTGACATTAACTAATGGCAGCAATCAAAACATACAAAGTACGGAAAGGATACCATCTGCTCTGACACTATCTAATGGCAGCAAACAAATCGTACAAAAGTAGGGAAAGGATACCATCTACTCTGACATTAACTAATAGCAGCAATCGAAACATACAATGTAGGGAAATGATACCATCTGACCTGGCACTATCTAATGGTAGCAATTACACTGTACAAAGTAGGGAAATTATACCATCTGACACTATCTAATGACAGCAATCAAATAGTATTAAGTAGGGAAATGACACCATCTGGCCCGACACACTTCAATGGAAGCAATCAAAATGTACAAAGTTTTAAAGAAACACTGGTCATGCCATAGTATGTATAGCTTCTTTTAAATACTTATACAGGTATAGGATTTAAAGCACTTGTTTTACCTGTCAAGGAATAAGTTCTTGTTCACTTTAATACTTTGTGAAGTAGAATACTAGTACATCCTAGTAAAGAAGATGTGGTGTGTGGTACTTTATAAAAACCTGGGACATAGTAAACAAAACAAATGAGATAATCTTAACAATCTTTTAATGTCTCATACTGCAACAGAATTTCTCAAAATACAAATCAATAAAACACATCATAAGACTTCTATATATCATTAAACATGGCTGCTAGTTTGAGTTCTCAGATAATGAAAGATTTCCTTGAATGCTTACAACAGATAGACTTAAACTCTTTTAGCAAGTATTTTGTGTTAACATAAGATATTGAGGATAATTCAGTAAGATAATTAAATTTTCAATACAGTTCAATATATTTAGCATAACTCTTGGTTTACTATCACATCACTAGAGTCAACTGACATACACTCTTAATTCTTGGTTGAGTATCTATGATTTATATGGGGAGCAGTGTTGTATTTTATCCCAATCATACCTTTGTAATGACAGTTTGTACTAAACCTGTCATTCAAGGAAAATTACAATATGACATGTTTATCCCGGTATACCCATTCTTCTCTTATGTCAACACTATAATTGCAAGGTATCCTGAGCTTTTTTTTCATGTAAGATATACCAACTTTACAATCCTCCCCACCCCCATGTAGGATGAGGTGTGTGTTGCTCTTCCTAACACACTGTCTGTCATCATTCTAATGTCTACCGAAAAATATATTAGCAATACCACGAAAAAATGAGTGCATTCTTGAAACATTTATGATGAAAATAAATCCAAAGAACAAACTGGTATGCCAGAAATAGTACCATTCACATGTCTGAGGTTCAGATTAGCTGGGCTGGACTTTGGGCAACTAGCTAAACTGACTAAATAGTTTCCCTCGGGTAGGTTCATCCAAACCAAACCTCAAACATATGAAAGATGCTAACAGTCTGAAACAAATTAACTAAAAAAATCTTTGCTTTAGGCTTAAAAAAAATGAACAGAAAACTTTTCATAACATTCTCTACAATTCAGACTAAACAGAGTTCACTAACCAGTCTACAAAATGTCAATTTGATGTTTAATAGTCCTTCAGACAATTCCTTTTGTCTGAACATATAACATTAATTTTCCACAGTATGGCTGAAATATTTTCAATCCAGGAAAAATATTAGCAAGTAATTCTTTTATGAAGAATGTGCACTTAGTTAGTACAATCCTAATAAAAGATTAAGACAATCATCATAAAATCATAACCTGAGATTAAAATTTCTTTGACACTCTTTCAAACAAAAGTTTAAAAAATCTGAATTTGTGGTTCCTTAAAATTCTTGTAAAACTGTAAAATCGTTTAAAAGAAATAAGATTCAAGATAACAATACACATCTATAAAGTTAAGTATCATGCATAAATTATGATGTACTGATTAAGTTGTTCCCATCCTGCATAGATCACCAGCCATTTGAGTAAGTGACATGATAAGGAACTAAACAATTACCGGTGCAAAAATAAAAGTTACACTAATGGTAAATACTTCTGAAAGGTTTACATTTAAGATCTAAGATTTCAGGGCATCAGTCTGACATGACTGCAGTCTAGATAAGCATAAAACACTGACTGGCATTTTGTCAACTACCTGAGATAAGGACAAACATAAAAAGTGTTAGATATAAGCTGAGTAAAGTAAGCTGTAAGATGTACTTATAGCTATGTCCATCAAAGAACACTACATTTACCCTGATTCATTTACCTCATCCTGTGACTGACCAGTAATACTAACACATATCAAACCAACATAAAAACTATAAAGCTTCACAAACTTTCAAAATCAAAGAGCTGAAAGGAAATTATAAACTTTAAAAGCATCCATAACAGTGATCGAGATAAAACTTGAAAAAGCCATGAAATACCTATACTACACATTTTATAATGAAGAGTAAATTATCCTCTTATATCCATTTAACATCAGTTGAACTCTGTGTAAAGAAAACCAGTATGATCAAAATAAAAAATAAAAAAACATTATTGCTGTAGAAAAAACATAGAACCTTTGATGCTTAGCATAAATTATGTTTCTGATGCTAAGCATAAATTATGTTTCTTCATCTCCTAATGAATTTCAATTACTACTAAAATCACCAGCAGGACTGCAAATCAAAGCCAATTAACATTTACCAATCTGCCATACTGAGATGTATTGTAGGTGCTCTAAATTTCTAAGTGACAATTAAGGTGTAAGACTGAATAAATAAAAAATTTAAGTAAACTGAAGTTCTATTTAACTTGCATAATACAGTTAGGCTCTCATTGTAAAGGAAAAACAAACAAACTGCATTGATATTCTTGGTGGATGACATAAACTTATCATCATCTGACTAAACAGCTTAATGTAAAACCTTGCAGATGTTAAAATCTACCCCAGTTCTCACACCCATTACATGTATCCTACTATAACTGAAAAATGTGTGGTATAGTTTCTGCAAATCAGAGGCTTTTAATAACATTTTCTATGCCAATTCCAGTAAAATCTTGTCAGAAAATTCAAAAAATTTCATAACATTTCTGGCATTCACATTCAAAATTCACATCTACTAAACACTCTCTAAAGGTTGATAACACAAAAGAAAAATTTGATTTCAACAAAAATCAAAGGACACCAATTCTTCCACAGAACATATACAGAAAGTAAGAAACAGTCACATTACAAACACTTCAAAAGTACTGGAGTAAGAAAATAAGTTATATTTACAGTATTTTGAACACATCTAATATCATGGAATGACTTTAATAATCAGAGTATTTCACACTTAGATTTACCTCCCTTTTGTTTAACAACAGTTGAACAATTTCTGCTATAAATTGGTCATTACATCCAGCCAGTTTTGTCTGACAATCTTGAAAATATTGCAAAACTTCTGGTTTTCCTGCAAAAGTCTTATCAACAATTTACACTTCTGAAATCCTGAAAACTTGAACTCAACAAAATATACAAACTTTGCATGATACTAGACAATAAGTTAAAAGCTTTTGCAGTTCATCAAAGAAGGGTTTGTAGCTTATGCATAAAATCCCTTGTCTTGTAATAATTGACAGACTGAATGTAAGACTACCATTAGCCTTAAATCATATTGAAATACACATTAACTAATTTTGGGCCAAATGGATCATGTTACTATGAACATGTATGAAAACAATCCTACAAGAAATGTCTACAACTTAACAGAAAAAAGAAAAGGCTTCAGCTAAAACCCAGAAATCTTTTTTGTTCACATTAAAATTTTGCAAACCAGAACAAAGAAACATGTCAGTTTTATTAAAGTAAGGTTTTAGAGCAAGTTAATATTTCACAAGAAAATTACATGTGTCACTTTAACACCAACTGTAACATTATATCAAACTTTTTGTCACTATTCTATTTTCAGCTACTAACAGACTAAGCCTAAACTTAACAAACAACCTTGTGAGCAAATTCAATTATGCAAGAATACTGCTGTTATTTTTCAGTACCCTAACAAGTCAGTAACTGGCAATCCATGTGAGGCATCCACCAAGCTAATAAGCTACCGTATATATTCTTGCTGACCAACCACTGTGATCAGCTGTCAGGTAACAGGGGACTAGAGGCCACATTCTCTGTCAGCTCCTGCTTTATTTCTATGTCCGAGAAAAACTGTAAAGTAGGAAATATTAGACCATGTAATCATGTGGTTCTGTATAGTAATGTCCATTTTCATATCAATATTTAATTGATAAGTTATTTCAAACTTTCAGACATCAGCAGTATTTTATATGAAAGAATAATTGTCTCTGATCCAAAACAGTTTCTCATCCAGTACACTTTCTAGTATTATCACATACAGCAGGACTTAAAACATGGCCACAGGAATGAGCAGGTTTTTTCCTTATTTGTAGAAGAAAGATATCTAATCTTTCAGTAGGAGATATTTAGAATTCATACATACATCCTGTATCAGAGAGTGTAAAACTATTTGAACTTGCTCTACATTGTCAATTACATCAAGATTTATGTCCGGCATTTTGATGTTTTGTATGTCAGGCATTTTGATGTTTTTTACATCAGGCATTTTGATGCTTCTTTCGCTGTCTTTACAGTTAAGAAATCCACATGCATTATGGCAGTCAAATTCAAAATCTTAAGTGTCAATTATCATTCAAGAGCAGCAAAAAGCACATTCATTCAGACAGCAAAATACCTAAAGCAAATGTAAAGTATGTCTTACAAGTTAACACTAGCTTTCTTTTTTAAACAAAAAGGAACACATGGGAAAAACTTCTCATAGTCTATAAGGAAGGAGGAAGAACTGAAAAAGTCAATAGTGGTTTTCTACATTCCACACTTCTGAAGCTTGTAATAGTTTGTACCAAGTAAGCACTCATCAAGCAAAATCTATACAAACTGCAAAATCTTGTTTCCCAATAATGATGTAAAATAATTTATTATTAGAAAGCATATCAAATCATAAAACCTTCTGTATGGCTAAATGCTATGAAAATAAACATGAAAGCCTACCTGTATCAAATGATCTAATCCAAACAGAAAACCATCCTCATGATTGCCTAGTTTCCATGGTAACCTATGTGTTATTTCACATACATCCTCTATGTGATTTGTTTTAGAAAAGTCTATGATCCATGCACCACATTTCTCAAACTTATCATGCATTACAAGTATGGAACAGCCTATCAACTGAAATAAACCAACATAACTTCTGATGAATTTACTGAAGTTCAAAATTCAACTAAGCCTAAAATATGAATCTATACCTAACCTATACCTAAAACTTTATTCTATTTAGTGCAAAGGTAAATGTTTTGAATTTTCTATCTAAAATATATTTCAGTATGGACAATAACACAATGAACATGCTGAGTGACTTAAAATCTGAACTGAAATCTTTTCAACAATATGTCTGAATCACATGTCTGTTCATATAGAGACGTACTTAGCAATCAATGCTATGGTATTTCAAAACACAACAATATGGATTCAATCCTTTATAGATTAAGAACCTATAAATTAAGACACATCAAAATTAATAAAGACAATTATGGACAAAAATTATTTCTACAACAGTTACCTCATGAGACATGAAGAATGAGGAGTTTTCTATGTGATGCCTGATTTCCTGTAACCTGTGTATAAGAGACTGTTGTACAGTTCTGCTGTTACTCACAAACTTTGACAGTACGCCATGGATTTGCTCTTTAGACCTTACCCGTTTTAAATTGGACGTAGGAGGCTCACCTGACATCTGAAATACAGAACTTTCAAAGTTATAGTGTAGTCTAAGACTTCAGAATTATAACTAACATACTAGGTTTACAAAAAAAACCAATTAAAAATGTGTCCAGAGGACAAATGTGCCCCCAGGGGGATCAGTTCCCAAGGCAAGGGGTTATGTGTGGGTTGACTAGGGTTCTGTAAATTAAATAAACAAGAGGGCCATGATGGCCCTGTATCACTCACCTGAGTATGACTGCTTTTTACAAAAGTGGCTATGGGCCTGGTTAACTGACCCCAGATGACCCATTTTCGAACTTGACCTAGAAATTACTGAAACAATCTTTCTGACAAATTTCCAGATTGTTTGGACTGAAAATGTTACCACTAACAAGTGTTAACAAGGTTTTTCCATATTTGGGCTCTATGACCTAGTTTTTGAACCTAGATGTCCCATATTTGGACTTGAGCTATAAATTATCGGAACAATTTTTCTGACAAATTTCAAGGATATTTGGACTGAAAATGTAGCCTCTAGAGTGTAAAAAAGGTTTTTCGATATTTGGGCTCTGTGACCTTGTTTTTGAACCCAGATGACCCATATCCAAACTTGAGCTACAAATCATCAAAACAACTTTTCTGACAAATTTCCAGGACATTTGGACTGAAAATGTATCCTCTAGAGTGTTAACAAGGTTTTTCCATATTTGGGCTCTGTGACCTAGTTTTTGACCCCAGATAATCTATATTCAAAATTGAGCTAGAAATCATCGAAACAATCTTTCTGACAAATTTCCAGGTTATTTGGACTGAAAATGTTACCTCTAGAGTGTTAACAAGACTTTTCCATATTTGGCCTTTGTGACCTAGTTTTTGAACCCAGATGACACATATTCAAACTTGACTTAAAAATCATCAAAGCAACCTTTCTGACAAATTTCCAAGATAATTGGACTAAAAATGTAACCTCTGGAGTGTTAATAAGATTTTTCTATTTTTGGGCTCTGTGACCTAGTTTTTGATCCTAGATGACCCATATTTGAACTTGAGCTAGAAATCACCTAAACAACCTTCCTGACAAATTTCCAGATTATTTGGACTGAAAATGTTACCTCTAGAATGTTAACAAGGTTTTTTAATATTTGGGCT
This sequence comes from Cyclina sinensis, assembly GCA_012932295.1. Classification (NCBI taxonomy): domain Eukaryota; kingdom Metazoa; phylum Mollusca; class Bivalvia; order Venerida; family Veneridae; genus Cyclina; species Cyclina sinensis. The sequence continues at coordinate 12,885,856 of JAAONU010000009.1, read as the reverse complement.
GTGTCCTAGTTTTCGACCCTAGATGACCTATATTCGAACTTGAGCTAGAAATCATTGATACAACCTTTCTGACAGATTTTTAAGGATATTTGGACTGAAATTGTAGTCTCTAGAGTGTTAACAAGTTTTTCTATATTTGGGCTCTGTGACTTAGTTTTTCAACCCAGATAACCCATGTTCGAACTCGTCCAAGAAATCATTGGGACAAACATCCTGACAAAGTTTCAAGACAATTGAGGCAAAAATGTGACTGCTAGAGCATTAACAAACTAAGTGTGGATGGCCGCCAGAAGCCGGACATCGAGTGATCCTAATAGCTCACCATGAGCCTACAAAAAAACAAAAAAAAACAACAACAGGTGTGCAACCTTACTAGCTGTTATATATTCCTGTGAAGTTTAATGACCATGGGTGTAATAGTGTTGTCTGAGAGTGTGACACAAATTTTTTTAGCAATTTTCACTAAATCAAGGGCCATAACTCTGCTAAACCTAGAAAGATGGAAATGAAAAACCCCTGGGTAAACAACTTCACTAGCAAATAATTATATATCACTATAAAGTTTCATGAACCTCGGTGCAACAGTGTTGCCTGACAAATGTTTTGGTAGCTTTTTTCGCTGAATTAAGTGCCTTACTTCTGCTCTCCCTTGGAGGATGGAGACAAAAAACCTTAGGTGCTCAACTTCACTTGCTGATCTTATTCTATATTCCTGTGATAATCCAAGACTGTAAATCTCTATAGTGTTGGCTGAGCGCACAACACAAACCTTTTGGTAGCTATTTTGACTAAATTAGGGACCATAACTCCTTCTCTTGATGGAGGGCAACGAAAAACCTTGGGTGCACATTTCACTTGCTGATCTATGTCCTTGAAAAGTTTCATGACCCTGGGTGCAACAGAGTTGACTGAGCACATGAAACAGAAACAGACAGAAACCATTTGGTAGTTTTTTTTCTCTATTAAATCAAGGGTCTTTACTCTGCTCTCACCAGGAGGTGCTTGAGGAAGATGAAAAGCACAGGTGTTTTTAGGCTGTTATATGTGAATGTTTCTTAATTTATGTAGTTAACTGTGTAAGTGTTACTCTTATATGTATGTTTGTCATATTTTTTTAACATATACATGTTAATGTCCAAATGCAAATGATTTGCTGAATTACCAATAAATTTGAATAGAATAAAATACAACACATACTCTTAATGACTATTCTAAACCCAAACTGTTTGAAACTGCACATCACTTACTCTTAATGCCTCTATTCTAAATCCAAACTCTTGGACAAAGTATATCACTTACTTTTAATGCCTCTATTGTATTACTCTTAATGCCTCTATTTTAAACCCAAACTGTTGGACCATGTATATCACTTACACTTAATGCCTCTATTCTAAACCCAAACTGTTGGACCATGCATATCACTTACTCTTAATACCTCTATTGTAAACCAAAACTGTTGAACCAGAGCTATCACTAAATGTGATTAATACCCCCAAAACACCATTACAGAACAGAGGAAGTTATCAATTTAGTAACAGAATACTTCGTAAAAAAATTGAAAAAGAGTTATGGTTGTGGGCAATTAAAGATAGTTGTGGTCCTTGTACTTTGCATTTCCTCTCATTGCGCTTGACCATTGTATGAAGTTGCATTGAATTCCAAAAAAAAATAGTTTTCAAGTTATTCTCCAGACAAAGAAAACTAACAAAGAGCAATAACTGTGCAAACAGTAAAGACAGAGTTATAGCTCTTGTACAATGCACATCCACTCAATGTGCTTGACCATTGTATAAAGTTGCATTGAATTCCAACCACAGGTTTCCAAACTATTTTCTGGAAAAGGAAATCCAAGGAAGGGCAATAACTCTGCAAAAAGTGAAGATGGAGTTATAGCTCTAAAACAATGCACTTTCTCTCATTGAGCTTGGTCATTGTATGAAGTTGCATTGAATTCCAACCAGTAGTTTTCAAGTTATGCTCCAAATATAGAAAACAAACTAAGGGTAATAACTCTGCAAATAGAGAAGATGGAGTTATGATTCTTGGACACTGCACTTCCTCTCATTGTGCTTGACCATTGTATGAAGTTGCATTGAATTCCAACCAGTAGTTTTCAAGTTATCCTCCATACAAAGGAAAACCAACAAAGGGCAATAACTCTGCAAATAGTGAACATGGACTTATGATTCTTGGACAATGCGCTTCCTCTCATTGTGCTTGACCATTGTATGAAGTTGCACTGAATTCCAACCAGTAGTTTTCAAGCTATGCTCCGAATAAAGAAAACTAATAAAGGGCAATAACTGTGCAAATAGAATTAGTTGCATTGAACTCCAACCAGTAGTTTTCAAGTTATGCTCCGGACAAGGAAAACCAATTAAGGGCAATAACTCTGAAAAAAGAGAAGATGGAGTTATGTTTCTTGGACACTGCACTTTCTCTAATTGTGCTTGACCATTATATGTAGTTGCACTGAATTCCAACCAGTAATTTTCAAGTTATGCTCCGGACAAGGTACACCCCGACCGACCGGCTGACCGATCAACCACCGGGTGACTCCTATATACAAGGTATAACAAGGTATATCACTTACTCTTAATGCCTCTATTCTAAACCCAATTTGTTGGACAATGTATATAACCTACTCTTAATGCCTCTATTCTAAACCGGAACTGTTTGACAATGTACATCACTTACCCTTAATGCCTCTATTCTAAACCCAAATTCCGTTGATGAGCTTTCCTTCTCTCTGAACTGAAAAAATCAAACAGTGTTCATTTCATGGCAATTAGCTAATTTTGTCAACCTCCAGCATCATTGAGTATTATTATATCAAATGAAGTAAAATATCAGAGTGTTAATGGCAGTCTCCACCCTGTTATATTCCCTAAGTATTTATTATAAGTATACTGAAAAAACATACTTCCAAAATTCTAGCTCCAATGCAACTGTATTATGAACTCAAATGCATCAAATAGACTGTTTAAACATAAAACATGTCCCTGGCATATTATTCATACATGTATTCCTGTAACTGTAGCAAATAACTTCATCTAATGTGTTGCAGCAATTTCTACTTATTAACTAGATGGGTGTTCGGTGGAACACTTGTGTCGCCCTTGGGTACTCTGTTAGAATAACTAAAAAGGTAAACAAGAGCCTGCTGGAAAAGACAGCATGCTAGTCAAAGTACAACAATACCTGTCCACAGACAGCATGCTCCACTTTTCTCAGTGCTGGATAATTAATTATAAGCCAAGTTAAACAAGAGGCCCAAGTGAAAAAAATTTGACTGGGGCAGGGCAAGTACCTAGTCATACAAGATGAAAAAAAAATTTTGGTCAAGTAGTTATGGTAAAAAGAAAATGGGGTGGGGGGGGGGGGGGGTGACTGGTTGGGGGGTGCAGTTTGAGGGTGGATGGGGAGTCAGGTACCTATGAATTTAAACAAAAAAAAAAAAAAAAAAAAATTGGGCCCTAGGGTGGGGTGGGGTGACTGGTTCAGGGGGGGGGGGGGTTTGTAGGATGAGGAGTAAAGTACCTATGTTTTAAAATTTAAAAAAGAAAAATTGGGCCCGGGGGGGTGACTGGTTGGGGGGGGGGGGGGTCCCCATGCAGAGGGGACGGTGGGGGGGGGGGGGAGTACTTACCCACCCATCTCATGTCAGTTAATATTTTATTTCTAGGCTTCTTAAGAAGTTTTTTTCCTATATATAAGTATAAGCACAATCAAGTGACCCCTGGGGGTGGGGCTAACTGTGACCAATCTTTGCAGGGGTCTTGCTGGTGATCAAGTATTCCAAATTTGAATGGAATATCCTTGACACTTTTTGAGACATGGACATAAAGAAAAAGGTTAACCAAGAAATTTTATATTGAAAAAGGGGCATAACATTGCAAAAATAAATTTGAGGGTTATCTGCCCTTGAGAAATGGTGTTGTCTTAAGTGATACAATTGTTAGCATTACAACTGGAAAGTTTGATGAATAAACATTAAGAAATGGCATAGTTATAGCCAATGTTAAGTTTTCATGACAAAATCCAAGTACAAAAAGGGGCATAACTCTGTCAATTGATACCTTGACCTACACATTTTGGCATCATCACGACCCTGTTGTAGTAAGCAATATAATTTGGATGTTTGATGTTGAAATGTTAAAAAATGGCAAAGTTATTCCCAACGTTAAGTTTTCATGACAAAATCCATGTATAAATAGGGGCATAACTCTGTCAAATGTGACCTTGACCTAGAAATTTAAGCATCAACCCGACCCTGTTGTCATAAGTAATACAATTTGAAAGTTTGATAAGATAATGTTTTGAAATGGCAAAGTTACAGCCAACGTTAAGTTTTCGTGACGGACCGACGGACAAAGCGATCCCTATGTATCACCTTTTCTTCGAAAGGGCGACACAAAAAGGGGCATAACTCTGTCAAATGTGACCTTGACCTAGAAATTTTGGCATCAACTCGACCCTGTTGTCATAAGCAATACAATTTGAAAGTTTGATAAGATAATGTTTAGAAATGGCAAAGTTATAGCCAACGTTAAGTTTTCGTGACGGACCGACGGACCGCCGGACCGACAGACAAAGCGATCCCTATGTATCGCCTTTTCTTCGAAAGGGCAACACAAAAAGTATTTCAGTATCATTTTCAAAACTTATTTTCATATCATGTTTTACAAGAACTTCAAAGAGTACATTTTTTTCCAGTATAGATATCTTTGAGAATTGTAATGAAAGTAATTTTGCAAAAATAAGAGGGAAAGAACAAATGCTATTTCTTTTCAATCATTTCAATGCTTCTCTTGGTTTGACAGAATATCACAAAACCGAAGAACCTTGTTCTGGGTGAAACTATGCCATTTACATGTTTTCGGGAACACTTCATACCTGCATGTACCGTAGTTTTGTAATGCTTTGTCTTTGCTTCTCTTCTGCCGTTGGAGCTGTCGGATCTAACGCCACCATTTTCTCATACAAATCTTTCCGTAATGATGTATTCAGAACTTCAGATTCCAGGAATGTTCTACAACGTACACATGTTAAATGAGTGAAACAATCAAACAAGCTATGTTATGCAATTCATCTAACCTTTTCAAAGCACAAGAAATTGATGCAAGCATTTACTTCGCTGCAAGCTTTCAACAACTTCCTGTATAATGAGCATCTGAAACACACAACTTTAAATATTTCCACTGAAATGAAAACTTGTTTAGTCATACTAATTATGGATGTAATGAGTGTTTCAGTCCACAAAACGACTGTCAGGATGAGAATGCACTGTTTGAGATAAAACACTAATGAGATGTTTCAATGTTATAGAAAATTACTGTCACCTATAATTTGTTCTGGAGAGAATGCTGTAAAGCTAACCCTGACACTGCAAGCTGATACAAAAACAACAACAATAAAACAATACTGACCTTGAACCCATTTTCACATCCATTATACTTGGGTCTACAAAATGTTGTAACAAATCTTCTATTTCTATAAAAACTGTGATATCTGTCAAGGAAAATTTTAAAGTAACTTCCATTGATATATAACAATTTACTACCTTTCCGGAAAAAATTTCCTAAACTAGGACTCAATTTAACTATGGAAGGATACACATATGGTTTGCCAATGTGCAAGGCTCTCAAAATTAGTGACTCAATTTATATTCTTTAAACTGCTTACAACTGATGACAGAACAGACAACAATCCTGCTAAAAACAATAAATTTTTGGAAATGATGGATGCTCGCAAAAGCACATGTTGGTGTAGCCCTTGACATAGCCCTTTCAGTAAATAAGGAACAGATGGATTGTGCATGCCTTTTAAAAACTTCTGTTTTACTCAAACTTCATACTAAAGTGAACAAGAAACATATGGTATAATCTTATTATTAACTTTGGCAAATACTGGCTAGATAAAACATTTGATACACCATTAGATGAACTAAATACTATGCAAGATTGCAAAGATGAATGCAAGGTTATTTTACATAGCCAAATACTCTGACGAAGCTCAGAAGCAGAATAAACAGTAAGGCAGACAGAAAGAGTATGTCGACTTTGTGCAGCATACTTATTTTCTGACTGTCATCCTGACAGCTCGGGTAAAATCCAATCTAGGATGGCAATGTGATGGCTCAGGTGATATCAAATCTAATATTATGCAGTATAATAATAATAATAATAATAATAATAATAATAATAACGAATTATAAAACAGAATATTAAAGCAAGATTTAATGACAAATTTCTATCAACTAAAAGTAAAGTAAAAGTAAATAAACTGTAAGAGGAAAGAAATCACATATCAGATATTTTTCTATCCATGCTGTCATAAATTGTTGTCTAGACTAATGCGGGTGAACAAACTCATATTGAAGCAAAAAATGATGTATTTCAAAAAAACAATAAGACCACGTAAGCTTGACAGCTAATTAGCGCATTGTCAGCAACGTACTATCTGATGGAACATGCAATGACAAAGAAGATTTTCCTTGGGTAATACTGCTGTTTCATGTTCAGCAGACATTTAATGAGGCAACTGGTAATAAGAGCTTCAGAATCTTTAGGAACTACTTCTCTATGTCAGGCAATATAGGCTAGATCATTGGACATGAATACAACAGTAAAAAATGTCTCATGAACAATGCATATTTTCACATTAACCTCTTTAATGGCTACAGTCTGTTTTTATAGACCGTTCCAGAAATTAGTACCTACCTAATTACCTCCCTTGCATCCACCATTAAGGGACAGTGCAGACTGAAGCAGTTTTATATTGTGGAACTTAGAAAAAGTCCCATTTTTTTAGCTGTAATGTGAATGTAGCGTTGTATGTTAGAGAAACAGATACATATAAACCACATGAAGCATTTATTATCAGCAAAGATCTATCCCAAGGTTTTTTAACTGAAAAAGTATAATTGTAAATGATTTTTTTGCTGACATTTCAGTCTATTGAACTGTTAAATAAAGGTCTTGTGATATTCTCCAGTAGATTCCTTTTATTCTATCAAAATTTCACGAAAAACTGCTGTATCTATCTTTAAAACATCTGACCAAAAGGGTACAGTTATATAGGTGTCATAATCATTCTTTTTTTTTTTCATATTTCAAGAAATATCATCCACAATAATGTTGAAAATAAGAAGAAAAACAAACATATTATTGTATGATCAATATCTTTACAAACGTGTGGCTTGCAGCTATTACTTTCTTTCTGCATACACAAACTCACATGTTGTACATATCAATACTTTGCAAAAGCAAACTTCCCAAATGCAAGAAATAAAGAATAGAAAAAAGGTGCATATGGCAACAGATGCAAAATTTCCAACAGTCTTGAAAATCTTGCTTGTAAGGAAGAATATATATTCTTAAATTTCATATAACAATTGGGAACAAATAAAGCCAATGTTTTAAAGCCTTCAGGCATTTTCTCAAGAGCAAATTTCATTATTACAGTGTTTTACAGTTACTGATCAAACAAGACCGACAATGACAAGTAATGGTGACTTATCAAAACAAAGACAGTATGTACGTAACCACATTCCTTCACCAAAGGACACCGCTAAAAGACAAAAGTCATTTTGAAAATTAAAGAAGTGCTAAATAATGCATATTTATTGTCCAGTATTCTTTGAAACTGTATCAAAGAATAAACAACTTTTAGTTAAAATAGAGTGAACATGCGTTTGATGAGCAAGATGTTTAATTTTGTCATTTTGTAGGCTTTCACAGTTGTTCTAATAACTGAAATCATAGTTCCAACTTTTGAAAAGGAAAACGGTGCTTTCAATATTATTTGTGTTCTACTCATATTACATGGTTCACACAACTCAAGCTTCCACTTTGAAAAGTCCATAGTGTTTTTTTCACAGTCTTTCATGTGTTAAATAATTCAAATTAATAATATGTTCAAGTCAGGAATAAAACATACAAAATAGTTATAATAATACAATAAAACAATATTTATTATGCAACAAAATTCACACAATATAAGGCAGTATGTCACCTTGAAATGTGCTAAAGTTGTACAGATTTATAATGAACTTAAGCATCATAGTGAGATTTAGCAGTCCTTTAATGGCGGACGGTTATGTGATCTTCATAATGGCGGCGGTCAATTTATCAATTATGGAACGGTCTGTATAAGTACTGAAATAACCTAAGCCAGATATTTTTTAACTTCTCAATTTCTAAATTTTCTTTAAACTTACTTTTTTCATTACAAACACTTCACCGGTCAGTTTTCTTCTTCAATAAAGAACCAATTATGTTATTCTGTTTTTAGTTTATGCTGTTATCATCAACCTTAAACCTTCCAGACTCTTGCTCACATTTCAGGAAACATGAACATCATTCACTTTACAAGATAGTAAAAACACACCCATGTCAGCAACAAACACAAACATGAAAGGATACATTCTAAATTATATTCCACTTCCCTATAGAACATTGGCACAATGTCACGTGCACTGTCTTCCATGAGGGCCTCATATGCTTGGGTCTCATTGTTATCTTTTGTGTAACGTTTCTTCCATATGGTGTTTGGGCCTGCTGGGGCAAATCCACCTGAAATTCATAAAGGCCTATAATTTCACGGGTTGTCCAACATCATGACTGTTTCTATTACAAACCAATGTAGCGAAACTTGAGGTCATCAGTTCTTTATAACAAACTTTAAATTCAAGACATGTATTGCTTCTATTTAGCACACTGACAAATAAATACTAGCTTTGTTTGACTTAGCTAGGTTTTCCAAGATTACAGACTCAAAATGACATGACAAGATACATGACAGGTGTTGATAAGCAGAATACAGCTGTACAGATTTCTCATAACGATTATTCATTATGTCTGTTAGTCATTTTCATTATGAATATAACACTGATGGTCTAACAAAAGAATAAAGATAAACTCAAGCTTTGCATACTGCAACTCTGGAAGAGGTAGATTTTACCTGAATGTAAAACATGCTGTATCTATGTCACAAGTAAATGTTATTAAAACTTCAAGCACATGGCGTCTAAGCTAGAAATATGTAACATGGATGTATAAAAAGCAATGGGAACTGTTATCTGAATTTAAATCACAAATATCAAACAATAGGATTAAATGTGTCCTTAGTCAGCAAAAAGCTGTGTTTTTATCAGACGAAAATTACTAACATCATGTTAGTATAATAATGATAGTAATAAATTATAAAACAGACTATTCAGGCAAGATTTAATGTCAAATTTCTATCAGCATTCGAGATGAATAAGTTCAAAAGAAGCCATGACAAAGCTGCATCTTCGTAAGAGGGTAAATGTTACCTTGATGTCAAGAAGGACTGAGCTCTGGAAATCCTGTTCAACTACATGTTTGCATTTGGTCAATCCTACCTGAATGTCAGCAAGCTGAAGCTCTGTATAAGAAGGTAAAAGTTCCCTGGATATCCAGTACTAGAATGCCCATGGGCAGCATGTTGAGCGCCACCAATGAAAGGCCGCTTATGGGGATGGGACAGTGAAATGAAAACTGTGGGAAGATGATGATGGAAGGACAAGGCAGGCCTAGATGATGTCTCTTTCAGGGAGCATAACAAATGTATCACAGTATTTTTAAATTCTTTCATGCATGGAGAAGTAATGGCCCAAACAAGGTCTATCATCAGCATTTTGGACCTCTGAGCTGTTACTGTGACCTTGAACTCTGAGCTAGGAATCTAGGTCGTGCATGCAACACACCATCTCATCACGGTGAACAAATGTGCCAAGGTATTTTAAAATCCTTCCATGCAGGGAGAAGCTATGGCCCGAACAAGGTCTATCATCAAAATTTTGGACCTTTAACCTGGCACTGTGACCTTGATGTTTGAGCTAGGAACTTGGGTCTTACACGCGACACACCGTCTCATCAAGGAGAACAAAAGTGCCAAGATATTTCAAAATCCTTCCATACACACAAGTTATGGCCTGGACAAGGCAATCTGGATGACGCACGCACGAACGTACATACAACAAACTGCGGTACCAAAGGTGACGACTATGTCGAGCTATCTGCAAGCAGGCTCCATGAAAGTGTATTTAAGATGTAAATATTACCCGAAGGTCCAGTAAGTTCCATATATGTAAAAGGTAAATGTTTAAAAGGTTAAGCCCTGTGACAGAAAAATGTTACCTGGATGTCCAGCAAGGTGTATGTATGTAAGAGGTAAATGTTACCTGGATGTCCAGCAAGGTGTATGTAAGTAAAAGGTAAAACTGTCAATGTTACCTGAATGTCCAGCAAGCCATAAGTATGCAAGAGGTAAAACTGTAAATGTAACCTGAATGTCCAGCAACACTGTAAATGTTACCTGAATTTTCAGCAAGCTGTATGTATGTAAGAGGTAAAACTGTAAGTGCTACCTGAATGTCAAGTAAGCTGTATGTAAGTATGAGGTAAAACTGTAAATGTTACCTGGATGTCCAGCAAGCTGTAAGTATGTAAAAAGTAAGCAATACCTAAATATCTAGTAAGGTGTATGTATGTATGTAAGCGTTAAATTTTACCTGGATGTCCAACAAAGTGTATGTATATAGGAGTTAAATGTTACTTTGAAATCCAGCAAGGTGTATGTATGTAAGAGACAAATGTTACCTGGATGTCCAGTAAGCTGTATGTATGTCTAGCAGGCTGTATGTTTGTAAGAGGTAAATGTTACCTAAAATTCAAGTAATTTTTTTGTGTATGTGAGAGGTAAATGTTTAAAAGGTTTAGCTCTGCCAGAGAAAAATGATATCTGGAGATCTAGCAAGCTGTATGTATGTTAGAAGTAAATGTTACCTGGATGTACAGCAGGCTGTATGTATGCTAAGATCCAAATGTTACCTGGATGTATAGAAGGCTGGATGTATGTAAGAAGTAAATGTTACCTGAATCACCAGCAGGCTGTATGTATGTAAGATGCAAATGTTACCTGGATGTCTAGCAGGCTGGATGTACAGTCCAACCTGCCTTTGCGGTCACCTTGTATCGGCGGTCACCTTGTGTAAGCGGCCAATTCATGACGCTCCCGAAGAAATTTGTTCTTTATTTTAACTTAATTCAGCGGTCACCTGATGTCTGCGGCCAACGGCCAGTCTAAATGCCTCCAAAAACCAGTTTTTGCTCTTTGTTAAACGGTCACTGTAAAATTTGAAATTCGTGAAAATCGAAAGCGGAAATTACATCGCGGTACAATTAACAAAATGTCTATTGACACGTCCGATGACAATACACGCGGCTTCTTTTGATTGATATCGACTGCTACTCGGGTACTGAGAAACTGTTACAAACATTGAAAATTAGCGCTATCTGAACCAATTAGTGAAAGATGAAAGCAGAATGTTTGAAAAAAGTGTGAATTTGCCGGGAATAGATTAAAGTCTTGTTTTAATTAATTTTGGTTTGATTGCTTTTAATTATTGAAGATTACGTTTGCTGCGATATTTTAATTGACTTTAATTGTTAATCACTTCATATTCTGTATTTAATGTGCTCGAATTGTCCATGGTATGTAGACATCTAATGTAGCTTGAGCGTAGTCTACATGATATATAAGTACATCATTACTTGTAAATTTGTTTTATGTGCTGCCAATTCTTAAATGTGCTGAAACATTTTAATCATTTGTTATTTCATGCAAGTACATTTGATAAAACATGTATGTAGTTCTTGGCTATTAAAATAAGTAAAATGTTACCTTCATTGTATATCTTTTATTATTTTGTGCATATAGTGTTGGGCATTTACATTTCCAAAATATTTCTCATTTTCATTTGACCCTCCATTAAGTGGTCACCTGGCTTAAGCAGCCAATTTGACTGTTTCCCTTGGCTGGCTGCTTAAGACAGGTTGGACTGTATGTAAGAAGTAAATGTTACCTGGATTTCCAGCAGGCTAGATGTATGTAAGAAGTAAATGTTACCTGGATGTCCAGCAGGCTGTATGTATATAAGAAGTAAATGTTACCTGAATGTCCAGCAGGCTGTATGTATGTAAGAAGTTAATGTTACCTGGATGTCCAGCAAGCTGTATGTATGTAAGAAGTAAATGTTACCTGGATGTCCAGCAAGCTGTATGTATGTCTAGCAGGCTGTATGTATGTAAGAGGGTAATGTTAGCTAAAATTCAAGTAAAATTTTTTTCGTATGTGAGAGGTTAATGTTTAAAAGGTTTAGCTATGCCAGAGGAAAATGAAACTTGGAGATCTAGCAAGCTGTATGTATGTTAAAAGTAAATGTTACCTGGATTTCCAGCAGGCTGTATGTATGTAAGATGCAAATGTTACCTGGAAGTCTAATAGGCTGGATGTATGTACGAAGTAAATGTTACCTGGATGTCCAGCAAGCTGTATGTATGTTAAAAGTAAATGTTACCTTAATGTCCAGCAAGATGTATGTATGTTAAAAGTAAATGTTACCTGGATGTCCAGCAGGCTGTATGTATGTGGGATGCAAATGTTACCTGGAAGTCTAGCAGGCTGGATGTATGTACGAAGTAAATGTTACCTGGATGTCCTGCAAGCTGTATGTATGTAAGAAGTAAATGTTACCTGGATGTCCAGCAAGCTGTATGTATGTAAGAAGTAAATGTTACCTGGATGTCCAGCAAGCTGTATGTATGTCTAGCAGGCTGTATGTATGTACGAAGTAAATGTTACCTGGATGTCCAGCAAGCTGTATGTATGTTAAAAGTAAATGTTACCTGGATGTCCAGCAAGATGTATGTATGTTAAAAGTAAATGTTACCTGGATGTCCAGCAGGCTGTATGTATGTAAGATGCAAATGTTACCTGGAAGTCTAGCAGGCTGGATGTATGTACGAAGTAAATGTTACCTGTATGTCCTGCAAGCTGTATGTATGTAAGAAGTAAATGTTACCTGGATGTCCAGCAAGCTGTATGTATGTAAGAAGTAAATGTTACCTGGATGTCCAGCAAGCTGTATGTATGTAAGAAGTTAATGTTACCTGGATGTCCAGCAAGCTGTATGTATGTAAGAAGTTAATGTTACCTGGATGTCCAGCAAGCTGTATCCAGGTGTTCTTCCTGTTCTTCAGTATTGCATCACTAGCAGGAGCTGTTAGATCTAAGGCAGTCTGGAAAAATCAAGGGAAAACTGTCTTAACTGAGTCATAATTGTTAAATATATCTGTTGAATTTTTGCAAGTCCTGAACAAGATATTCTCCTAAGAAGATCAAGATATCAGGTCACAGTCCCACCTGCAAACATTCAAAACAACCTTCATCTAGGTTACACTTTTTGTATTTTTCAAGGTTTTCATTAGTCTGGTTTTGTTTCTCCTTTTAATTTATACCAAATGCAACGATGAAACAAATTAGATTTTTTTATCTCTATGAAGTTTGTGTTGAAGAGACCTTTCACTGTCACATTAACAAACTGCCCATCTACAAGAATAAATAACTATGAATAATGCACATTAAAGTTATAATACATCCATTTAATAAAAATATAACATTTTCAACAGTTTATGCCAATATTCACACCAGGATGTCAGCAGACAAGAAAACACCTACTTTTTTTTACTTTAACCTCTCCACCATTGCTCGGATTTAGTCAGAAGAAACTTATTTGCATACATAAGTTATTTTTAGAAACAACATTTCATTTACAGGACCTGATAAATTTGGTATCTTAAGTATTCTTGACAGATTTTACTTATTTATCTGTAATTTTTACAGCTTTTTCTTAGCATTGTAAGGTTTCGAAACTTTCTACAACGGTTACCATGCTTCCAACTACTTTTTGGTCTATCTATCTTTTCTGAATTAATTTAAGTTTTGAATGATCCTATATTGTTGTCTACGTCACATAATCAAAACTGATAATGTGACATTGACAACTCAATTTAAAGATACTGGCATCCACAAAAAATAACCATACAGATAGGGTGCTGATAATGTTTTGTTTTTTTCAGATGATTATGGCCAGTATTATAACTTTAATGTTTCATAACCCCTTCAAAGTATTACAAAGAAATGGTCAGATATACTTTAGCCACTGCTTAACATAACCACGAACTTGGAAATATGCATAGACAGAAAATGCAAACAAACAGGTTTTATTGATAATCATTGCCAAATAACTGTACTTTACTAAAAATATCTTTAAATAGGCAGTCAAATCTGATTTGCATATTTTCCTAGGCCCATTGAATCAACAAATATGAAGTCTGTCTCTACATAAATCTGTCAAGGCAGCACTTGATTTATCATTGAGAGAAGTGTAAAATAGATAAATGAAATGTAAAACAAAATTGGTGATATCATGAATAAGAACTGGAGGGATTTTGCCTTTATTGGAAAAATAGCATTATAATTTATCAACTGGGAACAATATAATAAACAAGAGCTGTCATAGGACAGCGCTCGACTATTCTCAGTACTTGACACTGAAGGGTTATAAAACCTTACAAACTCAAAATTCACACAAAATCCTTGACAAAGTTACCTCCTCTTGTGGCAGTCTAAAGCCATGATGATAAAAAAATGTTTTAAGTTAATCTGCAAGGGAAATGTGACTAGTGCTACCTTGCCAAAAACTTTAACCAAATTTCGAAGTCAAAAAGGTGCCATAATTCACACAAAATGATGGACACAGTTACTTGCTCTTGTGACTAGACTAAGATCTTGAGGTTAAACAAGTATTGTATGTTTCAGGTCTAAATCTGTAAGGGAAATGTGACTAGTGCTACCTTGCCGAAAAACTTTAACCAAATTTCTTAGTCGAAAAGGGGCCACAATTCACACAAAATGATTGACACAGTTACCTCCTCTTGTTAGCAGAGTAAGCTCTTGATGGTAAACAAGTATTGTGAGTTTCAGGGCTATATCTGCAAGGTAAAGGTAAGTAGTGCTATCTTGCCAAAAACTTCAACCAAATTTCTAAGTCAAAAAGGGGCCATAATTCACACATAATGCTGGACACAGTAACCCTCTCTTGTGAGCAGAGTAAGCTCTTGATGGTAAACAAGTATTGTGAGTTTCAGGGCTATATCTGTAAGGGAAAGGTGACTAGTACTACCTTGCCAAAAACTTTAACCCAATTTCTAAGTCGATAAGGGGCCATAATTCACACAAAATGTTTGACACAGTTATCTCCTCTTGTGAGCAGACTAAGCTCTTGATGGTTAACAAGAATTGTAAGTTTCAGGGCTATACCTGCATGGGGTACGTGACAATGCTAAACCATAAAAAAATTAAGGTTATTGTTATTTTTGGTGCAACAACCAGAACACCAGAGAAAGCTCTCTTCAATTCAGCTATTATAAAGATGAAATCTGCTTTCTATAAAGGAACAAAGAGGGTGCTTGGATGTTAATTTAAGGTAATATAAAAGTTACAAGAAATTACATAGCCAACAATATTACAGATATGGTATTTCAAGTAAGTTTTGGCAAAATGTAACAGTAATATATATCTATGCCAGCAATTTTTGGTCAGGAACAAAATACACATGAACCCTGATATATCTCTTGAAATAAAGGCAAAAATCCTAGGAAATTAAGATACATAATACATAATCATGGATTTTCCTTCAAATTATGCTATCCCATGCTAACTAGAGTCCTTTTTCTTATACAGTCTAGTATAAATTTATATCAAAGGTTTTTTTGTTTGTTTTCAAAGACCTATTTTAGTTTGAAGACACTGACCACTCTCCAAATGTCTGTGGGTAGAACCCCAAACATAGCTTGTCCACAATACCATTAGTAATGAAACATTTATTTACCTTCTTTCCTTTCCTTCTATGAATACCACGAAAACAATTCCACATTCCTGTATCAAGTCCATTTATTCCCATATTTGTGTAAAAATGTCAAACATTAATGTAAATAAGCTCTCCATACATTCGCTGTTTATTTCTGTGTAACCATTAACACCTACCTAATAGTGTGGTTTATAAGATTGCTACAAATTACATCACTTAAACATACTAAATTCAGAAACAAAATTCTGGAAATACTTTACTGCTGATAAAAAATTTCATACCAGGTTTTGGTCAGACAATACCTAGAGTTTATAAGGTATATGCTTTGGAGTTTAAAGCTGAACAATTTAAGTTTGAGCTGCCATCTGTCAAGCTAAATGTTAAGGTTTGTGCTCACTCATTTATAAGTTATATGCTTGAAGTTTAAAGCTGAACAATTCATGTTAGAGCTGCCATCTGTCAAGCTAAATGTTAAGGTTTGTGCTCACTCATTTATAAGTTATATGCTTGGAGTTTAAAGCTGAACAATTCAAGTTTGAGCTGCCATCTGTCAAGCTAAATGTTAAGGTTTGAGCTCACTCATTTATAAGTTATATGCTTGGAGTTTAAAGCTGAACAATTCAAGTCTGAGCTGCCATCTGTCAAGCTAAATGTTAAGGTTTGTGCTCACTCATTTATAAGTTATATGCTTTGGAGTTTAAAGCTGAACAATTCAAGTTTGAGCTGCCATCTGTCAAGCTAAATGTTAAGGTTTGTGCTCACTCATTTATAAGTTATATGCTTGGAGTTTCTAGCTGAACAATTTAAGTTTGAGCTGCCATCTGTCAAGCTAAATGTTAAGGTTTGTGCTCACTCATTTATAAGTTATATGCTTGGAGTTTAAAGCTGAACAATTCAAGTTTGAGCTGCCATCTGTCAAGCTAAATGTTAAGGTTTGAGCTCACTTATTTATAAATTATATGCTTGGAGTTTAAAGTTGAACAATTCAAGTTTGAGCTGCCATCTGTCAATTGAGCTGCCATCTGTCAAGCTAAATGTTAAGGTTTGTGCTCACTCATTTATAAGTTATATGCTTGGAGTTTAAAGCTGAACAATTTAAGTTTGAGCTGCCATCTGTCAAGCTAAATGTTAAGGTTTGAGCTCACTCATTTATAAGTTATATGCTTGGAGTTTAAAGCTGAACAATTCAAGTTTGAGCTGCCATCTGTCAAGCTTAATGTTAAGGTTTGAGCTCACTCATTTATAAGTTATATGCTTGGAGTTTAAAGCTGAACAATTCAAGTTTGAGCTGCCATCTGTCAAGCTAAATGTTAAGGTTTGAGCTCACTCATTTATAAGTTATATGCTTGGAGTTTAAAGCTGAACAATTCAAGTTTGAGCTGCCATCTGTCAAGCTAAATGTTAAGGTTTGAGCTCACTCATCTATAAGTTATATGCTTGAAGTTTAAAGCTGAACAATTCAAGTTTGAGCTGCCATCTGTCAAGCTAAATGTTAAGGTTTGTGCTCACTCATTTATAAGTTATATGCTTGGAGTTTAAAGCTGAACAATTCAAGTTTGAGCTGCCATCTGTCAAGCTAAATGTTAAGGTTTGAGCTCACTCATTTATAAGTTATATCCTTGGAGTTTACAGATGAACAATTCATGTTTGAGCTGCCATCTGTCAAGCTAAATGTTAAGGTTTGAGCTCCCAGCTCACTCAATTCTGAACATGGTAATCTAGTTTTATTCATCAACTTGAATCTGATCACCAACCACTAACTGTAACACTAACCTACATGTACTCTGGCAGTACTGAGCAAGTGGCTCCGTAATGGTCAAAAAGTTCACAAATTTTATATGACAGACTACACAGGAAAAATTGAACATGGATATCAGTGAAATGAAATGAACTGGAATTCAGAACACACACACAAAAAAAAAAATTTCTTGTCCTCTTCAAATGCAAAGCTAAAGCAAAATACTGATAGCCCACGAAAAAGCCTTTTTTTGTATCAAATTTCTTGATGACCATTACCATGGCAACAGTTTTTGGAGACAGTTCTATCTTTCGTAATCTAATATCTGAGAGTGAAAAGACCTGAAAATGTAAAATTTGACCACAATGTCAATACTCTCACGAGGCAGTCCATATTTATTTATGATTTCATGTGAACATATAGCTGTTTAACGGCAGTGACTTAAATACTCCTGCGAGTGATATTAATTCTGATGAATAAATTCTATGTTTACTCATAAATTATTCAGGCAAAAATATTATGCATCTCATAAAGTTGTATGTTCGTGATATAATTATGCGATATATTATATTTTTTTTCTTTAAACTTATACCTATTTAATACAGATCAAAGATAAAAAATTGCATCCTTTAATTATGCTAGATATCTATGAAAATTTTGCCAACATCTGTGAATTTTCACATATTTTCCATTCAGGAATTTCATCTACTCAGTAAGCCTGAATACAATATAAAAATAGAAGATATCAACATTAACTGAGACAAAAATAACCCACACACAATTAAAACAATAGTCAATAATTTATCTTCCCTTTCAATTGTTTAACAATAATGTACTAAGACTATTCTGTATCGAACAAGATCACTTGATAATAGTGTCGTGACTTTTAAGATTAAAAGATCTCTAGACATATACTTCAGTCAACAGATGGTATTAAGAAACTAAACAGGAGACAATTTCATTTGTTAGGTGTCTGGTAACTTTTACACTTACGTAATTTAATTCATAGAGAGTGTAATTTAATCTTAAACAGCAAACTTATTCAAATATCATATAACCTTACTATGGTAAAATTACAATCACTTTTTATACTCATATCCTTATCATTTACATCACAAGCATCATTTTTACCCTAAAACATTTAGTCATCTATTTCTCACTCTGATCAAGTCGGTGCATACTTTAAGGACAATTTACTTCATTAAATCCTGGCAATATAACATTCTCTATTTCTAGTCCTATTCCTGAAGAACTGCACTATTCAATTTTACTTTATCAGAAAAGATCCTCATATTTTAGTAGGTGAATTATTATTATGTATAAAGTAGCACAAACAGCTTAAAGTCTACATTTTACACCACATTACATTAGTAAAACAACCACTCCTGTCACACTGATCTGGTTTAATTATATCATGCACTGTAATATATCTGCATGTCATTATCTGTACTGGATAATGGTATCACTGGCCACTTGACAACAATACATTGTAATAACAGTGGATAGTTCATCCTGATTAAGTCATTTGTCTTGCCAGACTTCACGACACAGCTATTTTCATAAGCATGTGCCAACAACGTCTCCTATATTTATCTACTCAAAGTAGATAAGAACATTATCTGTATGAAATAACCTCAAATTATTTGCTTTAACGATTCATATAGGAACTTTTATTTATCTACTGTATATGACCTTGTCCATGGTAATTTTATTCGCCCTTCTCCAACAATATGCTTAAAGACAGGTTCTTAAACAGAAGTACCTCCAGATATGGCAAAAACATGGCACCCAGTCTCAGTTTCAAACTTTATCAAGATTCCACACAGAAGTGATCATTGTACTTTGTGTTAAGACAGGAGGGCCATCAAGGACCTAAATTGCTCACCTCAGCATAACTGTTGCAATGTATTGTATTATCAAAACTATATGGGAGTCTGTACAAGCCAGGGCTAAAAGTAATAAAAATTCTTCAATATTGTTACTTCAAACATGCATGCTTTTAATGCTTTTTATTGGCATTTCTTTGACAAGATTTGTAATCAGTCATGTGTACAATTGAGAATATGTTCTCTCATAGCAGACCTTCTTCCAAAGTCCTCCATGGTCAGCATGCAACTTTCAGTGGTCAGTGTGCCATTGTGAAAATTTTGAAAGGTGTGATTTCTATAAAAAGTACCTTTTTTCACATTTTAGTCTTGTGATTTCTATGTAGCATCTTGATTGATGCATCATTCACTGGGAACTACTGACATCCCAGGGGTTCTTCTTGTGATTTGTATGTAGCATCTTGATTGATGCATCATTCACTGGGAACTACTGACATCCCAGGGGTTCTTCTTGTGATTTGTATGTAGCATCTTGATTGATGCATCATTCACTGGGAACTACTGACATCCCAGGGGTTCTTCTTGTGATTTCTATGTAGCATCTTGATTGATGCATCATTCATTGGGAACTACTGACATCCCAGGGGTTCTTCTTGTGATTTCTATGTAGCATCTTGATTGATGCATCATTCATTGGGAACTACTGACATCCCAGGGGTTCTTCTTGTGTTTTTCAAGAATTCAATGACACATGTGTGTCTGGAATTTACTCTAATGGAGTGTCTTTTTAGCACTGCAAAACAATTTTATTTGATGTACTTTTTATATATGTTAACAGACTATACAAGAATGTGGTGTATGTATTTTTGTGGTAAGTATATTATGGGATAGGTTTTTTAAGAAGAAAATACATGAATGGGTCTTGGTGAATATATTCTGAGGTATGTTTATAAGCAAAAAAAAAATAACTGGCTATACTTTTATTTTTTTAATTCTTAAGGCAAAAAACCAGTTTTCTGGGTGACACCCATGAACAACCAGATCAGTAAAGAGCTGCATTCGATTAAATGTAAGAACAATTTTATGTTTAAAACTAGAGCTATCACTAAATGTGATTAATATCCCAATAACACCGCTACAGAACAGAGGAAGTATCAATTTAGTAACAGAATACTTTGTAAAAAAAATTAAAAAGAGTTATGGTTGTGGGCAATTAAAGATAGTTGTGGTTCTTGTACATTGCATTTCCTCTCATTGCGCTTGACCTTTGTATGAAGTTGCATTGAATTAAAAAAAAATAGTCTTCAAGTTATTCTCCAAACAAGGAAAACTAACAAAGGGCAATAACTGTGCAAACAGTGAAGACAGAGTTATAGCTCTTGTACACTGCACATCCGCTCAATGTGCTTGACCATTGTATGAAGTTGCATTGAATTCCAACCACAAGTTTCTAAATTATATTCTGGAAGAGGAAATCCAAGGAAGGGCAATAACTCTGCAAATAGTGAAGATGGAGTTATAGCTCTTATACAATGCACTTTCTCTCATTGTGCTTGATCATTGAAGTTGCATTGAATTCCAACCAGTAGTTTTCAAGTTATGCTCCAAATAAAGAAAACAAACTAAGGGTAATAACCAGGGTTCCCGCTGTCGCTCGCCAATTGCGCCAAATGCGCCAAAATACTAATTCTGGCCCATAAAATCTTCCATTGGCGAATTTTACTGGCGCCAACAACAACTAGTACGATTAAAAATCAATAAGCGGCCAACAAAAATTACATAAGCGGCCCGGACGTTTAGTACAAGGTCACGCGTGACTAGTTTGTTTATCAAACTTTATGACACTTTGAGAACGTGTTGAGATGCAACTTACAATCGGTTAATTGGATTAATTTGCCATCTTTAATCGTCCGAAAATAAGATAATTAACCATGTGTGGTCAGTAAGTGTTTGTAGCAAATTACAGTGATGAAAAGACAAATCGTCGGTGATGTTTGCAGGTGTCGTTTTCATGTATGGAAGATTAAATAAGTGTAAAAATAAATGGTACATGCTCAATCTTATAAAGATATTGTTCATATTTTCAAGTTATGTATTTTTTAAAAATGACATGCAAATGTGCTTATTTATTTTTTAATAAACAGTTGTAACAAATTGTCAACTGTTAATAAACAGTTGTAATAAACATATAAATAATGTTTGTTGTCACAATGATACTACTTCTGTAATATCTTAACAGAGAAAGGCATGTCTCATTACAAAATCACTGGCTCCAACTTTTGAGCCATTGGCACTAACTTTTTCTGAGTGGCAAATCTGCTGGCGCTAACTAAAATTGACCCAGAGGAAACCCTGATAACTCTACTAATAGAGAAGATGGAGTTATGATTCTTGGACACTGCACTTCCTCTCACTGTGCTTGACCATTGTATGAAGTTGCAATGAATTCCAACCAGTAGTTTTCAAGTTATCCTCCATACAAAGGAAAACCAACAAAGGGCAATAACTCTGCAAATAGTGAACATGGAGTTATGATTCTTGAAGACTGCGTTTCCTCTTATTGTGCTTGATCTGTGTATGAAGTTGCACTGAATTCCAACCAGTAGTTTTCAAGCTTTGCTCCAAATAAAGAGAACCAATAAAGGGCAATAACTCTGCAAATAGAGAATTACGAGTTATTATTCTTGAACACTGCACTTCCTCTTATTGTGCTTGACCATTGTATGATGTTGCATTGAATTCCAACCAGTAGTTTTCAAGTTATGCTCAATACAAAGGAACACCAACAAAGGGCAATAACTCTGAAAATAGTGAACATGGAGTTATGATTCTTGGACACTGCACTTTCTCTCATTGTGCTTGACCATTGTATGAAGTTGCACTGAATTCCTACCAGTAGTTTTCAAGTAATGCTCCGGACAAGGAAAACCAATAAAGGGCAATAACTCTGAAAATAGTGAAGATGGAGTTATAATTCTTGGACACTGCACTTCCTCTCATTGTGCTTGACCATTGTATGAAGTTGCACTGAATTCCTACCAGTAGTTTTCAAGTAATGCTCCGAACAAGGAAAACCAATAAAGGGCAATAACTCTGACAATAGTGAAGATGGAGTTATGATTCTTTGACACTGCACTTCCTCTAATTGTGCTTGACCATTGTATGCAGTTGCATTGAATTCCAACCAGTAGTTTTCAAGTTATGCTCCGGACAAGGTAAACCCCGACCGACCGCCCTACCGACCGACCAACCAACCACCGGGTGACTCCTATATACCCCCCAAACTTCATTTTGGGGGTATAATTAAACAGTTTTTGTATTTTTCTGTGTCTATTTTAATTTTTCTATTTTCAAAAGAAAATACGATGACTATTTTGTACATTTTACTGATTTTCGCAGATATGTCAACTTAATATGCCCATATATAGTTGCATCAGTGACATACAGCAAAACTATGCAGTTTTTTTAACAAGTCAGCAAATTCATTTTTTTTAATAAGTATATAGGTAAAAGACAGGACAAGGCAACGATCCACTTAAAATATCTGAAGTTTCTGAGATGACAATTTAAAGAGTTTGTCATTTTGATAATTAAGTCGTATAAAAAGTCTGACTTCCTGGGTGGAGCCAAAATACCCCCAGGGAAAAAGTTTTAAAAATATTGGTAAAGGTTCACAACACAATGCTACATTTCAAATTTTCTGACAACATTTTTTTAAAGAGTTTGACTATATGAGTGTTAGTTCTTACGAACAAGGAAGTCCATAACATAAAGATGCAATACATCTTAAAATACACCACCCAGAGTGGCAGTCGAACTCTGATCTTAGCACATGTGCCACTGTGCCAAAGAATCGATTCCCTAATGCAGTGGCCAGAGTTTGTATTTACACAATTATAGGAGGGTATGCACTATACCATAACACATCCCCTCTTGAGAAAGTCATCATTTATGATGATGAATGTTGTTTATTATGAGATCAGAAGATCAGGCAGAAATCTTAGAAGATTCTTTTTTTTTAATTTCATTTTTATAACTAAGTCCAGGAGAGGTTATCCCTGAGGAGCTCCCATATTAAGAACAAGAAAGTCAGTAACAGAAAGATGTAATACATCTTAGAATACATCAGCCAGAGCATGTTTCGAACTCCGATCTTAGTGCATCAAAGGCCAACACTCTAACCACTGTGGAAAAGAAGCAATTCTCCGATGCAGTTGTCAGAGGTCACAGGTATTAATACAATTATAGGAAGACCATAATACTGTAAAACACATGACTCCCATGGTGGAGCCAAAAATAACCCCAGAGGCAATGTTTGAACAAACCTGATAGAGGTCCACTGTGTAATAAATGTTTCATGCTAAATTTCAGAACTCTAGGCCTTGTGATTTTCAAAAAAGAAGAGATTTAAAGATTGTCCTACATATTTCTATACAAATCATGTGGCCCCTGGGTAATCATACAGCAGATGCTTCATGCTAAAGACAAAAGGTACTTTTCAAATGAACAAAACTAACACCATTAACACCACATACACCACTAACACCACATACACTGGTATAATAGACAGGGCCAAAAAAATTCAGTCACTGCCCAAACATTAATCTGCTTAAACAATAATTTCTGAAAATAAGTAAAATACGGCAGATGGGCTTTACTTCACTGTGAATCAAAGACGACAGTTTTCAGACCTGGGGCTCACTATCAAACAACACAAGGGAACACGCAAGACTCACCAGTGCCAGCATACTAGCAAATGCTGCAATATCCATTTTGGAGACAGTTTCATGATGCTCCTGCCTTGCTTCATTTCTATTTTTATGTTTCCTTTTCTTAACTGAACATCTACGGCAAATTTCTTTGTCCTCTACTTCTGGTACTACAGAAATTGTTTTTAAAACATCAGAGCCTGGCTCATTACAAGATACACACATCTTATATCCCACCATATTTGGAAATTTTGTGTACCTTCTGCCTTCAGCAAAAGAAACAGTACGGAAACTGTGACTTCTTTTGACCCCTGACCTCTGTAAATGATAGGTCACAGCTGATGACTCATCATCACTCGAGAGTGGATCAGAGATGACAGAAATTGAAATTTTCAGATTCTGTGTAGCTGACTTTCTGCTTACTTGCCTTTTCAATGTTAAAGTCTCAATATATTCCTCTGAATTACTGTTTCTTGGTGAGCTATGGAAACAACCCATTTTTAACTTTGAAATTAGACAGTCATTATAAATTTTAATAATCTACAAAATGAAATGTCCTGCAAAATAAGTCCTCAATCAATTTAGATATTTTGTTCTTAACAACATGTAAGTACATGTATGGCACACCATGTTCCTACAGAAGAATAATTTCATTTCCCTTGCAGTGGCATGAATAATCCTAAGAAAAATAGTGTGAAATATGTATGCATCTAATGTCATTAACGGTAATTATTCCTAGTCACTTGTTTCCAACAAAATCTGCATTTTAAAAAAGATTCAAATTATCAACACTGACATCTTAGCTGTTGACGGAGTAAATTTCAAATAAACCACAAAATCTACATTTCTCAATCAAATATACTGAGTCCTCAAGATATCCTTACATCCTCAGAGCCATATATATTTCATGTCACATCTCACTATAATACTGAAGCAGATTTTTCCTATAACTGGAACTGGGCAGAAACTATTAAGTTGTCATAGTAACTGATACAAAATACATAAACAACACACCTGAGATCAGATAATAAAAGACAAGAATGTCCTAATGGGCAAGAGCTGTTCACCTGATTGTCAACAGAGATGGCACAGTCATTTTTAGTCATATCAACAGGAATTAAGTGAAGAAAGATGATAAATGTTGAAACAACAACAACAAGTCTACCAGATACTAGTTTTTGTTAGACACAAAACAACTGGTACTATACTGGCAACTTTTATCACAAATGGTCAATATTCAACTGAACTAATATTTAGGGAAGACATAAACCTTATGAGTTTAAATATTCTCTGTCTGTTGAGAATCTGATGTACTGATACATCAAAGTCTTACAAGCAACATTGTTCAGGGAGATATTAAAAAGCGATAAAAGTTTCTTTATTAAAACTATTGTTCTAACTCAGTTTCATTTTGAACAAACTAAGAAAACCAATGAATAGTTTCTGTTGTAACTTAAAGCCTCAGATTGAAAAATTTATGAGATTTAATAAGACAATTATTTTAAACATGACTCATAAAGATTCTTCCAACAACACAAAAGCTGCCTTAAATTTACAAAATGTTTGATCAAGAGTTCCAAAACATTACCTGAGTACAGGTGAACTAACAAAACCATAGAAGGTTACATTTGTAGATGATTTATATTTTCCTCTGCAATGTTGCTAAGTAATATAACTGCTTATTTCTTGAGATTGATTTTCCCAATGTGGAAGTATACAATGTAACAGTCATTTTGTAATTATTTTATTTATCCTTCAGACAGTCTCTCTCATTTCCTACAGTTACAGCAGAATACATTTGTATAGTTAGTTTCAGAGGGTATGAAAAACTTGAGTCTATTACATCATATTCTAAAGTCTAGAAATTCTGGATCTGTTTAGAATAATAACATGAGCACTGTATCATGGTTTATAAGAGGGTAAAGATTCTGTTTAACTGGTATGTATCGTCCTTTCAACATTAATATTATTCCTACTTTTCTTCAACTTTGTAATGTTACAACACTGACAAACATTTCAGATAACTAATGCTGGAATTCAGTGACAGAATTTTGCTGTAGAAAAAAAAAGCTTTGATATACATGTATTATGCAATCTTAGGCATATTTATACTCTGCAAACAATATGTGGCACACTACAAACAGTCATTTAAGCTAATGAGTGATTAATTTCATAGTATTCAATGTATTACAAGTTACAACCATGTTTCACTGATAAGCACTGTTTAGATATTTATACACACAATGCCTGTCAGATCAATGTGAAGTGGCAGACATAAAAAATGCACTAACTTTGATCCATAAATTTCATTTAGTCTTTTTTGTTTTTTTTATAATTAAAAACAGGCATATGTTTAAAAAAAAGTGCAGAATAAACAGTACAAAACTACCAAGGGGAATCCTCTTTAAACAATGGTCACTTTGGCATTTAACTTCCCTTGCTGATGCCAAGTATTAATCAAAATTTAACATTTTCTCCTGTTTTATAAAACATTACTTGTTACTGTAAGCTAAAAACTGCTATCTCTCTATATTTTTTACTTCTTCCCTATCTGTGTATATAGTCACATATCTTACACTTTGAGAAATGGCTTAATTATTACTCTGACAGCTTGCATGAACACAAAGTAAGTTAAGTATCATAAAAATGTTGGCCAGCTAACGACAACTTGTCAATATAATTAACAATAAATACCAGAGTATAACATGTTCATAATCACTCTTCTTAATGAAGGTGACTCAAGCTACTAAAGTCTTTTTATGCTCCCCAAAGGGAGAGCATATAATCGCCGCTTTGTCCGTCCGTATGTCTGTCCGTCTGCATTTTCTTGTCCGGGCTACTAAAGAAGTATCAACAAGAAACTTTGTAGGCAGATAGATCTTATTGAGTAGAAGTGCAGTGCTTAAGAACCATAACTCTGCATTGCCTAATTTTTGAGTTATTGCCCTTTGTTCATTTTTACACTTTGAACTTTGTCCAGGACATAACTCTGAAACTACAAGAGGTATCAACAAGAAACTTTGTAGGTAGATTGTCCATCCGTATGTCCATCTGTATGTCTGTCCATCCGTCTGCATTTTCTTGTCCAGGACATAACTCTGAAACTACAAGAAGTATCAACAAGAAACTTTGTAGGTAGATAGATCTTATTGAGTAGAAGTGCCGTGCATAACTCTGTATTGCCTAATTTTTGAGTTATTGCCCTATGTTCATTTTTACACTTTGAACTTAGTCCGGGACATAACTCTGAAACTACAAGTGGTATCAAAAACCTCTGATTTACCTGTCACCAGCCTACTTCAGTGACTATGACACTGTCTGGATAGGACTGCCACTGTCTGAGTTGATAGAAAAATAAAGAATAAAATGGTTACTGTCTTACATTCTTCATTGCATATTTAAACAGTTTTAACCTTTTTCAGCAACTACCAATAACATAATATCTTTATGCTGAATTTGGTAAAGAGTTTATGGACACACTATTCTGTGTCCAAAACCTATTCTTGTATCTATTTGTACATGTAGAACATTCTACAGACATACTTCTTCCTCTACAGTCGATATACTAGCTGTTGAAATAGTTGATACTATTCCAATAAAACTTTCAATGTCACTGACAGCCACCTTTTCTAGGTCTATAATAAAGGAGTGAACAAATAGCATCCTATCTCAGTTTTTATTCAACTCAATACACATTACCACAACAGAAATTCTATTCTACCACTATAACTTCAATTATATCAAATGATTTCTTCTTAGAACAGTACTACTTTCTCAATTTGTTTGATTGCTTTCTAGACCATGATCTAGATGATGATACACAAAGATGTCATGCAAAACTATCAGGAACACTTACATAATCTGAAGAGGAGGATTTAGGAGGGAAATCGTCAATAAGTACTTTACTCATTCTACTACTGTTGCCATTGTCGTAAGAACCCTGTCTCGGACAGCGTTTCTGAAAAAGACAAAATTGAGGATGCTCTCATTTAAGTTTCAACACAGCATATCACATTAAAATACCACTTTTAGCTAAAGACAGCCAATCTTATTTCATTAGATACTAAATGTGTTCACTTCCCTGATTTCTGGAGAGTAACAATCATAAACAACAGGGCCATGATGGCCCTGGATCGCTCATCTGAGTACATTGGCTGAGGGCCTGCTGTTAAGCAAACATCAGATGCAACATTACATTTTCTAATTGAAGATTTTCAAAGATCTCATATTTTATACAAATAAAACCCATGGGGGAGAGGCTATGTCGAGATAGCAGCTTGTTAGCAGATGAAGCAAACTATTGATGAAAACCTATTTTTAGCTCATTTGAACAATGGAGCGGAAGCTTTTTAGCAATTTTAATAGAGGTCTATGTAAGGAACATTTCTGTGAAATTTGTTAGAAAATCACTTTGCCGTTTTGATGAAGATATTGTTTCATTTTTTTTCTATTTTTAGCTTTTGCAACCCTTATGTACAAAGTGGAACAGTTTGAGCAATTTTAGAAAAGGGCAATATAAGGAACACTTCTGTAAAATTTGGCTTAAAATGTCCACATGGTTTTGGAGATGTCTTTTGAAGCCAAATATTGATGAAAATTTATTTTTAGCTCTGGCTGTCATTTTGTTCAATGAAACGGAACAATCAGAGCAATTTTAATTGAGGGCTATGTAAGGAACATTTCTGTAAAAATTGGTGGAAAATTACCTTGCTGTGAAGGAGGAGTTTTTCTATCTTTAGCTTTTGCAGCTCTTATGTGCAATGGAGCAGAATGGTTTGAGCAATTTTAGAAAAGGGCAATATAAGGAACATTTCTATCAAGTTTGGTTAAAAATAGCCTTGTGGTTTAAGAGATGTCGTTTAAGGTAAAATGCTGATGATGGATACAGGGTGAGCTAAAAACAATTTCATTCTCTTTTTCCAAAAGCACGATGGATATTGTCTCAGTCCCCTCAGCATTTTTTGCAATATTGCAAATCTGTCCAATAGTAAACAAATGTCTGATGCACTAATGCTTTCTTTTTTATTTCTTCTTCAATAAATATATATTATTTTGCATAAATACTGATTTTAAAATAAGTTTTCTATCATAACTAGTCAGACACCTCTCTGAAAAATTCTTGATTCCTACAGCACTGATCTCATTGTGTTTTACCTATTGATTAAATGCCATGACAATGAAAACCTGCAGAAACTGACAAAATCTATAATGTTATTGAGAAAACTCCGAGTCCTTGATGCAGTAAGGCTATGAATCCTGAAGCAGTCACTTTTAATTAATGAGATTTGGAATTCTATGACAATTAAGTGCATTTAAGTGCTGCCAATTTTTTTTTATGTTTCACTAAAACAGGTAAACATATACAATAAAGTATTCATTTCTACCTGCATTTTGTAAGGAAATTAGTATGACCAAGGAATTGTCACTTAAGTGGTATTTGATAGAAATTTGTTCACTAAGTCCAATCAGTATTTTGCTATTCTTTTTTATTAACAAAGTTTATGTATACAGTTCAAATAAGAAGGTGAATTTTTCAACACAGATATCCAAAATAAAGAAATGTGGGAATTCCAGCATAAACAGAACAGAATATAGTATAAATTAACTGGATAACACTAAGTGAGGAGAGAGAATATAAAAACTGTATGTGTAAAACAGAGCATGGAAACAGAACTTTGCTTCTGGTGACAATCATATAAATCTACATCTGTGTACAAATTTTTACAAATGTTAAAGTCAAGAAACGAAGAAGACTTTTTAAAAAATTCAATATATATAAAAGAAGCTTTGGCCTTACCTCAAACAATATTAAATGCAGAAAATTGACGGTTCATCCTCATACAACTTATTGTCTCATAAAACTTTTTGTTTCAATGTGTCTTTCTATCTAAAATATGTAATTTTGTCTGTTCAGGTTTGTTGTCTTGTTGCCCAATTTTGTATGTTTGTTTGTCTAATTTTGTTTGCCTTACTATGTTCTTTTATCTCTCACACTGGTGTTTGTTACCTATGCATTACCATGTTTATTCATCGTATATATGTGTATAACATGACAATGTACATTGTACACATCTAAATTAATAATGGGGGACATTAATGGATTATCTACTCTGAATACTCTCTTATATTACACTGGTCTTTCCATTTGGATTTCTCTGCTTTTATCGCTATTTTCTCTTTTGGTATGGTGATAATTAAGCCTAATTATTTGCAGCAGTGGTTGTCAGATTACACATTAAATTTAGCAACATGTTTTGTTAACACCATTATCTTTGTTTGTTTGATAATCCTAACTTTTCATTTAACATATAAGTGACAATTTTAACAACTAAAAGCCAAGACCATCACAAATAGAAACAAGGGTAAAGTCAGAGGATTCCAACTAAAAGGACCAATAAGCTATTTAGTCTACCTTTGATGTTATCTGAGTAAGGCAGGTAATTTGTTATCAGGAATGTCCCTCATTATTTGTTCTGTTCTAATCAGTATAATAAAAACATGGTAATAAAGTGACAGACTGAGAATGTTTAAGTTACTTACTAATGAGGTTATGGCATTTTGAGAAAAGTGTTATGTGAAAGGTTTCAGACTTACAGCTGATGACAGTAATCATGTATACAAGAGAAGTGCAAAGACATAAAGAGTAAAGTAATAAGTTGTGTTTAAAAAAAACAACTTAAAATGATTCAAAGTAAACATGGAAAGTATGAAAACATGTCATAGTAAAGGCTTGAATAACTCAGTTTTAACAAGAATTAATATAAGATTAAAGAAAAGCTTAATAAATTTTGCTGCTTAATACAATTAAATATTACAAACAAGAGGGCCATGATGGCCCTATATCGCTCACCTGAATATGACTGCTTTTAACAAAGTTGCTATGGACCTGGTTAATTGACCCCAGATGACCCATATTCAAACTTGGCCTAGAAATTATTGAAACAATCTTTCTGACAAATTTCAAGGTTATTTGTACTGAAAGTGTAGCCTCTAGAGTGTTAACAAGGTTTTTCCATATTTGGGCTCTGTGACCTAGTTTTTGACCCCAGATGATCCATATTCAAACTTGGCCAAGAAATTATTGAAACAATCTTTCTGACAAATTTCAAGGTTATTTGGACTGAAAGTTTTTCGATATTTAGGCTCTGTGACTTAGTTTTTGACCCCACATGACCCATATTCAAAGTTGAGCTGGAAATCATAGAAGCAACCTTTCTGACAAATTGTCAGGTTATTTGGACTAAAAGTGTAGCCTCTAGAGTGTTAACAAGGTTTTTTTACATATTTGGTCTCTGTGACCTAGTTTTTGACCAAAGATGACTCATATTAGTACTTGAGCTAGAAATCATCAAAACATACTGTCTGACAAATTTCCAGGATATTTGGACTGAAAATGTAACCTCTGGAGTGTTAAAATGGTTTTTACATTTTAGGGCTCTGTGACCTAGTTTTTGATCCCAGATGACCGATATCCTAATCTAGGCTAGAAATCATTGAAACAACCTTTCTGACAAATTTCAAGGACATTTGGACTGAAAATGTAACCTCTAGAGCATTAACAAGTATTTTCTACTTTTTGGCCCTGTGTCCTAGTTTTTGACCCTACATAACCCATATTCAAAACTGAGTTAGAAATCATTAAAACAATCTTTCTGACAAATTTCAAGGTTATTTGAACTGAAAATGTTACCCCAATGCATGTAAACAAGGTTTTTCCATATTTGGGGTCTGTGACCTAGTTTTTGACCCCAGATGACCTTTATTCGAATCTGAGCTAGAAATCATTAAACCATTTTTTCTGACAAATTTCGAGAATATTTGGACTGAAAAGTAGCTTCTAGAGTGTTAACAAGTTTTTTTCTATTTTTTGGCTCTGTGACCTAGTTTTTGATTTCAGATGACACATATTCAAATTTAACCTAGAAATCATTGAAACAACCTTTCTGACAGATTCCAGGTTATTTGGACTGAAAATGTTACCTCTAGAGTGTTAACAAGGTTTTTCCATATTTGCTCTCTGACCTAGTTTTTGACCCAAGATGACCCAATTTTGAACTTAAGCTAAAAATCATCAAAACAACCTTTCTGACAAATTTCCAGGATATTTGGACTGAAAATGTAACCTCTAGATTGTTAACAAGGTTTTTCTATTTTTGGGCTCTGTGACCTAGTTTCTGAACCAAGATGACCCATATTCGAACTTGAGCTAGAAATCATAGAAACAACCTGTCTGACAAATTTCCAGATTATTTGGACTGAAAATGTTACTTCTCCTTCTACAAGAAGATTTTCAAAGTTTTCACTATATAAGCCTATGTAAAACAAATGACCCCGGGGGGGGGGGGGGCCATATTTGACTCCAGGGGTATAATTGGAACAAACTTGGTAGAGGTCCACTAGACAATGCTACATACTAAATCTTAAGGCTCAGGGCCTTGTGGTTTCAGACAAGAAGATTTTCGAAGTTTTTCCTATATAAGCCTATGTAAAACCAATGACCCCAGGGTTGGGCCAAATTTGACCCCAGAGCTATAATTTGAACCAACTTGGTAGGAGTCCACTAGAAAATGCTACATACCAAATATCTAAGCTCTATGCCTTACGGTTTCTGACAAGAAGATTTTTAAAGTTTTTCCTATATAACTCTATGTAAAACAAGTTACCCCTGGGGCGGGGCCATTTTTGACCCAGAGGCCATGATTTGAACAAACTTGGTAGAGGTCCACTAGACAATGCTACATACTAAATCTTAAGGCTCAGGGCCTTGTGGTTTCAGACAAGAAGATTTTCGAAGTTTTTCCTATATAACTCTATGTAAAACAAGTTACCCCTGGGGCAGGGCCATTTTTGACCCAGAGGCCATGATTTGAACAAACTTGGTAGAGGTCCACTAGACAATGCTTCACACTAAATATCTTAGCTCTATGCCTTACGGTTTCTGACAAGAAGATTTTTAAAGTTTTTCCTATATAACTCTATGTAAAACAAGTTACCCCTGGAGCGGGGCCATTTTTGACCCAGAGGCCATGATTTGAACAAACTTGGTAGAGGTCCACTAGACAATGCTTCACACTAAATATCTTAGCTCTATGCCTTACGGTTTCTGACAAGAAGATTTTTAAAGTTTTTCCTATATAACTCTATGTAAAACAAGTTACCCCTGGGGCGGGGCCATTTTTGACCCAGAGGCCATGATTTGAACAAACTTGGTAGAGGTCCACTAGATGATGCTTTATACCAAATATCAAAGCTCCAGGCCTTGTGGTTTCTGACAAGAAGATTTTTAAAGATCCAACTTTTAAAATCTGTTTTTAGCTCATGTGACCCAGAAATGCAATGAACCGGAACCATTTGAACAAACTTGGTAGAGCTTCATGCAAGGAACATTCTAGGCAAGTTTCATTCAATTTTGCCCAGTGGTTTCAGAGGAGATGTCGTTTGAATGAATTGTGGACGACGGACGGACGGACGGACGGACGCCGGACAATCAAGGATCCTTAAAGCTCATATGAGCATGCTCAGGTGAGCTAAAAAAATTTTGTTTGTTATCCATTTATTGAAGTACATAATTTTTTTTTATTAAACATTATTTAGTAAGTATTTCAAGAATAACTTTGATACACACTGATCTTATTAAAATGAAAAAAGTCAGAATTATTTTCAATTTCAACTACACTTTGTTACATCTTACGAACATGAAAGAATCGATTCTTTGGCTCAGTGTTGGCGTGTCACGTGGGAGATCAGGGTTCAATTCCCGCTCCGGGTTGTGTATTCTAAGATGCACTGCATCTTTGTTACGGACTTTCATGTTCGTACGGTACAATTTATGTATTTAAAAGCTTATTTTTGAAAAGAGTACAAAAATTTATACAATATTGATTTAGTAACACTTATTTTCCTTCAAAAGCCATAAGAAATGTAACACACCATATTGTCATTATCAAACACTAGGCATTAAAGGCACCCAACAAATTTACCAGTAAATGTTGTCACCAAAGCAAATTACTAATCTTGTCTTATAACAGAATTTCTTTTATCCACTTCCAAGAAACTTTCATTTATCAAATTTGGCCACACATCTTGCTTTATCATACAGCACAGTTTTATCACTAATGCATGCAATTCTGCAGGAGGATAATTTATTAGTATACTGGGGATAATATAAGGAAACTGTACAGAATATAACTGAAAACAAGACAGCTTGAAGTCCCTGAATTGCTCACCTGAGTAATTCGGCAGTGGGTCGACTGTTGAGCAAACATCAGACGCAATAAGATTCTGAATTGAAGATTTTTCAAACATCTTATATTCAAGTATTTTATACAAATTATAGAACCCATGTTATGAGCAAAAACTTTGAATATAATGAAAGGGAAACAAGTCATGAATTCTTCACTTTGAAAGGGTATCATTGAAGTGAATAAGCTCTCAAGAGTTATCCCTCTTAGCAAAAAAAGGTTAATTTTTATGCCTGTAATTATTTTTCAACTACCAGGGTACATGTATCAATCAAAATGCTGCAAATCAAATGTACAACATTATATAAAACAATTAAAGAGATCAAAAGTGGACAAACATACCTTGAAATCATGGTAAGGAATTGTCAGCATAATTATGTCAAATCTATGACCATGATTTACAATATGAAACAAAATGTCATAGTTCAAAATGGCAATAATCAAAGGAAATCACATGAAATAGGAAATTTCTGACAAACTACAATGCAATATAGTAAGTCAAGCAATATATGTCAAAATCCATAACTATTAACATGTCTCCTAAGCAAATTACATAATGTCTGTAGAGTAAGTGATATTGTAAGGGGTAAAAAAACATGACTGATGTTACATGATCTACATTTTGTAAAATACTAAACTATCCAGATATAGTATGTTTAACTTTATGAGAACTTTATCTGAAAGAATTTAACTAATGTGAAATGAGAATGTTGACAATGAGGTGAAAGATACTTAAGATTAATGGCAGACTTGTGCAAAATTGAGAATTTTTTTTAAGGAAATGAAAGTATGAAATTACTTTACTAAACAATATGTGTATAAATATTATAAAGTATGAAAATCAATGAAATATCATAACAGATGATAAAACTATGACATCAGAAATGGTAATAAAACTAGGACATCATTAATAGCAATGAAAAGTATAGCACCATCAACAGCAATGGAATCTATGACATCATTAATAGCAATGAAAAGTACAGCATCATCAACAGCAGTGGAATCTATGACATTGTCAATAGCAATGGAATCTATGACATCATTAATAGCAATGAAAAGTATAGCACCATCAACAGAAATGGAATCTATGACATCATTAATAGCAATAAAAAGTATTGCACCATCAACAGCAATGGAATCTTTGACATCATTAATAGCAATGGAATCTATGACATCATTAATAGCAATGAAAAGTACAGCACCATCAACAGCAGTGAAAGTATAGCACTATCAAGAGTATTGGAATATATGACATCATCTATAGCAATGAAAAGTACAGCATTATCAACAGCAATGAAATCTATGACATCATTAATAGCAATGAAATGTTTAGCACCATAAACAGTAGTGGAATCTATGACATCATCAATAGCAATGAAAAGTATAGCACCATCAACAACAGTGGAATCTATGATAGCACCATCAACAGCAGTGGAATCTATGATAGCACCATCAACAGCAGTGGAATCTATGATAGCACCATCAACAGCAGTGGAATCTATAACAACATTAATAGAAATGAAAAGTATAGCACCATCAACAGTAGTTAAATCTATGACGTCATTAATAGCAATGGAAAGTATAAAACCATCAACAACAGTGGAATCTATGACATCATCAATAGCAATGAAAAGTATAGCACCATCAACAGCAGTGGAATCTATGACATCATCAATAGCAATGAAAAGTATAGCCCCATCAACAGCAGTGGAATCTATGACATCATCAATAGCAATGAAAAGTATAGCACCATCAACAGCAGTGGAATCTATGATAGCACCATCAACAGCAGTGGAATCTATAACAACATTAATAGAAATGAAAAGTATAGCACCATCAACAGTAGTGGAATCTATGATAGCACCATCAACAGCAGTGGAATCTATAACAACATTAATAGAAATGAAAAGTATATCACCATCAACAGCAGTGGAATCTATGACATCATTAATAGAAATGAAAAGTATAAAATTATCAACAACAGTGGAATCTATGACATCATCAATAGCAATGAAAAGTATAGCCCCATCAACAGCAGTGGAATCTATGACATCATCAATAGCAATGAAAAGTATAGCACCATCAACAGCAGTGGAATCTATGACATCATCAATAGCAATGAAAAGTATAGCAACATCAACAGCAGTGGAATCTATGATAGCACCATCAACAGCAGTGGAATCTATAACAACATTAATAGAAATGAAAAGTATATCACCATCAACAGCAGTGGAATCTATGACATCATCAATAGCAATGAAAGTATAGCACCATCAACAACAGTGGAATCTATGACATCATTAATAGAAATGAAAAGTATAAAACCATCAACAACAGTGGAATCTATGACATCATCAATAGCAATGAAAAGTATAGCACCATCAACAGCAGTGGAATCTATGATATCATCAATAGCAATGAAAAGTATAGCAACATCAACAGCAGTGGAATCTATGATAGCACCATCAACAGCAGTGGAATCTATAACAACATTAATAGAAATGAAAAGTATAGCACCATCAACAGTAGTTAAATCTATGACGTCATTAATAGCAAGGGAAAGTATAAAACCATCAACAACAGTGGAATCTATGACATTATCAATAGCAATGAAAAGTATAGCACCATCAACAGCAGTGGAATCTATGACATCATCAATAGCAATGAAAAGTATAGCACCATCAACAACAGTGGAATCTATGATAGCACCATCAACAGCAGTGGAATCTATGATATCACCATCAACAGCAGTGGAATCTATGATAGCACCATCAACAGCAGTGGAATCTATAACAACATTAATAGAAATGAAAAGTATAGCACCATCAACAGTAGTTAAATCTATGACGTCATTAATAGCAATGGAAAGTATAAAACCATCAACAACAGTGGAATCTATGACATCATCAATAGCAATGAAAAGTATAGCACCATCAACAGCAGTGGAATCTATGACATCATCAATAGCAATGAAAAGTATAGCCCCATCAACAGCAGTGGAATCTATGACATCATCAATAGCAATGAAAAGTATAGCACCATCAACAGCAGTGGAATCTATGATAGCACCATCAACAGCAGTGGAATATATAACAACATTAATAGAAATGAAAAGTATAGCACCATCAACAGTAGTGGAATCTATGATAGCACCATCAACAGCAGTGGAATCTATAACAACATTAATAGAAATGAAAAGTATATCACCATCAACAGCAGTGGAATCTATGACATCATTAATAGAAATGAAAAGTATAAAATTATCAACAACAGTGGAATCTATGACATCATCAATAGCAATGAAAAGTATAGCCCCATCAACAGCAGTGGAATCTATGACATCATCAATAGCAATGAAAAGTATAGCACCATCAACAGCAGTGGAATCTATGACATCATCAATAGCAATGAAAAGTATAGCAACATCAACAGCAGTGGAATCTATGATAGCACCATCAACAGCAGTGGAATCTATAACAACATTAATAGAAATGAAAAGTATATCACCATCAACAGCAGTGGAATCTATGACATCATCAATAGCAATGAAAAGTATAGCACCATCAACAACAGTGGAATCTATGACATCATTAATAGAAATGAAAAGTATAAAACCATCAACAACAGTGGAATCTATGACATCATCAATAGCAATGAAAAGTATAGCACCATCAACAGCAGTGGAATCTATGACATCATCAATAGCAATGAAAAGTATAGCAACATCAACAGCAGTGGAATCTATGATAGCACCATCAACAGCAGTGGAATCTATAACAACATTAATAGAAATGAAAAGTATAGCACCATCAACAGTAGTTAAATCTATGACGTCATTAATAGCAATGGAAAGTATAAAACCATCAACAACAGTGGAATCTATGACATTATCAATAGCAATGAAAAGTATAGCACCATCAACAGCAGTGGAATCTATGACATCATCAATAGCAATGAAAAGTATAGCACCATCAACTGCAGTGGAATCTATGACATCATCATTAGCAATGAAAAGTATAGCACCATCAACATCAGTAGAATCTATGACATCATCAATAGCAATGTAACTTTGGAATAATGAATGGCAAATTGGGCAACATAACTCTATGGCATAATCAATGGCAATGTAACTTTAAAGCATAATCAATGGCAGTTATAAAAAATCAATTTCAACACATAAAACATTATCTATGAAATCAACACTATCAAGAATAGGCAACCTCAAAGCTGAACTAGGTTTTGACCTTCAACAAAACAATGAATGAGTTCTCTTTTGGACTTTTGTAGTTGTCTCCCAACATCCTGGAGTGTAGTATAGAACACTTCTAATGCTTGACCAGGACGTAATGTCATATGTGAAAACGTTGATTCTTCTGCAGTTAGTGCAGCCAGCATCTGTTTGAACTCAGCTAAGAATGTCTGTTTTGATAATAACCACAATAAGGCTGAGTCTGTTTCTTCTAGAGAAATGTACCATGTAAAGGCAGGGCCTTTAAGTCGCATCCTGAATCCTGCCAGATACTTCGGGTTCTCTGGTGGAATACCCATAAGCATTATATGTGCCTCAAACTCAGATAAAAATGTTTCTTAATTTTCAATAAAAGTTCTGAAAAGTTTTGTAGTCATTGGTAAGTAGGCCATAGCTGAAGCCAAAGTGACATGACAGAACAGTTCTCTAGCTGGTGCAGCTGGTATACTTGTCAATAGAAGGGCTTCAACATCATTTTCAGCAGCTGAATGACCTCTGAATAGTACCTCATTAGGGTCTATAATCTCAATAGATGGATTGGTTTCATTAGGTAAGCCAAAAAACGGGTTGATCGAATTAACCATTTTGGAATTTTAAAAGAGGAAGTAACTCCACCTCATATATATGGAAAATTGTCCTTGAAATTATCACTTATATAGGTATACATGTCAAATTTCACTATCCATCAGTCTAAATCAATCAAAACTTTAGATTCTCCACCATGTCCTGTTTATCTTAGGGGAATTATAATACTAAAAAGTCATTTTTAGTCCACATTTTTTAAAATGCCTTTTACATATTACTCCTGATTGAAAAGCAAAAACACTAACAGAACATGTTCCAGAGTACAAGAAACAATTTTTACCGAACAATGGCATACCAGTATTAAGACTGCCATATGCATTGGATGCCTACTATGAGCCAAATTTATAACAAAAATACATGTATAGGAATCATGTTCAGGGGTTTTTAATTAGATCAATAATTGGCATTTTCATAATATTAAATAAAGAATCACAGTATAATATATGAACTAGTTATTCTATAAAATGGTGGTACACTTCCACATACAAATCTACTTTTCATTCCACTTCTGACACCAATAAAACAGATGAAGTTTTATTTTGAGAAGACCCCCTGTATATTGTAGGACAAAAACCCACCGGACAAAAACCCACCCATTGATTTTTAAATAGGAGGACAAAAACCCACCTTTATTATTTTCAAGGTGGACAAAAACCCACCTTTAATATTTCCAAGGCGGACAAAACCCCACTTTGTTCTTTTTTATAGGTTGATAAAAACCCACCTATTGAAAATTAATCGATATTACTATAATAAAACAAGAGGGCCATGATGGCCCTGTATCGCTCACCTGAGTATGACTGCTTTTAACAAAGTTGCTATGGACCTGGTTAATTGACCCCAGATGACCCATATTCGAATCTGACCTAGAAATTCTGACAAATTTCTAGGTTATTTGTACCGAAAATGTTACTTCTAGAGTATTAACAAAGTTTTTCCATATTTGGGCTCTGTGACCTAGTTTTTTTCCCCAGAGGACCCATATTTGAACTTGACCTAGAAATCCTCAAGGCAACCTTTCTGATAAATTTCCAGATTATTTGAGTTGAAAATGTAACCTCTAGAGTGTAAACAAGATTTTTCTATTTTTGGGCTCTGCAACCTAGTTTTTGAACCAAGATGACCCATATTCGAACTTGAGCTAGAAATCATAGAAGCAACCTTTCTGACAATTTTCCAGATTATTTGGGCTAACAATGTTACCTCTAGAGTGTTAACAAGGATTTTCAATATTTGGGCTCTGTGACCTAGTTTTTGAACCCAAAATGACCCATATTCGAACTTGACCTAGAAATCGTCAAAGCAACCTTTCTGACAAATTTCCAGATTATTTGAGCTGAAAATGTAACCTCTAGAGTGTTAACAAGATTTTTCTATTTTAGAGCTCTGCGACCTAGTTTTTGAACCCAGATGACCAATATTCAAACTTGAGCTACAAATCATAGAAGCAACCTTTCTGACAAATTTCCAGATTATTTGGGCTAAAAATGTTACCTCTAGAGTGTTAATAAGGATTTTCAATATTTGGGCTCTGTGACCTAGTTATTGACCCCAGATGACCCATATTCGGACTTGACCTAGAAATCATCAAAGCAACCTTTCTGACAAATTTCCAGATTATTTGGACTGAAAATGTAACCTCTAGAGTGTTAACAAGATATTTCTATTTTTGGGCTCTGCGACCTTGTTTTTGAACCCAGATGACCCATATTCGAACTTGAGCTAGAAATCATAGAAGCAACCTTTCTGACAAATTTTCAGATTATTTGGACCAAAAATGTTACCTCTAGAGTGTTAACAAGGATTTTCAATATTTGGGCTCTGTGACCTAGTTTTTGACCCCAGATGACCCTTATTCGAACTTGACCTAGAAATCGTCAAAGCAACCTTTCTGACAAATTTCTAGATTATTTAGACTGAAAATGTAACCTCTAGAGTGTTAACAAGATTTTTCTATTTTTGGGCTCCGCGACCTAGTTTTTGAACCCACATGACCCATATTCGAACTTGAGCTAGAAATCATTGATAGAACCTCTCAAACAAATTTCCAAGATATTTGGACTGAAAAAGTAGCCTCTAGAGTGTTAACAAGGTTTTTCTATATTTGGGCTCTGTGACCTAGTTTTCCAACCCTGATAACCCATGTTCGAACTCGTCCGAGATATTAATGAGACAAACATCCTGACCAAGTTTCATGACAATTGAGGCAAAAATGTGACCACTAGAGTGTTAACAAACTAATTGTGGACGGACGGACTGACGGACGGACGACGGACAAAAGGTGATCAGAAAAGCTCACTCTGTCACTACGTGACAGGTGAGCTAAAAAAGCCAAATTAAAGAATCATTTAGCTGTTTGTCTTTTGGAGAACAATGTTATATACAGTGTGCAATCCGTTCTATTGATTGTATTAGAAAATATATTTAATTAGATAATTTCCTCTTTTTAAATTAAAGATCAATCAATCTTTTATCTTTTTGTCAAAATATACAAGTTATTTTCAGTTTGGTGATATTTATAGTTGAAATGTTTGCAATCCATTGTATTGTTAATACATTTTATACATTTTCAATTTAGCTTTAAATTTGTATTCAAATCAATTAAAAAATAAAAGATAGTACATATGTTATATTGAGTTGTTATAAACAGGTGCGTTTTTTTCCACCTAAAAAAACCAAGGTGGGTTTTTGTCCGCCTTGGAAATATTAAAGGTGGGTTTTTGTCCACCTTGAAAGTAATAAGGGTGGGTTTTTGTCCTCCTATTTAAAAATCAATGGGTGGGTTTTTGTCTGGTGGGTTTTTGTCCGTCTTCCTGTACGATTCGTATGTACAATCTACATGCATGATCCATTATCAACAGGCTGCTTATTTTCGACTAATTACAGTGATTTTATGAGGTTTATTAACAAATACTTTTTGGTAGTGATAAAAAGTTTATATATACACGTAACCATACCAATATTCAATTAATTTACCTGCTGCTGTTCTGAAATATTCTCTTTACTTTAACTTTCATAGCGTATAAACAATGTGTCCATGTACATGTAAATTAAGTAAATAAGCCTTGTTCTGGTTCATGTAAAAAAAGACCACAATGTGAATGTATAAACCAAAACAAAATACACGAATTGTAGCAAAGAAATCACTGTTCCTGTTGGTTTAAATTTCTACCTCTTTCACTTAATCACTAATGGTAAGGTCAAAGTAACTGACAAGATATCTGCTGTAAATTAAATATGCACTACCGTAACAAATGAAACCTAATTGCTTTTCAGACCCTCGAACATTAGGTACAGTGCTCCAGCTAGGCTTAAACAAAAGGGCGCCGCGCCCTGCCCGAAATTCCGTGCGCCCTGCCCTAAAATCAGAGCGCCATGCCCAAAATTTAGTGCAGAAAGGTCGTCCCTGGTTATTACATGCAACAAGACAAAATGATGACGGTGAAAATGTGGATGTGATGCTTTGTAAGCTTTGTCGGGATTATAACTCTTTGGGTTCCAATGGTGTAAATGGTGTAAATGTGTGGATAAATAAGGGATACCATACTTTGTCCAGTGATAAAGTAAAAGACCACGAGAACAGTGATGTTCACGAAGATGCACTTGCCATGTCTCTCAGTGACACCATTGATAATATGTCCAACAATATCAACTCACAAGCTGAAAGGGCCATTCTTGACTCGCTTAAAGTACTTAAATTTGTGATTAATAAGAATCTGCCTTTGAACATAGTTTCTGACATTATAGACTTATGCATAGAGATGGGATCTGATTCACTAGCAAACTTGCGTCTTGCTAAGAATGCTCAATATTCCAGCTGGGATATTGTTCATGAGTTGTTGGAAATTCTGAGTGGTGAAGTGAAAGAAGCCATGAACGATGAGATAAAGAACAGCCCATGCTTCTCATTAATGGTTGACGAAGTTGCAGATCTTCAACCACAGAAAAACACCTAGCTATATGTTGCCGCTATGTGTCTCCTGAAGGTGAAACCAAGACTTCTCTGCTATCAGACACAACAGTCCCCCAAGCAAATGCAGAAACTCTATCCAACAGAATTGTCTCGGAAATTCAAGAACATGGTCTGTGTGTGAAAAACATGACTGGCTTTGCTTCAGATGGCGCTGCAGTATTCACTGGACATAAAAATGGTGTAGCCAAGAAACTGAAAGATTTAAATCCAGTGCTAATAACAACTCACTGTAAAGATCATCGACTTGCTCTTGCTTGTAGAGATAGTTTTGAGCAAGAACCATGCTTTAAGAAATTGGATGAAACTTTGGATAGTTTATACAAATACTACAACTGGAGCACAAATAAAAAAGCCAGTCTACAAGAAGTCCAGAAGACATTTGAGGAAGCACCAATTACTGTGAAGCAGGCAAAGCATCATAGATGGCTAAGTCATGACAAGGCAGTTAATTCCATTGTGCGGTCATACAAGTGTATCATCACTGACATGGAATCATCCTCTGTCAGTCAAGATCCAGTCGGAAATGGACTACTGAAACAACTAAAAAATCCTGACAACTTGCGTCTTTTGCTTCTGCTGGCAGATATTCTCCCACATGTTTCAGCTTTAAGCCTGTTTTTCCAAAATGAAAATGTAGATCTGAAAAATGTTAGCTCAACTGTTGTAAAAACTCTCAAGATGCTGAATCGCAGAAAAACTAAAGATGGGTCTTGGCTAGGGAAGACTGCAACACTCATGGAAGATGTTGGTTTGTTGCCCTCAACCCCCTCAGAAAAATTCTCCAAGGCAAGGATCAACTTTCTTGGTAACCTAATTACAAACATAGAGAACCGCTTCAAAGACACTGACTTGTTTGACTGCCTGGCTATATTAGATCTGAGCAGGATCAAGGACATCCCCTGCCTATATGGAGAATATGAAATGGAAGTGCTTGCCAGACACTATGAAATGGACCAAGAAATTGTTCTAACTCAGTGGCAGAACTTCATTGATATTGTGTCCAGTTATGAACAGGAGGACAGAAACCTCCCGGGTCTGCTGAAGTTGTTCTTTGGAGTGGAACATTTAAACAAGGGCCTGAATGCACAGTTTCCACTGTTAGGAAAACTTCTCTCTGCTGCAAATGTGATGCCATTAAGTACTGCTGGAGTGGAAAGAGTGTTTTCCCAGTTAAAGCTAATAAAAACTGACCATAGATGTTCCTTATCCTCCTCCACCTTACAGCATCTTCTTAGTGTGAAACTTAACTGTGGTAAAGATCTTTTCAACAAGCTAAGCTGTAAAGTTGTCAAGAAATTCTTTCATGTGAAGTCAAGACGTCTAGTGTCAGTCGTAGACAAAAAATAAGTGAGTTACCGTACTTTGGGATATTTTCACGTCGGCAAATTTTCGCCCTTTTAGCATAAAAAGTAGTGGTTTTATTTTGGTTCGTGTATTTTTCGCCCTTCTACAGCGGTGGCGAAAATATGACAATAATTCATGACAAAACGTCAATACAACGGACATGTTTGAAGAGTATCAAAGGGAAGTCACTCTCGGACTGCTCGAGTGCTTACCGGTATTAAAACAAAAAATTGCGTACATGTTACTTTATTTACATCATTATATGGTATTGTATTGCATTCTTCGCTGCTTTTATCTACATTTAAAAGTACTGGTTTTTCTTTTGGTTTTAAATATTTCAAAATAGACATGTTTTTCTGACTGTGACAAACATGTATGTCATGTATGTGTAAAAAATTAAAGAAGCGAATTATAGACTCAATAGAAATTTTGCAAAGGTGACAAAATCTCACAATAAGCATGTTTTCTAACGGTAATTATCACTCTTTCAGGCTTGAGCGATAGCAGGTATTTACGATCGATAACC
This sequence comes from Cyclina sinensis, assembly GCA_012932295.1. Lineage (NCBI taxonomy): Eukaryota > Metazoa > Mollusca > Bivalvia > Venerida > Veneridae > Cyclina > Cyclina sinensis. Next base: position 12,840,923 of record JAAONU010000009.1, on the reverse strand, counting down.
AAAATATAGATAAAAGTGAAATAGCGCTTATGCAATACGGTGTTTATTCAGTACACTCAGGTAGACGTGTATACGGTGTTCAATTTTGGACGTAGGTATATTTTCAACTGTTATATTTTCGCCACTTCATAAAGGTGGCAAAATTGGCGAAAATTTAACCATGATAAAAATATCCCAAAGTACGGTATATCATTTTGTTGGTAAGGACTGTCATACATATGACAGGGCCGGGCTCCTGTGGGCACCAACTCTTAAGTTATAAACAATATTGTGAAAGTATTATGAAATACACTTGTTACTAAATGTATGTTTTTTCCTTTGACCACAGTTGATCATTTATAATTTTGATTTCATAATATGAAGACAAATAGTTAAATAAAAATCTTCAGTTAACACTATTATATATTATTTATTTTGCAACACTGTCCGATCCGAGATTTGTAAAAGTGCCATACTATGAGCTTGCAGCGCGCAAAAAGTGCCCAGTTTTGAGATCCATTTCCCTGCCCTTCTGAAATCCTAGCTGGAGCACTGAGGTATATACCCAATGGTGTGTATGTTTGAAATTCGACAGATTACAGTTTAAGAAAATAAGGAAAAAGAGGAAGTATTTGTCGAGCAAATCTATTTTGATGATGAGAACTTTCAAAAAGCTTTTTCTCAATTCATTATTCAGACCGGAAACTGGAGGATACATACCATGGAGTTTACGTACCACTACGTTAGTGTACCATTATTGGAGGTTACATACCACTTATATCAATAAGAGGTTATGTACTATAAAGGTAAAGTGTTGCCTAAAGGTGTGAAAAATATCAGGTATAGATGTTGGTTGCACAACTTATTATTATCTTCAGTCATATGTCACAAGTTTGTAATTTGTTTTTGATTTGTTTGACAACTCATTGTCGAATTCATATGTGATAATTATACGTAAATAAAGGTTAATTATACATAGACAAACGAAATATTTTGTCATTTGTACCTGCTTTTCTCAGTATTACCTTTTTATGTGTATTAAAATAGCCGTTAGAATTATTAATTCATTTTTAACGTCTAACTTCATTCTATAAACATACTAAATCGTCATTTATAATATTGAACGGTACGTAACCTTCAAAATATATATGTGGTACGTAACCTCCTGGTACGTAAATTCCATGGTACGTAACCTCCATAACTCTTCAGAATTACAGACTGATACTAGAATAAATTGAATATATATCTAATAAATCAGGCTGAAATTATTTTATCTAAGGGTTAATAACATTTTTTTCAAAGTTTACTTCAAAACAAATTTACCAGGTATATTTTACTGTCACTCACACTACTTTATCTGTTAAACCGAAAAGCAAAATATTTCGTTATCTCCCTTGGAAAGCATTATTTTTTGGCAAATGTCGTAAAACATTAATCATATTTTTACTAATCTTTGTCGACCCAACATATATTTAAATATTACTTATGGTAAATATGCTTAACCAAGCATCTATGTGATAAATTAAAAAGAATCATTTAAAGTCGAAGGAAATATTTTTTTATACGTGCCGCTTGATGATAGATTGGCGCCAATTTTTTCTCCACTGTTTACAAGACACAATGCCTGAAAAGCAGAATTCATATGATCCTGCAAGTTTGCCGGATCTCTTGCCGATTTATTACAAAAAGCTCTTCCCTTATAATCCATACTTTCGATGGTTGAATTATGGAGGAGGTACGACTCTTGTCAATTTGAAAAATAGTAGAATAGAGCCCATTAGAGGATAACTGAAACATCAATTGATAGTTCAAGGATTTGGTGAAGACCAAGTACCTTCATAATTCAGTCAGACTTGATGCATTCTTTTGCCAAGAACTCTTATGTGATTCAGTGAAATGTTTTAAAAGTGTCTGCATTTTCAGGTGAAGAATAGGAAAATGGGGAAACAACCCATGTCGGTCCCAGAAATCATTTTGGCTCAAAAGACAATATGCCTTCAACCTATTTTGGCTGCAAGTCAAATGTTTAATGATAAATATCAGAAGATGACATTGTTTTACTTAAATTTTAAAAAAGAATGAGCAAATCAGCAGCTGGAAAGTGGTACTTGATTTTATCATTTCAGTTCAAACAAAATTAAATAGGATACAGTACGCGCCACAAGGAACTCACATTTTCCGCTTTTTTGCGTGGATGCGGAAAAAGAAATATCTGCCGCGACAAGGAGGAAAAAGATGGACGTCCTCGATGTCTCGAAATCGCGAAATATCTCGGCAGGGGTTTTTTTAGGAAAAGGGGAAGACGCTGGATGCCCGGGGGGGTACTTGAAAAATTTTTGGCGGGGGCGTTCGGATAGAGGTCTTGAACCCCGACCCCATTGTAGACTACTTTTTCCTGAATACACAACCCCATCGTAGACTTTTTAGGCATCTTCTAAAGAAACCCCATTGTAGACCAACAAGGAAAATCATACACCCCTTTTTCAGGTGTTTATACATTTATATCATAAAATTTTAAGACAGTATGAAGCATAATTTTATTTTAACAAGATAAATTAAGACCTAAACTTAATAACAGTCCTTGCTCTCATGGACCGCCTTTCACCACTTTCTTGTCTGGGTGGTGCAGATGTTATTTCCTGCTGTGCAATACGTAGAGATTGTGATAAGGGATGTAATTTATATAATAAGTATGAGATAAGCTCTAAAATGACAGGTTATTGTTATAATCCAATAAAGATGCTGACCTGCTATGAGTAAGATTCAATTACAACCCCATGGTAGAATTATCTTTGCTAATTATAACCCCATCAGAGACTAGATTTTACAAACCCCTTCAGAGACACAGTAAAAATGACATACCCCATTGTAGACAAAAATATGAAAAAAATACCCCCGTTTGTCAGAACCTCCCCACCACCCAATATATAGGGAGTGCCCCCCACCCCCCGGGGCTGGACGCTGGTGAAAAGGGGAAAAACGTGCGAAAAAGGCCAGTTAGGGGAAATGAATAAACCACTTTTTGTGTCGCCCTTTCGAAGAAAAGGTGATACATAGGGATCGCTTTGTCCGTCGGTCCGTCACGAAAACTTAACGTTGGCTATAACTTTGCCATTTCTAAACATTATCTTATCAAACTTTCAAATTGTATTGATGCCAAAATGTATAGGTCAAGGTCACAATTGACAGAGTTATGCCCCTTTTTGTACTTAGATTTTGTCATGAAAACTTAACATTGGCTATAACTATGCCATTTCTTAATGTTTCTTCATCAAACTTTCCAGTTGTAATGCTTACAATTGTATCACTTAAGACAACACCATTTCTCAAGGGCAGATAACCCTCAAATTTTTTTTGCAATCTTATGCCCCTTTTTCAAGTTAAAATTTCTTGGTTAACCTTTTTCTTTATGTCAAAGTCTCAAAAAGTGTCAAGGATATTCCATTCAAACTTGGAATACTTGATCCAAGACCCCTGCAAAGATTGTTGGTACCCATGTCCCTTGGGTCACAGTTAGCCCCACCCCCGGGGTCACTTGATTTTGCTTAAACTTATATATAGGAAAAAAAACTTCTTAAGCCTAGAAATAAAATATTAACTGACATGAGATGGGTAAGTACTCTCCCCCCCCCCCCCCCCCCCCCAGTCAACCCCCCCCCCCCCCCACCCCGGGCCAAATTTTTTTTTTTTTTTTTATAATTTTAAAACATATGCACTTTATTCCCCCCCCCCTCCCCCCCTCCCAAACAGTCACCCCCCCCCCCCCCCCCCCTCTCACCCTGGCCCAAAATTTTTTTTTTTTTTTTTTTTAATACATAGGTACGTGACTCCCCATCCACCCTCAAACCCCCCCCCCCCCCCACCACCACCACCATTTTTTTTTACCCCCCCCCCCCCCCCCCCCCCTTTTTTTTTTTTTTTTAAATTTTAATACATAGGTACTTGACTCCCCATCCACCCTCAACCCCAGCAGGTTCTTGTTTACCTTTTGAGTTATTCTAACAGAGTACCCAAGGGCGACACAAGTGTTCCACTGAACACCCATCTAGTTTAATTGCAAACTTCTGCAGTTTTCAATACTCTGAATGTAAACAGATAATCACTCTTGAACAATTTAAAACTTCAGGGGCATGTCTCTGTCTTTTCTGTCTTTAAACAGATTAAAAATCATTTCAAAGACTGTAGTATAACCAAGAGTATCTGGCCTCGTATTTTTGTTGAGCCGAAACAGTGATTGTCAAGTTTGTTACTTTCAGTTTCAGGTTGAGTACTGGGACAATTACTGACCGACACGCTTCCGCTGTCGGCGCTCGTACTTACTGTTTCATCCTGTTCATCCACCTCTGTCAGTTAAAATTATCTGACTCAGACTTTTGATCCGATGGAAATCTCTCTCTTTTTTTTTTTTTTCCAAAAAAAAAGATTCAATACGCTTTGTTCTTTTTGCATCAGAAAGTTTTATCTTTTTGTTATACTTTCTCCAGTTGTTAGACATTTTTCTGGGATTTTCCGCGGATGAAGAAATAAGAATGGTTCCTGTCATGGTATACATCAGAACCCAAATGAATTTGGTTCCCGTCTTAATGTTATTTTAAGCGAGTGAGGAATGCTGGGACAAAATGGCATAATACTTGCTATATTTAGCTCTGGATCGAATATAAAATCGTAATCGTCCATAAATCGATTGTTTGAAGATAAATTACTATTAAATGAAAGAGAATGTTATATTATTTTACCAAAACCATCAGAAAATGTTAAATTTCATGCAGGGGAAAATGATTTTTTAGGGGAAAATTATTTTTTTGGGGGAAAAAAAATGCAAGGGGAAGACGCCGACTATCGGCGTCAATTTGTTAGTAAAAAAACCCCTGCTCGGCGATATTTGACGACCAACGCGAAATTAATTAGGGTCATAACTCACCTGGATAAGCTGAACATTTAATGAAATGACCGTTATGAAACTGTGCATTTTACGTCTATCAGTTATGTGACATTTGGTAAAATTAAAACCAAACTTCAGATACATTTGTTGTGTAGGTTTATTGTGTTCTTCCATTGTGAAATTTTGAGAACGCTTGTTATTACATAGCAAAAGTTGATCAATAATTTTTGCCAAGCGCCTAGACGATACAGATGTCGCAGTAGGGTTTACATGTTGTTTGTTTTCTTTAAATAGAAAAACAGTTTTAACACGTCGCAATCGGAAACCAGTCAGTTTATTTACTGAAAATACGGTCAGCTGTTTCAAGAAGCAATTGCTTTGAATTGTCATTCTGTGCGTAAACAAATAGGCGCATTCATAAACAAATGCATCAGAATGAGAGTTTTATTCATTTATTTGATATTTTGAAAGCATTAAATTCGCCAAAATGCATGTAATCAGGAACTGTGAGAGCCTCGATATCAATAATTATACCTGTGAAAATGTTCGTGGAACCATTTAGCGGATGTCCGCCGCGATATAAGGTGACCATGTCCGCGGTGGGCGTCCTCGAAATGCGGCGGATTTGGTCGCGTTTTATGGAATGGGTAGTCCTCGACGACTTAGAGGAAAACGAGAGTACTGTATCTGTGCTATGTTTGTGGTCAATTCAGTTAGAATGATTTATTTGTTTTTATGATCAAATTTACTTAGTTTTGTAATTTATAAGTTTTTAAGTGTGTAATAGTAAAGTTTCAAGTGAAGTGACTAGTTTTTCATGAGCATTTCTAAACTGTTGTGTATTACAAACAATGCACTTTACTTCTGTTCCCTTTAACAAACACAAAGAAAGCCATAACAACTGATTTGAACATCTTTGGGATTTTTTTTTTTGGTGTCAGCTTCATGATTCTTCTTCTCAAAAAGTTGTTGGCAATAAAGTAGATTTTCTCCTGTTGCAAGTCTTTGCGCAGCTTTATTTATAGCAAGAGGAAGATTTTAATTAACATTAATAACTAATTAAAAGAGTCACCTTTCTTTACCAGTCCCTGCTGTTTTAAGTTTTACTCTTCTTCTTTTTTCCAGTAAAGCTGAAGTGTCGGTTTAATAAACTTAGACAGAACTTATTCTTTATGCCAAAACATGAATTTGAAAGCTTAAATTTAAATGTTGTGCCTCTGCTCTATATCATGAGATGGAATTGTGAAGTAGATATTTTCAGTACAGATATGATAACAGACCAACAGTAGTGGCTATGCTAGTTTATTTCATACAAATATACAAAAACAAAACTTTTAAATGGTCCTTATGAAGATTGTCCAACTTTGCCCCTGATGTTATTTTTGGCTCCACCACCAGCGTTTTTTTTCCTTCTGGTAAACGGACCCATTCCCAATCGAAAATAACATCCATTTTTCCCAATCGTCGGCCTAAAATTCCCAAACTTTCTCTCGCCAAATGCAACTACAACCTGAAAGGGGCTCATAAAATTTTTGGATAATGTTACTTTGGGATGGGAGTCGTATATTTTACAAAACTTTAAAATGGCAAACTTGTCAGAAACTTCTGAAAAATGATACAATTTTACATTGCAATAGTTTTACCCAGGTGAACATTTTAAAACCATCATGGCCCTTTTGTTCACTCTATGATTTGTACTTATTTACTTTTATGATTTGTCCTCATTGACTTAAGAAAACTTACCACTGTCTCGAGAAAGGCAGTTTTACAAATCCATCCTGTAATAAATGATATAATTCGAACCTTTTTCAAGGATGATCACATTTCCATTAATTCGAACCTTTTTCAAGGATGATCACATTTCCATCGGTGCTGAAAGTTACTGAATATAACACAAAGCTATAACTTATGACATTTTAGATTTATAGGTAATATATTTATCAGCCTTGCAGATTCAATACATTGTATGTTATTGATTAGTATTAAAATTGCTTGCTTTATAAAAACATCTGGATTTTTCAGTGCACAAAGGTTACTTCAGCCGTAGAGAGTTCTCCTTCACCTTGAAAGATGATATATACATTCGTTACCAGTCATTTTCAAGTGAAAAAGAACTGTCAGAAGAAATACAGAAAAGATGTCCGTACAAAATAGACATTGGAGCTGTATTTACTCATAGGGTTTGTTGATAGTTTTGCTAATAATTTTAAAGACTGTTTTGATAACAGTGTTCACTGAATGCTGTTGTAGTAACTTGAGCATTTGGTCAGTGTTTAGGCCATAATAAATTAATTCCTAGATTATCATCCCTGCCCGCTGCCTCTATTTTGAGCCTCCCCAACCATTTTTATCTAAAAAAAAAAAAAATGTGCTTTGTATAGACCTCTTTATATGTGCTGTATAATGAGCTTCAGTTTAATATTTTTGTCATAGAGTAAACTTGCCAGGTTCTCCGTGCTGAAGAGTATTCAGATAAAAAAACTGATTTCAATAAAACTTGAACATTGAAACATCATCTCAGCATGGTTTTTGTAATTGCTGCTGTTTTAAATGGTTTTCACATTGAAGAGGACTGGTTTGCAGCTGATGTTGAACAACTAATTACTAAACAAATATCGGATCTAAAACAGCGGTTTAACTCTTTAAACAGTATGATTTAGGCTACTGTAGAACTAACATACTTTTCTGCAGGTTGATTCTGTCTGCTATTATTGTGACAGATAATAATCGAGGCCAAAGATACGAGTTTTATTAAGTTTGTGATCTTTGCCTTGTTGACAAGAAGCCTCTTGTACTTGACAGGGGCGGGTATGTGAAAAAACAAATTGTCAGAGATAAAGTAATCAAAGATAGTTCCTCCCAACTTTAAAAAAAAATTTGGATGTTAATCTAGGAATTAATTTATGATAGACTAAATGAATGACTAGACTACTAGAATGACTAAATTCTGTTTTAATTGTTATCAACACTGTTTTTATAGTGTAATTTAACACTATAAAAACAGTGTTGATAACAATTAAAACAGAATTTAGTCTGTGTTTACTTACACTGTAAACAGTTTTAATAACAGTGTATTCTGAATGACTCAAGCATTTAGTCTGTGATTACTTACACTGTAAACAGTTTTAATAACAGTGTATTCTGAATGACTCAAGCATTTAGTCTGTGATTACTTACACTGTAAACAGCTTTGATACAGTGTATTCTGAATGACTCAAGCATTTAGTCTGTGTTTACTTACACTGTAAACAGTTTTAATAACAGTGTATTCTGAATGACTCAAGCATTTAGTCTGTGTTTACTTACACTGTAAACAGTTTTAATAACATTGTATTCTGAATGACTCAAGCATTTAGTCTGTGTTTACTTACACTGTAAACAGTTTTAATAACATTGTATTCTGAATGACTCAAGCATTTAGTCTGTGTTTACTTACACTGTAAACAGTTTTAATAACAGTGTATTCTGAATGACTCAAGCATTAAGTCTGTGATTACTTACACTGTAAACAGTTTTAATAACAGTGTATTCTGAATGACTCAAGCATTTAGTCTGTGTTTACTTACACCAGGGTTGGCACCAATCGACCGCCCCTGGTTTTAACCAGCGGTTTTAACTGGTTAAAACCGTCCCGGTCAATACTCCCCCAAGTGGTCAATACTGGTCAATTGAACTTTTTTTCAAGATTTTTATAAAAGAAAGGAAGAAAACAAACCATTAAACATTTATTTCATTTCTAATCAAGTTACAAAGTATGTGCTTGTATTAGAATTCATACTAATAAAATAAAGAATGAAAATTTGCAACACACAACAGTATTCCAACAAAATGATAAACATTTAGCACCACCATGTCCACCACCATACATATCTGTTCTGGCATAAACATTAAAAATACATGCTTAGATAGCAATATTTCACACTGGTTAATGACCAGTTCTACCAGTCAAGCTCATCACTACCTCTAAGGAAGCGGTAACACACAACAAGTTTTACTACTCTCTGAATTCCTAGTCTATTCCTAAGTTTTGTTTGTACAGTTCCAAACTTCTGTTGTTTATTGGACCAGGGAACATGTCAATTAAGATGCATATATGTTTATTTAAGGATTATCCAATAACCATAAAGTAGGTGTTATACACTTGTCAATTAACACTTGTGTATGACAAAGGATGGTCAGGACACTGAGGGGTCATGACTTGCACTTCTATTGTTTATCGAACATGGGAACATACCAATTAAATAAATTAAAATTAAAATATTAAACCATAAATGAAGTAACATCTAGGCCCTACCAATGTCTATTGTAAGGGCCAAAAGGATTTAACTGTTTTAACATGATTCTAGGAACATTATGGACAGTTTTGTAGTGAATAAAATTGAATTGACCAGTATTGACCAGAAATGACCACTATTGACCAGTATTGACCAATAATGACCAGTATTAACCAGTATTGACCACCGGCCCGGTCAATACTCAATCGACCGGTCAATAAGCCAACCCTGACTTACACTGTAAACAGTTTTAATAACAGTGTATTCTGAATGACTCAAGCATTTAGTCTGTGTTTACTTACACTGTAAACAGTTTTAATAACAGTGTATTCTGAATGACTCAAGCATTAAGTCTGTGTTTACTTACACTGTAAACAGTTTTAATAACAGTGTATTCTGAATGACTCAAGCATTAAGTCTGTGATTACTTACACTGTAAACAGTTTTAATAACAGTGTATTCTGAATGACTCAAGCATTTAGTCTGTGTTTACTTACACTGTAAACAGTTTTAATAACAGTGTATTCTGAATGACTCAAGCATTTAGTCTGTGTTTACTTACATTGTAAACAGTTTTTTTTAATGATTACTAAGATGGAAAGTATTTAGACATTTCAAGTTTTATTTGTGCATGATTTTTTAGAGACTTAATACAAATATTGTTTTGTATTGTAGAAAGGTTATAGGTATGAGGTTATAGGTATAAATTATTGAGTTCAGTCTGTGTAATATAGTCTGATATAAACAGAGGTGTTCTTTAATGAACAAAACAGCATGAGACTGGTGTTATACTATATGTAAGATAAAATAGAATATATAGTAAAAGTTTGTTGAATTATCTATTTCAGCCAAAGGAGCACAAAACAGTGAAGGCCACAGCATTCCAGGCAGTGGAAAAAGAACTTGTCTTTGATATTGATATGACAGATTATGATGATGTCCGCAGTTGCTGCTCGTAACTTGGTTTTAGAATTTTATTTGAAATTTTATTATAGAGACTGCTGTGATTAAGTTTGCTTACACTGTTTGTTGATAATGTAGAATATTTATGGATAACCAGGTCACCATGCCAATTCAAGATTTAGCTTTAAAAATGAGCGTTGGAAAGTAGAATCCACATAATGACATACTTTTTAGTTTACCTGAACACAGTGCTCAAGGTTGAGTTTTTGTGATGTGTGAATGTTCATTGTCAGTCTTTAGCATTTTCCTGCAAGTGGCATCTTCTCCTAAGCAACCAAACTTCAAAATTTTGCTATGTCCTCAGTTGGTTCTCTTTAGATTCCTTAAGATTTAGTTATTCCATTAAAATCTCTGACCCAAAAGAAAAAAAACTTTGAAACATTTATGGCCTGTTTTCACTTTATGACTATGTGGAAAACTTCGAAAATGTTCTCCTCTGTCCCAGTTACAAAATTATTTCACAGAAATGTGTCTTAGTTGGTTCTCTATCAAATTCCTTCAAGTACTGTTGGTTTGTAAAAAAAAAACAGCTTGGCTGATGGCGAGTTTACAGCATGTGACCAAATGGAAAACTTTGAAAATCTTCTAAGAAATCCCTGATCCAATTCTAACATAATTTCACAGTGATGTTCCTTTGGAGATGTTTTATTAATTTCCTCCAATCCATTTTAGTTCATAACAAGACAGTGATATGGCAAGTTTTCACAATACAACTGACTATAGGGAAACCTTCAAAATCCTGTCCTCAGAAACTACTGGTTAAATTTCAAAAATAGTTCAGAGAAATGTTCCTTTGATGGACCTTTCATATTTATTCGAGTTACGTTAGTTTAGAAAAAAAAAGACATGAATGATAGAGGGTAGGGCCTGTTTCACCTTATGAGTATCAGATATATACATGTATCTTGTTGTCGAGGATTTTCTATCATAACGGTTATTCTTTGTATTGAAAGGGCATATATATATATTATAGGTTGGTCCTCGGGTTATTCATGTATTGTTTTCTATTGAAATCTGCATTCCAAAGCTTGTTTCTATGATCATTTATGGTAAAATTATTATGTACCTTTATGAAAGGGGCTGTATAATAGGCTTAGAACATCAAAAAAGTGATTATGGGTACCATTATCTAAAATACCCCATGTAGTAGGCAAGATTTTAATATTCACAACAGCTGCAGACAGAGAAATATTTAAAAATAAGATTATAATAAGTTTTTAAAACTAAACATTATCTTTATTTATTACAAAGTATTGTTAATGTCATGGGTAATAAACACAATGTACAGCTGGACATTTTTGTTTGATGATAAAGACATTATATGACTTGTCTTTCTTAGCAGTTATACTCAGGTGAGTGCTTAAGGGTCATCATTGCTTTCTTGTTTTTATTTTGGATACTGTTTCAAAAGAGTATGTCTCCTTTCTGAAGTGTCGTAAGTTACCAACAATAAGTAAAAGTAGATTTGTATTCAATACATTAACTGAACTACCGGTAGAAGCTTTTATATACAAATTGCAGGATGTTGATACCTGATGAAAGAATTTAATGAAAGATGCATGATTGAAAATCTTCCTAGGACATCACTATTTAACTTCAGTCCTCCAGTTATTGAGAAATTTTATCACGAATATACATTTAAGCTTTTGATAATGATTTATTTCAGAGGAGCAGATATTTGTGAACGATGTTGGCCATTAATGCAGATAGCCATTAAGATTATAGACAGAGCATTGAGAGGTAACTTCTTGTTTCTGTCTCTTTAACCTTGTGTAAAGCGCAACAGAATATAACTTTATAAAGTGCTGCCCTATATAAATACACACGATTGAACGATTGATTGGTCTTGATAGTAGTGTCAAACACTCAGGAAACAAATTTTAATTCATGATAAGGTTTTGTTATATTCAGCTAACATGAAATCAGAGTATCAATAAAAAGGTAATGTTCTCAAATTCGAAACAGGCCTCAAAACAGTTTTGAGAGAATGTAGAAAGCAGATGTCTTATATCTGATGCCCACTTTCTTATTGTTGTTCAAACTACCAATACAAAACCAGCTTTTGTACTTTGGATGGATGTGAAAATACTAGAATTGTTTTATGTTATCAATGAGCGCACATGAATAAATAAATGACGTCATCCTAAATAAGGCAAGAATGATGTATAACATTTGTGTGTAATATATCATAAGATATTGCCTTCACACTCTCTTATGCATAGGTTAATATTTACTATCTGGCAGAGATGAATACTCTTGTTATACCTCAGAAGTAAAAAAGAAATATATATCTGATAGATTGTCAAAAAGTTCGAGATTTATTTCGCTTTGTTATCAGGATTTCTGTAATCAGAATAGGACACAACAGGACTACCAATTTTATGTTCTCAGACTGATTGTTTCTGAGAGAGATAGGGGCTTTATGTATCCTGATTCTTCTGTAGTATATTTATAGTTGAAAGATCAGTTTTTAAAGGTGTTTCTTTTAGTGTCCTTTGTCTTTGAGGCTGATTAATATACCAAGTAATGCCAAGTTACCTTACATCCTGAATTGTGTTGCAGATGACTTTGGGTTTGAGCATTTACTCTGGGTGTACTCTGGCCGGCGTGGTGTTCACTGCTGGGTATGTGATGAGACAGCTAGGAAACTCACACAGACAGGGAGAACAGCTATAGCAGAATATCTGAGTGTTGTCAAGGTGAACTTTAGTACTGTAAATGTCTCGTGAAACAGTGAAGGGAACAACACATTGACAAAGTCAGCCTTCAACCGAATTCTTAGTATCTAACTACTAAAGGCTTCCCCATGTCTACTCATTAAGATGTTTCAGCATAAAAGCATTATTGATGGCTGTCAAAAATCAAGATTATTGTCATGATAAAGAGAACACTGATGTTAAAAATAGAGAAATCATTAACATGATGTCTGTGTAGAAAGTGCTAGAGCTAAAAACTTAATTACATGCATTTACAGGGTGGTGAAAATCAAACTAAGAAAGTTGTGTTGGAGGAAAGACCTCACCCCTCTATCAGGTTAGTCATTTAATTCTAAAATAATCACCTGTGATTAGGGTTTTCATGATATACCAGGAGCAGCAAATCAGTGTACTGGTTTTTGATAGTATTTTCAGCAGATGAAACCTTGCAGGGATGTTCTTTGCATGAAGTTTTACTAAAGTAATTAAAAAAAATCATTCCAAGCAGAACTTATGTTGCTAGGGCAACTTGAATGATAAACTTTAAAAAAAATCTTGTCTGTACCACCAGACTTAGAGATCAGAAATGCGGTGCCAAGTGCATGTCTATCAAGGTTGTTTATATGTCCCTGCCGGAGGGATCATATGTTTTAAATTGAAATATACAAGAAAATGTTAAAAATTCTTCAAGTTTGAAACCACAAGGGTAAGAGTTCTAAAATTTTGCACAAAGCATTGTCTAATTGACCTATAACAAGATAATTCAACTTTGCCCTTCGGATCATTACTGGCTCAATCCCTGGGGTAGTTATATATTGACACACTTCTTGTCAAAAATCATATAGTTGAGACTTCTGTATTAAATAGATTTGGTGTATAGCAATGAATCTCAACCAAGTTCAAATTATGTCAGTTGGGTCACTATTAGCCCCAGCCGAAGGGTCACATGTTTAAGGAAAAAACCTTTTAGTATAAGTTAAAGTTTATTAGTACGTATTTACAAAATTAAATTGGTCAGGCACGGCACAGCCGCGCGACCAATTTAATTTTGTAAATACGTACTAATAAGTTTTAACCAGCTTGGTGTTTTAAATTATTTTTGTACACTCTTAACATGTCTCTGCCCTCTTTCGTCACGCGAATTTGATTGACACCTCGAAACACCAAAATCATGCCTGTCATCCATGTTCCGTCGATATCGGCGAGGTCTGATCTTTTACCAACTTAGGCAAATTAGAATCTCCTTTCGCTGGCACACAGAAACATAACTTTAATCGAGAAAGTCGAACACGTTTCACAACAAAATGAGTGCAGATCAAGTCACAAGTTTTGATGTCTTAGGTGATTCGGATTTCTTTAATATGCTGTACTTTTGCATTTTTGTTTTTGTTATAATATTTCGAGTTGTGAAACTGATTTAACACGATATTTGATGATACATGCACACTATAATTATATTGACTTGAACAATTGAATACTGTACTTTTCCGACGGCATTTTCACCTGCAAGCAGCGGCACGAATATATTATTTACCGTGTATTGTATATTTAATTTACATGTATGCATTACATAAAATGGGAGGATATTTTACTTTACTTGTGAAAGCCAACCATAATTATAAAAGATGAATTCAGTTCAATGTATTCTGTATCGCATGAATGTAAACAAAAACTCAATATCCCTGTAACTCCGCCTCCAAGGCACACATGTGGAATAACGTTGGTAAATCATTTCATTCGATTTACCTGGTTAGTAGCACTGGTTGTTAAAAACTGATTTACTAAAATAAATTCTTTTAAAATTTGAAAAATGCTGCCATCTCATTGAACAAAAAATAATTTCAAACACTAATATTTTTTTTTGTACGAAACCACATGGCCCAGATGTCTAAAAGTTTGCACAAGACTTTGTATATTTGACCCTAGGCAGTTCAAATTTTGTCGCTGGGATCATTTTTGGCTTCATTCTGGGGTCAGATGTTTGCCTTTTGAAAATCCTGTCAGAAACCATATAGCTGAGACTGTCACTTAACAGCGGTATACCACAGAACACTTCTGTTATAATGGCATCCCTGTCTGTGATTCATGGTTCTTGCATTACCTTCAAAATTTACTAAATGCCTTTCCAGTGAAACATATATCCCACCTCAGGAAGACACTTTCCTAAAGTACCAACCCCCTTAGGAAGTTTGACAAGAAATGAGGAGCATTCCTTTGGTGTAGTAAATATTTTACGGGAATGACCATAGTGAATACTGTGTTTATTTCACCAGATAGGCAGATACTTCATAGATAATTTCTACTTAATAAAGAACTGCCTTATAGGTAACTCATGTCAGATAAGATTAATTTATTGGCTTTATAGGAAATTATCTCCATGTTGAGGGATCTTGCTGTGAATATTTCACCGAACTTGAACACATAATTTATTTGTCTTATATTCAAAGGTCATCGATACAGATAGTAAGAAGTAGGTTCAAGGACTATGCAGTGAAGAAACAAGATTTTCTAGGTGATGAAGACAGTATGAAGAAAGTCCTCCAGCTTGTTCCAGATGAAGATATCCTTTGTGTTAGTACAGGTTACAAAGTGAATATAGATCCAATAAAAATTCTTAATTGTCCCAGATCCATGCATGTTTTCAGAATTTTTGTAATTATTGGACCAGTTTAGATTCAACAAGGGGAAGACAGGACTTTGTTTTACTATTTCTCAGGAAGCATTAAAAGGTAAGCGTCTTGTCTGCTTTTCAGCCCACCTGAGAATGCAGTGCTCATGTGAGCTTTTAGGGTTAATGATTGTGTGTTGGTTGTCATCCACACTTGTTTAAATGAAACCACAAGGCCAAATTTAGTAAAACTTGCCTGGCATTTTTCCTGCATGAAGCTCTATCAAAGTTGTTTAGATGTTACCAGTCCATTGCAAATCTTGGTCACAGGGGCTAAAAAAGATTTTATAAGTGAAAATTTCAAAAATATGTTCTCCAAAACCACATGACCAAAAGCTTAGATATTTGGTATTAAGCATCATCAACTGACCTACTTACTGTTTTTGAAGCTGTTTCTCTATGAAATTTCGATAAAAAAGCTGAAGTTCTGCATGTAGATTTCAGTTTAGGTGAATTAACCTTAATTCATTTAGTGGCTTTATTTGTGGTGATACTCAGGTGAGCTATACAGGGCCATCATGGCTCTATACATGTTTATTTAGAAACCTGTTTGTACCAAGGGTTAAAAATATAGTAAACACACAAAACACTTGTGAAATAAAAATATCAGTTTCTGGCATATGACAATGAAAAACTCAGAATGTTTAAATAAAATCTGTGTTTTTGCAATGACTGCATTTCCAAGTTCAGAGATCAAATCTTTTAATGGGGTTTAATTATTGATAATAATTATGCCTTTTGTTTTCCTTAACTGTACACACGATACAGGGAAAATCTAGAAAAGCAAATGAATAAATTACAAACATCAAACCACAGGTGGTTGCTGATAGAGGAGAGTTGTTGCCAAGTTAGACAGAAGGTAAGCTTACAAAATAAAAACAGACCTAAGCTTTCATCACTTGATTCACTGTATATCAACACATCTGGACAAGTTCATGGTATATTGAACCATCGACTTATTCATTGTATGACAACCCATTCGGACTGATTCACTGTACGTCAGCTCATCTGGACTGATTCACTGTACATCAGCTCATCTGGACTGATTCACTGTATGTTAACCCATCCGGACTGATTCACTGTACGTCAACTCATCTGGACTGATTCACTGCATGTTAACCCATCCGGACTGATTCACTGTACGTCAACCCATCTTTAGGCATATTCACTGAATATAAAGAAGACTAGTCTAGACTGATCCACGCTATGTTGCCCCATCTGGGCTGATCCACTGTATGTTGACTCATCTGGGCTGGTTCAATGTATGTCAACCATCTGGGCTGGTCCACTATACACTGAACCAACTTTTCTTGACTAACCTGTATGTTTTGTTACATTATTACAGAATGATTTCAAGAAGTCTCACAATATCGTTGAGGAGATAATGCTACAGTACTGCTACCCTAGGCTAGATGTTAACGTCAGTAAAGGTGTTAACCATTTGCTGAAAAGTCCATTCTGTATTCACCCAAAAACAGGTACATTTCTAACTTTCTGTGACATTGAACCAAAATAGTTTAGTTTCTATTGTAACAAGATTTATATTGAAAATGATGATAAACACTGGTTACTTATTAGACTGAAAATAAGATTGTTAACAAAAATAAAACATATATTTTCAGGCAGAGTGTGTGTTCCTAGTAGACCCAGACAGTATAGACAAGTTTGATCCATTCACTGTACCCACCATCAGGTAAAATATACAATATATACTGTCTATGATTGTTTTACAGATAGCTGAAAACTAGATCAGGCTTGTTGACCTGTGTCAGAGATGTGTTTGGTTCATGAATGAGTTTCAGCCTTAATGGCTTGGTAATTCATTTTTGTTTTATCTTTGGTAAGAAAGAACCTTGATTTATTTCAGTACAATTGTTGAGGAACTGAACAAAGCAGATAGTGGGACTGAAGAAGCAAAGAAGACTAAAGGTTTGTCATTACAGCAGATACTTCCATGATTATCTCCCAGATATTTGGTTCTGATACTTTGACCTTTGTGGACTTTTAACTGCGCTTCATTATTGGCAGACACTTTACGCACTGGCAGTGCTGAAATATTTTGTATTCTGGTCAAGTCATTGCTGATACTGAGAGCATTAAGAAATGTTTAGATCTAAGAAAATAGCCTAGGAATTTGCCTGGCAGATTTTATATGCCCCCACCATAAAATGGGAGGTGGGGAGCATAATAGTGTTACCCCTGTATGTGTGTTGGAAAAAGTATATACACTGACGTCCATAAAAAACACCTCACCGAAAAAGTGGAATTAGTTTTCTTGTAATCATTATATTTGTCAGTCTTGTCCTCTGTAGTATTTTCACTTTTCTAATCTATTGAAGCATAACATTTCGCTTACTTACATCATGATTCTAAAGCAAAGGGCACCCGCTCCTTTTGCACATGCGCCCCCACATGGTTATATTGGTCGAAATTACAATATTTGGACATTTTAAATTTTCAAATGCCATGGTTAAATATCGAAGAAAGAGGAAAAAATTTGGGGATGCTTGAAAGTGGGCTTTCTCAAGGTCAGGTGGCTAGACACTTTAATGTTGCAAGGTCGACAATAGTTAGTCTCTTTGACGGGTAGACGAAACAGGTAATGCGTCTGATAGACCCAGGCCCTGTGCGTCTTGTGCGACATCTGTCGGACAGGACAATTTTATCAGTCGCGTCACTTGCACATCGGTTTCCTTATGTCACAATCCAGGATGTTGGTGGTTTTAGGCAATCGGGGACGAGCTGTAAGCTGTTATACAGTAAGGAGATGTCTCCGGGAGTGGGGAATTTCATGCAGGTACGGCCGTACTGTGGTGTTGTGCTGACGGAGTGTCACGGTCGGGAATGTCTGCAATGGGCTCGAAACAATATTGAAAGACGTTGGAGTGATGTCTTCAGTGACGAATCTCACATTTGGTACCACAGTTTGGTGTATGTACATGCGTGCACGCGTGGGTCAGTCCAGATTGCCTTGTCTGGGCCATTACTTCTCTGTGCGTGGAAGAATTTTAAAATACCTTGGCACTTTTGTTCACCTTGATGAGATGGTGTGTTGCATACAATACTCAGGTGCCAGCTCAAAGGTCAAGGTCACAGTGCCAGGTCAAAGGTCCAAAATGTTGATGATAGACCTTGTTTGGGCCATTACTTCTCCATGCATGGAATTTGAAATTAACTGTGATTCATTTGTTATGCTTCCTGAAAGAGACATCATGAAGGCCTGCCTTGTCATCATCATCTTCCTACATTTCCATTTCACTGTCCCATCCCCATAGGCTGCTTTCCATTGGTGGGCTCGACATGCTGCCCATGGGCATTCTAGCTAAATAAGGCATTGCAGAGGCAGGTAAGGCGTTTTTTATGGACGTCAGTATACTTCATGTCTGGTCCATAACTTCTGCATGCATGATGAAATTTTAAAATAAATTGGTACACATGACTACCACAAGTAGACGATGTGTTGCGTGCAGCAGGGGATTAAACTTAGTATATTTCTCAGGTTCATAACTTGCATGCATGATGGTATTTCAGTATCAGTTGTCGTACTTGGCCACCATAAGTAAAGAATGCCAGGTATTTGCCAACTTAAAGCCCATGTTGCATAGGGCATCTGTGTCCTATCAACCCATGTCCAGTGTTTTATTTTAATATATATATATAATGGTTAAAATGGTTGTTTTGTTTGATCATAGGATAACCTTAAGATCTACTGAAAGATTATATAAAATGGTCAGACCAAGACAGGAAGAAATTGACTGTGTTTACATCGCTGATTGGGAAATACTGAATTATAACTTCACATGTCTGTTGTATGATTTCAGAGTACAGGCGGACATCATTAAAGGCATACATAGAAGTGTTTGACAAGTTTCTGGCAGGACTTGAACAGACTTGGAAAGGCAAATTGATAGAACAAAGTGGTATGACAGTTGTAATGTTTGTATAGAAGTAAAGACCTTTTGTTAAGTAAAACTTTTCAGTTTTGTAAAACTTTGAAGTTTATTGTATTGACCAAAGGTTAGTTGCAGTTTTCTCTAAGTTGATACTTAGTATTGAAGGTATTTAATGTTTTAGACCAGCTTTCTGAATAGGATTGTCTGTTTCTTACCAAGTAGATTGTTTCTAACATACTCCAATATTTTGACAGAATTCATAAAAAAACTAAGGGGTTTTAATTATTTAATTTATTATCTAAAATTACTGTTGTAAGATATCTAATTTTGGTTTTATTTGTTCTTGTCGTATCTCTAGACCTGAGTATTGGCCTTAATTTACACAAGCAGTAGAATGAAGTATTAGTCATGTTTCAGTTTTCATGATGATTTTAAACTCAGTAAAATGTCAAAATAAAAAGTTAAGTCAGTTATTATGTCCTAAGATCTGTATGAAGAGTATTTTCCAGAAGTTTGATCTCCAACAAATGTTTTTATGCCCTCGAAGGGCGGCATATAGTTTTTGAACTGTCGTCCGTCCGTCAGTCCATCCATCAGTCCATCCGAAAACTTTAACATTGGCAATAACTTTCTTATTAGTAAGTGGATTTACTTCATACTTGGACACAACACCCCTTTGGACAAGACCTTTCCACTGACCTATATTTATTTGACCTTGACCCCTGAATGACCTTTACCTTGAAGATCCAATTGGCCAAAAACTTTAACATTGGCAATAACTTCTTTATTAGTGAGTGGATTTACTTCATACTTGGACACAACACCCCTTTGGACAAGGCCTTCCCACTGACCTATATTTGTTTGAACTTGACCCCTGAATGACCTTTACCTTGAAGATCAAATTGTCCAAAAACTTCAACATTGCCCATAACTTCCTTATTAGTGAGTGGATTTACTTCATCCTTGGACACAACACCCCTTTGGACAAGACCTTCCCACTGACCTTTAATTATTTGACCTTGACCCCTGAATATCCAATTGTCCAAAAACTAATATTTGGCCGTAACTTCCAAATAAGTAAGTGGATACACTTCATACTTAAACACAACAACCCTTTGGACAAGGCCTTCCCACTGACCTTTAATTATTTGACCTTGACCCCTGAATGACCTTCACTTTGAAGATCCAAATGTCCAAAAACTTTAACATTGCCCATAATTTCCTTATAAGTAAATGGTATCTCATACTTGGACACAACCCCCTTTGGATAAAACCTTCCCAATGACCTATATTTATTTGACCTTTACCCCTAAATGACTGTTTCTCAGCTCAAAGGTCAAAGAACCACGTTCGGGGGCATTGTCATCTTACAGTGACAGTTCTTGTTATGTCCTAATTTCTGTATGAAGAGTATTGTCCAGAACTTTGGTTTCCAACAGTTACCTTGTTGTTTTTATGGAACATTCAGCTAAGGGTCTCAGTTCTCTTAATAGTTGCAACTCTTAATTAAATAATTCACCATATTTTATGCTGAAAATTTTCTCTTTTCAGATATGAAAATGGAATTCTAGATCTCGTTCAGATTACCCTTGTTGTGAAATGCTAGGCAACTTTAGTAACAAATAGTACCGGTAGATAAAATTGCATTACAGTATCAACTAATGCTGTTAGTTTCAGGACTGTTAAGCTTCATAGAGACAGTATGTACTTGGAACAGGACATTTGAATGAAAGTCAGTGATGAAAATCTTATGAACTCTATAGACGAGTCTTGTATTTATTAGAAAGTCTTATCTTTCAGTTATAAAGACAGTTACTACTAATTTGATCTAGAATTACGGGACATTCTTTGTATACTAACCATGAAATTCTGCACTGAATGTTAATATTTAAATTGCATTTACATGTATGGTATATTTGAATTAAACCTATTGATAAACTTAATCTTCTTTCATTTTTATTTTTCAGTGGTACAGGCTGTCAGTGTCAGCTGTGTACTATATTCCTATATAATCCAGTATTTCAGGACCCAAATCCTCAAAAAGTGTTTTATAAATTCTTTCTTTTAGAACCCAAATCCTATATTTCTCTCATTTCATGGTGAATTTTTAAATGGAACTTCATTGATACTGCTTATTGTAAGTTTACAGGTGAAAGCTGCAGTGGTCAATTTGAAGTATTTACAGCTACAAAGCTGTTTCTTGATGTAATTGGTGTGTTGCCGTGTGGATATTGACGGCTGGCAGACTTGATATACTAAGGCACAATGATACGTTTGCATAAACTTGCTGACTTCTTGAACCATTAGAATGGCACGATTAACAGAGTTTGGGCTTTTAAGGGGCTGGCCTCCAGATGACCAAAAAATGAAAGTTTTCTTGTATTATAAATTTCTTGTAATATTTATGACTAATGCTTAAAAACTAACTAACTGGCAAAAAATAAGTCAGATATTTACATTATAAATTGATTTTTTTTCTTTCATAGTGCTATACCGTAACGAGACGGTATAACTGTATCGTATAATATTTTGATTTTTAAGTAAATTGTTATTTCACTTGCAGTGATACTCGTGACAGTGAAAGCATTGGATATATTTTGTTAACATGAGGGTCCAGAGTTCAAATCAAGCTGAAGGGAATTATTTTTTTTTTTGTTCCATTTTGACTTATAATCAGTTTAGAAGTAAAATATGTTGTTATAATCTGACGGCATCTAGATATTTAATTTATGTAAAAAATATTTTTATATCAAATCTGGAGGACAGCCCCTTTAAGTGATTCTGTCATTATATCCCCAACAAATGAAGTTTGAGGGGATATATAAGAGTCACCATGTGGTCGGTCGGTCTGTTGCATTTTTTCTTGTCCGGAGAATAACTCTAAAACTGTTCGAGACATTGACTTGAAACTTGAAAAACAGATACATGGTGACTAGGAGTGCAGAGTGAAAGAACCATAACTCTCACTTGTCCCATTTTCAAATTATCTCCCTTCTTGCATTTTTTTTTTTTTTGTCGAAGCAATACCAGTAACTATTCAACAAATTGACTCGAAACTTAAAATATTTAAACATGGTGTTTAGGAGAGAACCATAACTGTCTGGTCCCATTTTTATGCTCCCCGAAGGGCGAGCATATAGTTGCCGCTTTGTCTGTCCGTCCGTCATAATTTTGTCCGGAGCATAACACAAAAACTATGAGAGATATCAAAACCGAACTTCATAGGTAGTTAGATCTCATTAAGGAGCAGTGCAGTGCACAAGAACCATTACTCTTGCTTTATTAATTTTTGAGTTATTGCCCTATGAAATTTCTCATACTTATTTTTTTGTCCGGTGCATATCTCACAAAGTATAAGAGTTATCAACTTGAAACTTTTTAAGTAGATAGATCTCATTGATGAGCATTGCAGTGCACAAGAACCATAACTCTTGCTTTATTAATTTTTGAGTAATTGCCTTTTGAAATTCCTCATACTTATTTTTTGTCCGGGGCATATCTCACAAAGTATAAGAGATATTAACATGAAATTTTATTTTTAGATAGATCTCTATGAGGAGAAGTGCAGCGTGCAAGAACTGTAACTCTATTTTGCATAATTTAGGAGTTATTGCCCTTTGTTAATTTTCATACTTTAAAAAAAAATACATATTGAACAGTAGCCCTTTTGGCATTCATTCGGGGAGCATCCATCGGTTCTACCGATTTCTTGTTTCTATTATCCCTCTTTTTGCGAATTCCTAGTCTGGAGATAACTAAAACTATTCAAGGGATTGACTTGAAGCTTCAAATATAGATAAATGGTGATGACAAGAAGTACAAAGTGAAAGAACCATAACTCTTACTTGTCCCGTTTTTAAATTTTCCCCCATTTTGCATTTTACTTGTATGGAGCATAACTCCAAAACTATTTAACAGATTGACTTGAAATGTGAAATATAGATACATGGTGACTAGTGCTTTAAATATTGAATGAGGATTGATTTTACAAAATGATGTATGTCATGCCACTGAGGTCGAAAAATCATTAATGCAATTATTTTATGTCAATTCTTTATATAGAGTTAAATAGAAAAGGTTACAATGACTTATAGTTGTAGCATTGTTACAAAAAGAAATATTTTAGCCCTGCTTTAAGGCAGGGGAAATAACAGCTACTTGTAAAATGTAACTAAACATACTGATAGAAAGACATGTAATTTTACAACATCAGACAAATTACTACTGACAACTGACATTCACCCTAAATATATTATTCATGGGTGAGCATTTCAAATTACTATATTACATACTTCAGTATCATATCACTGTTCAGGAGTATTAATCACCTTCAGTGATAGTTCTAGTATATTTTTGGTGAAAAAAAAAAGAACAAAAAACAAGTGCTCAGGGTTGACCTTTGACCCCGTGACCTCTAAGTGGGTCTGGCAGGTAGAGCTCATCAAGGTGCATGCACCTGTGAAGTTTGGAGGCTGTAGGTGGAAGGACTTCTGTGTTATGGTCAAGGTTTAAGTTTTGTGACAGACAGACCAAATACAATATGCCCTCCCTCTGGGGGCATAAAAATCCTACATTTGTCTTACACTTCAATAGAAAAAGTTTGTATTTTATTTTTAAAGTCTGGTTGACAACCTGGTGGTATCATTGCCCAACATATTAGATTGTATTTGGTGTATGTTGATTATTATCACCTCACATATTTAACCTTTTAGATGAATGAACAATGTATTTACAAAGCTCCAAATTTAGTATTTTCAAATTCAATTTAAGTTCTTGCATCCTTCACTAAATATTAACATATTTTCTCTTTCATACAACCATTACATTTCAGTGATATTTTTTACTATGCCCAAGAGCATACATTTCAATTATATCTGGACTTGTTGAGTACCATGTTACATTTTAACAGTAACTTCAAGACTTTCTTGCAACTCACTGACTTTCCAACTACTTTTGATATCTGCTTCCTAGAGTTGTGCCCAGTGTGTAGACAGGATGAATGTTAAAGTCATGGACAGAACTCTCAAACAGGATTCAAACTTGCAGCCTACAGATCACTGTGGCTTATCCTGTTTCATGTCAATAGCCTTTAGTTTTTTTGCACTTACCATATAGATTTGCCATTGTCGAGCTGTCCGTACTTAGACCAGTTTGTGTAACTCCAAACTGCTACAGCCATGAAACTTACACCCGCTTATTAACCAAAAAATAGCATTTTTATACTTGTGTGGCTTGTAAATCCAAACGAACTGCTAGAGCCATGAAACTTTCTAAGAACTGCATTTGCACTGACGCATCTGGGTATTTTGATGCAAATTTATTAGAGATCGACTGAGTTATGCCTCCTAATTAACCAAAAAATAGCATTTTAAGACTTGTCACATGTAACTCCAAAAGTACAACTACTTGACCCATGAAACTTTTTAAGAATAGTTGACAGCATGTGAACTTACACACCTGGGTATTCTGACGCATATTTATTGGAGATTGGCAGAGTTATGCCCACTGATTAAGCAAATAATAGCATTTTTAGACTTGTGTTGTGTTGAGATCAGCAGAGTTATGCCCACTGATTAAGCAAAACATAGCATTTTTAGACTTGTGTTGCATGTAATTCCAAATATATATCTGTAGAACCATGAAACTTTCTGGGAAAAGTTGTCAGCATTTGATGTTACTGGATATTTTGAGGCATGTGATGTTACTGGATAATATATTGGATATCGGCATAGTTATTCCTCCTGATAAAGCGAAAAAAAGCATTTTTAGACTGTAATTGTACAGGATTTTTTTATGACAATACAGCAAAATGTGGGGGCATCCGTGTCCTATAGACACATCTCTAGTTTATTTAGGTACAACCAGCAATTTGTCATTGTTTTCATGATCATTTACCTTTCTGGCAGCAGGGAGCTGACCCAGTTCAAGAACAAAATAAATGAATGTGCTGCCTTCCTCTAGAAGAAGTCAAGGATATCATACACATTTCACTTCAGGCAATTCCTTCTTTTTTGTATCTTCCTCAATGGTAATCAAAATCTGAGGCAAAATTATTCTTTTTTTTTCAGCTCCACTTTTCAAAGACAGAAAGTGGAGCTATTGTCATGACCCTCTCTCGTCAGCATTGGTTAACCTTTCTGTTAAGGTCCTTATCTCAGAAACTATCAAAGCTATTCATTTCAAATTTGGAACACATGTTCACTTTCAAAATGTGACCCCATTTCTAAAGGGTAGATAACCCTCAAATTTATTTTTCAACTTGGAATTTTTGGTTATCCTTTTTATTAAGGTTCATTTCTGAAAAACTATCAAAGATACTCATTTTAAAATTGGAATGCTTGATCACCATCAAAAATTGAAATGCATTTCAAAAGGGCAGGTAACCCCATAATACATCTTTCGACATAAAATTTCTTGGTTAACCCTTTTGTTAAGGTCCATTTCTCAAAAAGTGTCAAAGATATTCTCTTCAAATTTGGCATACTTGATCACCATCAAGACCTCTACCAAGATTGTACAAACTATGTCCCTGGGGTCAAAATTAGCCCCACTCCAGGGGTCACTTGGTTTTGCATAGACTTATAAAGGATAAAACTTCTTATTGGAAAGCACAAAGCCTAAAACTTAATGTTTTACTTACAATGGGATGGGTAGATTCTTCCCCCACCCAACCATTACCTCCCCCATCCCCATCCCTGATTTTTTTTTCCCCATTATTTTTTGTTACTAAGGGCACAAAAAGCTTACTACAAATCACCTTTCAATGACCAGATTTTTCTACCTACCATCAAAACAAATAGTTCAATCAATTCAACATTTAAAATAACATTGACATACTTTTAAGTTCAGTGATCAAAGGTAGACACTGAACCCCCGTCAAATTTTGAAGTTTTATTGTCTCATCATTAAAGACATTCATTCAAAATCAGTTTCAAAATTCAGCAATGTTTATTTGCATAACAGATGAATTACTTGATTTTAGATCAAATCTAGCAGTTTAATTGTATGATATACATGTATCAAAAAAACTTGACTGGCTACTTGCGCAAATCTCCCAAAATCTTGCAGCAGGTAGATAAGAGCTCACAATTTTGTTTCAATTATATCTCAAATACCTCCTTCACTACTTAGCTGTATGAAAACAAATTAAGTCAATCATGCAACAGAACATGCATTTTTCTACAAAATGATATATTAAAAAATCAGAAGTTTTAAGCAAAGAAAAAATGCACCTGTGTGACTGGGAATGTTGGAAACTTGTCTGTTTATCTGCAAACTGACTAATTTAAAATCAGAATTTCTACAACACATTCAAAATTTTCAAAGTAAACTCTTTTTTTTCTTTTTGTGAAGAAATGATCATCTGTAATATAGTACATGTAATAATTTCCAACTGGGAGCTTTACTGGTTATTTCACATTTTGGAAAACTGTTGACTTGTCATGTGATAAAAAGGTTAATTTCACTGGCTTATGCAGTAGTTCCTAATCTCAGCTGGATTTATCAATGAAGATTACTACAACTAGAAATGTAAAAGTTGAAAAGTTGACACAATGTTGCCATATTTTCAAGGTATCAAGGAACATAACCAGAATTGTCAAATAATTACTTAGCCAGTAAGTTGGTTTAAACTGAGAGTAAGCTGGCAGTCACTTGCTGTTCTGAGAGTGAACTGAAGCACTGAAAGTATGTAACTGGGTTAATTTTTCATTGTACAGGAAGTTCATCTACTCTCAATGACTGTTTTTGGAAGATTGTCTTGTATCAGCACTAAATGTGTTAGCTGCAATCAAAATAAAAAATTTGAACTCAACATTTTTATTTAATACACATCTAACACTCAACAAATGAATCATACTGATGTTGGTTTAATCCAATCTGCTTCACTTAATTCTGAAGTTGTTATCTAGATGAAGAAATGCTATCTCAAATATTTAATTTTACTCTACAGGTTTATCAACTTGCTTTGCCTTTGCTGACCGAGCAAACTGTATAACAATTGGTTTATTGTTAAGAATAAATCCATTACATTCTTTCACTACTTCTTTGGCAGCCTCTTCACCTGGAAGCGTTATAAATGCTTGACCTTTCATTCTACCCTCTTTCATCACTCGAATATCGAATATTTCACTTGCTAATTCTTGGGACCAATCCACAAAAGACCCAAATAAATTCATCAAGTCCTGCTCTGTGGTCTGTTTTGTTAAGTTCTTAATGTACAGCCTGCTTGTGGGCTCGCCTGCTGCATAATTCTTAAACACTGAGAAGTCCTTCATTTGTTCTTTCTTTAATCTTCCCTTTGCTATCTCTTTCTTGCTTAAGAATTTGTTTTGATCAATAGTATAATTTACGTCTGGTTTAACAATTTCTTCAACAGGTTTTGTTTTGTTTGGAGGTTCAACCTTTCCAAATCCACCTTCCATTACATGTAAACCTAGGTTTTCCTGTGATGGTTGTTTGGGTTCAGATTCATCACTTGCTTTCTGTAATTGATTCATAATATCTGTCTCTGATAAATTAAACTGAATCTGATTAGCTTTGAGATTTGATGCCGCTTCAAACACTTCACTTGGTTTTTGAACAATGGCAGGCTTAAAAATTGCTGACATATCTGGCTGAACAAGCCTCATTCTTTTTCTTGGTCTTTTTATATGTTTACCAATTCCAGCAGTATCAACTAACTGCTTATTTTCATTTGTCTTGGTGTTGGTATCCGATTCAATCTCAGACTCTTCAGTGCTCGAGTATTCCATCTCCACTTCTTCAATGTCCTCACCATCAGATGCATATACTGCAGATTTTCTTGTTGCCTTTTCTTGAGCTGATAATTTTGGGTTCTCTAGTGACAATGGAGGGGAAGGGGTCACTGGTCCAAATGGGCATGGCAGATTCATTTTGTTCATTAAATGAAGAACTTGTGTATAAAACCTGGGATGAGAAGCTAAGGCATTGGCAATATTTGTTAGTGTGGAAACTGTAGGTGGAGGATAACTGTAATGCAATGTTGGTTTCTTTGAGTAAGGTATATTGTGTTTCCTCAACACATCATCTGTCCTCTCAGTATTTTCCTTGTCTACAACTACAGGTGCTGCAGCATCATCAGTATTAATTTCCTTTGGTTTAGAATCCGAACTGTCAGATGGGAAGTATGTTTCATGCTGAGATTTTGAAAATTCCACAACCAGCTTGTGGCCCAGGACTTCTAACTGATGAAGTCTTTTCAGACATTTTTCAGCAGCTTCTTTGTTTGTAAAGCGTGCAAAAGCTGTATGTTTCATTGGTCCTCTGGTTCCCATTGGTCTCACAGCTTGAGCTCCAAAATGACATATAAGATCTATCTTTTCTTGATCTGTAAGTTCATTAGGTAGATGTCGTATGAGCAAAGTAGAGTGCATTGCCTCCATATCTTCTCAATTTCCAATCATATGCCTGTAATGTAAAAGGTAGTACAAAAAAAGTGAAAACGTGACCCTATTACTAGGTACGACCAGGCCTCAATAAAGGCCCTGGTACAACCTTGTTATCATAACGGCACAATCATTCAAGTATTGTGATAATATCACAAAAACTGTCTGTTAATTGCCGATACTTCGTTCATTCTTGAAATAATGAGGCTTGGTTCATGTAGAAATAATGAGGCTTGGTGTAGTCTTTCAGGAAAGACCTTTTTAAAGTACTTATATCTAAGTAAGGTATTTTAGGTGGGTCGCACTAAACTACTGACGAATTAACTGACGACATAGAATAAGAAGAAAAACACTGACCACATAGGTAAAGAAGGATTATCGGAAAACACTGACCATATAGACAAAGAAGGATTGTCGATAACGGTAAATAGGTGTGAAAATGGTCATGGTTATTGCACATTACATTGAATGGATTAAATTAATAAATGTGTTATCACATATTAAACGGAATGTACTAGATTTGTTCCGAAAATAACATATATATGAAGATTGTATAAGATATAAATGAAGTCACTAGTCAACAAATAACAACATGTCGTATGTATATCATACATTTATTTTTTACATGTTCATATTATGTAAAAAGAACAAAACAATATTTTATATATATTTAACTGGTCAGTGTTATCTCGCTTTATCAATGTTTTATAACTATAAATAATTGGTCAGTATCAGTTCTCACTATATATATTACTGGTCAGCATTTTCTTACAACATAAAACTGGTCAGCATTTTCTTACAATATTTAACTGGTCAGTGTTTTCTTGCTATATCAATAATTTATATAACTATATAAAGTTGGCCAGTATTTTCTCACTATTTATATATAGCTGGTCAACATTTTCTTACTATAATTAACTGGTCAGTGTTTTCACGCTCTATCAAAGCATTTTCTTACTACATAAAACTGGTCAGCATTTTCTTACTATAATTAACTGGTCAGCATTTTCTTACTATATTTAACTGGTCAGTGTTTTATCGCTCTATCAAAGCATTTTCTTACTACATTAAACTGGTCAGCATTTTCTTACTATAATTAACTGGTCAGTGTTTTCTTACTATAACTGGTCAGCAAGTGACACACTTGTTTATCTCACCTTCAAAGTTTTAACGACAGTCCCCCAGGTGATTGATTGATGTCGCGTGCTTAAAAACACTCGATCGTTGGAACAAGAATTAACTTAATTAACGACTTTTGCGTCGTGTGTTTCACGCCTAGCGGGAAGTAATTAAATATCTTGAATAAAAGATAAGCCACATGTATTTTGATTTGATGTGCACGTAAGAGTAGAATACTTGCGTTTTGTAATGTGCCTAAAACACGTCTTAGTGAATTTTGTCATATTGCCCTTATTGTATACTTCGTATACCTGGGTGAAAATAAAAAGATCAGTTCTGTTCTGTTTTATTCTGTAAAAAGGTAACTGCTGACTATTCATAAAAGCATATTTGCCGACAATGGAAAATGAGCAAAATGAAATTTTGAATATCATGAAAGATTTAGAATGCGTAATAACTAAATAACAATGTTTCAAAAAAAGAAATCAGAAGTTCAAATTGCCATATATATATATATAAATTGAAAACACTACATGTAGTTATAAATCATTGATAAAACAAGATTAAAATGCTGACAAGTTATATATAACGAGAAATCATTGATAAAGCGAGAAAACACTGACCACTAAAATATTGTAAGAAAATGCTGACCAGTTACATATTGTGAGAAATCATTGATGAAGCGAGAAAACACTGACCAGTTAAATATTGTAAGACACTGCTGACCAGATAAATATAGTAAGAAACTGCTCACCAGTTAAATATAGTGAGAAAACACTGACTAGTTAGACGTAAAAGACCTTCATTGATAAAGCGAGAAAATACTGACCAGTTAAATATAGTAAGAAAATGCTGACCAGTTAAATATAGTAAGAAACTGCTGACCAGTTATATATAGTGAAAATCTTTGATAAAGCGAGAAAACACTGACCACTAAAATATTGTAAAAAAATGCTGACCAGTTACATATAGTAAGAAACTGCTGACCAGTTATATAAAGTGAGAAATCTTTGATAATGCGAAAAACACTGACCAGTTAAATAATGTAAGAAACTGCTGACCAGTTATATAAAGTGAGAAATCATTGATAAAGCGAGAAAACACTGACCAGTTAAATATAGTAAGAAAATGCTGACCAGTTAAATAGTAAGAAACTGCTGACCAGTTATATATAGTGAGAAATCTTTGATAAAGAGAGAAAACACTGACCAGTTAAATATTGTAAGAAACTGCTGACCAGTTATATATAGTGAGAAATCATTGATAAAGCGAGAAAACACTGACCAGTTTAAAATAGTAAAAAAATGCTGACCAGTTAAATAAAGTAAGAAACTGCTGACCAGTTATATATAGTGAGAAATCATTGATAAAGTGAGAAAACACTGACCAGTTTAAATGTTGTAAGAAAATGCTGACCAGTTATATATAGTGAGAAATCATTGATAAAGCGAGAAAACACTGACCAGTTAAAAATAGTAAGAAACTGCTGACCAGTTATATATAGTGAGAAACCATTGATAGAGCGAGAAAATGCTGACCAGTTAAATATTGTAAGAAAATGCTGACCAGTTATTTATAATGATAAAATGGTGTATAATTGTATATAGTTATAAATCATTGATAGAGCGAGAAATACTGACTAGTTAAATACAGTAAGAAAATGCTGACCAGTAATATATAGTGAGAAAACACTGACCAGTTAAATATAGTAAGAAAATGCTGACCAGTTATATATAGTGAGAAAACGCTGACCAGTTGTATATAGATATAAATCATTGATATAGTGGAAAACACTGACCAGTTCATTATAATTAGAAAATGCTGACCAGTTTAATGTAGTAAGAAAATGCTGACCAGTTAAATATATATATATAGAGAGAAAATACTGGCCAATTTTTTATAGTTATAAATCATTGATTAAGCGAGATAACACTGACCAGTTAAATATATATAAAAATATTGTTTTGTTCTTTTTACATAATATGAACATGTAAAAAATAAATGTATGATATACATATGACATCTTGTCATTTGTTGACTTGTGACTTTATTTATATCTTATACAATCTTCATATATATGTTATTGTCGGAACAAATCTAGCTTTATTTATTCAGTTTAAAAAAAGCATATGTAACACTTTGGCAGTGGTTTTAATTGGAGCTCCTGTCAGCATGACCATCTCTAGAGCCTTAACCATAGTATATGTAGTGGTGTAGCATCTATACATAATTTCTTTATGGAACCTGAAATACATAAGAAATACTGAAACTTAGGCATCACTTATGTTAATTTACAATTAAAAGTGTTAGCGTTCAATTAAATTTCAATTAATAAAAGATTGTTGACAAAATGTCTATAACGCGTACACATTACACAAGACTGAATTAAACCATATAAATAAATGGCTGATCACAAGACTGTCACGTGACCGATGAATGGGAACAGCGAGCGCAGCAGACAGAGGCTTACAATTTTCCCACGCTCATTTTAGCAAAGAAAATGACGCATGAAGTTTCACTTTTTTTTTGCATTAGAAAAAACACACAAGAACATATTATATGAGATCAAATTCATAAACTCTTACCTTTGCATCTCTTTTTTAACTCAGTTTGATATATGATAACATTTATTAATTAATCCATTCAATGTAATGTGCAATAACCATGACCATTTTCACACCTATTTACCGTTATCGACAATCCCTCTTTGTCTATATGGTCAGTGTTTTCCGATAATCCTTCTTTACCTATGTGGTCAGTGTTTTTCTTCTTATTCTATGTCGTCAGTTAATTCGTCAGTAGTTTAGATTTAGCCATTTTAGGTCATTGTTTTTAGCAATCACATGAATTTTCATTATTCTATATAATGACATACAGCTACATCACTTTTTCAGTCGGTGATTATTCAATTCAAATGAAGAAATACCTAGCAAACAATAGAAGACACGATTCCTTTGATCAGAAGTTGGTGTGCCATTTATTGCCTACCTGCAAATGGAAATTTTAAATAGAAGGGAAGCAACCACGATTTCATCAGGCAATTCTGTATTTTAATCGAGTGAAATTGAATGAAAAAAAATCAGATTAGTTTAACAAAATAAATGATACATAGTAAACCAGAGCCTTAATTCAATTAATACCCTGAGTAAACCAACAAATAATCTAAGTGAACGGGTATACATATTTATTTTTCTGTCAAAACTTAGCTTTTGGACGGCGCCATTATTAGGGAAATACACGTCGAGATTAACTGAGACACTCACTTTGAGACGTAATTAGGCCTAAGTTTTCCTCGATAATATGTTATTATATAATACAGTTGACAGAGTAAAGGAAGGAGCTGAACAGTGGTACACGCTGGACTGGTAATCCAGGGGTCGCCAGTTCGATTCCCCGCTCTTCCAAAAACAATACTAATTCTATTTCGGATGAGACGACCGAGGTCCCATATATATTAGTGCTATACGCTAAACATGGGTTTTCCTGATGCTTTCTGTATCTTGTACTGTCCCCAAAAACCTGAAATGACTAAACACTGTAGAGGGCGTCGGTCATAATGGTAAGCGGTACTGATGATAAATAAACTCAAATAGATAGATAAAGGAAGCACTGGTGCTTGTTCAGACGCCAAGTGATGTCGAGGACTGAGCATTCGATACTGGGACTCAAAATTAATGGCGTATCTTCAGCAAGATGTATTACTTACTAAAGCGATTGCCAGTGACACCTTTTCGACTGACAAAATATACTCAGTACCAGATGCTTTTACCACCAGCTTTAAAAATATGACGAATAATACCATAAATTCCATTTTTCTAGGCATGCATTTCAAAATCACCGATTGTTTATAGCATTACCGTGAAAACCAGAGTGAAGAAGTGGTATTATATTGTTTTGTCTTTTATATACGATTGAGTGGTTAGGACCTATTATCACAGCATGTTCTATGATTATGGTTATATATAATAAATATTTATTTGTACATCCAACATAAAAAACTGTTTCTGGAGATTTTTTAAAGGCAAAAACATATGTCTTCCACTCCATGCATCCTATCCCACTCTGTTTTTGGACAAGTTAGAATTAAAGGAAATCATGTAGCATCCCCCCCCCCCCCCCGTGGACATACTTGACTATAAGTCAGCAATACTTACTGAGATGAAAAGATGTGAACCCAGGTTCAATCAGGAGGTAATAAAGAGTTGACACTATTAGGGGAATTGAATTAAAATGGTCACAGGTAGAATTTACACAAGTATGGCCACTCCAGCTATCAGCAGCTGTTGAGTGTTGAAATTCCTAACACATTAATGGCAGTCAGATCAGATCTATTTGAGTTGTTGATTGTGAATACTGCATGCATGCTTTCCTAAATTAAAGGTTCTAAGAGTCTTTTATCATTGCTTCCACATGGCTTGTGTAAACTTCATATTAACATATTATTTACTTTCATAACACATTGCCAACAATTTCATTTCAGTGCATAATTTGGTAATCAGTCACTTTAATAGTTTGTCTATTATGTTAATATCACAGAAGGAACAAGTCGCCATACCAACAGGTTTTTATACTGTATATTGTAAAACAAGAAAAAAGAACTGGGTGGAAGGGATACCACTAGCTTGGGGTGGGGGTGTCTACTATCCTCCAATAAAAAATAAGATAAGATACGCGCGACACAGTATTTGTGACTGACATGCAGATTTTGGCTAAGCCAAGGCCCATAACTTCGCTATAACTGGCCTACCTAAAATCAAAACCACAAGTACACAACGGCATGTAATAATAAACATTTCTGTAAAGTCTCATGACTCTTCCTCAAATACTTTTTGACATAGGTGCAACACAAGGTTTATGGTTGATATGCAGATTTTTAACTAAGTCAAGGTCCATTATTCCAGTATTACTAGGTTTCCTTAAAACAAAGACCACAGGAGCACAACGGCATGTGCTGATAAATATTCCTGTAAAGTTTCATAACTCTTCATGAAACACCTTTTGAGATACGCGCGACAAAATATATGTGACCGACAGACGGACAACTCTACCAAAAACAATATATCTCTCCTCCATATAGGGGTGGGGGAGGGGCATTACTTTCTTTTTTCAAAATGTATTTTTGACTAAAGTCATTCTGCATGCTAACATTAAAAGTTCACTGAATATCATTTTAAATGCACATAAATGGAATGGAATTAAGGATTCTAGGACGATATGCAGACGATAGGTTTCTTGAGATAGCTACGAAAAAGATGGCATTTTTTGTATCACAATTTTAAAAGTTGTTTCCATGGCAATGAAGCAGATATTCCTTTTTTCTTTTATTGTTTTTTTCTTGTAATTCTTTTCTATGACCTGTAAGGCATTCTCCGATAAAGCTGAACTAATAAAAAATACCATGACCTTTGCATTTATAGACCCGTCCCATAGCAACAAATGCAGTTTTCTAAATCTATTTTCTGAAAACTTATTTCTGTTGGTACAAAGTTTTTTTTGTGTAAAAAAAGGTAACCAAGAAGTTTGTGAACCTTTCTTAATATTCGAAACTGTTTCCCAGCGAAAGTACACAAAACTATGTATTATATAAATTCTACACTAAAAAAAGTTTCCTACGTATTGTGATGATCGTACCGTATTGCAAGTAAAATTTTAAAGGAGATCGATTCACTTTTTATCGAATTTGTTTAGAAATCACACAAAAAACTAGCAATAAACCGAGCTAGAGATCCGCCATCTTCATTGTCGGAAGACTATTGCAGAGTGTTGCAAATTTGAAATATGACACCAAAACATATAAGTAATCACGCACTCAACACGACAATAAATGCGTGCTGACCAGGAGAAAATATACTCCTGAAAATATATGTGAGGTGAAATCTGATATTTTTCTCTGTAGATTTAATAGTTTATATGATGCGCATGAGTAAAACACGAAGAAATAAAGAGAATAATGAAAATGATTTTTTTATTCAAACATAAAGTATATTCTTATTTCAACAGATTTGACAACGTAAAATAATTATAACCAAAATTTTGGTCTTCAGGGCATTCGCTGTCAGATTTTACTTCCTGAAAGAGAAAAGAGTTGCATCGAAATTAATTGCATGTTTCAAAGTTAGCCACAATAAAATATACAATTTGTCAAGTTATATATTGGATGCAAATGCAGGAAATATATGCAATTATATATTTATTGTCTTAAATACTACTTCTATGCAGAGAAACTACGTTGAATTCAAATGTATTTTACA
Source organism: Cyclina sinensis (assembly GCA_012932295.1). NCBI lineage: Eukaryota > Metazoa > Mollusca > Bivalvia > Venerida > Veneridae > Cyclina > Cyclina sinensis. The sequence goes on along the minus strand of JAAONU010000009.1, from coordinate 12,804,791 downwards.
ACAAGGTTTTCTTTTACCTTTAAAGCAGAAGATGAATTTGAAAGCACTAACCATGTTAATAGCACAATGCAGACTACTGTTAACAAACACTCCTAAGATGCCAAACATTCCATTCTCATCTTCATTCAGTGTTATAGGAACATCTGCAGACAGTTCACCATCTTCGTCTGGTTCAACAGGTGTTTCGTCTGAATTTTCAGCAATGATGTTTTCCGGCGTGTCGATGTTGACTTGAATTTGTTGACCGGTACTGTCGTTCTGTTCGAAGGTGTCACTTGTATCATCCGTTGTAGTACTATCCACTTCCTTTAATTGTCCCTCTGGTGATCTGGTATGATAATTTTCAATGCTGTCCTCCATTAAGTTTTGTTTCAAAGGTTTGGGTGGAGTTTCTTTATCTAATGATATGTATTTCTGTTGAATTTGTTGAACAAGAAAACCGTCTACTTGTTGGACTTTGTTCGCTGCCACGCTGTTTTTCTGAGTAATTTGCTCAAATAGTTTTGTTTCAGGTAAACAGATCGAAGAGTAATTTTCAGTTTCAGATCTGTTTGCTTTTCTGTCTTTAGCTGGTACAAATACTGGTGCATCGGCTCTTAAGTTTGAGACTGGTTTTTTTGTTGGTGTTTCTGTATATTCAGAATACTGTTCAGACTGCTGTAATAAGTCAGTGTAGCTATGGTAGTTATTTCGGTGTTCAGAAGGTGTATATACACATGTATTAACTGGAGGCATCGACTGCGAAATTATCCCCGAGCACAAAAGATACGTAGGTTGATGCTTCTCCGTTGCCCCTGGAACATAAAAGCCTGGAATCTGAAAAGGCGGCTGTACAGGTCGTGTAAGTTGGTAGTGCGGAGGCCCACAGAAGGTCTGTGTATAATGGCCAGGTTGTTGTACTGAACTCCTAGGTCCACTGCTTCTATCACTTTCAGAATTTTTTATACGCTCCCAAAACTTTCTACTTCTCTCCATTTGTTTCGCAGACCTTTTTCTCTGTTTACGTTGACCCTTCTTTCCAGAATCGGAAATATTTTTTCCTATGCACGTATTTGTTTGAATCGTAGATGAATTCATTTCTTTTGTTACCTACACAATTGTAAAGAATGGTGATTATAAAAGTTTTATAAGAACATGTAAATAATCTTTCGTTAATTATTTTAGTTGTTGGTAATACTTGGTTGTTGGATTAGCCTAGATTTTGGCACACTCATTTCTCACCCTTATAACCCAGTTCATCGAAAAATCAGGAAAATGGTGGGTGGTCTACAAATTGCACCGGTTGACTTTCACTGGCCATCGTTTGTAAGCTCATTATTATTATTGAAACCTCTGACAAATTATAAGTATTTTAGCGGAAGCGATTGGTTTTCTTCGTTGGCCTCGACTTTTTTCCAGTTTATTTTATTATAATAATGTAAGATATGTATATTTATTACCTGAAAGATTTAAGCAGTTGCCTTGCTTGTATATTTTTATTCTTCTTGAGAACTTTTGCTTCTTCACGACGCCAACGATTTTGGTTGCTAAGCCTACAATGCCGCAGTGTAAGAACGTCATGACGTCAAAATGACGTTTGCATTCGTACTTTCGATTTTCGACCTCATAGTACTTCAGACGGATCGGAAATCATAGTGATTTTATCAAAAGAACCACATATAGACTTTCTCAGTTTCGAACTAAAAATAACATACATAGGAACATTTCGAAAATTTAGATGTTATTTCTATACATGTCTGATACACATGTATCACAGCATTTCGATTTGTTTGTTGATTGATAGGTCTTTTCTTTGTTAGTTTCATTTACATATGTTTTGTATTTTTGTAGACTTTAAGTATGCCCTGATCTTGCGTCATGAGTAAAAAGGTTTAACTGTAACAACAGTAGATATGGATCAGACCTCAACCTACTATCCGAATGCGCAACTCGATTCTCAATTTCTTCCATTGGTTTTTGAGATATAACTTTGCACAGTGGAAGTTAATTCAAATTAACGTTTTATACTTTCTGCAACGCTGTACTAACTTCTACTATTTTATATGGACCTACATATTAATAAAATTTTGCTCTTAAGTTATTTTCAAATCAAGCGAGCGGTTTCTAATAAGGTTCCTAGTTTCGGGCATAGATGTATAAGAAAAATAAGCCCCATCCTAGGCGGCAACGATGTTAATTCCAGATTTTATATTCAGAGTCATAAAAGGAATATATGTTCACTTTTTCAAGCAAGTGACATATACTCTAAGATATCTTCAAATCTGTCAAGAGGTTCCTGAATAGAACAGCTTTAAAGTTTTTCCTTTTAGTTGCCATAACAATCAGAGTTCATCATGGAACTTAATAAATTTCATCAATCTGAAAGGACGCAATCAAGGAAATATTCTGGAAAAGTTGGATTAAAATAGATCAAGTGGTTTCAGAGATGTCATTTGAATGCAGTTGTTAACCGATGCAAGATGGCAATTGCTCACTTGAGCTTTTCCCCAGGAGAGCAAACTGGTTTCATGTGACAGCAATCTTTTGAAACTGTAAGGTTTTGATGTATGCCGTCAACATCTTAGCCAGACTAATCACCAGCTATGCCGACAACATATTAGCCAGACTAACCATCAGCTATGCCGTCAACATCTTAGTCAGACTAACACGAGCTATGTTCTAAACATTTTAGCCGGACTTATCAACAGCTAAGCCGTAAAATTCTTAGCCAGACTTATCACCAGTTATGCCGTCAACATCTTAGCCAGACTAATCACAAGCCATGCTGTCAACATCTTAGCCAGACTTATCACCAGCTACGCCGTCAACATTTTAGCCAGACTAGCCAAGAGCTATGCCGTCTACATCTTAGCCAGACTTATCACCAGCTAAGCCGTCATCATATTAGCCAGACTTATCACCAGCTAAGCCGTCAACATCTTAGCCAGACTTATCACCAGCTATGCCGTCAACATGTTAGCCAGACTTATCACTAGCTTAGCCCTCAACAACTTAGCCAGGCGTTAACATATTAGCCAGACTTATCACCAGCTAAGCCGTCAACATCTTAGCTAGACTTATCACCAGTTAAGCTGTAAACTTCTTAGCCAGACTTATCACCAGTTATGCCGTCATCATCTTAGCCAGACTTATCACAAGCTATGCCGTCAACATCTTAGATAGACTTATCACCAGCTATGCCGTCAACATCTTAGCCAGACTTATCACCAGCTAAGCCGTCAACATCTTAGCCAGACTTATCAGCAACTATGCCGTCAACATGTTAGCCAGACTTATCACTAGCTTAGCCCTCAACAACTTAGCCAGGCGTTAACATATTAGCCAGACTTATCACCAGCTAAGCCGTCAACATCTTAGCTAGACTTATCACCAGTTAAGCTGTAAACTTCTTAGCCAGACTTATCACCAGTTATGCCGTCATCATCTTAGCCAGACTAATCACAAGCTATGCCGTCAACATCTTAGATAGACTTATCACCAGCTATGCCGTCAACATCTTAGCCAGACTTATCACCAGCTATGCCGTCAACATTTTAGCCAGACTAGCCACGAGCTATGCCGTCAACATCTTAGCCAGACTTATCATTAGCTAAGCCGTCAACATCTTAGCCAGACTAACCACGAGCTATGTTCTCAACATTTTAGCCGGACTTATCACCAGCTAAGCCGTCAACATCTTAGCCAGACTTATCACAAGCTATGCCGTCAACATCTTAGCCAGACTTATCACCAGCTAAGCCGTCAACATATTAGCCGGACTTATCACCAGCTAAGCCGTCAACATCTTAGCCAGACTTATCACCAGCTATGCCGTCAACATCTTAGCCAGACTTATCATTAGCTAAGCCGTCAACATCTTAGCCAGACTAACCACGAGCTATGTTCTCAACATTTTAGCCGGACTTATCACCAGCTAAGCCGTCAACATCTTAGCCTGACTTATCACAAGCTATGCCGTCAACATCTTAGCCAGACTTATCACCAGCTAAGCCGTCAACATATTAGCCGGACTTATCACCAGCTAAGCCGTCAACATCTTAGCCAGACTTATCACCAGGTATGCCGTCAACATGTTAGCCTGACTTATCACTAGCTTAGCCCTCAAAAACTTAGCCAGGCGTCAACATATTAGCCAGACTTATCACTAGCTTAGCCCTCAACAACTTAGCCAGGCGTCAACATATTACCCAGACTTATCACCAGCTAAGCCGTCAACATCTTAGATAGACTTATTACCAGTTAAGCCGTAAACTTCTTAGCCAGACGTATCACCAGCTATGCCGTCAACATTTTAGCCAGACTAGCCAAGAGCTATGCCGTCTACATCTTAGCCAGACTTATCACAAGCTATGCCGTCAACATCTTAGATAGACTTATCACCAGCTATGCCGTCAACATTTTAGCCAGACTAGCCAAGAGCTATGCCGTCTACATCTTAGCCAGACTTATCACCAGCTTAGCTGTCAACATATTAGCCAGACTTATCACCAGCTAAGCCGTCAACATCTTAGCCAGACTTATCACCAGCTATGCCGTCAACATGTTAGCCAGACCGATCACTAGCTAAGCCCTCAAAAAATTAGCCAGACTTATCACAAGCTAAGCCATCAACATCTTAGCCAGATTTATCACCAGCTAAGCCGTCAACATATTAGCCAGACTTATCACCAGTTAAGCGGTCAACATCTTAGTTAGACTTATGACCAGCTAAGCCGTAAAATTGTTAGCATGACGTATCACCAGTTATGCCGTCAACATCTTAGCCAGACTTATCACAAGCTATGCCGTCAACATATTAGCCAGACTTATCACAAGCTATGCCGTCAACATCTTAGCCATACTTATCACCAGCTATGCCGTCAACATCTTAGCCAGACTTATCACCAGCTATGCCGTGAACATTTTAGCCAGACTAGCCACGAGCTATGCCGTCTAGATCTTAGCCAGACTTATCACCTGCTAAGCCGTCAACATATTAGCCAGACTTATCGCCAGCTAAGCCGTCAACACCTTAGCCAGACTTATCACCAGCTAAGCCGTCAACATCTTAGCCAGACTTATCACAAGCTATGCCGTCAACATCTTAGCCAGACTTATCACTAGCTATGCCGTCAACATCTTAGCCATACATATCACCAGCTATGCCGTCAACATCTTAGCCAGACTTATCACCAGCTATGCCGTGAACATTTTAGCCAGACTAGCCACGAGCTATGCAGTCTAGATCTTAGCCAGACTTATCACCTGCTAAGCCGTCAACATATTAGCCAGACTTACAGCCAGCTAAGCCGTCAACACCTTAGTCAGACTTATCACCAGCTAAGCCGTCAACATCTTAGCCAGACTTATCACGAGCTAAGCCGTCAACATCTTAGCTAGACTTATCACCAGCTAAGCCGTAAAATTCTTAGCCAGACTTATCACCAGTTATGCCGTCAACATCTTAGCCAGACTTATCACAAGCTATGCCGTCAACATCTTAGCCAGACTTATCACAAGCTATGCCGTCAACATCTTAGCCAGACTAATCACCAGCTATGCCGTCAACATCTTAGCCAGACTTATCACAAGCTATGCCGTCAACATCTTAGCCAGACTTATCACAAGCTATGCCGTCAACATCTTAGCCAGACTAATCACCAGCTATGCCGTCAACATCTTAGCCAGACTTATCACCAGCTATGCCGTGAAAATTTTAGCCAGACTAGCCACGAGCTATGCCGTCTAGATCTTAGCCAGATTTATCACCAGCTAAGCCGTCAACATATTAGCCAGACTTATCGCCAGCTAAGCCGTCAACACCTTAGCCAGACTTATCACCAGCTATGCCGTCAACATCTTAGCCAGACTTATCACTAGCTAAGCCGGCAACATCTTAGCCAGACTAAACACCAGCTAAGCCATCAACATCTTAGCCAGACTTATAACCAGCTAAGCCCTCAACATCTTCGCTAGACTTATCACCAGCTAAGCCGTAAAATTCTTAGCCAGACTTATTACCAGTTATGCCGTCAACATCTTAGCCAGACTTATCATAAGCTATGCCGTCAACATCTTAGTTAGACTTATCACCAGCTATGCCGTCAACATTTTAGCCAGACTTGCCACGAGCTATGCCGTCTAGATCTTAGCCAGACTTATCACCAGCTAAGCCGTCAACATATTAGACAGATGTATCACTAGCTAAGCCGTCAACATCTTAGCTAGATTTATCACCAACTAAGCCGTAAAATTCTTAGCCAGACTTATCACCAGTTATGCCGTCAACATCTTAGCCAGACTTATCACAAGCTATGCCATCAACATCTTAGCCAGACTTATCACCAGCTATGCTGTCAACATTTTAGCCAGACTAGCCACGAACTATGCCGTCTAGATCTTAGCCAGACTTATCATTAGCTAAGCCGTCAACATCTTAGCTAGACTTATCACCAGCTAAGCCGTCAACATTTTAGCTAGACTTATCACCAGCTATGCCGTCAAAATCTTAGCCAGACTTATCACTAGCTTAAGCGTCAACATCTTAGCCAGACTTATCACCAGCTAGGCCGTCAACATCTTAGCCAGACTTATCACCAGCTAAGACGTCAACATCTTATCCAGACTTATCACCAGCTAATCCGTCAACATCTTAGCTAGACTTATCACCAGCTTTGCCGTCAACATCTTAACCAGACTTATCACCAGCTATGCCTTAAACATTTTAACCAGACCAGGAAAGTACGCAAATCTATGTATTATATAAATTCTACACGAAAAAAAAAGTTTCCTGTGTATTGTGATGATCTAAACTACCGTATTGCAAGTAAAATTTGAAAGGAGATCGATTCACTTTTTATCGAATTTATTTGGAAATCACACACAAAACTAGCAATAAAACCAAGATAGAGATCCGCCCTCTTCATTGTCGGAAGACTATTGCAGAGTGTTGCAAATTTGAAACATGACACCAAAACATATAAGTAATCACGCACTCAAAGCGACAATAAATGCGTGCTGATCAGGAGAAAATATATTCCTGAAAATATATGTGAGATGAAATTTGATATTTTTCTCTTTAGATTTAATAGTTTATATGATGCGCATGAGTAAAACACCAAGAAATAAAGAGAATAATGAAAATGATTTTTTTTTATTCAAACATAAAGTATATTCTTATTTCAACAGATTTGACAACGTAAAATAATTATAACCAAAATCTTGGTCTTCAGGGCATTCGCTGTCAGATTTTACTTCCTGAAAGAGAAAAGAGTTGCATCGAAATTAATTGCATATTTCAAAGTTAGCCACAATAAAATATACAATTTGTCAAGTTATATATTGGATGCAAATGCAGAAAATATATGCAATTATATATTTATTGTCTTAAATACTACCTCTATGCAGAGAAACTACGTTGAATTCAAATGTATTTTACAACAAGGTTTTCTTTTACCTTTAAAGCAGAAGATGAATTTGAAAGCACTAACCATGTTAATAGCACCATGCAGACTACTGTTAACAAACACCCCTAAGATTCCAAACATTCCATTCTCATCTTCATTCAGTGTTATAGCAACTTCTGCAGACAGTTCACCATCTTCGTCTGGTTCAACAGGTGTTTCGTCTGAATTTTCAGCAATGATTTTTTCCGGCGTGTCGATGTTGGCTTGAATTTGTTGACCGGTACTGTCGTTCTGTTCGAAGTTGTCACTTGTATTATCCGCTGTAGTACTATCTACTTCCTTTAATTGTCCCTCTGGTGGTCTGGTATGATAATTTTCAATGTTGTCCTCCATTAAGTTTTGTTTCAAAGGTTTGGGTGGAGTTTCTTTATCTAATGATATGTCTTTTTGTTGTATTTGTTCAACAAGAAAGCCGTCTACTTGTTGGACTTTGTTCGCTGCCACGCTGCTTTTCTGAGTAATTTGCTCAAATAGTTTTGTTTCAGGTAAACAGATCGAAGAGTAATTTTCAGATCTGTTTGTTTTTCTGTCTTTTGCTGGTACAAATACTGGTGCATCGGCTCTTAAGTTTGAGACTGGTTTTTTTGTTGGTGTTTCTGTATATTCAGAATACTGTTCAGACTGCTGTAATAAGTCAGTGTAGCTATGGTAGTTATTTCGGTTTTCAGGAGGTGTATATACACATGTATTAACTGGAGGCATCGACTGCGAAATTATCCCCGAGCACAAAAGATACGTAGGTTGATGCTTCTCCGTTGCCCCTGGAACATAAAAGCCTGGAATCTGAAAAGGCGGCTGTACAGGTCGTGTAAGTTGGTACTGCGGAGGCCCACAGAAGGTCTGTGTATAATGGCCAGGTTGTTGTACTGAACTCCTAGGTCCACTGCTTCTATCACTCTCAGAATTTTTAATACGCTCCCAATACTTTCTACTTCTCTCCATTTGTTTCGCAGACCTTTTTCTCTGTTTACGTTGACCCTTCTTTCCAGAATCGGAAATATTTTTTCCTATGCACGTATTTGCTTGAATCGTAGATGAATTCATTTCTTTTTTTACCTACACAATTGTAAAGAATGGTGATTATAAAAGTTTTATATGAACATGTAAATAATCTTTCGTTGAATAATTTTAGTTGTTGGTAATACTTGGTTGTTGGATTAGCCTAGATTTTGGCACACTCATTTCTCACCCTTATAACCCAGTTCATCGAAAAATCAGGAAAATGGTGGGTGGTCTACAAATTGCACCGGTTGACTTTCATTGGCCATCGTTTGTAAGCTTTGTAGATATATAGTTGTTTATTTACTTCTACTGTAGCAACTTTTATTATTGTTATTATTATTATTATTGAAACCTCTGACAAATTATAAGTATTTTAGCGGAAGCGGTTTTCTTCGTTGGCCTCGACTTTTTTTCCAGTTTATTTTATTATAATAATGTAAGATATGTATATTTATTACCTGAAAGATTAAAGCAGTTGCCTTGCTTGTATATTTTTATTCTTCTTGAGAACTTTTGCTTCTTCACGACGCCAACGATTTTGGTTGCTAAGCCTACAATGCCGCAGTGTAAGAACGTCATGACGTCAAAATGACGTTTGCATTCGTACTTTCGATTTTCGACCTCATAGTACTTCAGACGGATCGGAAATCATAGTGATTTTATCAAAAGAACCACATATAGACTTTCTCAGTTTCTAACTAAAAATAACATACATAATATTAACGTTGACCTAGGAACATTTCGAAAATTTAGATGTTATTTCTATACATGTCTGATACACATGTATCACAGCATTTCGATTTGTTTGTTGATTGATAGGTCTTTTCTTTGTTAGTTTCATTTACATATGTTTTGTATTTTTGTAGACTTTAAGTATGCCCTGATCTTGCGTCATGAGTAAAAAGGTTTAACTGTAACAACAGTAGATATGGATCAGACCTCAACCTACTATCCGAATGCGCAACTCGATTCTCAATTTCTTCCATTGGTTTTTGAGATATAACTTTGCACAGTGGAAGTTAATTCAAATTAACGTTTTATACTTTCTGCAACGCTGTACTAATTTCTACTATTTTATATGGACCTACATATTAATAAAATTTTGCTCTTAAGTTATTTTCAAATCAAGCGAGCGGTTTCTAATAAGGTTCCTAGTTTCGGGCATAGATGTATAAGAAAAATAAGCCCCATCCTAGGCGGCAACGATGTTAATTCCAGATTTTATATTTAGAGTCATAAAAGGAATATATGTTCACTTTTTCAAGCAAGTGACATATATTCTAAGATATCTTCAAATCTGTCAAGAGGTTCCTGAATAGAACAGCTTTAAAGTTTTTCCTTTTAGTTGCCATAGCAATCAGAGTTCATCATGGAACTTAATAAATTTCATCAATCTGAAAGGACGCAATCAAGGGAATATTCTGGAAAAGTTGGATTAAAATAGATCAAGTGGTTTCAGAGATGTCATTTGAATGCAGTTGTTAACCGATGCAAGATGGCAATTGCTCACTTGAGCTTTTCCCCAGGAGAGCAAACTGGTTTCATGTGACAGCAATCTTTTGAAACTGTAAGGTTTTGATGTATGCCGTCAACATCTTAGCCAGACTAATCACCAGCTATGCCGACAACATATTAGCCAGACTAACCATCAGCTATGCCGTCAACATCTTAGTCAGACTAACAAGAGCTATGTTCTCAACATTTTAGCCGGACTTATCAACAGATAAGCCGTAAAATTCTTAGCCAGACTTATCACCAGTTATGCCGTCAACATCTTAGCCAGACTTATCACAAGCCATGCTGTCAACATCTTAGCCAGACTTATCACCAGCTACGCCGTCAACATTTTAGCCAGACTAGCCAAGAGCTATGCCGTCTACATCTTAGCCAGACTTATCACCAGCTAAGCCGTCAACATATTAGCCAGACTTATCACCAGCTAAGCCGTCAACATCTTAGCCAGACTTATCACCAGCTATGCCGTCAACATGTTAGCCAGACTTTTCACTAGCTTAGCGCTCAACAACTTAGCCAAGCGTCAACATATTAGCCAGACTTATCACCAGCTAAGCCGTCAACATCTTAGCTAGACTTATCACCAGTTAAGCCGTAAACTTCTTAGCCAGACTTATCACCAGTTATGCCGTCATCATCTTAGCCAGACTTATCACAAGCTATGCCGTCAACATCTTAGATAGACTTATCACCAGCTATGCCGTCAACATCTTAGCCAGACTTATCACCAGCTATGCCGTCAACATTTTAGCCAGACTAGCCACGAGCTATGCCGTCTAGATCTTAGCCAGACTTATCACCAGCTAAGCCGTTAACATATTAGCCAGACATATCACTAGCTTAAGCGTTAACATCTTAGCCAGACTTATCACCAGCTAAGCCGTCAACATCTTAGCCAGATTAACCACGAGCTATGTTCTCAACATTTTAGCCAGACTTATCACCACCTAAGCCGTCAACATATTAGCCGGACTTATCACCAGCTAAGCCGTCAACACCTTAGCCAGACTTATCACCAGCTATGCCGTCAACATGTTAGCCAGACTTATCACTAGCTTAGCCCTCAACAACTTAGCCAGGCGTCAACATATTAGCCAGACTTATCACTAGCTTAGCCCTCAACAACTTAGCCAGGCGTCAACATATTAGCCAGACTTATCACCAGCTAAGCCGTCAACATCTTAGCTAGACTTATCACCAGTTAAGCCGTAAACTTCTTAGCCAGACGTATCACCAGTTATGCCGTCAACATCTTCGCCAGACTTATCACAAGCTATGCCGTCAACATCTTAGATAGACTTATCACCAGCCATGCCGTAAAATTCTTAGCCAGACTTATCACCAGTTATGCCGTCAACATCTTAGCCAGACTTATCACAAGCCATGCAGTCAACATCTTAGCCAGACTTATCACCAGCTATGCCGTACAACCTTTTAGCCAGACTAGCCAAGAGCTATGCCGTCTACATCTTAGCCAGACTTATCACCAGCTAAGCTGTCAACATACTAGCCAGACTTATCACCAGCTAAGCCGGTCAACATCTTAGCCAGACTTATAACCAGCTATGCCGCCAACATGTTAGCCAGACCTATCACTAGCTAAGCCCTTAAAAAAATAGCCAGACTTATCACAAGCTAAGCCATCAATCATCTTAGCCAGACTTATCACCAGCTAAGACGTCAACATATTAGCCAGACTTATCACCAGTTAAGCCGTCAACATCTTAGCCAGACTTATGACCAGCTAAGCCGTAAAATTGTTAGCATGACTTATCACCAGTTATGCCGTCAACATGTTGGCCAGACTTATCACTAGCTAAGCCCTCAACAACTTAGCCAGACTTATCACCAGCTAAGCCGTAAAATTCTTAGCCAGACTTATCACCAGTTATGCCGTCAACACCTTAGACAGACTTATCACAAGCTATGCCGTCAACATCTTAGCCAGACTTATCACAAGCTATGCCGTCAACATCTTAGCCAGACTTATCACCAGCTATGCCGTGAACATTTTAGCCAGACTAGCCACGTGCTATGCCGTCTAGATCTTAGCCAGACTTATCACCAGCTAAGCCGTCAACATATTAGCCAGACTTATCGCCAGCTAAGCCGTCAACACCTTAGCCAGACTTATCACCAGCTAAGCCGTCAACATCTTAGCCAGACTTATCACTAGCTAAGCCGTCAACATCTTAGCCAGACTTATCACTAGCTAAGCCGTCAACATCTTAGCTAGACTTATCACCAGCTAAGCCGTCAACATCTTAGCCAGACTTATCACTAGCTAAGCCGTCAACATCTTAGCTAGACTTATCACCAGCTAAGCCGTAAAATTCTTAGCCAGACTTATCACCAGTTATGCCGTCAACATCTTAGCCAGACTTATCAGAAGCTATGCCGTCAACATCTTAGCCAGACTTATCACTAGCTAAGCCGTCAACATCTTAGCCAGACTTATCACTAGCTAAGCCGTCAACATCTTACCTAGACTTATCACCAGCTAAGCCGTAAAATTCTTAGCCAGACTTATCACCAGTTATGCCGTCAACATCTTAGCCAGACTTATCAGAAGCTATGCCGTCAACATCTTAGCCAGACTTATCACCAGCTAAGCCGTCAACATCTTAGCCAGACTTATCATTAGCTAAGCCGTCAACATCTTAGCTAGACTTATCACCAGCTAAGCCGTCAACATCTTAGCCAGACTTATCACTAGCTAAGCCGTCAACATCTTAGCTAGACTTATCACCAGCTAAGCCGTAAAATTCTTAGCCAGACTTATCACCACTTATGCCGTCAACATCTTAGCCAGACTTATCAGAAGCTATGCCGTCAACATCTTAGCCAGACTTATCAGAAGCTATGCCGTCAACATCTTAGCCAGACTTATCACAAGCTATGCCGTCAACATCTTAGCCAGACTTATCACAAGCTATCCCGTCAACATCTTAGCCAGACTTATCACCAGCTATGCCGTTAACATTTTAGCCAGACTTGCCACGAGCTATGCCGTCTAGATCTTAGCCAGACTTATCACCAGCTAAGCCGTCAACATATTAGCCAGAGGTATCAATAGCTAAGCCGTCAACATCTTAGCTAGATTTATCACCAACTAAGCCGTAAAATTCTTAGCCAGACTTATCACCAGTTATGCCGTCAACATCTTAGCCAAACTTATCATCAGCTAAGCCCTCAACATCTTCGCTAAACTTATCACCAGCTAAGCCGTAAAATTCTTAGCCAGACTTATTACCAGTTATGCCGTCAACATCTTAGCCAGACTTATCATCAGCTAAGCCCTCAACATCTTCGCTAGACTTATCACCAGCTAAGCCGTAAAATTCTTAGCCAGACTTATTACCAGTTATGCCGTCAACATCTTAGCCAGACTTATCACAAGCTATGCCGTCAACATCTTAGTTAGACTTATCACCAGCTATGCCGTCAACATTTTAGCCAGACTTGCCACGAGCTATGCCGTCTAGATCTTAGCCAGACTTATCACCAGCTAAGCCGTCAACATATTAGCCAGACGTATCACTAGCTAAGCCGTCAACATCTTAGCTAGACTTATCACCAACTAAGCCGTAAAATTCTTAGCCAGACTTATCACCAGTTATGCCGTCAACATCTTAGCCAGACTTATCACAAGCTATGCCATCAACATCTTAGCCAGACTTATCACCAGCTATGCTGTCAATATTTTAGCCAGACTAGCCACGAGCTATGCCGTCTAGATCTTAGCCAGACTTATCACCAGCTAAGCCGTCAACATCTTAGCTAGACTTATCACCAGCTAAGCCGACAACATTTTAGCTAGACTTATCACCAGCTATGCCGTCAAAATCTTAGCCAGACTTATCACTAGCTTAAGCGTCAACATCTTAGCCAGACTTATCACCAGCTAGGCCGTCAACATCTTAGCCAGACTTATCACCAGCTAAGCCGTCAACATCTTATCCAGACTTATCACCAGCTAATCCGTCAACATCTTAGCTAGACTTATCACCAGCTTTGCCGTCAACATCTTAACCAGACTTATCACCAGCTATGCCTTAAACATTTTAACCAGACCAGGAAAGTACGCAAATCTTTGTATTATATAAATTCTACACGAAAAAAAAAGTTTCCTGTGTATTGTGATGATCTAAACTACCGTATTGCAAGTAAAATTTGAAAGGAGATCGATTCACTTTTTATCGAATTTATTTGGAAATCACACACAAAACTAGCAATTAAACCAAGATAGAGATCCGCCCTCTTCATTGTCGGAAGACTATTGCAGAGTGTTGCAAATTTGAAACATGACACCAAAACATATAAGTAATCACGCACTCAAAGCGACAATAAATGCGTGCTGATCAGGAGAAAATATATTCCTGAAAATATATGTGAGATGAAATTTGATATTTTTCTCTTTAGATTTAATAGTTTATATGATGCGCATGAGTAAAACACCAAGAAATAAAGAGAATAATGAAAATGATTTTTTTTTATTCAAACATAAAGTATATTCTTATTTCAACAGATTTGACAACGTAAAATAATTATAACCAAAATCTTGGTCTTCAGGGCATTCGCTGTCAGATTTTACTTCCTGAAAGAGAAAAGAGTTGCATCGAAATTAATTGCATATTTCAAAGTTAGCCACAATAAAATATACAATTTGTCAAGTTATATATTGGATGCAAATGCAGAAAATATATGCAATTATATATTTATTGTCTTAAATACTACCTCTATGCAGAGAAACTACGTTGAATTCAAATGTATTTTACAACAAGGTTTTCTTTTACCTTTAAAGCAGAAGATGAATTTGAAAGCACTAACCATGTTAATAGCACCATGCAGACTACTGTTAACAAACACCCCTAAGATTCCAAACATTCCATTCTCATCTTCATTCAGTGTTATAGCAACTTCTGCAGACAGTTCACCATCTTCGTCTGGTTCAACAGGTGTTTCGTCTGAATTTTCAGCAATGATTTTTTCCGGCGTGTCGATGTTGGCTTGAATTTGTTGACCGGTACTGTCGTTCTGTTCGAAGTTGTCACTTGTATTATCCGCTGTAGTACTATCTATTTCCTTTAATTGTCCCTCTGGTGATCTGGTATGATAATTTTCAATGTTGTCCTCCATTAAGTTTTGTTTCAAAGGTTTGGGTGGAGTTTCTTTATCTAATGATATGTCTTTTTGTTGTATTTGTTCAACAAGAAAGCCGTCTACTTGTTGGACTTTGTTCGCTGCCACGCTGCTTTTCTGAGTAATTTGCTCAAATAGTTTTGTTTCAGGTAAACAGATCGAAGAGTAATTTTCAGATCTGTTTGTTTTTCTGTCTTTTGCTGGTACAAATACTGGTGCATCGGCTCTTAAGTTTGAGACTGGTTTTTTTGTTGGTGTTTCTGTATATTCAGAATACTGTTCAGACTGCTGTAATAAGTCAGTGTAGCTATGGTAGTTATTTCGGTTTTCAGGAGGTGTATATACACATGTATTAACTGGAGGCATCGACTGCGAAATTATCCCCGAGCACAAAAGATACGTAGGTTGATGCTTCTCCGTTGCCCCTGGAACATAAAAGCCTGGAATCTGAAAAGGCGGCTGTACAGGTCGTGTAAGTTGGTACTGCGGAGGCCCACAGAAGGTCTGTGTATAATGGCCAGGTTGTTGTACTGAACTCCTAGGTCCACTGCTTCTATCACTCTCAGAATTTTTAATACGCTCCCAATACTTTCTACTTCTCTCCATTTGTTTCGCAGACCTTTTTCTCTGTTTACGTTGACCCTTCTTTCCAGAATCGGAAATATTTTTTCCTATGCACGTATTTGCTTGAATCGTAGATGAATTCATTTCTTTTTTTACCTACACAATTGTAAAAAAATGGTGATTATAAAAGTTTTATTAGAACATGTAAATAATCTTTCGTTGAATAATTTTAGTTGTTGGTAATACTTGGTTGTCGGATTAGCCTAGATGTTGGCACACTCATTTTCTCACCCTTATAACCCTGTTCATCGATAAAAATCAGGAAAACGGTGGTGCTCCAGAAATCGCAACGGCTGACTTTCATTGGCCGTCGTTTGTAAGCTTTGTAGATATATAGTTGTTTATTTACTTCTACTGTAGCAACTTTTATTATCATCATTATTATTATTATTATTGAAACCTCTGACAAATTATTTTAGAGGAAGCGATTGGTTTTCCCCGTTTGCCTCGATTTTTTCCAGTTTATTTTATTATAATAATGTAAGATATATATTTTTATTACCTGAAAGATTAAAGCAGTTGTCTTGCTTGCATATTTTTATTCTTCTTGAGAACTTCTGCTTCTTCGGGACGCCAACGATTTTAATTGCTCGCCTACAATACTTTAAGAACGTCATGACGTCAAAATGACGTTTGCATTCGTACTTTCGATTTTCGAACTCAAAGTACTTCAAACGGATCGGAAATCATAGGGATTTTATCAAAGGAACCACAAATAGACTTTCTCAGTTTTGACCTAAAAATAACATACATAATATAAACGTTGACCTAGGAACATTTCGATTATTTAGATGTTATTACTATACATTTTTGAGACACATGTATCACAGCATTTCGATTTGTTTGTTGATTGATGGGTCTTTTCTTTGTTAGTTTCATTTAAATAAGTTTTGTATGCTTGTAGTCTTAAGTATGCCCTGATCCTGCGTCATGAGTAAAAAGGTTTAACTGTAACAACAGTAGATATGGATTAGACCTCATCCTACTATCCATATGCGCGTTTAGTAGCCATGTTGAGTGTCGATTTAACCTATATCTTGAAGATATCTTGAATATCTTCAAACCCATGTGGATAGATTATACAGGCATGGGCATGCTTTAGTGTTTAGTGTAAGATGGACCTACATATCATTATAATTTTGTGCTTAAGTTATTTTCAAATCAAGCGAGCGGTTTCTAATAAGGTTTTTAAAGTTTCCAGTATAGATGTATAAGGAAAAAATAATCCCCATCAGAACAAAACAGCTTTAAAGTTTTTCCTTTTAGTTGCCATGGAAATCAGAGTTCATCATGGAACTTAATAAATTTCATCAATCTGAAAGGACGCCATCAAGGGAATATTCTTGGAAAGTTGGATTAAAATAGATCAAGTGGTTTCAGAGATGATGTCATTTGAATGCAGTTGTTAACCGATGCAAGATGGCAATTGCTCACTTGAGCTTTTCCCCAGGAGAGCAAACAGGTTTCATGTGATAGCAAACTTTTGATACTGTGTTACCCTACATTCAAGGTTTAAGGTTTTGATGTATGCCGTCAACATCTTAACCAGACTAATCACCAGCTATGTCGACAACAAAATAGCCAGACTAACCATCAGCTATGCCGTCAACATATTAGCCAGATTAACCACGAGCTATGTTCTCAACATTTTAGCCAATCATATCACCAGCTAAGCCGTCAACATCTTAGCCAGACTTATCACCAGCTAAGCCGTCAACATCTTAGCCAGACTTATCACCAGTTATGCCGTCAACATCTTAGCCAGACTTATCACAAGCTAAGCCGTCAACATCTTACCCAGACTTATCACCAGCTAAGCCGTCAATATCTTAGCCAAACTTATCACCAGCTAAGTCGTCAACATCTTAGCCAGACTTATCACCAGCTTTGCCGTCAACATCTTAGCCAGACTTATCACCAGTTATGCCGTCAACATCTTAGCCAGACTTATCACAAGCTAAGCCGTCAACATCTTACCCAGACTTATCACCAGCTAAGCCGTCAATATCTTAGCCAAACTTATCACCAGCTAAGTCGTCAACATCTTAGCCAGACTTATCACCAGCTTTGCCGTCAACATCTTAACCAGACTTATCACCAGCTAAGCCGTCAACATCTTACCCAGACTTATCACCAGCTAAGCCGTCAACATCTTAGCCAGACTTATCACCAGCTAAGCCGTCAACATCTTAGCCAGACTTATCACCAGCTAAGCCGTCAACATCTTAGCCAGACTTATCACCAGCTTTGCCGTCAACATCTTAGCAAGACTTATCACCAGCTAAGCCGTCAACATCTTAGCCAGACTTATCAACAGCTATGCCATCAACATCTTAACCAGACTTATCACCAGCTAAGCCGTCAACATCTTAGCCAGACTTATCACCAGTATGCCGTCAACATCTTAACCAGACTTATCACCAGTATGCCGTCAACATCTTAACCAGACTTATCACCAGCTTTGCCGTCAACATCTTAACCAGATTTATCACCAGCTAAGCCGTCAACATCTTAGCCAGACTTATCACCAGCTAAGCCGTCAACATCTTAGCCAGACTTATCACAAGCCATGCTGGCAACATCTTAGCCAGACTTATCACCAGCTACGCCGTCAACATTTTAGCCAGACTAGCCAAGAGCTATGCCGTCTACATCTTAGCCAGACTTATCACCAGCTAAGCCGTCAACATATTAGCCGGACTTATCACCAGCTAAGCCGTCAACATCTTAGCCAGACTTATCACCAGGTATGCCGTCAACATGTTAGCCAGACTTATCACTAGCTTAGCCCTCAACAACTTAGCCAGGCGTCAACATATTAGCCAGACTTATCACTAGCTTAGCCCTCAACAACTTAGCCAGGCGTCAACATATTACCCAGACTTATCACCAGCTAAGCCGTCAACATCTTAGATAGACTTTTCACCAGTTAAGCCGTAAACTTCTTAGCCAGACGTATCACCAGCTATGCCGTCAACATTTTAGCCAGACTAGCCAAGAGCTATGCCGTCTACATCTTAGCCAGACTTATCACAAGCTATGCCGTCAACATCTTAGATAGACTTATCACCAGCTATGCCGTCAACATTTTAGCCAGACTAGCCAAGAGCTATGCCGTCTACATCTTAGCCAGACTTATCACCAGCTTAGCTGTCAACATATTAGCCAGACTTATCACCAGCTAAGCCGTCAACATCTTAGCCAGACTTATCACCAGCTATGCCGTCAACATGTTAGCAAGACCGATCACTAGCTAAGCCCTCACAAAAATTAGCCAGACTTATCACAAGCTAAGCCATCAACATCTTAGCCAGATTTATCACCAGCTAAGCCGTCAACATATTAGCCAGACTTATCACCAGTTAAGCCGTCAACATCTTAGCTAGACTTATGACCAGCTAAGCCGTAAAATTGTTAGCATGACGTATCACCAGTTATGCCGTCAACATCTTAGCCAGACTTATCACAAGCTATGCCGTCAACATCTTAGCCAGACTTATCACAAGCTATGCCGTCAACATCTTAGCCATACTTATCACCAGCTATGCCGTCAACATCTCAGCCAGACTTATCACCAGCTATGCCGTGAACATTTTAGCCATACTAGCCACGAGCTATGCCGTGTAGATCTTAGCCAGACTTATCACCTGCTAAGCCGTCAACATATTAGCCAGACTTATCGCCAGCTAAGCCGTCAACACCTTAGCCAGACTTATCACCAGCTAAGCCGTCAACATCTTAGCCAGACTTATCACAAGCTATGCCGTCAACATCTTAGCCAGACTTATCACCAGCTATGCCGTGAAAATTTTAGCCAGACTAGCCACGAGCTATGCCGTCTAGATCTTAGCCAGATTTATCACCAGCTAAGCCGTTAACATATTAGCCAGACTTATCGCCAGCTAAGCCGTCAAGACCTTAGCCAGACTTATCACCAGCTAAGCCGTCAACATCTTAGCCAGACTTATCACTAGCTAAGCCGTCAACATCTTAGCCAGACTTATCACCAGCTATGCCGTCAACATCTTAGCCAGACTTATCACTAGCTAAGCCGGCAACATCTTAGCCAGACTAAACACCAGCTAAGCCATCAACATCTTAGCCAGACTTATCACCAGCTAAGCCCTCAACATCTTCGCTAGACTTATCACCAGCTAAGCCGTAAAATTCTTAACCAGACTTATTACCAGTTATGCCGTCAACATCTTAGCCAGACTTATCATAAGCTATGCCGTCAACATCTTAGTTAGACTTATCACCAGCTATGCCGTCAACATTTTAGCCAGACTTGCCACGAGCTATGCCGTCTAGATCTTAGCCAGACTTATCACCAGCTAAGCCGTCAACATATTAGCCAGACGTATCACTAGCTAAACCGTCAACATCTTAGCTAGACTTATCACCAACTAAGCCGTAAAATTCTTAGCCAGACTTATCACCAGTTATGCCGTCAACATCTTAGCCAGACTTATCACAAGCTATGCCATCAACATCTTAGCCAGACTTATCACCAGCTATGCTGTCAACATTTTAGCCAGACTAGCCACGAGCTATGCCGTCTAGATCTTAGCCAGACTTATCACCAGCTAAGCCGTCAACATCTTAGCTAGACTTATCACCAGCTAAGCCGTCAACATTTTAGCTAGACTTATCACCATCTATGCCGTCAAAATCTTAGCCAGACTTATCACTAGCTTAACCGTCAACATCTTAGCCAGACTTATCACCAGCTAGGCCGTCAACATCTTAGCCAGACTTATCACCAGCTAAGCCGTCAACATCTTAGCTAGACTTATCACCAGCTAAGCCGTCAACATCTTAGCCAGACTTATCACTAGCTAAGCCGTCAACATCTTAGCTAGACTTATCACCAGCTAAGCCGTAAAATTCTTAGCCAGACTTATCACCAGTTATGCCGTCAACATCTTAGCCAGACTTATCACAAGCTATGCCGTCAAGATCTTAGCCAGACTTATCACAATCTATGCCGTCAACATCTTAGCCAGACTAATCACCAGCTATGCCGTCAACATCTTAGCCAGACTTATCACCAGCTATGCCGTGAACATTTTAGCCAGACTAGCCACGAGCTATGCCGTCTAGATCTTAGCCAGACTTATCACCAGCTAAGCCGTCAACATATTAGCCAGACTTATCGCAAGCTCAGCCGTCAACACCTTAGCCAGACTTATCACCAGCTAAGCCGTCAACATCTTAGCCAGACTTATCACTAGCTAAGCCGTCAACATCTTTGCTAGACTTATCACCAGCTAAGCCGTAAAATTCTTAGCCAGACTTATCACCAGTTATGCCGTCAACATCTTAGCCAGACTTATCACAAGCTATGCCGTCAAGATCTTAGCCAGACTTATCACAATCTATGCCGTCAACATCTTAGCCAGACTAATCACCAGCTATGCCGTCAACATCTTAGCCAGACTTATCACCAGCTATGCCGTGAACATTTTAGCCAGACTAGCCACGAGCTATGCCGTCTAGATCTTAGCCAGACTTATCACCAGCTAAGCCGTCAACATATTAGCCAGACTTATCGCAAGCTCAGCCGTCAACACCTTAGCCAGACTTATCACCAGCTAAGCCGTCAACATCTTAGCCAGACTTATCACTAGCTAAGCCGTCAACATCTTTGCTAGACTTATCACCAGCTAAGCCGTAAAATTCTTAGCCAGACTTATCACCAGTTATGCCGTCAACATCTTAGCCAGACTTATCACAAGCTATGCCGTCAACATCTTAGCCAGACTTATCACAAGCTATGCCGTCAACATCTTAGCCAGACTTATCACAAGCTATGTCGTCAACATCTTAGCCAGACTTATCACAAGCTATGCCGTCAACATCTTAGCCAGACTAATCACCAGCTATGCCGTCAACATCTTTGCCAGACTTATCACTAGATAAGCCGGCAACATTTTAGCCAGACTAAACACCAGCTATGCCATCAAAATCTTAGCCAGACTTATCACCAGCTAAGCCCTCAACATCTTCGCTAGACTTATCACCAGCTAAGCCGTAAAATTCTTAGCCAGACTTATCAACAGTTATGCCGTCAACATCTTAGCCAGACTTATCACAAGCTATGCCGTCAACATCTTAGCCAGACTTATCACCAGCTATGCCGTTAACATTTTAGCCAGACTTGCCACGAGCTATGCCGTCTAGATCTTAGCCAGACTTATCACCAGCTAAGCCGTCAACATATTAGCCAGAGGTATCAATAGCTAAGCCGTCAACATCTTAGCTAGATTTATCACCAACTAAGCCGTAAAATTCTTAGCCAGACTTATCACCAGTTATGCCGTCAACATCTTAGCCAGACTTATCATCAGCTAAGCCCTCAACATCTTCGCTAGACTTATCACCAGCTAAGCCGTAAAATTCTTAGCCAGACTTATTACCAGTTATGCCGTCAACATCTTAGCCAGACTTATCACAAGCTATGCCGTCAACATCTTAGTTAGACTTATCAGCAGCTATGCCGTCAACATTTTAGCCAGACTTGCCACGAGCTATGCCGTCTAGATCTTAGCCAGACTTATCACCAGCTAAGCCGTCAACATATTAGCCAGACGTATCACTAGCTAAGCCGTCAACATCTTAGCTAGACTTATCACCAACTAAGCCGTAAAATTCTTAGCCAGACTTATCACCAGTTATGCCGTCAACATCTTAGCCAGACTTATCACAAGCTATGCCATCAACATCTTAGCCAGACTTATCACCAGCTATGCTGTCAACATTTTAGCCAGACTAGCCACGAGCTATGCCGTCTAGATCTTAGCCAGACTTATCACCAGCTAAGCCGTCAACATCTTAGCTAGACTTATCACCAGCTAAGCCGTCAACATTTTAGCTAGACTTATCACCATCTATGCCGTCAAAATCTTAGCCAGACTTATCACTAGCTTAAGCGTCAACATCTTAGCCAGACTTATCACCAGCTAGGCCGTCAACATCTTAGCCAGACTTATCACCAGCTAAGCCGTCAACATCTTAGCTAGACTTATCACCAGCTAAGCCGTCAACATCTTAGCCAGACTTATCACTAGCTAAGCCGTCAACATCTTAGCTAGACTTATCACCAGCTAAGCCGTAAAATTCTTAGCCAGACTTATCACCAGTTATGCCGTCAACATCTTAGCTAGACTTATCACCAGCTAAGCCGTCAACATTTTAGCTAGACTTATCACCATCTATGCCGTCAAAATCTTAGCCAGACTTATCACTAGCTTAAGCGTCAACATCTTAGCCAGACTTATCACCAGCTAGGCCGTCAACATCTTAGCCAGACTTATCACCAGCTAAGCCGTCAACATCTTAGCTAGACTTATCACCAGCTAAGCCGTCAACATCTTAGCCAGACTTATCACTAGCTAAGCCGTCAACATCTTAGCTAGACTTATCACCAGCTAAGCCGTAAAATTCTTAGCCAGACTTATCACCAGTTATGCCGTCAACATCTTAGCCAGACTTATCACAAGCTATGCCGTCAAGATCTTAGCCAGACTTATCACAATCTATGCTATGCCGTCAACATCTTAGCCAGACTAATCACCAGCTATGCCGTCAACATCTTAGCCAGACTTATCACCAGCTATGCCGTGAACATTTTAGCCAGACTAGCCACGAGCTATGCCGTCTAGATCTTAGCCAGACTTATCACCAGCTAAGCCGTTAACATATTAGCCAGACTTATCGCAAGCTCAGCCGTCAACACCTTAGCCAGACTTATCACCAGCTAAGCCGTCAACATCTTAGCCAGACTTATCACTAGCTAAGCCGTCAACATCTTTGCTAGACTTATCACCAGCTAAGCCGTAAAATTCTTAGCCAGACTTATCACCAGTTATGCCGTCAACATCTTAGCCAGACTTATCACAAGCTATGCCGTCAACATCTTAGCCAGACTTATCACAAGCTATGCCGTCAACATCTTAGCCAGACTTATCACAAGCTATGTCGTCAACATCTTAGCCAGACTTATCACAAGCTATGCCGTCAACATCTTAGCCAGACTAATCACCAGCTATGCCGTCAACATCTTTGCCAGACTTATCACTAGATAAGCCGGCAACATTTTAGCCAGACTAAACACCAGCTATGCCATCAAAATCTTAGCCAGACTTATCACCAGCTAAGCCCTCAACATCTTCGCTAGACTTATCACCAGCTAAGCCGTAAAATTCTTAGCCAGACTTATCAACAGTTATGCCGTCAACATCTTAGCCAGACTTATCACAAGCTATGCCGTCAACATCTTAGCCAGACTTATCACCAGCTATGCCGTTAACATTTTAGCCAGACTTGCCACGAGCTATGCCGTCTAGATCTTAGCCAGACTTATCACCAGCTAAGCCGTCAACATATTAGCCAGAGGTATCAATAGCTAAGCCGTCAACATCTTAGCTAGATTTATCACCAACTAAGCCGTAAAATTCTTAGCCAGACTTATCACCAGTTATGCCGTCAACATCTTAGCCAGACTTATCATCAGCTAAGCCCTCAACATCTTCGCTAGACTTATCACCAGCTAAGCCGTAAAATTCTTAGCCAGACTTATTACCAGTTATGCCGTCAACATCTTAGCCAGACTTATCACAAGCTATGCCGTCAACATCTTAGTTAGACTTATCAGCAGCTATGCCGTCAACATTTTAGCCAGACTTGCCACGAGCTATGCCGTCTAGATCTTAGCCAGACTTATCACCAGCTAAGCCGTCAACATATTAGCCAGACGTATCACTAGCTAAGCCGTCAACATCTTAGCTAGACTTATCACCAACTAAGCCGTAAAATTCTTAGCCAGACTTATCACCAGTTATGCCGTCAACATCTTAGCCAGACTTATCACAAGCTATGCCATCAAGATCTTAGCCAGACTTAACACCAGCTATGCTGTCAATATTTTAGCCAGACTAGCCACGAGCTATGCCGTCTAGATCTTAGCCAGACTTATCACCAGCTAAGCCGTCAACATCTTAGCTAGACTTATCACCAGCTAAGCCGACAACATTTTAGCTAGACTTATCACCAGCTATGCCGTCAAAATCTTAGGCAGACTTATCACTAGCTTAAGCGTCAACATCTTAGCCAGACTTATCACCAGCTAGGCCGTCAACATCTTAGCCAGACTTATCACCAGCTAAGCCGTCAACATCTTATCCAGACTTATCACCAGCTAATCCGTCAACATCTTAGCTAGACTTATCACCAGCTTTGCCGTCAACATCTTAACCAGACTTATCACCAGCTATGCCTTAAACATTTTAACCAGACCAGGAAAGTACGCAAATCTATGTATTATATAAATTCTACACGAAAAAAAAAGTTTCCTGTGTATTGTGATGATCTAAACTACCGTATTGCAAGTAAAATTTGAAAGGAGATCGATTCACTTTTTATCGAATTTATTTGGAAATCACACAGAAAACTAGCAATTAAACCAAGATAGAGATCCGCCCTCTTCATTGTCGGAAGACTATTGCAGAGTGTTGCAAATTTGAAACATGACACCAAAACATATAAGTAATCACGCACTCAAAGCGACAATAAATGCGTGCTGATCAGGAGAAAATATATTCCTGAAAATATATGTGAGATGAAATTTGATATTTTTCTCTTTAGATTTAATAGTTTATATGATGCGCATGAGTAAAACACCAAGAAATAAAGAGAATAATGAAAATGATTTTTTTTTATTCAAACATAAAGTATATTCTTATTTCAACAGATTTGACAACGTAAAATAATTATAACCAAAATCTTGGTCTTCAGGGCATTCGCTGTCAGATTTTACTTCCTGAAAGAGAAAAGAGTTGCATCGAAATTAATTGCATATTTCAAAGTTAGCCACAATAAAATATACAATTTGTCAAGTTATATATTGGATGCAAATGCAGAAATATATGCAATTATATATTTATTGTCTTAAATACTACCTTCTATGCAGAGAAACTACGTTGAATTCAAATGTATTTTACAACAAGGTTTTCTTTTACCTTTAAAGCAGAAGATGAATTTGAAAGCACTAACCATGTTAATAGCACCATGCAGACTACTGTTAACAAACACCCCTAAGATTCCAAACATTCCATTCTCATCTTCATTCAGTGTTATAGCAACATTCTGCAGACAGTTCACCATCTTCGTCTGGTTCAACAGGTGTTTCGTCTGAATTTTCAGCAATGATTTTTTCCGGCGTGTCGATGTTGGCTTGAATTTGTTGACCGGTACTGTCGTTCTGTTCGAAGTTGTCACTTGTATTATCCGCTGTAGTACTATCTACTTCCTTTAATTGTCCCTCTGGTGATCTGGTATGATAATTTTCAATGTTGTCCTCCATTAAGTTTTGTTTCAAAGGTTTGGGTGGAGTTTCTTTATCTAATGATATGTCTTTTTGTTGAATTTGTTGAACAAGAAAACCGTCTACTTGTTGGACTTTGTTCGCTGCCACGCTGTTTTTCTGAGTAATTTGCTCAAATAGTTTTGTTTCAGGTAAACAGATCGAAGAGTAATTTTCAGATCTGTTTGTTTTTCTGTCTTTAGCTGGTACAAATACTGGTGCATCGGCTCTTAAGTTTGAGACTGGCTTTTTTGTTGGTGTTTCTGTATATTCAGAATACTGTTCAGACTGCTGTAATAAGTCAGTGTAGCTATGGTAGTTATTTCGGTGTTCAGAAGGTGTATATACACATGTATTAACTGGAGGCATCGACTGCGAAATTATCCCCGAGCACAAAAGATACGTAGGTTGATGCTTCTCCGTTGCCCCTGGAACATAAAAGCCTGGAATCTGAAAAGGCGGCTGTACAGGTCGTGTAAGTTGGTACTGCGGAGGCCCACAGAAGGTCTGTGTATAATGGCCAGGTTGTTGTACTGAACTCCTAGGTCCACTGCTTCTATCACTCTCAGAATTTTTAATACGCTCCCAATACTTTCTACTTCTCTCCATTTGTTTCGCAGACCTTTTTCTCTGTTTACGTTGACCCTTCTTTCCAGAATCGGAAATATTTTTTCCTATGCACGTATTTGCTTGAATCGTAGATGAATTCATTTCTTTTTTTACCTACACAATTGTAAAGAATGGTGATTATAAAAGTTTTATATGAACATGTAAATAATCTTTCGTTGAATAATTTTAGTTGTTGGTAATACTTGGTTGTTGGATTAGCCTAGATTTTGGCACACTCATTTCTCACCCTTATAACCCAGTTCATCGAAAAATCAGGAAAATGGTGGGTGGTCTACAAATTGCACCGGTTGACTTTCATTGGCCATCGTTTGTAAGCTTTGTAGATATATAGTTGTTTATTTACTTCTACTGTAGCAACTTTTATTATTGTTATTATTATTATTATTGAAACCTCTGACAAATTATAAGTATTTTAGCGGAAGCGGTTTTCTTCGTTGGCCTCGACTTTTTTCCAGTTTATTTTATTATAATAATGTAAGATATGTATATTTATTACCTGAAAGATTTAAGCAGTTGCCTTGCTTGTATATTTTTATTCTTCTTGAGAACTTTTGCTTCTTCACGACGCCAACGATTTTGGTTGCTAAGCCTACAATGCCGCAGTGTAAGAACGTCATGACGTCAAAATGACGTTTGCATTCGTACTTTCGATTTTCGACCTCATAGTACTTCAGACGGATCGGAAATCATAGTGATTTTATCAAAAGAACCACATATAGACTTTCTCAGTTTCTAACTAAAAATAACATACATAATATTAACGTTGACCTAGGAACATTTCGAAAATTTAGATGTTATTTCTATACATGTCTGATACACATGTACCACAGCATTTCGATTTGTTTGTTGATTGATAGGTCTTTTCTTTGTTAGTTTCATTTACATATGTTTTGTATTTTTGTAGACTTTAAGTATGTCCTGATCTTGCGTCATGAGTAAAAAGGTTTAACTGTAACAACAGTAGATATGGATCAGACCTCAACCTACTATCCGAATGCACAACTCGATTCTCAATTTCTTCCATTGGTTTTTGAGATATAACTTTGCACAGTGGAAGTTAATTCAAATTAACGTTTTATACTTTCTGCAACGCTGTACTAACTTCTACTATTTTATATGGACCTACATATTAATAAAATTTTGCTCTTAAGTTATTTTCAAATCAAGCGAGCGGTTTCTAATAAGGTTCCTAGTTTCGGGCATAGATGTATAAGAAAAATAAGCCCCATCCTAGGCGGCAACGATGTTAATTCCAGATTTTATATTTAGAGTCATAAAAGGAATATATGTTCACTTTTTCAAGCAAGTGACATATACTCTAAGATATCTTCAAATCTGTCAAGAGGTTCCTGAATAGAACAGCTTTAAAGTTTTTCCTTTTAGTTGCCATAGCAATCAGAGTTCATCATGGAACTTAATAAATTTCATCAATCTGAAAGGACGCAATCAAGGGAATATTCTGGAAAAGTTGGATTAAAATAGATCAAGTGGTTTCAGAGATGTCATTTGAATGCAGTTGTTAACCGATGCAAGATGGCAATTGCTCACTTGAGCTTTTCCCCAGGAGAGCAAACTGGTTTCATGTGACAGCAATCTTGAAACTGTAATGTTTTGATGTATGCCGTCAACATCTTAGCCAGACTAATCACCAGCTATGCCGACAACATATTAGCCAGACTAACCATCAGCTATGCCGTCAACATCTTAGTCAGACTAACAAGAGCTATGTTCTCAACATTTTAGCCGGACTTATCAACAGCTAAGCCGTAAAATTCTTAGCCAGACTTATCACCAGTTATGCCGTCAACATCTTAGCCAGACTTATCACAAGCCATGCTGTCAACATCTTAGCCAGACTTATCACCAGCTACGCCGTCAACATTTTAGCCAGACTAGCCAAGAGCTATGCCGTCTACATCTTAGCCAGACTTATCACCAGCTAAGCCGTCAACATATTAGTCAGACTTATCACCAGCTAAGCCGTCAACATCTTAGCCAGACTTATCACCAGGTATGCCGTCAACATGTTAGCCAGACTTATCACTAGCTTAGCCCTCAACAACTTAACCAGGCGTCAACATATTAGCCAGACTTATCACCAGCTAAGCCGTAAACATCTTAGCTAGACTTATCACCAGTTAAGCCGTAAACTTCTTAGCCAGACTTATCACCAGTTATGCCGTCATCATCTAAGCCAGACTTATCACAAGCTATGCCGTCAACATCTTAGATAGACTTATCACCAGCTATGCCGTCAACATCTTAGCCAGACTTATCACCAGCTATGCCGTCAACATTTTAGCCAGACTAGCCACGAGCTATGCCGTCTAGATCTTAGCCAGACTTATCACCAGCTAAGCCGTTAACATATTAGCCAGACTTATCGCCAGCTAAGCCGTCAACATCTTAGCCAGACTTATCACCAGCTAAGCCGTCAACATTTTAACCAGACTTATCACTAGCTAAGCCGTCAACATCTTAGCCAGACTTATCACCAGCTAAGCCGTCAACATTTTAACCAGACTTATCACTAGCTAAGCCGTCAACATCTTAGCCAGACTTATTACCAGCTATGCCGTCAACATCTTAGCCAGACTTATCACCAGCTAAGCCGTCAACATTTTAACCAGACTTATCACTAGCTAAGCCGTCAACATCTTAGCCAGACTTATCACCAGCTAAGCCGTCAACATTTTAACCAGACTTATCACTAGCTAAGCCGTCAACATCTTAGCCAGACTTATTACCAGCTATGCCGTCAACATCTTAGCCAGACTTATCACTAGCTTAAGCGTCAACATCTTAGCCAGACTTATCACCAGCTAAGCCGTCAACATCTTAGCCAGACTAACCACGAGCTGTGTTCTCAACATTTTAGCCAGACTTATCACAAGCTAAGCCGTAAAATTCTTAGCCAGACTTATCACCAGTTATGCCGTCAACATCTTAGCCAGACTTATCACAAGCCATGCCGTCAACATTATAGCCAGACTTATCACCAGCTATGCCGTCAACCTTTTAGCCAGACTAGCCAAGAGCTATGCCGTCTACATCTTAGCCAGACTTATCACTAGCTAAGCTGTCAACATATTAGCCAGACTTATCACCAGCTAATCCGTCAACATCTTAGCCAGACTTATCACCAGCTATGCCGTCAACATGTTAGCCAGACCTATCACTAGCTAAGCCCTCAAAAACTTTGCCAGACTTATCACAAGCTAAGCCATCAACATCTTAGCCAGACTTATCACTAGCTAAGCCCTCAACAACTTAGCCAGACTTATCACCAGCTAAGACGTCAACATCTTAGCCAGACTTATCACTAGTTATGCCGTCAACATCTTAGCCAGACTTATCACAAGCTATGCCGTCAACATCTTAGCCAGACTTATCACCAGATATGCCGTCAACATTTTAGCCAGACTTGCCACGAGCTATGCCGTCTAGATCTTAGCCAGACTTATCACCAGCTAAGCCGTCAACATATTAGCCAGACTTATCACCAGCTAAGCCGTAAACACCTTAGCTAGACTTATCACCAGTTAAGCAGTAAAATTCTTAGCCAGACTTATCACAGTTATGCCGTCAACATCTTAGCCAGACTTATCACAAGCTATGCCGTCAACATCTTAGATAGATTTATCACCAGCTAAGCCGTCAACATCTTAGCCAGACTTATCACCAGCTATGCCGTCAACATTTTAGCCAGACTAGCCACGGGCTATGCCGTCTAGATCTTAGCCAGACTTATCACCAGCTAAGCCGTCAACATATTAGCCAGACTTATCGCCAGCTAAGCCGTCAACATCTTAGCCAGACTTATCACCAGCTAAGCCGTCAACATCTTATCCAGACTTATCACTAGCTAAGCCGTCAACATCTTAGCCAGACTTATCACCAGTTATGCCGTCAACATGTTAGCCAGACTTATCACCAGCTAAGCCGTCAACATCTTAGCCAGACTTATCACCAGCTATGCCGTCAACATGTTAGCCAGACTTATCACTAGCTTAGCCCTCAACAACTTAGCCAGGCGTCAACATCTTAGCTAGACTTATCACCAGTTAAGCCGTAAACTTCTTAGCCAGACGTATCACCAGTTATGCCGTCAACATCTTAGCCAGACTTATCACAAGCTATGCCGTCAACATCTTAGATAGACTTATCACCAGCTATGCCGTAAAATTCTTAGCCAGACTTATCACCAGTTATGCCGTCAACATCTTAGCCAGACTTATCACAAGCCATGCCGTCAACATCTTAGCCAGACTTATCACCAGCTATGCCGTCAACATTTTAGCCAGACTAGCCAAGAGCTATGCCGTCAACATCTTAGCCAGACTTATCACCAGCTATGCCGTCAACATGTTAGGCAGACCTATCACTAGCTAAGCCCTTAATAAAATTAGCCAGACTTATCACAAGCTAAGCCATCAACATCTTAGCCAGACTTATCACCAGCTAAGCCGTCAACATATTAGCCAAACTTATCACCAGTTAAGCCGTCAACATCTTAGCCAGACTTATGACCAGCTAAGCCGTAAAATTCTTAGCCAGACTTATCACCAGTTATGCCGTCAATATCTTAGCCAGACTTATCACAAGCTATGCCGTCAACATCTTAGCTAGACTTATCACAAGCTATGCCGTCAACATCTTAGCCAGACTTATCACCAGCTAAGCCGTAAAATTCTTAGCCAGACTTATCACCAGTTATGCCGTCAATATCTTAGCCAGACTTATCACAAGCTATGCCGTCAACATCTTAGCTAGACTTATCACAAGCTATGCCGTCAACATCTTAGCCAGACTTATCACCAGCTATGCTGTCAACATCTTAGCCAGACTTATCACAAGCTATGCCGTCAACATCTTAGCTAGACTTATCACAAGCTATGCCGTCAACATCCAAGCCAGACTTATCACCAGCTATGCTGTCAACATCTTAGCCAGACTTATCACCAGCTATGCCGTGAACATTTTAGCCAGACTAGCCACGAGCTATGCCGTCTAGATCTTAGCCAGACTTATCACCAGCTAAGCCGTCAACAATAGCCAGATTATCAGCTAAGCCGTCAAACCTTAGCCAGACTTATCACCAGCTAAGCCGTCAACATCTTAGCCAGACTTATCACAGCTAAGCCCCTCCCTATTCAAACTTCATCAACTTCCTCCTTATCTTCAGACTTATCACCTAAGCCGTCAACATCTTAGCTAGACTTGTCACCAGCTAAGCCGTAAAATTCTTAGCCAGACTTATCACCAGTTATGCCATCAACATCTTAGTTAGACTTATCACAAGCTATGCCGTCAACATCTTAGCCAGACTTATCACAAGCTATGCCGTCAACATCTTAGCCAGACTAATCACCAGCTATGCCGTCAACATCTTAGCCAGACTTATCACCAGCTATGCCGTGAACATTTTAGCCAGACTTATCACCAGCTATGCCGTCAACATCTTAGCCAGACTTATCACCAGCTAAGCCGTCAACATCTTAGCCAGACTTATCACTAGCTAAGCCGTCAACATCTTAGCCAGACTTATCACCAGCTATGCCGTCAACATCTTAGCCAGACTTATCACTAGCTAAGCCGGCATCATCTTAGCCAGACTAAACACCAGCTAAGCCATCAACATCTTAGCCAGACTTATCACCAGCTAAGCCCTCAACATCTTCGCTAGACTTATCACCAGCTAAGCCGTAAAATTCTTAGCCAGACTTATCACCAGTTATGCCGTCAACATCTTAGCCAGACTTATCACAAGCTATGCCGTCAACATCTTAGCCAGACTTATCACCAGCTATGCCGTCAACATTTTAGCCAGACCACAGCTATGCCGTCTAGATCTTAGCCAGACTTATCACAGCTAGCCGTCAACATATTAGCCAGACTTATCACAGCTAAGCCGTCAACATTTAGCAGATCACCAGCTAAGCCGTAATCTTAGCCAGACTTATCACCAGTTAGCCGTCAACATCTAGCCAGACTTATCACAAGCTGCCGTCAACATCTTAGCCAGACTTATCACCACTATGCCGTCAAATTTTAGCCAGACTATCACAGCTATGCCGTCAACATCTTAGCCAGACTTATCACAGCTAGCCGTCAACATTAGCCAGACTTATCACCAGCTAGCCGTCAACATTTTAGCCAGACTTATCACCAGCTTAGCCATCAACATCTTAGCCAGACTTATCACCAGCTAAGCCGTCAACATCTTAGCTAGACTTATCACCAGCTAAGACGTTAACATTTTAGCTAGACTTATCACCAGCTATGCCGTCAAAATCTTAGCCAGACTTATCACTAGCTTAATCGTCAACATCTTAGCCAGACTTATCACCAGCTAGGCCGTCAACATCTTAGCCAGACTTATCACCAGCTAAGCCGTCAACATCTTATCCAGACTTATCACCAGCTAATCCGTCAACATCTTAGCTAGACTTATCACCAGCTTTGCCGTCAACATCTTAACCAGACTTATCACCAGCTATGCCTTAAACATTTTAACCAGACCAGGAAAGTACGCAAACCTATGTATTATATAAATTCTACACGAAAAAAAAAGTTTCCTGTGTATTGTGATGATCTAAACTACCGTATTGCAAGTAAAATTTGAAAGGAGATCGATTCACTTTTTATCGAATTTATTTGGAAATCACACACAAAACTAGCAATTAAACCAAGATAGAGATCCGCCCTCTTCATTGTCGGAAGACTATTGCAGAGTGTTGCAAATTTGAAACATGACACCAAAACATATAAGTAATCACGCACTCAAAGCGACAATAAATGCGTGCTGATCAGGAGAAAATATATTCCTGAAAATATATATGAGATGAAATTTGATATTTTTCTCTTTAGATTTAATAGTTTATATGATGCGCATGAGTAAAACACCAAGAAATAAAGAGAATAATGAAAATGATTTTTTTTTTATTCAAACATAAAGTATATTCTTATTTCAACAGATTTGACAACGTAAAATAATTATAACCAAAATCTTGGTCTTCAGGGCATTCGCTGTCAGATTTTACTTCCTGAAAGAGAAAAGAGTTGCATCGAAATTAATTGCATATTTCAAAGTTAGCCACAATAAAATATACAATTTGTCAAGTTATATATTGGATGCAAATGCAGAAAATATATGCAATTATATATTTATTGTCTTAAATACTACCTCTATGCAGAGAAACTACGTTGAATTCAAATGTATTTTACAACAAGGTTTTCTTTTACCTTTAAAGCAGAAGATGAATTTGAAAGCACTAACCATGTTAATAGCACCATGCAGACTACTGTTAACAAACACCCCTAAGATTCCAAACATTCCATTCTCATCTTCATTCAGTGTTATAGCAACTTCTGCAGACAGTTCACCATCTTCGTCTGGTTCAACAGGTGTTTCGTCTGAATTTTCAGCAATGATTTTTTCCGGCGTGTCGATGTTGGCTTGAATTTGTTGACCGGTACTGTCGTTCTGTTCGAAGTTGTCACTTGTATTATCCGCTGTAGTACTATCTACTTCCTTTAATTGTCCCTCTGGTGATCTGGTATGATAATTTTCAATGTTGTCCTCCATTAAGTTTTGTTTCAAAGGTTTGGGTGGAGTTTCTTTATCTAATGATATGTCTTTTTGTTGTATTTGTTCAACAAGAAAGCCGTCTACTTGTTGGACTTTGTTCGCTGCCACGCTGCTTTTCTGAGTAATTTGCTCAAATAGTTTTGTTTCAGGTAAACAGATCGAAGAGTAATTTTCAGATCTGTTTGTTTTTCTGTCTTTTGCTGGTACAAATACTGGTGCATCGGCTCTTAAGTTTGAGACTGGTTTTTTTGTTGGTGTTTCTGTATATTCAGAATACTGTTCAGACTGCTGTAATAAGTCAGTGTAGCTATGGTAGTTATTTCGGTTTTCAGGAGGTGTATATACACATGTATTAACTGGAGGCATCGACTGCGAAATTATCCCCGAGCACAAAAGATACGTAGGTTGATGCTTCTCCGTTGCCCCTGGAACATAAAAGCCTGGAATCTGAAAAGGCGGCTGTACAGGTCGTGTAAGTTGGTACTGCGGAGGCCCACAGAAGGTCTGTGTATAATGGCCAGGTTGTTGTACTGAACTCCTAGGTCCACTGCTTCTATCACTCTCAGAATTTTTAATACGCTCCCAATACTTTCTACTTCTCTCCATTTGTTTCGCAGACCTTTTTCTCTGTTTACGTTGACCCTTCTTTCCAGAATCGGAAATATTTTTTCCTATGCACGTATTTGCTTGAATCGTAGATGAATTCATTTCTTGTTTTACCTACACAATTGTAAAAAAATGGTGATTATATAAAGTTTTATTAGAACATGTAAATAATCTTTCGTTGAATAATTTTAGTTGTTGGTAATACTTGGTTGTCGGATTAGCCTAGATGTTGGCACACTCATTTTTCACCCTTATAACCCTGTTCATCGATAAAAATCAGGAAAACGGCGGTGCTCCAGAAATCGCAACGGCTGACTTTCATTGGCCGTCGTTTGTAAGCTTTGTAGATATATAGTTGTTTATTTACTTCTACTGTAGCAACTTTTATTATCATCATTATTATTATTATTATTGAAACCTCTGACAAATTATTTTAGAGGAAGCGATTGGTTTTCCCCGTTTGCCTCGATTTTTTCCAGTTTATTTTATTATAATAATGTAAGATATATATTTTTATTACTTGAAAGATTAAAGCAGTTGTCTTGCTTGCATATTTTTATTCTTCTTGAGAACTTCTGCTTCTTCGGGACGCCAACGATTTTAATTGCTCGCCTACAATACTTTAAGAACGTCATGACGTCAAAATGACGTTTGCATTCGTACTTTCGATTTTCGAACTCAAAGTACTTCAAACGGATCGGAAATCATAGGGATTTTATCAAAGGAACCACAAATAGACTTTCTCAGTTTTGACCTAAAAATAACATACATAATATAAACGTTGACCTAGGAACATTTCGATTATTTAGATGTTATTACTATACATTTTTAAGACACATGTATCACAGCATTTCGATTTGTTTGTTGATTGATGGGTCTTTTCTTTGTTAGTTTCATTTATATAAGTTTTGTATGCTTGTAGTCTTAAGTATGCCCTGATCCTGCGTCATGAGTAAAAAGGTTTAACTGTAACAACAGTAGATATGGATTAGACCTCATCCTACTATCCATATGCGCGTTTAGTAGCCATGTTGAGTGTCGATTTAACCTATATCTTGAAGATATCTTGAATATCTTCAAACCCATGTGGATAGATTATACAGGCATGGGCATGCTTTAGTGTTTAGTGTAAGATGGACCTACATATCATTATAATTTTGTGCTTAAGTTATTTTCAAATCAAGCGAGCGGTTTCTAATAAGGTTTTTAAAGTTTCCAGTATAGATGTATAAGGAAAAAAATAATCCCCATCAGAACAAAACAGCTTTAAAGTTTTTCCTTTTAGTTGCCATGGAAATCAGAGTTCATCATGAAACTTAATAAATTTCATCAATCTGAAAGGACGCCATCAAGGGAATATTCTTGGAAAGTTGGATTAAAATAGATCAAGTGGTTTCAGAGATGATGTCATTTGAATGCAGTTGTTAACCGATGCAAGATGGCAATTGCTCACTTGAGCTTTTCCCCAGGAGAGCAAACTGGTTTCATGTGATAGCAAACTTTTGATACTGTGTTACCCTACATTCAAGGTTTAAGGTTTTGATGTATGCCGTCAACATCTTAACCAGACTAATCACCAGCTATGTCGACAACAAAATAGCCAGACTAACCATCAGCTATGCCGTCAACATATTAGCCAGATTAACCACGAGCTATGTTCTCAACATTTTAGCCAATCATATCACCAGCTAAGCCGTCAACATCTTAGCCAGACTTATCACCAGCTAAGCCGTCAACATCTTAGCCAGACTTATCACCAGTTATGCCGTCAACATCTTAGCCAGACTTATCACAAGCTAAGCCGTCAACATCTTAGCCAGACTTATCACCAGCTAAGCCGTCAACATCTTAGCCAGACTTATCACCAGCTATGCCGTCAACATCTTAGCCAGACTTATCACCAGCTTTGCCGTCAACATCTTAACCAGACTTATCACCAGCTAAGCCGTCAACATCTTACCCAGACTTATCACCAGCTAAGCCGTCAACATCTTAGCCAGACTTATCACCAGCTAAGCCGTCAACATCTTAGCCAGACTTATCACCAGCTAAGCCGTCAACATCTTAGCCAGACTTATCACCAGCTTTGCCGTCAACATCTTAGCAAGACTTATCACCAGCTAAGCCGTCAACATCTTAGCCAGACTTATCAACAGCTATGCCATCAACATCTTAACCAGACTTATCACCAGCTAAGCCGTCAACATCTTAGCCAGACTTATCACCAGTATGCCGTCAACATCTTAACCAGACTTATCACCAGTATGCCGTCAACATCTTAACCAGACTTATCACCAGCTTTGCCGTCAACATCTTAACCAGATTTATCACCAGCTAAGCCGTCAACATCTTAGCCAGACTTATCACCAGCTTTGCCGTCAACATCTTACCCAGACTTATCACCAGCTATGCCTTCAACATTTGAGCCAGACTAATCACCAGCTTTGCCGACAACATCTTGCCAAACTAATTACAAGCTATGCAGTACTGGAAAAAATAGTATATTATGAAAAAGTTTCAGTTTCTGTTTCGTTTTAGTATTTCAAATTTGTTTTATATTTCAGAGGTTCACACCAGTTAAAGATCCATTTTAAATGAATAGTGACAGTTGATATTTTCCTCAGTCTGTGGTACGGAAATACATGTAATGGACTGGATAAAGTTTAATTTGTTGGGGAATTGTTTTAAGGAAAATAAACTTCCAGTAAGTTTCTGTTTCTAAAAAAATTAAGGATGCAGAAATTTGCAAGTCATTTATTACAATGGAGAAGGGCGAGGCAAAGTGACATCATCAAGTGTCATTATGTTTATATATAGTGTAACAAACACGCCTATGTGAGTAATATGAATTTACTGACCACGAAAATACATTGTATAAACAATGAATAACTGACAATTCACTGCTTAATAACTGACATATTTAACTGAACGTTAGCTGTCAAGTGCACAAGCAGTACACTTCTGTTACAAATAACCATGACGTAAAGAAGTTATTGTACAATAACCTGAATGCAGGAATGAAGAAACTCGGTGTATATGTTGTCATAATTATGTTCATAACATCTGTACCCTAAACTCATATAATGAACTACATTCAATAAGAACTATAGAAGTTCTGACACCAGTACGTGTGTTTAGTGAGGAACTACCTCCTTGCTGGAAGTTCTGACACTCAAAAACATACATCCTGAATTTGGATACAGTTATTCAATTGTTAACCAAATTCAATTCATGCTGGTGGAAAAAAAATAACACTTCTTCCCAATGAAATCGGTCTTTACTTTCAAAATGTAAAGTTGCCATGATATAGTCAGGTTTGAAGTGCTTAATAGTTCAGATTCGTAATTATTCTACGCATCTGAACTCAACACCGTGCTATATTTGACGGTAGATCACTCAAACTTAAATCTATTTTCTAAATAACACTTTCACGTCAACGTCATTAACAATACGATTATGACGTTTGCGCGTATACGGACATAACAAACAATTTCTGTGCGTTTCTGAAACCATTCGCTTACAAAACTGCTATGATATAAATAGAACCTTATATTAATACGGGATTTATTACACGACAGAGCCTCGTTTCTATCATTTAATATCCTCTATCACGCCAACAAAAAAACAACAACAATAAACAAACACACAAGTTACTTCTAGTGTATACACAAAATATCAAGTAAAAGTCAAAGTTTTGAGATAATAATTCGTCTGTTATAGAAACGGCATCTGATAACCGATACTTTGTAGAAAACTTGAAGACAGAATTTCTCTTTAAGATAAGAGGGCAGAAAGAGAACTGAAATGTATTGTCTCTTAACTTCAACAAATAGAAACTGCTTTTTAAGATAATTTTATCAGTTTAAGTGAAAGAAGTCTCTCGGAAGTAATATTGGCTCTTATTTTCTATTCACCTCTAAGAAGAGATGAAGCCAATGTTTACAGGATTAGTTAAAGGGACGGTGTTTTTAAGTTCATAGAGATGGGATAGTGTTAATACATGCATACCAAGCATGAGAAGTATTGTATGAAGAAATGACTCTACAAAAAATGAATAGGAGATTGGTAGGTTGCATACAGGCATGTCCCGGAGACATATTGCACACATTGGTGTTTGCATGGCAATTGGCAACACGTACACAAGATCGTTATATCGTCTAAGGTCATCTTAATCAGAATGCTACTTTATGGAACACCAAAGCTGCATTCTTCTATATTTATTAAACCAATATGTAGTCAGCTACGTACGTTTGTGATCTTTAATTTCAACCTATCAAACTTGATCTAATTACGGGTATATGCAACATCTTAACATTCAGCTTAAAGAGGACTGTACTCGGCGTAAGCTGTATACTTGAACTGCCGTCTGTGATACGGTCCAGTTCCGTGGCTAATTTGGCCTCATTTCAAAATGATCAATCCCCATACTTTTTCGTGAGAAGAAATAAAACTCACATAGTAAAACTAAAGAGACCATGTTTTCTGAGTCGAGACGTTCGTAGTAAAATGAAAGAGACCGTGTTCTCTGAGTCAGATTTTAAGACAGGTGGGCCGTAGCTTTAGCTCTTTTCCTGATAATCTCATGAAATTATGCATATATTAAAGATTCGCACGTTTTCTACCCATATAGCACAACGGTTAAATCGAGTACAAAACTAATACTTTTCCATCAAGATATAATCACTAGGTATATTTTACGAGAGGTGAGGGACTTAAATCGCTCTGAAGTAAATACTTACACGCAGATGCCAAAATGTTATTTAGAGATTCTTATATTTAGTATTAACAGTTAACCATTGTTTCAGTAGACATGGTTCTTTGATGAACCACTACTATACTACCCAAATTTATCATCTTTCTCACACGAACGCCAATATCGTTAACTCTCTGTCCACGATTTAAAAACTGAGTACAGAGCTGGAAAATCAAATTCTGGCACAGACGGCTCTACTGTCTTCTGGATTTAGATCGAATATATAGGGGGCATACAGGGCTCCAACCTGCTCACGGTTTATCTCTCTCTCTCTCTCTCTCTCTCTCTCTCTCTCTCTCTCTCTCTCTATATATATATATATATATATATATATATATATATATATATATATATATATATATATATATGAAACACCAAAGGTTGGTGTCAGTAGAATCTTCCTTACTAATAATTCTATCTCGTTACTGCTACATATTTTTTTTTCTTCCGTGATGTAGCAATCAACATCCTTTAACATCCAGTGACCCAGTGTCAAAGGCGAGCATAATAAACAAACAGTTTGAATCAGTCTTCTCAAAGCCTTCACCACTCAGTCTCAAACAAAGAACTAAAAGCTCAATGTCATCACTTGATCATCCACCCATGGCTCCTATATCCATCTCAGTTCAAGGAGTTGGTAAGTTAATTGACAGGACTAAACCCCTATAAAGCCTAAGGTCCAGATGAGATCCCACCTAGGTTAATTGCTCAAAGAGCTACACACAGAGATAGCACCAATCCTTAAATCATATTCCAAAGGTCACTAGACACAGGTATTGTTCCTAAGGAAAGGTTCCTTGGAAACATGCCATCATCACACCAGCATACAAAAAAGAGTCAAAATCAAAACCTAGCAATTACAGACCAATATCACTCACATGTATAGCATCAAAACTATTGAAACACAACATTGTTCATAGGAATGACAGAAATGATAGAGAAAAAATTCTGAAAACTAGTTTATACATGAGTTTGGCTGATTTTCAGCACAAATAAACTTAGTGATGGCAATGGTTACAGACACGACATAAAATATCAGCTCGTAAAATCGGTTCACCTTCGGAGGACTACTATTGGGGAGGTAACTATGCGTGGAGAGTGCCATTGGAGAACATGTTCTCTTCATTTATGTTAAACAAAGTCGCCTATGTTTCTGTCAGTTGCGAAACGTGAATGTGTTAATTGATATAAAAGGAACTGAAGTTAAATGCAGCATATTAAATTTAGATTCATTAGATATCTTAAATCAGCTAGAATTATTTATTTGTCCAGAGACATGTCTAAACTCTGTGTAAGATGCGTTGACGACGAGGAAAGCTTGCAGATCTCGCTGGAATATGCCAGCAGTAGTGGGGCAAGTAGAACTTACAATGCCTGTAGGCCAAAGAAAGAAAATATTGGTAATACATTGTCACGTTTAGCGCAGAATATTAATAAACACTTAAATAAGAAGAAAAAGAAAAGAGAAAATGGCACGGAACAACCTGAAGTTTTGCTGGATTTATATCAAAGTGATGGAGTAACTAAAATATTACCTACTGAGTCAGCTGAAAATGCTTTACGTTGTGGTAATATTATTAACATATCGGACAAGAAGTACACAGTTGACGTAAACCCCCCAAATTGTCGTGGTATAATAATACCACAGTCAGTTATGGTGGGGTTTCCACTATTTCCCAAACTTGATCTAGAATTCTCTAGTTTGGATGACTCTGAGTATCTATGGGAGAAGATAAAGTATGAAGCTACAGAACACTCTGGTGCGCAAACAGGTAAACCTAAGAAACCTGACCCTGCAAAGATTATTGACAGGCAGGAGATAAGTAGAAATTTTTCATACATGCCTACAAATGATGACATTGGTTATCACCTAGCTTTCACTTGCACTCCAAAATCTGGTGACAGAGTTGGAAAACCATTTACAGCTGAGTCCAAATTTGATGTTACAACTGGTCCTGGTGTATGCCCATTTGAGACAAGACATCTGTACACTCAAAAGAAAACACAGCTGGGAGAGTATGTTTTTTACAATGTTTTGATATACCTTTTTAGTAAGGTTTACATTTAGTTTTCATGTTGTGTATTTTTTTTACATAGTTATTTAATCTGCTTATTGTAAAAGGCAAATGTATGCTTGAAATACCCGTTTGAAAGACAGTACATTTGGACTCTAAGTGTTCAAGTATACATCAGAACAATTGTTTTGTGATGTTTCTTTGTATGAGCTTAAAACCAAAACTAAACTAAAAATGATAAAAG
The DNA here is from genome assembly GCA_012932295.1 of Cyclina sinensis. Taxonomy (NCBI): domain Eukaryota; kingdom Metazoa; phylum Mollusca; class Bivalvia; order Venerida; family Veneridae; genus Cyclina; species Cyclina sinensis. The sequence continues at coordinate 12,762,861 of JAAONU010000009.1, read as the reverse complement.
CAAGTAACACTGTTACTGTTATAGTGCACCAGAAAAGTCTTCAAAAGAAGTTATAGTATCCTGTATTCCTGTTGTTACATGTTGTCATTTAAATTTTTCAGAATTCGTGTGATAACCTACAATATATTGGCTGACATCTACGCTGACCAAGACTTCTCGAGAGATGTGTTATACCCATATTGTCCTCCGTATGCACTTGCTATTGACTACAGAAAACACCTGCTAATCAAAGAAATACAAGGTATTGTTTTTCCACAAAAAAATAAGCAAGCCATATCTTACAACACATACGGTTACCTGAAACAGACAACATTATCTACCAAGGTTTGACTTACTCATCATCTTTTAACTTCTCAGAAGGAGGAAGCTGCTCTTTTAATTTTGAGTTCTAGGTAAGGGAGCTATTAAAGCTGTTTGTAATGTTATTTATATTGTATAATTATACCCCCACAAACAAAGTTTGAGGGGGTATATAGGAGTGAACTTGTCGGACGGTCGGTCTGTCATAGTTTCCGGACGATAACTCATGAAAGGCTAGACAGATTTAAACAATTTTTGGTACACAGCTGTAACATCATAAGATACAGGTCAGGTTCGATATTTGGGCTGGTGGGACCAAGGTCAAGGTCACTGTTACTAAAAATAGAAAAACGGTTTCCAGACCATAACTCATGAAAGGCTTGACAGATTTAAACAATTTTTGGTACACAGGTGTAACATCATAAGATACAGGTCAACTTCGATATTGGGGCTGGTGGGGCCAAGGTCAAAGTCACTGTTAGTAAAAATAGAAAAATGGTTTCCGGATGATAACTCATGAAAGGCTTGACAGATTAAAAACATTTTTGGTACACAGTTGTAACATCACAAGATACAGGACAAGTTCAATATCGGGGCTTGTGGGGCCAAGGTCAGGGTCACTGTTACTAAAAATAGAAAAACGGTTTTTGGATGATTACACATGAAAGGCAAGACACATTTAAAAAATTTTTGGTACACAGGTGTAACATCATAACATACAGGTCAAGTTCGATATTGGGGCTGGTGGGGCCAAGGTCAAGGTCACTGTTACTAAAAATAATAAGTTGGTTGAAAAATGGTTTCCGGATGATAACTCATGAAATCTTAACAGATTTAAACAATTTTTGGTACACAGGTGTAACATCACAGGAAACAGGTCAAGTTGAAATTGGGGCTGGTGGGGCCAAGGTCAAGGTCACTGTTACTAAAATAAAAACTAAATGGTTTCTGTTCAATAACTTGAGTTAGGAATGAGATGTTGTGATGAAATTTGCTGGAAAGGTAGCTTCTATGAAGACGACGCTTGGAATTCAAAATTTTGCCAGTTCGGTCCAGGTCACTGTTCGCTTAAACTTAAGCTAGTTCTACTAGAAAATATACAGTTCAATGGTCTACAGGTAATTGTTTTCTCTATATACAATATTATTAAATATAAAATATATACATATTTCCATGTTTCTTATGTCACTATATGCCATTGATTCTAAGCTTTTTAGTTCGAGTATCAAGCACCCATGTGGGGGTATTAATCACCTTTAGTGATAGTTCTAGTTACGGTTAGGGGTGAATATGGTATTGCATGATGTATCAAATTGATAACCAGTTGTTATGTTCTGACAGATATATTGTAACATTTTGAAGGTTTGTGTATACTTTAATATTGATGAAGATAAAAAAGTCTAGAATTTTTCCTTAATTATCATATTGTCTCTGAATTTTGTGTTCTTATGCAAACCCTGTTGCTTCTGCATCTGCCAGGAGATCTTGTCTGCTGTAAAACTCTTTCAATAAATAAAGATTTAATGTTGAAGTTTTAAAATATAGAATTATATCGAGTTATGCATGAACTAATTTGGCAAAACTTGTTAGATTTCTTGCTTTCAGCACTGGTATAATTTTATTATATCATATGATAATATTTATGTTAGGTAACAATAATATTTTAAGATTATGTCATACAATTATTATATCGATCATTTCTAAAATTTATTAGTCTCACCCTTAGCAAGAGATGGAACGTTCAAGCTTTAGCACAAAATATCAACACTTCCAGTAAGAAAACCTGTCAAGGTTTTTATATTAGATTAAGTTATCTATTTTCTACTTTACTTACCTCACCCACCCTTGTCCTACTTAAAAGTTCAATCAAATTTATGGGTGAAAGTGAGGTAATAACGTTGACTGAATAAAAATTATCTCATTCATCAAAAATGATAAACTACACAGGAATTACAAGGTACAACTTAACATAACTTGTTCATCTGTGTAATTTCCACAAATGCTACCTATCTTCTTAAAGATATTTCTTGTTAGACTTACAATATGAAAAGATGTATAATAAATTCAATCCTTAATGCCGTTACTGGATGAATCAAACAGAACATTCTTTTACTTACAGCATTTGTTTCCTGTAAGGTTTTTAGGTGGTCATCAATGTCAGCTTTACTCCTGTAAAACAAGGCATTTTAAGTTGTATCATCTTTCTACCTATACTGTTTTGATGCTTTTTTGATGTTTTAGGTTACAATAGTGATATCATTTGCCTACAGGAAGTTGATACTAAAGTGTTCTGCAGTGACCTCTTGACAGCCATGGAGGCAACAGGCTTTGATGGATTGTTTAAAGAGAAAGGTGGTGAAGTGAGGGAAGGCTCTGCAATATTCTTCCGGAGAGATAGATTTAGGTGAGGTTTCTAGTGCTTTGTCAGTACAGCTGAATGTATGAAGTACCCCTAGATTTGATTGAGTAAATACATTTTGTAAAAATTGTAATAATAACTCTCTAGAATAGGTTCAGATTGCCTAAAGATGTAAAAAAAAAGCGTTGGCAAGTATTTTAGAATGTCAAGGAATTAACTGGCAGTCTGGCAATGAGCCAAGCCAGTGTTTATGTGAGGCTTAGACAAGAGATAATTAATTTGGCATATTTAGCAGCTACAACATTGAAATTTAAACTGTTAACCACAAGTGTTTTTTTCTGCAGTGACTTTTTATCTCTGATTTTTGGGGTCAAGTAAATTACTGCAGAGATTAAAATCTGCAGAATATGCATCCCATAATTTTGGATATCTGACTCACACAGTCTGAGTATGTTTTTCTGTACTTGAATGTCTTTCATTGGCCTTGCTGTTTAGAGCAGGTGGTACTCAGGTGAGCAATATAGGGCCATCATGGTCCTCTTGTTATTAAACCTTATTAATAAGTGTTATTTAAAATTTAGGTAATATTTATTTTCCAGGTTGGTGTCAGAGTACCATGAAGAACTGAAAAATTTGTTAGAAACTAATGCTATATGTAAAGACATTGTAAAGAAAACATATTCATGTCCAGCTTTGAAAGAAGTGCTACAGACAAGGACAACTATATTACATGTGGGTATATTGCTGCTTAATATGTGTACAAAGTATTATAAACACTGAGATGTATGTTAGCTGATGCCTTATGAAGAATGTGAACAGTATTTATTAGAGCCGGGAACGTGTAACGAATTTGATGTTCGAATATTCGTTTTCCATATTCGAATATATTCGAATATTCGTTTTTACAAAATTTGTTCCAATATTTCTCTTTTATGTAGTATCCGAAATTGATTAGGTCGAATACTAAACTACTTTAATATGCTGAAATGATCGACGATTAAGAAGACCTTTATTACCATGTCAAAGATTTTTGTTTTATTGATTGTAAATCGATATATATATATGTCTATTCTTACTTTTGATATAAATTCATAATTTGATTGTCAGATAACATGGCTGCTAATCATTTGTCTTATTAACGGGAGGTATCTCACGTGATTTCACTGACAGTAATATGAATCGTAGGCTCTTACGAACAAGCTGAATATTTCTTTATGTTCCCCTCCTTTTGCAGTCTTTAAGCTTTTATAATTTGTTCCTGGGTCACACCAGTACTTGATTACAGTAATCATTAACGTGCATTGTTGCACAAAACTATCTTTTCCGGAAAGTAATAATCCTTTAGACTTATCAATAGAACTGAAAAGTAATTCCAAACGCGTGACGGCATTGCGATATACTGACTTTTGATTTTTTCATTAGAGTGAGAAAGATATCTATCTATTTGAGATTTATCGTCGGTACCGGTTGCCCATATGACCGACGCCCCCTGAAGAGATTAGTTATTTTATGTTGTGGGGATAGTGCAAGATACAGAAAGCATCCCATTCCATAGACACCTCTGGTTCTTTTGTATGCTCAGTGTATAGCACTGATACATGGGACCTCGGTTTAACGTCTCATCCGAAAGACTAGGAGAGAAAGATACGTCCAAAATCATCCCTTAAAAAATCTGAAAACAGTGTTTGCAAAAAGTTATTGGTTCCGAGAACAGCTTTAAATTTCCATTGGGTGAAATAGAGTTAATTTTAGAGTGACGCATATTGATAGGTCGATTGTTCTAGCATGATTAATACGTGCCGATTTATTCTTCTTCACAAAAATTAACACAATTATCGATTGATCGGAAAGATTAAAGCACAGAAAACAATAAAGTAAGATAATTAAAGTCGGAAAAAATTACATTAAACTGTTAAACAGGTAAATTACAAACTGTGAAATGGGTGTTCTTTTTTAATCAACTATACCCCAATCTTTTCACAGTTAATTGGCAATAATCGTTGGCACGCGTTATACAAACATATGAACACCTGGTCAAGTGAAGTTCTAGGGTTTTATTAACGATCTTTGAAATTTGAAAGTAAAAAAAAAAGAATAAAAAATCAAAACATTTCCTTTTTTCGAATATTCGTATTCGTTTTTCAATGTTCGAATATTCGGTAGTGTTTCGAATATTCGAATATTCGAATATAATTCCCGGCCCTAGTATTTATACATGAACACCACTGTAGAGATTTCTCTATGCTAGTTACAATAAGATGAACTGTTGCACTGCTGGATCAGATTGTTTCACACAAAAAAAAGTAATCAGAACTGTTTCAGCTTTCAGACAGTTATGTTTAATATTCAAATTATCAGTAATTGAAGATGACCAATGATAGAAATTCATTTGCTAACCAAACATTGAAAGTATTGGATACTTTTTTCATATCCTTACACTATTAAGTTATTTCTTTATAACAGGTAGGTTAACTTCCATGAAGTGTAACTACTAATGATCCAAACAACTGTTTATCATTTCTTTACAGCTGTGTAAGTAAGCTTAACATTTGCAGGTTGTAGCCCTAGAACCAGTAGATGAGCCTGGGCGAATATTGCTGGTAGCAAACACACATCTGTACTTCCACCCTGATGCTGCCCATATCAGAATGATACAGGTACTTGTGGCTATCAGGTATATAGAATCACTGCTTCAGCAATACAGGAAACAGGTATACATTTTCTCAGTTCTCATATACATTAGTTTTGAAACTTTTAACCTTTGTCCCAAGAGGATTTTACTTAAGTCTACTGAAAAATGATTGTAACTGTATTTGGTCTGGCATTCATTTTGTTTAGTAAGGGCTGGTTTTTAAATTACAGTTATTGTGACATGTATGATATTCTGCATTTAGATTATATTATCAGTATATTTGTTTATAAGGAAGTGTCTTTAAATATAGAATACTTATTTCCTTGATAACTCTATAATAGACTTTGTGAATCACTTTCAGTTAATTTAATGACAGGTTCAGATGAAGATCCTCACATTTCTGCAATAAGAAGACATAGATTTTCCTTAACTGAAGTACTAAATTTGATTGAAGAAAAGGTTATTTTTGACATGGATGATCCATCTGTTTACTTGTGTATTATTTATTAAAGTAATAAGTAATTTTTTAATTGTTTAACATTCAACAGATGTATGATCTTTTGTTTAGTCATTCTTGAAGTTATTTTGAGGATGAGCCACTATTGGCTACATTGCAAAGATGTCAAACAGATTAAATTAAAATGTCAATGAAGTTGTCCGACGGGCAACCTTAAAAATACTGTTCTTTACGCCGATTTTGTATCCTTTACGCCTATTTCTCGGTCTTTTTGCGCTTTCCGCTAAAAATTTTTTACTAACAAATTGACGCCGATAGTCGGCGTCTTCCCTTTGCTCTTTTCCCCCCAAAAATTGATTTCCCCTCCCCCCCCCCAAAAAAATTCATTTTCCCCAGCATCAAATTTAACATTTTCTGATGGTTTTGGTAAAGTAATATAACATTCTCTTTAACAAAATAGTAATTTATCTTCAAACGTACAATTTATGGACGAGAACAATTTTATATTCGATCCAAGGCTAAATATAGCAATTATTACGCCATTTTGTCCCAGCATTCCTCACTCGCTAAAAATAACATGTAGACAGGAACCAAATTCATTTGGGCTCTAACATGTATCATGACGGGAAGCATTCTTATTTCTCCAACCGGGGAAATCCAAGAAAAATGTCTAACAACTGGAGAAAGTATAACAAAAAGATAAAACTTTCTCATGCAAAAAAGTACAAAGCGTATTGAGCCTTTTTTCCGGCAAAAAGATATATCTCCATCGGATCATACTCTGAGTCAGGGAATTTTTACAGATGGAGGTGGATGAACGGGATGAAACAGAAAGTACAATCAGCGCCGACAGCCGAAGCATGTCGGTCAGTAATTGTACCAGTAATCGTCCTGAACCTGAAAGTAACAAACTTGACAGTCGCTGTTTCAGCTCAAGAATATGAGGCCAGATACTCTTGGTTATATTACAGTCTTTGAAATGATTGTTAATCTGTTTGAAGACAGAAAAGACAGAGACATGCCCTGTAGTTTTAAATTATTAAAGTGTGATTATCTTTTTACAGTCAGAGTATTGAAAACAGTAGAAGGTGGTTTATTCAGTATCCCCTAATTGGCCTTTTTCGCACGTTTTTTCCCCTTTTTACCAGAAATATAGACAAATTTCAAATGAAATAGCAAAGAAGGACCCATCTGCCACTGTTGCTATGAAAACACTACAACATTTTAATGAATGAGGGTGGTGTGTGAGAAAATAAACAGAATTTTAATGAAAGATTAGAGTGTGCTGAAAGAGCATTCTTGGAATTCAGTGAGGTGTGCTGTGAAATAAGAATGGGTGGTGAATGATTGTGCTGATAGTATGACTAATGAACCGAAGTTACAGTATCAGTTATCATAACATTACATAAAATTGATAAAGTTTATTACTAGTACTTACATAAAATTAAGCACTTTCCAGTATGTTTTCATGTTGATTTAATGAGTTTCTCCACGTACATAAAGTAGGGCAAATTAAAATAAAGAAGGGCAAGTTGAAATCGCCTCAGAATTGCCCTATGGGCAAGTTCGATTTCAGATTTATTTCTATGGTGAATAGATTCATTGAATTAAATATGTTGTATATCTTGTCTTTTTCAGAAACCTAGCTTGATATTTTGTGGAGACTTTAACAGCACACCTCAGAAGGCAATATATGAGTTTATGACAACAAAAACTGTAAGAGAAGATAACCTCGACTGGAAATCAGGTAATGGTTTTATATCATATTTCACAAATTTTCTATCACATAGAAGTTCACGCATACACGATATATATTTCGTTTACTTACCATTCCTTTCAGGTTTGATAATATTAAGTAAACAGTTATGTATGTTTGTGACTGAATATGTGAATGCTTTAAAGTTTAAACAATGAAACAATTGACAACAGGTAGATTGTGTCTTTTCAGTTTAGTCTTTGATTATAGAAATTTACCTACCACATTTACTTATTTCATTTTAAATGGTAAGGTTTCCTTAAACACTGTAAAAATGATTTAAATAAACCAACACTTTCTTGTGTCATTAGTGTAACAGAAATGTAATACATTGTTTGCAGTTAATTTCGGTATGTACTTGTAGCATAGAAAAGTCAGTAGAGAACTTGTTTAGATCATATATCAACTCTTTATTAGAGCTTCATGATATCTGAGCACACTAGACAGCTTGTGTTCTCACAAATCTATCAACATTGTGATGCATTTTCAGTTACGATTGCAAGTGTTTCACTAATAATTTTAGGCTACTGATTTAAGATTAAATAGATCATTTGTATAACTACTGAAATGTAATATGTTTTAAGTGATGTGTTGCTTTATAAATCAGCATTTTTTACTTTTAGGAGGGGATGACCAGTTTGTAGCAGACATGAATTTTTCACACAGCCTCAACATGGACAGTGGATGTGGCATTGTGCCTTACACAAACTATACTTCAGGTTTCCATGGCCACTTGGACTATATATACTATGACACTGACAATTTTGAGGTGTCTCAAGTGATCCCTCCACCTGATCACAAAGATGTCGAATTTCACACGGCATTACCCAGTATAGTGTTCCCATCTGATCATATAGCTCAAATATGTGACCTTAAGTTAAAAACATCTTCCCATTTATGAATTGAATTCAGTATATACTATATATCAGTAGAGAGATCATATGGGAACAAAAAGAATAATTAATGCAAAGCACTTTGTGCACTATTTTATAAATGATTTCTTTAAACAGTTTTGGAAAGATGTACTACATGAATATAACAAAAATTAAAATTTTAAAGATATTTAAGCTCAGACTGTGCATATTTGCCAATGTTGGCGTAACATTTTGTACAGACAGTTTCCCCATTCCTGTCCCCTTTATGATATAGACTACAATGATTCTGAATTTCCTTCATTTTGGATCTAACAGCCTTTCCACACTTCTCCAATAGTTTGAGACGGCGTATAAATACACTTGTTGTCGTAACTGCAGGCAACTCCCAGAATTCTTGCACATTTTCCAATAAATCAGACTGAGTTTTTGCAGCAGTTTCGAACGATACTTTTTGCAGCTTTTCCAGGCCGTATTTGTCTGAGATGTTTATATAACGAACTATTTTCTCAGGCTCAGGTGCTGGGACAGTTTGCTGGATGTCCTGTAGTAGAAAGTCTTCACACTTCTCAATCAGCCTTTTAACTTGAAATTCATCTGCCAGTGAGAGCACTATGTTGACATTGTTCTCTGAAATACAATGTGACATGTCAATCTTGATTTCAGAAAAGCCATGTAGCATGTCAGCATCTCCAGAAACACAAAGTTTCGTGTCAAAATTGTTCTCTGAAATACAATGTAACATGTCAACACTGTTTTCTTTAATACAATGTTACATGCCAGTTTTTTTAATCTGAATTACAATGTAACATGACGATTTTTCTTTAATACAATGTTACATGCCAGTATTTTAAACTCTGAATTACAATGTAACATGTCAACATTGTTTTCTTAAATACATGTACAATGTTAAATGTCAGTATTTTTTTATTCTGAATTACAATTAAACTTGTAAAAAATTTTCTCTGAAGTAATGTAACATGTCAAAGACGTCAGATGTCAACATCCTTCTCTGGAATGATGTAACATGTCAAAGACAATGTCACTTGTCAACATCCTTCTCTGGTGTAATGTCTAACACAACTTCACTAGTCAACATTCTTCTCTGGTATAATGTTAAATGTCAAACACAACTTCACTAGTCAACATTCTTCTCTGGTATAATGTTAAATGTCAAACACAACTTCACTAGTCAACATTCTTCTCTGGTATAATGTCAAACACAACTTCACTAGTTAACATTCTTCTCTGGTATAATGTTAAATGTCAAAGACAATGTTACTAGTCAACATTCTTCTCTGGTATAATGTTAAATGTCAAAGACAATGTTACTAGTCAACATTCTTCTCTGGTATAATGTTAAATGTCAAAGACAACGTCACTTGTCAACATCCTTCTCTGGTATAATGTCAAACACAACTTCACTCGTCAACATTCTTCTCTGGTATACTATTGAATGTCAAAGACAACGTCACTTGTCAACATTCTTCTCTGGTATAATGTTGAATGTCAGAGACAACGTCACTAGTCAACATTCTCCTGTGGTATAATGTTGAATGTCAAAGACAACGTCACTAGTCCACATTCTCCTGTGGTATAATGTTGAATGTCAAAGACAATGTCACTGGTCAACATCCTGCTCTGGTATAATGTTGAATGTCAAACACAACTTCACTCGTCAACATTCTTCTCTGGTATAATATTGAATGTCAAAGACAACGTCACTGGTCAACATTCTTCTCTGGTATAATTTTGAATGTCAGAGACAACGTCACTAGTCAACATTCTCCTGTGGTATAATGTTGAATGTCAAAGACAACGTCACTAGTCCACATTCTCCTGTGGTATAATGTTGAATGTCAAAGACAATGTCACTGGTCAACATCCTGCTCTGGTATAATGTTGAATGTCAAAGACAACTACATTGGTCAACATCCTTCTCTGGTATAATGTTGAATGTCAAACACAACTTCACTCGTCAACATTCTTCTCTGGTATAATATTGAATGTCAAAGACAACGTCACTGGTCAACATGCTTCTCTGGTATAATGTTGAATGTCAAAGACAACGTCACTGGTCAACATTCTTCTCTGGTATAATGTTGAATGTCAAAGACAACGTCACTAGTCAACATTCTTCTCTGGTATGATGTTAAATGTCAAAGACAAAGTCACTAGACAACATTCTTCTCTGGTATAATGTTAAATGTCAAAGACTAAGTCACTAGTCAACATTCTTCTCTGGTATAATGTTAAATATCAAAGACAAAGTTAATAGTCTACATGCTTCTCTGGTATAATGTTGAATGTCAAAGACAACGTCACTAGTCAACATCCTGCTTTGGTATAATGTTGAATGTCAAAGACTAAGTCACTAGTCAACATTCTTCTCTGGTATAATGTTAAATGTCAAAGACTAAGTCACTAGTCAACATTCTTCTCTGGTATAATGTTAAATGTCAAAGACAAAGTCACTAGTCAACATTCTTCTCTGGTATAATGTTGAATGTCAAAGACAAAGTCACTAGTCAACATTCTTCTCTGGTATAATGTTAAATGTCAGAGACAACGTCACTAGTCAACATTCTTCTCTGGTATGATGTTAAATGTCAAAGACATCTTCACTGGTCAATATTCTTCTCTTGTATAATGTTAAATATCAAAGACAAAGTTAATAGTCTACATGCTTCTCTGGTATAATGTTAAATGTCATAGACAATGTTACTAGTCAACATCCTCCTCTGGTATAATGTTAAATGTCAAAGACAATGTCACTAGTCAACAAGATTCTCTGGTATAAGGTTAAATGTCAAAGACAATATCACTTGTCAACATCCTTCTCTGGTATAATGGGCAATGTCACTTGTCAACATTCTGCTCTGGTATAATGTTAAATGACAAAGACATTGTCACTAATCAACATGCTTCTCTGGTATAATGGACAATGTCACTTGTCAACATTCTTCTCTGGGATAATGTTACATGTAAATGTCAAAGACAAAGTAACTAGTCAACATTCTCCTCTGGTATTATGTTACATGTAAATGTCAAAGACAAAGTCACTAGTCAACATCCTTCTCTTGTATAATGTTACATGTAAATGTCAAAGACAATGTCACTAGTCAACATCCTCCTGTGTTATAATGTTACATGTAGATGTCAAAGACAATGTCAATAGTCAACATCCTTCTCTGGTATTATGTTAAATGTCAAACACAATGTCACTTATCAACATTCTTCTTTTGTATAATGTTGATTGTCAAAGACAACGTCACTTGTCAACATTCTTCTCTGGTATAATGTTGAATGTAAAAGACAACGTCACTAGTCAACATTCTTCTCTGGTATAATGTTGAATGTCAAAAACAACGTCACTAGTCCACATTCTTCTCTGGTATAATGTTGAATGTCAAAGACAACGTCACTAGTCAACATTCTTCTCTGGTATACTATTGAATGTCAAAGACAACGTCACTTGTCAACATTCTTCTCTGGTATAATGTTGAATGTCAGAGACAACGTCACTAGTCAACATTCTCCTGTGGTATAATGTTGAATGTCAAAGACAACGTCACTAGTCCACATTCTCCTGTGGTATAATGTTGAATGTCAAAGACAACGTCACTGGTCAACATCCTGCTCTGGTATAATATTGAATGTCAAAGACAACGTCATTGGTCAACATCCTTCTCTGGTATAATGTTGAATGTCAAACACAACTTCACTCGTCAACATTCTTCTCTGGTATAATATTGAATGTCAAAGACAACGTCACTGGTCAACATTCTTCTCTGGTATAATTTTGAATGTCAGAGACAACGTCACTAGTCAACATTCTCCTGTGGTATAATGTTGAATGTCAAAGACAATGTCACTGGTCAACATCCTGCTCTGGTATAATGTTGAATGTCAAAGACAACGTCACTAGTCCACATTCTCCTGTGGTATAATGTTGAATGTCAAAGACAACGTCACTGGTCAACATCCTGCTCTGGTATAATATTGAATGTCAAAGACAACGTCATTGGTCAACATCCTTCTCTGGTATAATGTTGAATGTCAAACACAACTTCACTCGTCAACATTCTTCTCTGGTATAATATTGAATGTCAAAGACAACGTCACTGGTCAACATTCTTCTCTGGTATAATTTTGAATGTCAGAGACAACGTCACTAGTCCACATTCTCCTGTGGTATAATGTTGAATGTCAAAGACAATGTCACTGGTCAACATCCTGCTCTGGTATAATGTTGAATGTCAAAGACAACGTCATTGGTCAACATCCTTCTCTGGTATAATGTTAAATGTCAAACACAACTTCACTCGTCAACATTCTTCTCTGGTATAATTTTGAATGTCAAAGACAACGTCACTTGTCAACATCCTCTGGTAAAATGTTAAGATAAGGTCACTTATCAACAGTGTTCTCTGACATATAGTGTTACATGTCAACATTTACACAACATGCAAAGTACTGTATCTAGTTCCAAAGAGTTAGTGTCATATAGATAAGTACATTGTATTATACTGACTTCTCCTCATGCAACAACATAAGGCTTAGGTATAACAAAGTATTCAAGGCAAGAAGTAAGTCAGTTGCCTTACCAGTTATGGGAGCTAGGATATCTGGATAAATACAGCACAGGAACTCAACCATATGTGAATACTTCTTCCCAGACAGGGGTAGTTCTACTGTATCTTCACAGTCGTTTAGGGCGAACAATCTGATATTAAAGAAGTTGATTACGAATTTATATTAGCTGTATATATAATAGATGAAAAGTGGATTCGTGTATAAGTGAAATTTAGATGAAAAAAATACAGATGTGTCCATAGGACACTGATGCCGCCACATTCCACTGTATTGTCACAAAAAATCCTGTAAAATTACAAATGCATATAAACATCGCTATTTTTTGCTTAAGTCTGTCGATCTCCAAGAAATTTGCGTCAAAATACCCAGGTGCGTAAGTTTACATGCAAACAACTATTCTTTGGAAGTTTCATGGCTGTACTGGCAGTTAGACTTTCGGAGTTACATGCGACACAATTATAAAAATGCTATTTTTGCTTAAACAGGGGGCATAACTCTGTCGATCTCCAATAAATTTGCGTCAAAATACACAGGTGCATAAGTTTACATGCTGACAACTATTCTTAGAAAGTTCCATTGCTCTAGCAGTTGTACGTTAAGAGTTGCACCCGACACAATCCGGTCTACGTACAGACAGCTGGACGGACGGACAAAGGCAAATCTATACTCCCCGCCCCCCACCCCACACACACTTCCCCTCCTAAAAGTGGTAAGGACATACAAAATGCTCTGAATTTTTGCCGTTTTAAATGTCAATTCATTGGCAAGTTGTTTCAGCGTGTCTACCCTTACATAACAACCCCCTTTTACAGACACAGTATATCAAGTTTTTTTTCATGGGTGCACGTCGAGACTTAATGAAACTTTGACTTCTTGACGGGAATGGAGTACAAACTCTATGTAGTTGATACACATGGAACAAACAAGAATAGATCTACACAGATATAGTTGATACACATGGAACAAACAAGAATAGATCTACACAGATATAGTCGATACACATGGAACAAACAAGAATAGATCTACACAGATATAAAGCAAACTGCCTTTGTAAAGAAAGAACTCTGACTTGTCCAGAGTGGGCATGACGAAACAGACGGAGGATATATTATATTGATATGGCTATACGCTAGTTTACCCACATTCAATCATCAATAGATCTAAAATACTATAATATATTGTTATATAGGTCATTGAATTTTATATGGCAAAAAACACAATTCTTTTTCACACAGTTTCACAAGGGATACAACGTTAAAGTGGGATACACCTGCCTTCCATGGTGTGATAGATTTATAAAACTTACATGTTCTTTCTGATTTTAAAATACAGGAGTAGGTAACACATGACATGCATTTTAAGAGTTTAAGTTTTTACTTCGGAGAAACAGAGTAGACAAATAGAATTTATTTCATGAAAATAATACTTCTTATAGAATCTTCAAAAACTATTTCTCACGAAAAGTTTTACCGATGAGTATAGTTTACCCTTCTGACCATGTATCCAATACTTTACAGGTTGAAAAAGAATTGTGTTTTAGGACATATCTACTTTGAATCATATCAATACAATATTCGGCACAGAAGTAGTGCGATTCAATTTTATGCCAAGCAGTATTATAAAAATGTGAACGAAGAGGAAAAACAAGTTACCGTTTCATTATCGGCGACACCAGTGACAAAACAACACGGGACACATACAGAGGTTTCCCTTCCACCATTAACCTGAGGTCTGAAGTATCATTGGAGTATTTGAATGGGTGGTTATTGTCATCCTCAGTGTCTGTTATTGTCATGTCATCAAGTTCCTTCTTATTCTCCGCGACCGTGTTCGAGTCCCGAACTGCAGCACAAGTATTAATGTTTGTTTCACTCATTCTTATACAAAATAAGAATATGAAGATTATAGTCAGAGTGACACTTTCTCACTCGATCCGTTATGACCAGTTAAAGTTGCCAAGTGCATCTATATATGTACTCCAATATAAGCATAATAAAGAGCTATCTGCTATCTCTTAATGGACATTTCATTCTTCAAGTGTTTGTTTTTGTCCACAATAACAACTCCAGATCTCCTATTATTGTTTATCACCTCTCAGATTTTCGACTGTCACAAAATAAAGATAGCTTCAACAATATGTCGATTTTTCGATGCCTCCGATGTTCTTGTTTCTTATCCATCTACTTACGTAATCCTGTCTTGAAAAAAGAATAATTATTGTTATGTTTTGTTTGTTTGTTTGTTTATTTTTTTACCCCCCCCCCCCCCCCCAACAAAAAAAATAAAATAATATAAAAATAAAAAAATAAAAATAGTAATTAAATAAAGCAAACAAAAAGACTAGCATTCTCTCACCAGTAACCTTCATATCCATAGAAGAACAGTCTCAGAGTTGTTAAACAAACTACCATATATTTACAATATCTTTGAAACCATCTTTGGGTAGTTCGACTCCAGTGGAACGGAACAATTAATAAATAGACTTATAACACAGAACACTGCGCTTGTTTGATGCGAGACAATTTAGACAAGAATGTACAAAAAATATATTAAAGGTCACAAGACACCTTCCGATATGTATTTTACAGACAGGTGCCTAATAGATTTAGTTGCGTAAATGTTTGAGAATCGTTCGTGCTAATCTGCCAGGTCACTGTTATGTTTCCCCTGTACTATTTTCACTTTATGCGTTGACTGCCAAAGACCACAGGCACACTTGCAAACTTAAACTAAGAGACAAAGGTGTTAAAATGCATTTCAGCGTAGATATTTCTATAAATATTCCTTAAAGTAATTGATTTTACTAATAGTATTAATAGTGCTGATTTCAGTGATCATTTAAGTATTTATAGGGTAAAACTTGTGAAGTAAAAAAAATGGGGAAGTTTATAAATCGCAAAGGAGAAACAGAAAGTAAACCAGGCAGATTATATATATTGTTAACGAAACTAAAATAATTAGTGAATTAAAATGTGATAAACTTTAAATGTGTGTATAAAAAAAACGGAACATGTAAGTATTCGGCTAATTTTACTTTATGTTAAAAAAACAGAAGGCAGAACTTTCAAGTTAACTAATTAATAAAGTCATCTTCGATGGCATAATCACGGTACGAATGTTAATGCATTTAGTTCAGCAAACATCTTTTCGAGGGGCACGCGAAACACATATCTGAGAAATGTATCTGTTAAAAACAAAAAACGCTTTGGTATCTATGAATATTATAAAATAACGGATTCAGGCAGGCTAGCGGATACAGTCTTAAACCGATTAAACCACATGTGTAGGCTTACACTTAAAACTCATTGCAATTAACGAAGATCCCACTATTGTATGTGCTAATGCAAAGCAATGGTTTACATTTCCATACATGCTTTCTGACATGGATAAGATATTTTTGAAGCCTAGTGGTGAATCTGCTTTCTTATATATACCAAACTTACATACCTTGATATTCAAATCATGCATTTTGAGTGTAATTACTTTTCCAGGACGTGGATATTAAAACGATAATGGTGAATGGGGACAGTTTCGCACTGAGATCGCAAGAAATTACTGTGAAAATGTTTTCGACTGCATATAACTTACCAGACTTCAATGTCATTGGTCTGCATGAGACAGGCACAGGTCAAAGCATCACCAAGGCGACAGAAGAAGATGGTTCGGACGTGAGTGACCTGAGTGAGTCCGACACAACAGAGGAATACAGCTCAAGCACCAGTATGATGGAATCTGAGGCGAGTGATACGGAACTAAACAGTGATAAAATGTCTGTAATAGCGTGCTCGCCACACCGGTCCAATCTACCAGAGCTGTTACCAGTTTCTGTGTACAGAAATACTCACCATGCAGCCACTGAGCCTAACAATAATCCTAACAGTTTGCAGGTGTCCTACAATATTCCTAATTTACCCGATTTTGGTTTGTATGAAGGTGTTATTTCAGAGATAGATGTAGGTTCCTCAACTGACTGGAAACCTTGCTCACCAACAAACCTTCCAAATTTCACCGAAATGAATCAAGACAGTACACCTTCCTATACCAATCCTGACAGATTAAACGAAATTACTGCAAAAGAGAATTCAGTTACCAACAGCGAACAATTTATGCCTAAACTTGAAGCTATCACGGAACGTTTTGAAAGTCTTTTTACATTAGATGTGGAAACAGTTGACAAAAAAGGGTCAAAGTCAAATTCAAAACGAAACAGACAGACTAGGAAAAGCACCAAGAAGTAAAAAAAATCTGTAGCACACGTGAGGGCGACAGTTCTTTCTCTGAAGATGTCCTACATAACAAAATACGGACCTAGCACAAACTGACCGATTTTCAATAAGCTTCACAGAATATTGTTATTGTAGTTGATTGTTTATTATTATATTTTCATTATGATCAACATTGCGCAGTTTCAGAGGTCTCCAATGCGAATCAAAGCTTAATAGAAAAATACATGCACTACTGGCTAGAAAATCAAAAACATAACATGTCCGAGGTGGGCTTAGTATTCAAACTTTATTGTGAATGAACTTCAAACGTTCACCGGTAACATCTATTTTACGTCACTAAAAGTATATTTTTTTTGGAAACATGCACCAGTAATTCACTGATGGAAACATGCACCAGTAATTCACTGATGGAAACATGTACCAGTAATTCACTGATATTCTAAAACATGTTATAGTTGCATGTTTCAGTACATACGACTTTTATATAATTATAATGTCATTGTGTCTTTTGATTTACTTGATTTCAGTAGCATAGTTAATGTTCTTATGTTTCTGATGAAGGTGAAAAAAAAACTTAAAAGACACATTTCGGTGTAAGTGTACAAGGGGTATAGGAAAGTTAAACATGGAAATAGGTAGGCCTTGAGCAGTCGATTGTTGCACATTATAAACATGGAAATAGGTAGGCCTAGAGCAGTCGATTGTTGCACAATATAAACATGGAAATAGGCAGGCCTAGAGCAGTCGATTGTTGCACAATATAAACATGGAAATAGGCAGGCCTAGAGCAGTCGATTGTTGCACAATATAAACATGGAAATAGGCAGGCCTAGAGCAGTCGATTGTTGCACAATATAAACATGGAAATAGGCAGGCCTAGAGCAGTCGATTGTTGCACAATATAAACATGGAAATAGGTAGGCCTAGAGCAGTCGATTGTTGCACAATATAAACATGGAAATAGGCAGGCCTAGAGCAGTCGATTGTTGCACATTATAAACATGGAAATAGGTAGGCCTAGAGCAGTCGATTGTTGCACATTATAAACATGGAAATAGGTAGGCCTAGAGCAGTCGATTGTTGCACATTATAAACATGGAAATACGAGGGGTGATTCAAAAGTTCGCGGAATTGCTTTATTACTAGAACGGAAAAGACAATACAAACACAAAAATTACATCACTCGATACGTTTACTCAATACTAAAGCAGAGCCGTAATCTCATTGAAATACATTTACTAATAAATCGTTTGTACATATTTGAATTGTATACATGACCGGCACTTGACGCACGCCATCACGACGTCGACGTCACTAACGGTCAAATTCTAGCGTACGATTCACCTTCTCGACGTAATCGCCGCCCGTCGCTACACACTTCCTATGCCTTTGTACCCATTGCATAAATGTTACCTTAAACCAATCCTGACTGAATGAAGAGATTACTTCACGAGCCTTATTGCGTAGCTCTAATGTTGTTTCAAATCTCTGGCCTCTGAGTTCCCTCTTCATATCTGGAAACAGACGAAAGTCCATCGGTGCTAGATCCGGGCTGTACGGCGGATGTGGTAAGAGACTGAAACCAAGCAGTGAAATCTCTAACTCTGTACTCTGTGCCCGATGTGCTGGAGCGTTGTCATGATGGAGTATAACATCATCCAGTACCAACAGGGGGCGCTTGCGGCGCAGAGCCTGTATCAGATCGCGTCTAAGCACCTGAAGTCAAACAAACAAACGGGAAAACATGAAATAATTTAAGTTTAAGAAAGTAAAAAGCGGCACATTTTAAATAATATTTTTATATATTTTGTTATTTGAAACAATACATACTGTAAAATATTAGTTTGTTATAAAAATAATATATAAGTGTTGATCGTTTGTATGACTAAAATGCGGCATACCTTTGAATAATAGTCGGCATTTACGGTACATCCGTCGCGCACCTTGTGTTGAAGCAAAAGCCCTTGTCTATCCATGAAGAAGATGAACATTTCCTTTTTGCAGCTGCGTGTTGTCCTGGCCTTTTTTGGTGGAGGTGTGTCTGGTGACTTCCAGACGGACGACTGCTGTTTCGACTCTGGATCATAATAGTATAACCATGTCTCGTCTGTCGTGATGATTTTGTCCAAAAACTCGTCACCCTGTGCGTCGTACAGATCCAGAAATTGCTGAGAACATTCTAACCTCCGCTGCTTGTTTTCATCAGTCAGAAGTCTGGGCACCCAACGCGCAGATACTTTGGACATATTTAGCTCTTCTGTAAGAATTCGTTGCACAGTAGAATACGATAGGGAGAGTTCCTCTGCAATACCCCTAACCGTTAAGCGCCGGTCGTTGTCCAAAAGCTCTCTCACTAACGTTGCGTTGCTCGTCGTCATAGCGGATGCTGGTCTACCTGCTCTATCGTCATCAAGTACCGATTTTCTGCCGTTCCGAAATCGCTCATGCCATTTGTAGACAAACGATTTACCACAAGGTTGTAATGTATGCGAGTTTTTAATTTGATTCAACGTCTCAACTGGTGTAAGTTTGAGTCCAACACAAAATTTCACAACTGCGCGTAGCTCCAATTCACTTGTTGACGTCGCGGAAGAAGTTGAAGACATGGCGACAACTCGCTGCTGTGGAGTAACGGTTCAACGTAATGTAATCAAAATTATAGGAAATGACGTCAACACGTCATTCTAACGTCAGTTACGTTCGCGCCAAAATTGAGCAACATTTGAAAACATACTATCGTCTGAAGTGAATTAGTAAAACGAAATATTTTGGCCTGCTTCAAGTCACCTAACCGTGGTTGCTATGGAGACCATTTATATTCTTCCGGTTACACATATTCCATAAACTAAACGAAAATGTTAGTTAAAATACGTTGAATTATATTTATGCGAAATTTAATGTGATTCGGTGAAAAAATAAATGATTTAGAGATAAATTCCGCGAACTTTTGAATCACCCCTCGTAGGTAGGCCTAGAGCAGTCGATTGTTGCACATTATAAACATGGAAATAGGTAGGCCTAAAGCAGTCGATTGTTGCACATTATAAACATGGAAATAGGTAGGCCTAAAGCAGTCGATTGTTGCACATTATAAACATGGAAATAGGTAGGCCTAGAGCAGTCGATTGTTGCACAATATAAACATGGAAATAGGTAGGCCTAGAGCAGTCGATTGTTGCACATTATAAACATGGAAATAGGTAGGCCTAGAGCAGTCGATTGTTGCACATTATAAACATGGAAATAGGTAGGCCTAGACCAGTCGATTGTTGCACATTATTAACATGAAAAAAGGTAGGCCTAGAACAGTCGATTGTTGCACATTATAAACATGGAAATAGGTAGGCCTAGAGCAGTCGATTGTTGCACATTATAAACATGGAAATAGGTAGGCCTAAAGCAGTCGATTGTTGCACATTATAAACATGGAGATAGGTAGGCCTAGAGCAGTCGATTGTTGCACATTATAAACATAGTCAGTTACTTTTTCTCAAACATTAGTTTTAATAAATGTTACTTTAAAACCTGACATACTTTCTCGAGTTATATATATTTAGAAATCAATGGGAAAAATTGACTTAATTAGTTAACAGGACACATTAAGCTGCTTGAATTATACCGAGGATTTTGCCTGAAAACTAGAGTCGGTCCTCCTAAAAAAGAACAGCAGAATTTTTAGAAATAAAACGACCGTTTTGAGTCAAAGTTCAGCCTTCTATATAATTTCATATATATTTTATTGTCAAACAGCTCACTTAGAATGCTATCATGGAATGTCTGGGTAGGCCTACGTGTGACTTACTTAGGATCCTGAAAGAAAAACAGATCTAAACTAGGAGTTTTTTTTTAAAAAATACGAATGACTTGATATCAGAGGTCATTCTTAAAGGTTAAGAAGAAGTCTTGTTAAAAAACGCAAACTTTCTGAGCCAGGGTGGTTCCCGTGAGCAAAGGCCTAAAATACGTGAGTATGGAATTGCAGTCGTCATGAAGTGGTGTATCTTTTAAAAAATGTTTAAAAATCCTTTTGACAGATTAATTGGAGGAGTGTATATCAAATCCCCATTGGTCTAAAAAATGACAAAGTGGTCAAAACCCCCTTGACAGAAATGTCAAGGTGGTCAAAACCCCCTTGGTGAAAATAATACGGTTGTAAAAATCCCCTCAATGGTTAGTCAAAACACCCTTGAAGATATCGAAAACTTAGGCTTTTTTTTCAGAACAGAACATTATTCTTTAATAACCACGGTACATGTAGATGTAACATATTTGATTTAAACTCAGTTAATTATTCCAGTTTTATTTTTGATTAAATGATAAATATTTTTTAACAGCATATGTATTTTTCTGATTGAAATGGTATTCTGTATCCATACAACCTTGTTTTTATTCTTTTAACAGGAAATCTTGAATTTTGAAAAAAAGAAGTGATTTTAACATTATTTTCTAATTTAAATTATTATAGTTATTTGAAGTGTTTTATTTGAAAAGTAAATATATTGCAAATAAAGATAATGTGTTATTCATGTTTGTCCAATCTATAATTTTATGTAGTATTATAAATTAAAAAGGTCTCTTTTCCTTCTCACGGTATAAGTTAAGTCTCCTTATCTTTCCCTGCTCAACACAGAAGAGACAGAAGATCAAGGAGAGATCATACAATTTGAGTAACTTAATAATTATCAAAAATTGAGGGGATTTTGACTGCCCTTTCATTTTTGCCAATGGGGTATTGTCCTCCTATTGGGGAGGTTTTGACCACTAATGCATTTGTGACGAGGGGGTTTGTCATATATTTGGGGGTTTATTGTTATAAGCAACAGAATAATCATATGATGGTAGCATGGGTATAAATATAACAAAACATTGAAATACAGCATTATACAACAGGGTTTTGACCACTCTTGTCATTTTTAGGCCAAGAGGTTTTTGCCGACTAAGGGGGTTTTGAGTGTAAACCTAAATTGGAGATCAGTGCTCGGTTCCTTTTAATGCATATATATCAATTATCCAGAGGGGATTTCATAAGTCAACATAGTCTTTTGATCCTATATGAAGTCAATTGAAGCAAAGACCTAAAATTTGGTATTTGATTGAAGTGAATTCTGGAACTGGATACCGTGTTCATATTTACAAAGTTACTTCCCTTTAACGTTAATAATCACTTCCGGTTTGCAGGTTTGCTGAAACATTTCAAGTGAATTCCAATCTCGTTATAAATGACTTTCATACAATATGAATGTTAAACTTATAATGAAAAGGTAAGACGGACGTTGTTGTGTTTGCTGCTAATTTTGAATGAGAAGTAAAGCATTGTTGAGGGGGCGACGCGTGCGACTATCATTTTCATTTGTAATGTATACTAGGTTTAGACCAACATGTATGAATAAGCCATCACTGTTTCCACCTCTTACACAATTAATTATATGATATTTTATGCTACTTGAAACGCAATATACGTTACCTAACTTGTATAGATCACGTTATAAGTAAAATCAAACAGAATATCAAAAAATTACAAAGTGTTAGAGGTAAAAATAGGAACGTGGTGGCTTAGTGATAGGACTAGTTTTTCATCAGTTCATTTGTCCTTTATGTCATGAATGATATTGCCCAGAAGTGTATGTCAGTTTCCTTGAGCATCAATTGGATTTAACGAGAATATGATTTTTGTCTTGTTTCACTTTTTTGAAAACAAATAATTTTTTCGTCTTTGATAGATTTCAGGCAGCATAAAATACACAAGGTCTTTGAAAATTGGATTTCCTGTATATACTGTGCTGTCATAAATTTAATAGTTTCATAAAAAATTGTTGGCTCATGCATGAAGAAAAGGTTATTAACAAATCGTCAAATCAGCACAAAAACTCACTACAGGTCATAGTCAATTAATTCAGACTGACATATCGAAAACTTTTCAGGAGTTTGTTAAAAGGTACACAAAGTCAGAATCAGGTTCATCTGTTGTGTTTATATCAACAAACTATGACCTATGCAGTTTAAGGAGAATTTGGTAGGTTTCCACTGCAAATAATGTGTAAAATTAGCATTGTTAAAAAACTGGTATAGAATTATCTCATTAGCATAAAGAGTTATGACAAATGGAAATGATGATATCGCTACTCCTTGTCAAAAATATAAATCATCTGTTATCAAAACTTGGTTAAGCATATTTATGGAATTACATGAATTTAAACAACACGCAATTGAATAATGTCATAGTCATACAAAGAATAAATGATCAATATTTACAACAGTGGTGTGAAAAGCTCGATTCTATTTCAAAACTAGAAAGTTATAAAATTAAAAAAATGACTTTATACAATAGAAGTACCTGACCTGTGTTGAAAATGCTAGACAAGGTATTTCTTTAGCTAGTTTAAGATGATCCACACATAAACTTGCAGTAGAAAAAGGAAGATTTAGAAAAATAGGTAGAAAATGTAGTATGCATCAAGTTGAATCTGAATATCATTTTCTACTTGTTTGTCCATTATATACAGAATAAGGAAGAAAAGTTATAATTGTTTTAGTCTAATCTTTCTAAATTATAATATATATTATGATGACATCTAATAAAAGAGTTATTTTAAAGTAAGCAGAATATCTGTATGAAGCTATGCATAAAAGAAGGTTGTTAACTAACATACAATGATACTGTTACAACATTCATACTGAGATTTTTATCTGTAAATCATTTATCTATTCATTATTGATTGAGTAAATTGCTGCACCATGTATACTGTATAAGTGGTAAAGTTCACGAATATTATGACAATATCAGCCAGCGTAAATTCATCATTCAGAAAGGTATATTTTTACCGATGCACCTTGTAGCTAGTACTTGTTATTTCTTTTAGAAACTAATATTTCTTCTTCATTGAATTGTATATATAAGCAGTGCATCCATTTAATATGCCTAGAAATGATAAATCTGAAATAGAAAGCAATTTGAAAAAAAGTTAATATCGATCAACATCAACAAGATTCAACAACTATTTATTATAAACTTGATGTTGTTTTCACACCTAATAAAATCTCGTACAGCCAGGTAATGCAGCAAAGTGATGCATTGTGTAAATATAAAAAGAAATTACCCAACTGAATGAGAGTTTGTCATGTAACAAAGGAAGATGAACAAGTTTTGACTGTTTTACGGTATAATTGTTTACAACTCATATACCAGAATATAATGTTACTGTGTTAAATGTGCAAAATAGTCTTAACCCGATAATACAAAGAAAACCATTGTAATCATTAACTAATGCATTATAATTCCAGTAAAGTGGTTCTACGATGTGAATATATATTTTTGTATTACATATACTAATTTCAGGATTCGTGAACATTTCCACCGCAGAACTTCTGAAAACTTCTGAAATTGTGATTTCGCAAAGTTTTTGACGCGCAAAAATATCCACTTATACAGAGTAACAGTATGTAATTGAAACACCTCATATGTGTTGTGGCAACAAAACCTGACTACAGAAAAAAAAAGTTATCCTAGAGAGATTTCTTTGTGACTTATCTGTGTTTGGATAATCATCTTCTAATTGTCCTTTTATGATTTAATACATGTCATACTTAGTTGGTCACTGGTCAGTTTCAAGTCTGACCAGATTAGCATGTCATAGAAAAAATGCCACAGGCTTTATAATCATGAGTGTGTCAGAGTGCAGATAATTTGTAATATGAAAAAACCCACAACGTGATGAAGTTAGACATAGAATGTCAGTTTACTGCTGTATGAAAAATATTATTATAGACATTTATTTTAATGTCTTATTTGATATTTTATGTGAAAGTGTACTTAAATCTTTTAAAAAAGTTCAGTCTGTACAACATTGTTTATTATTCTAAAGATATAATATCATTGTTTAGAAATATGTAACTATGCAATATTCTTTATATTACATGTTAAATTTCAAATCTTTATGTATGTGTCTAATGTATAATACATTAAAGAATTCTATCAGAAATGAAATTTAAAGTAAGACTTTTGTCTGAAGAAGTTTTACAACAAAAAAGATTTGAAGTTTTTAGAGCATTTGTGCACAAACTTTCTTGATAACCCTGGCACATTACAGCTACAACTAATTCTTACCAGAACACAAGACAGATCGTATAGGTTTAACTACATGTACATGTAGCATTCTGATTACAAACACTGACTGTTTCCTTTTACTTTTCTGAAATGCTTACATATAGTTACATCTTTTAATTTGTGATTTTTTTATGTCAGTAATTATTTGACAGTATCTGTTTGAAATTTTCAGTTAAGGAAGGAAGTTTAATGGGTTTGTGTTGTGTTTGGAGCAGACAGTAACACTACTGATACAATGGGGAAACGTGCAAAAAACGGCAGTTAACACATACTTCTGTGAAAAGTGCAACAAAGAATTCAAACTGCGCTCTAGTTTTCGGGTAATTTTTAACTGAAAGCTATATTGTGGATATTTGGTTTCTGTTACTTTATTCATAATTGTCACCTTGAAAGTTAAGATCAAATATCTCAGTATCACCATTAGAAAGAGCATCAGGTTTCACCCTAAGCAACCTCTGGCAAATTTGTTTGAGTAATCATCTAATTATTGAAAGTTTGAAGAAAATATTGAATTGATTCTAATCATAGTTGAGATTCAGAAATAAATGAAAAATGGAGATTGTTTAAAAGGACAGAAGGTAACTGACATTAAATGAAACTTTTTAAGATTTAAGTCATGTGAGAGTTTCAAATATTTGTTCACTCAGGATTAAATCTTATTTTTAGGTGCATATGAATAAGCATGAAGGCAAGCAGTACTCGTGTGATGAGTGTGGGAAGACATACACAGCCTCTTATTCCTTGAAGGTACACAAGCGTTCCCATAGCAATGAGAAACCATACCAGTGTAGTTTTTGTTCCGTTAGATTCTCACAGAAGAGCCACTGTCAGAGGCATGAGAGATCCCATGCAGGTAAATAGCTTAACTCTTCCTGTAGGAGTTTTTGAATGTTCAGATGTTTGCCAGTATTTAATATTAAAAATAATCATTCTTTAAGATAACATGCTTCACAAGTTATTCACATGTATTAAGGCAATGTAAGTGTAAGGGATTTACCTTAAGGCATCATTGCCTTAATTGAGATGCATACAATAGGGCCAACAGAAGAGGTACACCATTATGTGCGCAATGTAGATCCTTATCCTCTATCATGCTTTTTATTTTTAATACAAAAATATAACAGAAATAAATTCTGTCTTTTTTTTGTTGTTTGTTGTTTGATATGCAAAGTTACTACAAAAATATATGTAACCAGTATGGCTACATACCTACATAAAAAATGAAGGTTCACATATATTTCCAAAATAAATTTTGGGGGGTGAAGTGTCTTACCAATTTTGGGGGGTGGGTGAAGTGTCTGGGGGGTGAAGTGTCTGCAAAATTTGGGGGGGGGGGAAATTGTCTGGGGGTGAAGTGTCTACAAAATTTGGGGGATGAAGTGTCTGGGGGGGGGGGGGGTGAAGTGTCTGCAAAATTTGGGTGGTGAAGTGTCTGGGGGGTGAAGTGTCTGCAAAATTTGGGGGGTGAAGTGTCTGGGGGGTGAAGTGTCTGCAAAATTTGGTGGGTGAAGTGTCTTGGGGGTGAAGTGTCTGCAAAATTTGGGGGGTGAAGTGTCTGGGGGGTGAAGTGTCTGCAAAATTTGGGGGGTGAAGTGTCTGGGGGTGAAGTTTCTGGAAAATTTGGGGGGTGAAGTGTCTGGGGGTGAAGTGTCTGCAAAATTTGGGGGGTGAAGTGTCTGGGGGGTGAAGTGTCTGCAAAATTTGGGGGGTGAAGTGTCTGGGGGGGTGAAGTGTCTTGCAACCAGTGTAAGGTACATGTATTATATGGTCAATAATTTTGAGATGTGTGATTTATAATATTAATAGTAATTACTTACAATCAAGGAAATTTTTAGGAAATGAAATAGAAACATGAAGCTTTTGAAGACAAACATATGAAAGTAATTGACATAGACGTATTGAAAAGAAAAAGTATAGAGGATTTTATTTACAGCTTGTCAGAATTTTGCTACTTGTACTTTCAGCCCGCTCTCGAGGTAATGATGAGGGAGTAGTAGCTAAAAAAGAGACAGGGTTTGGAAGTTCACAGCAGACTGCAAATATTTCTAGAGATTGCAGTGTCTGTGGATGTCACTTCCAGACTCTGGAAGGAATTTAAGGTATATAAAACAGTACATTGGTTGGTTGCCTGAACTACAGTGAATCAGTTAGACTTGTTATATACTGAAACCAGAGATGACTAATATACTTGTCCTTATATCTGTCTGATGGCAGTTACTCTACATGTGTCATTGCTAATGCATCAGTATTTTCTAGAAATAGCCCAGTTTGAATAATGTTTTAAGGATGTCAGTACCAACTGATCATGTGAGTTCTGGTTTGAAATTTCATCAGTAATACTAACTATTTAAAGAAAAAATTTTTTCAAAGTTCTGAAATAATGAATTTATTCTATGTTATTCATTCAGTATTGAAGTTGAATAAGAAGACGTTACATGTTGAAGTTGAAAAATAAGTAAAATCTTTTCAACCCACTTATTCTATGCTAATTCCAGGAGTTCTAATTTAAAAATGAAATGCTTTATCAGGGATCTAGCTAGGATAAAATTTTAGGGAGAAGTGACTTCTCTCTTGAACAATTTTTTTTATTTTAAATACTGCTTTTTAAACTTGCTGGACATCAACAACATACAAGTACTTATATTAATACCTTCAATGCAATAAAAATTGGCGAAGTACACAACAATATTCCAATACTATATATAAAAAATCTCAGAATAGTTTAGCAGTTATTTCACACCATCATTTATGAGTAACTTTATTATTCTGTTTACACAGCGTTTAGTTTCCTAACTTCTACACTCTTCCGTTTCATTAAAGCAGGTGATTCAGTTTCAGAAATTTTACACTGACTGTAGTGAATGTATTGTTATTTTATATGTAGTTTCATTAATTCATATGAAAAAAAATGTAGGGTGGAAATTCAAGTCTTTTGTGCCCCCACCTGTCTGTATGTTCATTTGTCTGTCTGTCCAAAAGTTTGTGTTGTCGCTCAGCCAACACTTTTACACTCATGAAACTTCTTTGAGATAAAGGTCAGCCAGTGAAGTTGGGTACCTTGGTCTTTTTGCCTGCCTCCATCCAGGGAAAGCAGGGTTATGGGCCCTAATTTAGTCAAAAATAGACACCAGAACATTTGTGTCATGTGCTCAGCCATTTTACAATTTACAATTATGAAAATTCACAGGGGTATAGATCATCAAATAAAGTTGGGCACCTGGGTTTTTTTTGTCTCCCTCCTCCCAGGGAAAGCAGAGTTATGACCCTTGATTTAGTGAAAAAATGCTAGCTAAAAGTTTGTGTAATGTGCTGAGCCAACACTGTTGCACCCAGGGTTATGAAACTTTACTGGAATAATATCAGCAAGTGAATTTGTACACCTACAAATTTTTATTTCCATCCTTTTTAGTGGAGCAGAGTTATGGCCCTTCATTTAGTGAAAATTGCTACCTAAAGCTTTGCCAACACCATTGCACCAAGGGTCTTAAAACTTCACTGTAGAATATACCATCAAGTAAGGCTGTGCACTGGGTTTTCCAATTAATTGACAGATACCTTGACAACACACAACCAACCCTTTGCCTTGGGAACTACCCCCACCCCATTTCTAGTTGCCAGTCATTATATCCACTCTGTGATTGTGTTAGCATTTCTGACCAGTATGACTAGAGTAGGAACTGTATGGATTATGTTGAACCTGTAGTCCTTGGGTTGGTGGCCTTTCGCTTTACTCCTTTAGCAAAGTTTCTCTCATGTTTGTACAATGCTTTTTGCATTTTGCAGTTGTTTTTATTTTTGCCTAGGTACATCTGCAATCACATCAACATCACAAGAAATCCCAAGAGCAACAGTTAGATTACAGTTGTAATGTTTGTGATGCGGTGTTTACAAATAGAAACACTTACAGAAGGCATCAGAAAGAACATATAACTTTAGGTATGATTATATTCCATCTGCTGGATAACAGTAGGGAATTGAATAGGAAATAAAGTTAATCACTTTCCAATACAGATGTTTAAAGATTTGGACTGATTTGAATGCATGGTAAAGAAGATACAGGTTCATCTGCATAAATACAAATTGCAAAT
Source organism: Cyclina sinensis (assembly GCA_012932295.1). Classification (NCBI taxonomy): domain Eukaryota; kingdom Metazoa; phylum Mollusca; class Bivalvia; order Venerida; family Veneridae; genus Cyclina; species Cyclina sinensis. The sequence continues at coordinate 12,733,471 of JAAONU010000009.1, read as the reverse complement.
ATACTGATGGTAGATGGCAATATTACTGAAGCTGAAACTGAAAAAGGAAACCTATGACTTATCTGTCAAGGTGTTGTTGAATCATTATGAATTTTTTGTTCAGGAACATACTTGTATCAGGTGGTTCAAGTAATAGGCACAACTTATACTATGGAAAACCTCAGTACTAAGTTGCATTACTTTTCATCGTAAATGTTGAAGAGAAAAGGTAAACTGTACTGGACCTGTTATGTCCTTCTCGATGTCCAAAGATAAACAGCACTGGAACTGTTTTGTCCTTCTCGATGTCCAAAGGTAAACAGCACTGGACCTGTTTTGTCCTTCTCGATGTCAAAAGGTAAACAGTACTGGACCTGTTATGTCCTTCTCGATGTCCAAAGGTAAACAGTACTGGACCTGTTTTGTCCTTCTCGATGTCCAAAGGTAAACAGTACTGGACCTGTTATGTCCTTCTCGATATCCAAAGGTAAACAGCACTGGACCTGTTATGTTCTTCTTGATGTCCAAAGATAAACAGCACTGGACCTGTTATATCCTTCTTGATGTCCAAAGATACACAGTACTGGAACTGTTATGTCCTTCTTGATGTCCAAAGGTTAACAGTACTGGACCTGTTATGTTCTTCTTGATATCCAAAGGTAAACAGCACTGGAACTGTTATATCCTTCTTGATGTCCAAAGATACACAGCACTGGAACTGTTATGTCCTTCTTGATGTCCAAAGGTAAACAGTACTGGACCTGTTATGTTCTTCTCGATATCCAAAGGTAAACAGCACTGGAACTGTTATATCCTTCTTGATGTCCAAAGATACACAGTACTGGAACTGTTATGTCCTTCTTGATGTCCAAAGATAAACAGTACTGGACCTTCCATGACCTTCTTGATGACCAAAGATAAACAGTACTTGAACTGTTATGTTCTTCTTAATGACCAAAGGTAAACAGTACTACAGTGAGCTTGCATGTCCTTCATTTTAGAATTTGTTTGCCTTCTCAGCTCTTAACCATCTATCTGGATTGTCTGTGTTTATACTTTAACAAAGGGTGTAAGATACACCTAAACAGATATAATTCACAGTCTTGTAGTCTGTATGTTTTGTAGTACAGATATGATCTGTAACCATATGAAGCATTTACATAACATTTTCTTCTTAGATGGAGCAAATGAAAATGTTAAAACTACAGAAGTAAGAAAGAAGCAGAAGGCACTGGTTGTTTGTAAGGTGTGTGGTCAGATATTCAGCTCAATGAGTAGTTTCAGAGTCCACAAAAATAAACACCTCGGCAAGAGGTACTACTGTACAAGGTATGTATGTCTGAAGTAGACGTACTGTACTGTATACAAACTAAAGTGTTTCATTTGATAAAGAAACTGTATGTAGTGCACAGTGATAGCTTAAAGGTCACAAAATTTTATTATAGACAATTTCAGCACCATAACTTCTCCATTCATTGCTGGATTTTGAAGTTCCTCACAACATTTGTCCATCTTGACACACAAGACTGATGTCCTTAGCTTGAAGTTCAAGGTCACAGTCACAGATTATATATAAAATGTATAAATAAATAAATATAAAAGTTGTCTGATGATTACTGTAAAGTGTAAAAGCTACAGACTTTAAACTTTGTCAGTAGATAGATCTTGGTGAGTTGGAGTGCTTTGTCTAAGAACCATAACTCTGCCCTATTAATTCATAACTACTTTCCCTTATTGATTTTTTGTCTAGGTCAGCACTCAGTAACAATAGGAGATACTTTGTTGAAACTTCACATAGAGATAGAAGACTATGAGAGAAAATGGATAGTGCAAGACTCATAACTCTGCCTTTCTTAGATTTTGAATTATTTCCCTTTTTAGCTCACCTGAGCACAAAGTGCTCAGGGTGAGCTTTTCTGATCGGTCTTTGTCCGTCGTCCGTCCGTCCGTCGTCAACTTTTCATTCAAACGACATCTCCTCTGAAACCAATGGGGCAAATTTAATGAAACTTGCCTGGGATGTTCCTTGCATGAAGCTCTACCAAGATTGTTCAAATGGTTCTGGTCCATTGCATTTCTGGTTCACTGGAGCTAAAAATAGATTTTATAAGTTGGAGCTTTAAAAATCTTCTTCTCCGAAACCACAAGGCCTGGAGCTTTGATATTTGGTATGAAGCATCATCTAGTGGACCTCTACCAAGTTTGTTCAAATTATGTCCCTGGGGACAAAACTGACCGCACCCCAGGGGTCAGTTGATTTTACATAGAATTATATAGGGAAAACTTGAAAATCTTCTTGTCAGAAACCACAAGGCCTACAGTTAAGATATTTGGTATGTAGCATTGTCTAGTGGACCTCTACCAAGTTTGTTCAAATCATGGCCTCTGGGTCAAAAATGGCCCCGCCCCGGGGGCCACTAGTTTTACATAGAGTTATATAAGAAAATCTAAAAAAAATCTTCTTGTCAGAAACCGTAAGTTATAGAGCTTAGATATTTGGTGTGTAGCATTGTCTAGTGGACCTCTACCAAGTTTGTTCAAATCCTGGCCTCTGGGTCAAAAATGACCCCGCCCGAGGGGCCACTAGTTTTACATAGAGTTATATAGGAAAATCTTAAAAAATCTTCTTGTCAGAAACCGTAAGTTATAGAGCTTAGATATTTGGTGTGTAGCATTGTCTAGTGGACCTCTACCAAGTTTGTTCAAATCCTGGCCTCTGGGTCAAAAATGACCCCGCCCGAGGGGCCACTAGTTTTACATAGAGTTATATAGGAAAATCTTAAAAAATCTTCTTGTCAGAAACCGTAAGTTATAGAGCTTAGATATTTAGTGTGAAGCTTTGTCTAGTGGACCTCTACCAAATTTGTTCAAATCCTGGCCTCTGGGTCAAAAATAGCCCCGCCCCGGGGGTCACTTGTTTTACATAGAGTTATATAGGAAAAACTAAAAAATCTTCTTGTCAGAAACCACAAGGCCTACAGTTAAGATATTTGGTATGTAGCATTGTCTAGTGGACCTTTACCAAGTTTGTTCAAATCCTGGCCTCTGGGTCAAAAATGGCCCCGCCCTGGGGGTCATTTGTTTTACATAGAGTTATATAGGAAAATCTTAAAAAAATCTTCTTATCAGAAACCATAAGTTATAGAGCTTAGATATTTGGTGTGTAGCATTGTCTAGTGGACCTCTACCAAATTTATTCAAATCATGGCCTCTGAGTCAAAAATGGCCCCGCCCCAGGGGCCACTAGTTTTACATAGAGTTACATAAGAAAATCTAAAAAAATCTTCTTGTCAGAAACCGTAAGTTATAGAGCTTAGATATTTGGTGTGTAGCATTGTCTAGTGGACCTCTACCAAGTTTGTTAGAAAAATGTCCCTAGGGTCACTATTGGCCCCGCCCAAGGGGTCACAAGTTTTAAATAACAATATAGAAGAAAATCTTTAAAAATCTTCTTGTCTGAAACCACAAGACCTAGAATTTTAAAATTTGGCATGAAGCAAGCTTTATCAAGCTTTTTCAAATTATTGGATTAGGTTAAAGGTCACAGAGGCTAAAAGTAGATTTATCTACTGTACCTCATAGAGCCTTCATTTATAGACCAATATCTTTGATATTCAGTATAGAGGTTCCTTGCATGGACCTCTACCCATGGGTAGGGTTTGAGGTCACTGTGTCAAGGTCAAGGTCACCATAGCTTATAATAGATATTTCTACATTGTACTTTCTGTCATAGAGCCTTTATTTATTGACTGATATTTTACATATTTGGTTTGTAGGCACTTACATATTTTCAATTAAAAAATGAAATACTGCTTAACAGCAAACCTAAGTACTCAGGTGAGCGATCCAGGGCCATTATGGCCCTCTTGTTTAATTTTTCATTTTCTAAAGCATTACTTAAATTTTTTAGAGGAACCTTTCACACATTAAGACATTAAGTAGAAGAACCCTGTACAGGGTGCAACTCTGCAAGGCTTTCTTTTATTTTTTTTCTGAAGGACAGTTTGATAAGTATAAGAGAGTTTTAGCTGAAACCTCACACAGAGACAGAGAACAATTAGAAGGAGTACAGTGTATATGATTGTTTCTTCTGCCTGGCTTTTAAATGATCCTGTCTCCAAAGGGGCCTTTGACTTGTTGCCCTTGGGCATTCTAGTTTTTTATGTTGTAATTACATTCAATTTCAGTGTTATGAAATCCTGAATGAAAAGGAAAACTGCAAATCATGTTTATGTTGTAAACTGTATTGTATGTGTTGACTGATATGGTGTTTTACATCAGTTTATTAATTTTTAAGCATTTGGTAGACTTTATACATTATTTGAAACAGTTTTCACAGTCATTGTGATACTAGAGTCTAAGTTTATCTTAACTGATTTGTACAGTAAACAAATGTTTTGGTAAAAAAAAATAGTTGTTATATGTATTTATGTTTCATTGACATGGGTTATAAAGCTATTAAGTTTGGGTAATGCTGTATTTAAGAACAAAAAAAGTAAAGATAACCTTATGTCTGACAGACACTGGTGTAATTCAATCCCAGAGAGGGAGTGGCAGTTTGTTAGAGGAGTCGGTAAGTAATAAAACACGGTATAAAAACACTAAAGCCAGACTGAGCAATGTCACTTATTTCGAACTGGAATAAAGCCTCAGATTTTTTCAGTCTTGAAGTTCAGTGAAGTGCTGTAGATCAGCAATCCTTATACAAATCCTAATTGTTTCTTAATTTACAGGTGTGCCAAATCATTTACAACGACTGACCAGCTCCAGGTACATGAACGCAGCCACGATAACAAGAGGAGCTTTGAGTGCTCACAGTGCAATGCTAAATTCAATAGAAAGTCTAACCTCTCCAGACATATTCTTCTACATGATGGTGAGGGATTGGGTTTTACTTTATGTTTTAGTAGTTCTGGATAAGTATAAGATATATCTAGGACAGCACAAAAGCCTTTTATACATACAGAATTGGAACTAAATGTACTTATGTTTATCAGGGATGAAAATCTTTAGCTTTTTAGCTGATTTTAGATATTTTTCTCTACACTCAAAATTACAAAACGAAGCAGAGGCAGCCTGATCTGTTACAATCTGGTGTTTTTACAAGGGGATGTACAACTACGGATTTCAGGTTTTTTTAGTGAACATCATTCTCATCCCTGATTTATTAGTGAAGTGCTGAGGAATTTTATGAAAAGATTTTTCCTTATTGATTTTTATGAAATTCTTCTATAGAGTTTTTATACAACATTGAAAAGCTGCTAACCATTATTAGTTTCATGATTAAAACATAAAAAAGTTCAGCACATACTTCAGTTGTATAAACACTAGTCTTTTTTATATCCTGTCATATCAAAAGTCCCTTTTTAGGCAGCCTTTCTTCTTCAGATATGTAACTGATTGACCAAGCAATGAAGTTCTTTGTGATTACCTGAGTATATCAGGTTGCATTTCAAGGTCATGTCATTGAATGATATCCTGTTAGAACAGCAAGGTGTGATTATTGTTATCAGCTGTGAGGATAAGTCTTTGTGTATAAGGAGTACAGAAAGATTGACTTTACTTCACAGACAAAAAATATGGCAAAAAGTATTTGTAGGTAAAATCTGTTCAAGCATTTGAGGATCAGTGTCTGGTTTAGTGTAATATCTTTATGCTTTGTTTTTTACTTTTACAGGAATCAAGAGGTATGTGTGTCATGTTTGTGGTAAAGCTTTTGTTTTGAATGAATCATTAACTACTCATCTGAAGGTACACCAGGTGGGTCCTTTGTTTTCCTGTGACATCTGTGGTGCCAAATTCAAGCATGAGAATAATGTGAAACATCACAAAAAGATTCACTCAAATGTGAAAGAATTTAAGTGTTGTATTTGCAGTCGTGAATTCTTGCGCAAACGTACCCTAAAGGACCATTTAAAGGTACATGAAAAAGGTTCAGACAGGGTGTCATTATTCACTGCCCCTGTTGAGTTCTGCTCATTGTGTTCTAAAGGATTCGCCAACTCAAATGGCCTCAAAAGACATATGAAGAAGCATCAGTTGGGTAAACTGAAGCAGTACAATAAGGCTTGTGGTCAAGTTGATAATATTAGACCAGATGAAACTATTACTGCTGAAAGAGAAAAGCACCCCAATTCTTCCATCCATCCTAGGAGGGTGTTGGTAGATGAGAGATTAGTAGACAATGGTCAGCTCTATATAAAGATTGACCCTTCATGTTTCACTGAAGTTACTGCTAGTTCAAAATTGACAGGTGGGGATAGAATTGAAATCAAGGGGAAGCGTAGTGAGTCAGAAGTTGACTTGGAGATGAGTGGAAATTCAGTGTCATGTTACGGTGATGAGGAGAATTGTTATCAGAAAATGGAAAAGCAACTGGGGAATTGCTCAGCAGGTTCTGAGAACGAAGTTGAAGAAATTGGATTAGAATCAAACCTAGCATTGTCTAAGAAGGTTTCCACTATAACAGAGAAGAAAGATGATGTTGAAATGTCAGCTGAATATTCTGATCATGATGAAAGTGAAGATGTGCTAATGAATGGTGAGCTAGAAGATGAAATAAAACAGTCCAATGAAACTGAACAAGGTAACAGTACTTATGTGTCAGAGAATGTAACCCCTCAGTTACTTAATAATGATCAAAGCAACGATGGAAATATATTTGATGATACTAACTTTGACAGAGTGGAAGAAAATTGTGAAAATCTGTCATCCGAAGTATCAGATATAATTGAAGACCTAGAAAATGATAATGTAATAAACAGAATAATAAATACGGAGCAGTTTGAAAAAAGTAACACCAAGGCAGAGATAACTGAAGATGAAGATGATATGTTTGAATCTAGAATTACTCAGCTTTCACAGGATGAAGGAACTAGAGATGTTGAACATGCCAAGGCAAAGGACAACTGTGACATTGGTAGCAGTCAGGACAACTGTGACATTGGTAGCAGTCAGGGAGATAAAGATAAAAGCAAAGGTTTTTTATGTGCATTCTGTGACAGGACAAAATCATTTAAAAACAAGAAAAGCCTTATCTCCCATTTGAAGAAAATTCACAAAGAAAAGGTTTCAGAAAAATTTCAATGTCCAGAATGTTCCAAAATGTTTTTAATCAAAACAGATTTAGAAGAACATTTAGAAAAGTACAAAAATGATCTTACACATTTCGCCGATACAGAGAATTTGGAGTGCATGTTTTGCCTGACAAAATACTCAAGTAAAGCAAGTTTGAAAGTTCACCTTCAGAGATATCATAAAAATGATGATTTTCAGACATACAGATGTGATCATTGTGATAAAATGTTTGCGTCAAGGATTCTGTACAAAAACCATGTTGATAGTCACATGTTTGGACGCTTGAAATCTAAAGGGAAATGTGCTTGTGAAATCTGTGGAGCTGAGTTCAATACACGATGTTCTCTCAGAAGGCATAAAAGAGTTGTCCATAGAATAGAGGAGGATGAAGAATTTGAGATAGAATATGAAAATGAGACCTCGACTGAAGAACAAATAGCAGCAGAGAATCAAACATTAGGAGAGATTAGGGAGAGGGTAAATGTCTTTGAGGAAATACATGAGACACAACCAATGGGTGATTTTGAACAAGAGAATTGTTACTCTATCAAAAGCAGTAACTTACAGTTGAGCAAGGATGCAATTCAAGAATTGGATAATACTTCTCAAGAGGTTAGACAAAACTTGGTAAAGGATAATAATAATTCTGAATATGTTAACACTGTTAACACGTTTTCTCCTAGTAGTGAAATAAATGCAGATAAGATACCAATTGATGGACTGGAAACTGACAAAGTTGGTGGGGATCTAAAACTGAATGAAAAATTGAACAAGATAGAGATCAGTAGTGTGAGAACTGCAGTTGACTTTGAAAGTGAAGTAGCATGGGAATTGAAACACGGACTTCTCAATGACAGCAAGCAGTCAGATACTTTGCCAAAAAGAAGGTTTAGAAGAAAATTTCGATGCACAACATGTAGAAAAAGCTTTCATATGATGTCTACACTGAAACAGCACATGTCTGGTCATGGAAAGCAGGAAGGTGAGACTGCTGAATCATTTTCTTGTGAGCAGTGTAACAAAACATTCAGTAAACTCACACACTTGATGATTCATACCCACAAAGTTCATAATAAGTTTGTGCAAGATTGCAGTTACTGCCCTAGGAAATTCATGACTGTTTCTAGTCTGAAGACTCATATATACTTAAAACATAGAAAGAATTTGAATGGTAATAGACAGAAGTGTCATGAAAATACAGAAAATAATGATGGAAGTAGAAAAACATATTGTTCCAATGATTCTCAGATACTTAAAAACGGCAGTGTTGACAGACAGCTACTGGTATGTTCAATATGTGATGTCAGCTTCTCATTACAATGTAACCTAAAGAGGCACTGTAGGCTTAAACACAGCGACTCAAGTAGAACAAAGACGGTGGTTCGTGATTCAGAGGCATGTAAGATGTGTGACAAGTGTGGAAATTGGTTCAAAACTAGCAAATTCAGGCAACATATGAACTCTAAAGAATGTAAGAAAGCTTTGCAATGTGAAGTCTGCGGACAGGCGTTTAGAACAGATTCACTTCTGAAAGTTCATACTAAAGAGGTACACAACATCAAATCATATGTTTGTGATAAATGTCCAAAGATATTCTCATCTTACTCAAATCTTACCCGACATAAATCCATAAAACACTCTGGAAGTAACAGCAGTAATGACTTATTGAGAAATTATATGTGCAGTATTTGTGGAAAATGTTTTACTGCCAAGGATTCACTTCGTGTTCACATGTTCACACACTCAGGAGAACGGCCATACAAGTGTTCACTGTGTGTCGCATCGTACACCCAGTCAGGGCATCTTCACAGACATATCAAAGTCACTCATGAAGGAAAATTTGACTATCAGTGTCAGTATACTGGTTGTGATAAATCTTTTTACGATCTTTCTTCACTCAGGATTCATCAGAGAAGCCACACAGATGAACGACCGTATGCTTGTCCAAACTGTCCGCAGAGGTTCAGAACCTCAAATGCCAAGAAGACTCATATGAAAACACATTTGCTTAACAAAGAGTTTGAGTGTCACATTTGTTTTCAGGGTCTGACTACTAAGCACAGTCTACAAATGCATTTAAAAAGGCACGAAGTGGCAGAAAAAATGAATCCCAATTCGTCTTTGTATGACCCAAACTTCAAGGCAAATGTTCGTCAGAAAGTAGTGAAGAAAATGGAGGAGAAACGTTTTGCATGTTCATACTGTTCAAGAAAGTTTACAACTACCAGGGGAATGTATGCTCATCAGAGAAGTGTTTGTGAAGGAAAGAAACAAACAGCTGTCAATGCGTTACAGAGTCCGACATGAATATTCCTTCAATGTAAAAAAATATTTGATGTAATATTTTTCTCAAAATGTATTTGTTCTGTCACCTGACTATAAGAGTTGTGGCCTCTAACTTTTATAAAAGTAACAACTTCAATATTTTAGCCGTGTTCATTTCTGACAACTATTGTTTTTTGTGTTAATGAGAGCAGATTCAGCTTGTGTTTACCGAAACTCTGAAATTTAACTGATTCTGTAGTGTTGAGTTATTGCCGTTTGGTTTCTAAAGTACGTAAGAGGAAACCAGATTGGTTTTGATTTATATGAACATTGTTTGTTGAACATACAACTTGATAAGTCTCATTGTTAAATGATTAATAAGGAGGTCGCTAGTTAATGTAACACATTATAAATCCTGTAATGAAGGAAATGCAATTTACTAACTACAGTATTTAGTGAAAATTAGAGATTTTAACAATGTATAGCATTAAAACCTTGTTTATATTTTATTGTATAAGACTGAAAGACATGTGTTTGTAGTTTGAACTGTGAAAGGTTGTATACTTTTTAGCTCATCTGAGCCCTTTGTATTCAAGGTGAGCTTTTGTGATCACCCTGTGTCCGTCGTGCATCGTCAATTTTTTTACTTTAAACAACATCTCCTCCTAAACCATTTGATGAAAGATGATAAAACTTTGCAGGAATATTCCTTGCATGAACCTTTACAAAAGTTGTTCAAAGAATTCCATTCTGTAAAGAACTCTGGTTGCTTTGGCAACAAGAATGAAAAACTTTAAAAAGTCTTCTTGTCTAAAACTGCTAAGCCAAGAGGTCTGAAATTTGGTGTGTAGGATTGTCTAGTGGACCTCTGCCAAGTTTGTTCAAATAATGTCTCTGGGGTCACTATTAACCCCGCCGGATGAATAACAAGTTCTACATAGCAGTATAGAAGAAAATCTTAAAAATCTTCTTGTCTGAAATCACAGGGCCTTGAATTTTAAAATTTGGCATGAAGCATTGTCCATTGGATCTTTACCAAGCTTGTTCAAATTATTAGATGGGGTAAAGGTCACTGAAGCTAATAATAGTATTATCTTCTTTACCACATAGAGCCTTTATTTGTAGACCAATATCTTTGATTTTTGGTATATAGGTTCCTTGCATGCACCTCTACCCGTGGGTAGGGTTTGAGCGTACTGGGTCAAGGTTAAGGTCACCATAGCTAATAACAGATATTTTTACTTTTTGTCATGATGCCTTTATTTATTGACTGATATTTTAGATATTTAATTTGTAGGGACCTGAAACACCTTCTTATGTTTGCTTAACAGCAAACCCACAGCCAGAGTACTCATGTGAGCGATCCAGGGCCATCATGGCTCTTTTGTTTGACTTGCTCATTGTCTGACAATTTATGAGATGAACTGTCAAAATGTTGAGAGAAAATTACGGATATCATGCCATCGCATTAGTTAGTTAGATCCTCAAAATTCGGAGCATAATGTACGTAGTTATTGGGTAGTGTTTGAATGAAAGTATGAAATAAAATCCTGTTGCACATCTTCGAGATACTCTTGTTTGTTTTTTATATTTTCCTGACTCTGCAGTTATTTTCCAGTCTCCGAAAAGAAGTATAGTAATAGACTTCGTCCATCTGTTCGTCCGTTCGAAACTTTCCGGGGACATAACCATGTAACCCTTCAATATATGTACTAAAGCTTAGGGAATGGTTAGATAACAATGAGAAATGCAGAGCAGAAGAAGCGCTACTCTACCATGGAAATTGGTGGAGTTATAACTGCTAAAATTCCTTATAAAATTTTGTTTGGAATGTAAGTATGTACCGACTTGAAACTTTAAGGATTGGCAGATGCAAAAGAACCCTACATCTTATAGTTTTGTTTGAAATTTGAAGGATAATTCGATTGCAGAGAGGAGGAGTGTATAACTGCCATATATGTTCCTGCTGAGTTGTTAGTATAGCTCTTGTTAAAATAAGTCCACAACCATACAAGCGTCAAGCGTTACTTTCAAAGAGTAACATGGAAAGAAAACAAACTTTGACTTCGATAAATTTACTTTTTAGCTCACCTGAGCACTGCTCAAGGTGAGCTTTTAGGATCGTTGAATGTCCGGCATCTGTCGGCGTGCGTTGTCAACAATTCTTCTTGAAGAAGGAGAGGTAACGTTTAGTCCAAATAGTCTGGAAATTTGTCAGAAAGGTTGTTCCGAACCCAAATTCGAATATGGGTCATCTGGGTTCAAAAACTAGGTCACAGAGCCCGAAAATAGAAAAACCTTGGTAACTCTCTAGAGGTTACATTTTCAGTCAAAATATCCCAGAAATTTGTCAGAAAGGTTATTTTGACGATTTCTAGATTAAGTTCGAATAAGGGTCATCTGGGATCAAAAACTAGGTCACATAGCCCAAATATGGAAAACCTTGTTAACACTCTAGCGGTAACATTTTCAGTCCAAATAACTGGAAATCTGTCTGAAAGGTTGATTCATTGATTTCTAGGTCAAGTTTGAATATGGGTTATCTGGAGTCAAAATCTAGGTCACAGAGCCCAAAAATAGAAAAAAAACTTGTTAACACTGTAGAGGCTACTTTTCAGTCCAAATATTCTGGAAATTTGTCAGAAAGGTTGTTTTAATGATTTCTATCCCAGATTCGAATATGGGTCATCTGGGGTCAAAAACTAGGTCACAGACCCCAAATATGGAAAAACCTTGTTAACACTCTAGAGGTAACATTTTCAGTCTAAATAACGTGGAAATTTGTCAGAATGATTGTTTCAATGATTTCTAGCTCAATTTTGAAAATATGTGTTATCTGGGATCAAAAACAAGGTCACATGGCAAAAAGTAGAAAAACCTTGTTAACACTGTAGAGGCTACTTTTCAGTCCAAATATTCTGAAAAATTGTCAGAAAGGTTGTTTTAATGATTTCTATCTCATATTCGAATATGGGTCATCTGGGGTCAAAAACTAGGTCACAGACCCCAAATATGGAAAAACCTTGTTAACACTCTTGAGGTTACATTTTCAGTCCAAATATCCTTGAAATTTGTCAGAAAGGTTGTTTCAGTGATTTCTTGCTCAGATTTGGATATGGGTTATTTGGGATCAAAAACTAGGTCACAGAGCCCTAAAATGTAAAAACCATTTTAACACTCCAGGGGTTACATGTTCCGTCCAAATATCCTGGAAATTTGTCAGACAGGTTGTTTTGATGATTTCTAGCTCAAGTACTAATATGGGTCATCTTTGGTCAAAAACTAGGTCACAGAGTCCAAATATGGAAAAAGCTTTTTAACACTCTAAAGATATTAATTCCAAATAACCTGAAAATTTGTCAGAAAGGTTGCTTCTATGATTTCATCTTGGGTCAAAAACTAGGTCACAGAGATTAAATATTGAAAAACCTTGTTGACACTCTAGAGGCTACATTTTCAGTCCAAATAACCTGGAAATTTGTCAGAAAGATTGTTTCAATAGTTTCTAGGTCAAGTTCGAATATGGGTCATCTGGGGTCAATTAACCAGGTCCATAGCAACTTTGTTAAAAGCAGCCATATTCAGGTGAGCGATTCAGGTCCATCATGGCTCTCTTGTTTAAGTCCGTATATATTCTAGGGAACTTTTTAAATGTATATAAATCATGATTAGAACTGGTGAAGCATGCTCTTTTCAAGAATTGTAACTCCTTGTTTTTATTTTGAATGACTCGTATTTACATTTGTCAAGAACACGATTTCAGAGCTATCTCATGTGTTCAGCTGAATCTTCTTTCGAACTGTTCGAAGGATTGAACTGAATAATTATAAATTTAATGTCCACGGAGGTCACTTTGACTGACTCCCTTTAACGTTGGGATGACCATGTCACACTGAAGCAACCTGAATTGAGTTTTCTAACTCCATACAGATAAGGGATATCTGTTTGTTTTCAGTGGTACGGAATATGTCCCACTGAAAAATGATACATCTTAATATTGACTTAGTTAAGCATCAATGATTCTTAGACCTCATGTCGAGACTTAATACTTGGTCCTATGTTGAACTACCTTCGCTAATAAGCTGTCAACTTAAGTAACACCGTATAGGTCAGGTACAAACAGCATGGCCGATCGAAATCTGAAGCGTCGTTGTGTATGAAGACAAATCTGTTATAAGCAACAATATCTGTATGAATAACGAATTTCACCAGTTAAAGCAGCAATACCAGCACCACTAATCCTTAAGCTTGGTTAAATATAGTATCTTCCGAAAAAGAATAATGGATTCCATATTGCAGCGTTGATTGTCTGTGATTTGATATTATTTATCCCCCCGCCAAAGGGGAAGGGGATATTAGAAATGCCCTTCGTCCGTCCGTGCGTCCGTCCGTCCGAAACAATTTTGTCCGGAGCATAACTCCAAAACTACTTGAGGGATTTTATTCAAATTTCATACACTGACAGAGCACATTGGTAGGTAGTGCAGTGTGCAAGTCCAATAACTCTACCTTGCCTAATTTTTACAGTTATTCCCCTTTATCAGATTTACTTGTTTACATTTTAAAAATCCCAGCATATACATGTATATCTAATTCTTGAATTCTTGAACTTATAATCCCCCTGCCAAAGGCGGAGGGGATATTAGAAATGGTCTCTGTCCGTCCGTGCGTGCGTATGTTCCAGTTTTGTCCGGAGCATAACTCCAAAAGTACTTGAGTGATTTTCTTCAAACTTCATATACTGAAAGAGCACATTTGGAGGAGGTGCAGTGTGTAAGAATAATAACTCTACCTTGCCTACTTTTAGAATTATTCCCCTTTATCAGATTTAATTGAAAAACTTTGTCCGAAGCATAACTCCAAAAGTGCTTGAGCGATTTTCTTCAAACTTAATACACTGACATATAGCACATTGGTAGGAAGTGCAGTTTGCAAGAACAATAACTCTACCTTGCCTATTTTTTGTGGGATTTTCTTCAAACATTATTACATTGAGTGTTTGAAAGTACAACCTTCAGGTAGCTTCTTCCCGGCGGGGGGATTAACCATGTGTAACATGGCTCTTGTTTTAACATTGCCATGTCTGATGGTTAACGTTTTAACATCTTGGTTGACTGATTAACAAAATATCCAAATCAGTGTAGAATTACTGCTTTAAAGTTATTTAAGTGCTCCAAACTATTACAGAAGAAATGACGTACATTGTATTACGTTTGCTCAGAAGGTCCTACCAAATAACTGGAGTTCGCTTATTTCTCGGCGCATTACTAGTACACTGTAAAATGTTCATAAACCATGATAAACAAAACCTAATTTCCACGAGATGAATAAAATACGTTTATTTGTTCTCAAAAACTTTGGTCATTGTGTCTAGAGTGGGGTTATTGCCATTTTTTTCCATCACAAGAAATGTTACAAGTCGTGAATTTTCATAGTACATGTTTAAAAAAAGTACATGCAACGTGCTTAAATGCAAGTGTTACAAAAAGCTATGAAATCCATAAGTGCAAACATTACAAATTTTTCTCTGTAGCTAAATGCAGCAAAAACAGAAATGCTAAAAAGTGCAAGCGCGGAATTGTAACTTAATCTAACATGTATTACGACAATTCACCACTTGCAACATGTTTGTGATGAATATGTTGACGTTGATTTACTAGTAACTCCTGCTGTAATGAGTCACTGGTACCGTTGTTTATATCTGATTAATCTGATAAATACTCGTAGCGTAGATATAGCGACTCGTTTATGTAACAGTTTTGTAACTTCTACTCTTAAATTTAGAAACAAACTGAATGGCCCTCTCAAACTTAAATATTCCCTTCCGTCGTTTTGCAAGCATTAACTTCCGCATGGATTTGTTGGCTTATATAGCTAGTGAACAACATATGACTTCTGATGCTTAACTATAGCATGTGTCATTTCTATGGCAACACAGCGATCGATTAACAACTGGCTTTTATAAACTTCTCTTTCTCGGAGCTCAATTTTCTGTTGTTAGAGTGGAAAATGTTAGTACGTGGGAAATTGATTCGGAAATATTGGAAAGTAATCACGTGGGTATTTTTGTTTTCATTGCATGTCATTATGTGTTATGTTATTTATTATTTATCTATTTTATTATTGCCATTTCTATTTACTTATTTATCATTAAAAGTATATCGACATAATAATATGATACTGATATTATATGTTCTATGTGTTATTTATATTAATGGATCCATATTTTATTCAAACCTAAAAATTCATTTCAAGAACAAATCATGATTAGAAAATTGGCTACCAGTATTTGGTTCAATTTTCTAAGATTTTTATTTCTATAAATCCGTGTTCTACATAGACATATATGTATACCGTGGTGAATTATTAATATTTCTATTTATTTTCCTTGTTTATATTTGTATAAATGTCAAGTAAATGTCAAACGGTGTATAGTCTCAGCTTGTGTTGTACACATTCAGTAACTTAGGCTTGAAGCTTTGAATGTTAAAGATTCCTACATTTAAATCCTTGTTGTCTGAATGTGGTGGACATGCAGTCACATTTGTATATGTACACGAATCGCCAGTAAACCCTGTACAGCCAGAACTCTATGTTTATTAATACCGCCAGTCATTTGTAGATTAATTATCTATTTAAAACTTTCATAATAACAGTCGAAGACACCGCTATATGTGACCCAGTCTGCTCACTAATCATATAGATTTTCATATTAGACATTCTTTTTTACATAAGCACTGTAGTTGTACTGTGTTTCGTTCTCCAAGCTTCCGCGATAACAAGGTACGACTTAGTACTTTTTTACTAGTGTTTGGTAATGTAATCCTAATTTTTTCTGATCTGATTTTAATTTTTTACCAGCTTAGGTATATGTGTGTAACATTGCATCATGTTTTTCCCGACCATACGCAACGAAATGCCCCTTATTACAGGCAAAGCTTGGAATTCTTACGTTTACCCAGAATATATCTGACCAAAGCCGTAAATATTATATGGCTAAAAACGTTCTGTGTAGCAGTTTATGACATGATATCTGCTTTAACAGTATCATAAGTCGAAATAGCCAATGGCATGAAATGTCTGATTTTATTTGAAAATGACACCTAATATCACAAACTCAGTGACACGTTAATGTTGTTATTAAGAAGAAACATATGTCCGTAGTATTCTGTACAAATTACATCTTTCTTCACACTTACCATTTCAAGTGTTCACGCGTATTTACTTCCTGATCATATATAAAGACTGTCATGCGATGTCCGAGAGTAGAAAGGTTGTAAGTGTAATACTTTAAAGGAGCACATACAAAATTTCTGTACTTGGACAACGCTGTAATATTACAAGTCACATGGGTCGAGATAAAATCTTTTGTTAATTCGGTGTCCCATTAGGGCCAACGTAGTACTTTCGCGCCTTAAAGACGAAAGAACGATAACAAGATGCGAAGACACCAAAACCCGATGCGATAACGCGCTATTAATAACACACTATCGAATCATATTATACGGTGTCACATTAGAGTCATCGTAGTTTCTCTCTGGAGCCCTTAAGGCGCCAGTGCGTTGACACGAAAATATGATGCGAGAACGCGAAATGATGATGCGACAGCACGAAAACACAATGCGAAACTCGCTATTAATATCGCACTTCTGCATTGCGTTGTCGGGACTTTGCATCGTATTGTCGCCTTTTCATTTCGTCTTATTGTTATGTCACATTCAGGGTTGAATGGACGAAGTTACGAAAACACGATGCGAATGCGCGACAACACTGTGCGACGTTAATATTTAGCGCGTTTTCACATCGTGTTTTGGTGCTGTCGCATCGTTATTATGCGTTCTCGCACCATATTTTCGTTTCCTCGTCTCGATTTATCAGTAAAGGCGACAGAGCGAAACAACGATGGCTCTAACCGGGTACCGTATATCTTCGTGACATCGCATCGTGTTTTCGTACAACGATAAGACGATATGCGAAGTGGGGACAACACGATACGTGGTGCGATATTAATATAATAGTTTAATCAATTGGACTGTAAGGATAGCTGCCGATTTTGTTTTATACTACATGCACATGTATTGCTCTACGTATGTCAGAAAAGAAAAGTACTCTTACTGACACCCATATTTTTCTTTTCAGATATCTGCTGTTAATATCCTTAGTCGCATTCAGCTTTTTAAAAATGAATGCAAAAAACAAAGCGATTGTATTAGTTAAGGAGGGATTCAAGAAGCCACTTGAAAGTAGGATGTCGGGTGACAAATCGACAAGTCAAGGAGAGAAAATTACTTCTGAAAAGCAAAATATCGTTGTCAAAGATTTAAAGTTACCAAACGTGCACCATTCAGTACATACGGCCACAGGTCAAGAAAAAAGTCCTAAACGTTCTGAAGAGGAAATTCTGAAACGAGAAAACTATTTTCAAAAAAGCGATCTGAAACCTGATAGTGCTTATGAAAATAATACTATGAGCTCAACATCGCGAAAGCCGGAAGTCCGCCATATTGGATTTCTGAAAGTTCACAAAGCTGCAAGTTCAACTATGCAAAATATCTTTTTCAGGTTTGGACTTAAACGTAATTTAACTTTCGTGTTTACGCAACATCCGAACTACTTTTCAAAGTCTGTGAAAACCTTTTTCCCACTAACACCCCCGAAGTTAAGACTCGACGGGCAAAGGTATGATATTTTATGTAATCATGGCATTTTCAACTATAGTATATATTCTTCCATTCTGCCAAACGACACTGTTTATATTGGCATTGTTCGGGACCCCTTGTCTGTATTTATATCTGCGGTCAACTATTACTCACAGAAGTCGCAGGCGATACCTTATTTGGCGAGGATCAGGGTAAAAAAACTTCAGAAATTAATTCATCATCCACAAATATTTGATAAAGGTTTCTTTTCTTATACGAAGAACGTAATGGCCCGAGATTTTGGGTTCCCTGCGTCAAATGACGTCAATGAGATATCAGCTAAGCTGAAAGAACTTGATAATATATTCAGATTCGTTCTAATTGTTGAGCGGTTTGAAGAATCCCTTGTTCTGATGAAACGGTATTTGAACTGGCGCATGCAAGATATTTTGTTTATTCCAAACAATGTTTATCGGGAGCAAAGCACGGCCGTATCAGCAAGAGAGCTGACCCAGAGTGATATAGAAATGTTCAAAACTAGGAATCGTCTTGATTATGTGGTGTATGAATTTTTTCTCAATCGGTTTCAGAAACAATTCAAAAGTGAACCGGATGATATTAATGTGGAAGTGTTGCAGTTTAGAAAGGTACTCGGCTATGTTTCAACATTCTGTAATGGAAAGAAAGAAAGTAATGATGTAGGTATCTTAGTGATTGAAGCATCAGACTGGAACGACGAATTCAGTGTTTCGGCGGAGGATTGTTGGGCTATGAAGTTTGATGAGTTAGACTTTATAAAGCTGTTAAGGCGTAGACAGGGGAGTGAAATAAAGCCGCCACCTGTCGCGAAATACCCAAGACGTGACAGGCTTGGTCTCGGACACTGGGTGAAAATCGGATACCACCCAGATAAACGTTTCCCAGGTAAAGGTTTAAACGAAAATAACGAAAGGAGAGAAGCAAAAATGAGATTTCCTAGATGACACGGAAGAGAGGAGGCGGAGATTGTATAAGTACAGTTTACTAATGTGCTCGAAGATTTACTGCAGGGGCAGTATGACGTTATAAAGGTGAATATTTAAGGGTGACAATAAAATACTTTCCAGAATCAGAGCTTATCAAAACCGTGAGCAAGCAGTGGGGGAACAAAGCGAATTGATCTGTCTCTGTACAGTCTGATAGTATGCTATGTATTATAAGTGAACACTGAAAATCTTTGAAAGACAAAAACAATCCACAAATGTGTAGAAGTTACGAACTGTGCAGTGTAGATGTTACGAACCGTGCCGTGTAGGTGTTACGAACTGTGCAGTACAGGTGTGACGAACTGTGCAGTGTAGATGTTACGAACCATGCAGTACAGGTGTTACGAACTGTGCAGTGTAGATGTTACGAACTGTACAGTGTAGATGTTACGAACCATGCAGTACGGGTGTTACGAACTGTGCAGTATAGATGTTACGAACTGTGCAGTACAGGTGTTACGAACTGTGCAGTACAGGTGTTACGAACTGTGCAGTGTAGATGTTACGAACTGTGCAGTACAGGTGTTACGAACTGTACAGTGTAGATGTTACGAACTGTGCAGTACAGGTGTTACAAACTGTGCAGTGTAGATGTTACGAACTGTGCAGTACAAGTGTTACGAGCTGTACAGTGTAGATGTTACGAACTTCGCAGTGTAGATGTTACGAACTTTGCAGTTTAGATGTTACGAACTTTGCAGTGTAGGTGTTACGAACTGTGCAGTGTAGATGTTACGAACTGTGCAGTGTAGATGTTACGAACTGTGCAGTTTAGGTGTTAAGAACTTTGCAGTAGAATGAAGGTTGAAAGAAACAAACAACTGAGTGCTGCAGTTTTTTTGTAACTTGGGGTTGTTGATATAATAAAAAGTTATTTTATTTTGCTGTTTTGATGGGACGTTGTCTGTGTAGTATAGAGACGCTGTGAGTGTTTTTATATGTTATTTTGTTGAATTTCGCGCCTTTAACAGTCCAAGTCGTATCGGGCGGACAACCATCGCTTCTAGGAAAGACCATTCCTGGTCTCCGGGTTTCATTAGAAACTTGCAGCCTTTAGAAAATAGTCAAGATCGGTAGCAAGGTTCGAACTGATGACCTTCAATCACTGAGTTACTGTTTCTGATTCCTGTATGTTATATGTATTTTATGTTATATGTATTTTATGTTATATGTATTTTATCTAATAGTTCCCGGTTTCAAGTACTGAAATCAACTGAAGTTATGTAGTAAACAACTTTATAGTTTTTTAAGTTTTTGTTTTAATTTTAAAATCACGCTCGAGACACGTATCACACGAGCGGAGAGCCAGTGATTTTATTACTGGTACATACCTAACTGGCAGGACTGCAACTTTTATGGCGTATTTCTCTTTATTCAAGCACACATCTTGTACTCTGGATGTATGCAAAACTACACAAAATTCTCTTTTAAATTTTGCAGTTATATCGGCTTATCATGACTTACACCAAGAAACATTAACTTATACGAATGTTGTTGACAACATGGACATCGTACCCATCGTAGATTTACATCAATTAAAACAACTTCTGTCAGAGCAGACAGGTAGCAATGATGGCACGTTCTCTCACTGACACTGGGAATGGTTGCCAGCTCTGTGCCAAGCAATGAAATCAGGTGAAATAGATAATGGGCTTTAAAACAAAATATACACTTTATTTAAGATGAGTAAAGTTACATGGATTTTACATGAATTACTATTTCTAAAATTGTAGATATCGTATACATTTTAGTAAATAAAAAAGTATACTTAATTGAAAGATTATCGATTGAGTATTGTATCAAGTCAAGTTCCAGCGTATATCTGTTGGTCGACTTGGCGGCCGATAACTGGTGAACTTAATCAGTGGAAACTGTTTCGAGTAAGGCGAAGATGCGTTGGGCATTGGCGGTAAATTTCTGGGTGCTTTGGCGGGTATGTTTGGAAGTTTAAGGGACATGTTCAGTCTAGTATCCCTGTTGTACCTTCCGTCGTCCTGTACAGACTTTCGCGAGTCTCGACCTTCTCTATCCATGGTTACGAACCTTGTACTGTCCACAGATCGCCTACCTATAGATTTATGTCCAATGTCGAAATAGGGCGAGTTTTGTGAATTAACTCTGTTTGGTAATGGTGAGCCCCCATACTGTTGTTTTTGTTGAACCGACCCTAACTCAGATGACAAGCCACTTCGTATACTTTTGAGCTTCTTCTGCAAAGCGAATATAGAGTTGGAGACCTCGTCTCTAAACCTTGCTGGTATTTGCAACACCTTTTGTTGTCTTCGTTCAAATTTTCCCTTCTCTACATCAACGCTTGCAAACAACTTTTTACAATCTTTTAGTTCAGTAGCAGTGGAAATTGCTCTCTCTATGTCACTCAGAGCCTGTGACGTGCTTCTGATTTCATGTCTTTGGTGATCCACTTCATGTTTCATGTCATGCATTCTAGTAATAACCTCATCGAGTTCTTTTCGATAATTGACCAATCGTGTTAGACCGGTGTCAAGCGCATGCGCTATACCGTCTGTATTTTCCAGCAACACGTTTTGTTCCGTTTCAATCTCCCCACCAGTTGCGCGTATTTTCTTGACATAGAAAGACTTAAATTCATAATCCTCTACAATTTTACAGTGTCGATGTTTTTCTCGAAGGCAAATACTGCAGAAAAGCACTGTATGAATTTCACAGAAATGTTCACACCTCTTGTGAGGGTGATATTTGCAAAACACCATTTTATCCCTGTATCCGTACATATTTATAGGTATCAGAATTTATACATTCAAATTATTTCTGATTTTACGATAATATATTCATTCTTTTTAAAGTTTCTGTACTCATCACTATTAAATTCGTAACAGCAAGTAAAAGTTTATTAATCAAAATCTATTAAACATTAACTGTCCATCTTCGGTTTAAAATGAATGTTCGTGTACAACACCTTTTGTGCCGACAATTGGGATTTAAAAATAATAGCTGTGGTTAATAAGGTTCAAAGATGTATAAAAAGATCGAATCGCTATCGCCATTCAAGCATATATAAACATAAATAAAAACAAAGCCTACTCCTCAAATCGCGATTTAGCAGTGTTACTGTTCATGGTATCTGTTTATTTTATGAAATAGTTGCTCTAAGGCCAACTATTATCTTCTATTTACAATTTTGTCACCAGTTAAACAAAATGTGTAAGGTATTGTTTTAGCTATTTGTTAACTAGGTGTAGATAGATAATTTATTATGATACTACTATATTTGAAATAATCCTATTGTTTCTTTTTTAAAACGGTCACTGGGTCATGAAAAGATTATCAACGCTGCTGCAGAACTGGATTAATAATATTCAGTGACAACACGCTTTATTTAAAATGCTAATTGAATTGAATTTTAATATAGACAAATGTGGCCGCATCCGTCGGATTGCGATGTCGAAGGCTAGAGATCCAGGTCCGTACCCCGAAGCGAGGCCAATTTTTTAATCAATGACATTAAATACGCCTAAAAGTCATTCGCCTCTCACCTCTGACTCATTAAGCTGAGAAGCACGGTAAAGAAGCATTGACAAAAGGTATAAAGCCTTCCCAGTGCTAAAAACAGAATAAGTTAAACTCATATTAATCAATCACTTACTCAATTAGTCAGTCAGTCGGTCGGTCAGTCAGGTTAGCCAACAGCTTACAACCAACCAAAACTAGTCTCGTTATTATGAGAAAACTGTCTCGTTTTTACGAGATAAATCTGTTAAAAATTCCATTATGTGACACTATTCGGCTTCCATAGATATTTTTATCGACCTACTCTATCGTATAATTAAAGAGAAATTATGGCAAGTAAGTCGCACCTACAGAGATGTTTAATACTTAGCAGTGGGTACTTTCTCCTAAGAAGGATATAATTATGGTAATATTTACGAAATTCAGGTAAAGTAAAGACTGGAATTTCTGATGCAGCTTCATCACGCTAACATCCCCACTCGTTTATATACGCAACCACACCTAGTATAGTTTATTTACTGTTCTATTTACCGACTTTTATTCCGTTCGAGAGATAAGTGTTCTATATAGATAATGAATATAATAATATAAGAAGTTAAATACAGGTTATCTTATCCGTGTTGGAATTTGTTACACCGTATTGTAGATCTCCACCATGAAGCTGTTTGGTGTCGCCGTCATATTTTGTCTCGTCTATACAGCAAGTATAAAAACTTCACGTTCTCTTATTTTATTTCAAATTCAAATTTGATGTCAATATATTTAAAATCATAAACTGGAATGTAACCGTAAGAAGATACATTTTACTGACGTAAAGAAAACTGTGATACTATTACAGGAACTCTACTTTATTCAGTCCACAAAGTATACTGTTATTTCGATATTTTACAATCGTGCTTGACTTTCACAATATGATTTTAGAGCGGCATTGTGTTGTTTGTTTGCTACACATTTATTCATGTTTTGACCAGATGAAAAATTATTCAGAAAGGAAGTATATAAATAGACAGATGGTATGTCCAATATGGAAAGACCCCCCCCCCCAACACACCCATTTTAAAAAGCCTTTGTAATAACACTTTGGTACGCTTTCTGTTACTTGCAGTGTGTGTTTTCATAAATTTAAACTCGGCACGTTCAAATGTTGTATGCGCATGCTTTTATTGTAGTGTGTCAGAGCTGTAAGGACACGATGCATTGTACGGAGAAATGTCCGGACGGGTACCACGAACAGTGTTTAGACATGACGTGTAAATGTCCGCCACGTGAGTAACCAGTCATTCTATAGTAACAGACAAGCGATACTGAACATCTTTTGAGAGTAAATATATGTACTTCATTTCAAAATCCAAGACACTGAACTCTAAAGAAAACTGCTGTTAATCTACACTGTTGAAGTCTACAAAAACTGTCCACTTTCTACAATGTATTACAGTAAATCTGGGCCCTAATTAGGACCAGGAGTAAATTAACAACTACCAGACCGAGTACATCATTAGACATTAAGTATTTGACTGTGAGAATTAATGTATAGAAGCTTTTATTGTATCATAATTTCAGATGCGTGTTCGGACACGGTGACATGTCCCCAAGGTGCCGCATCTGGCTGTCCGCCGTTCTGTACAACCACGTGTGAGAATGGTAAATGTATCTGTAAATGGCCGGGCGAGTAATGTGGTGTTGAGAAGAAATAAAGTCTTATGTGCCAGCACAAAACTTCTTGTTGTAGAATGATGTTCTAATTCCCAACTGATGACGTGGACTTATCTTCTTCCCTTAACAGGTTTCCAATAACGTTTTGACTACGAGTTCCTACTATTGTATTTTACTGGCTTAAACATAGGTATTAAAATGTCTAAAATGATTCAAGGTGAGTGCGGATCAAATTTACAGTAAACTTGGACAATCTTTGGACATACCGAATGAATAAATAATGAAATTAGTGTTTAATTTTCAGAGAGCTCGAGCATTTCTCTAAGTCACGGAAAGGTAACATGAGGACAGTTATCAGTAACATAGAGCTATTGTAAAGGTCATTATAGATCAATACTTCAGTCTCGTAGCGCGCGTAACCTTTATGAGCGCAGAACAATCCTTCTTCTAAAATATTCATTTCAGGATTGTTGCTCATGTAATCTGGAGTCATTGATAGATCTTGCTACTGTACGGGTATCATGGGAAATAACTCCCATATTTGCATTTAAATTGAATCAAGCCCCGTTTGATGCCCATGCAAACAAATATAGTGGAGGTTTTTAAAAAAATCTGTATACTAGCCTTCCATAACAATTTTTCAGCATTCTATCATCTAAAACACATAACACTCAATGCAAGATTAATCAGTTAGTGTGTGCCTCTAAATCAGATGCATTGATTCAATTTGAAAAATATGGGCAGTAACCAATAAAATCAGGGACTTATCTATGCATACGTTAAAAGAGGGTATGGAACATGAAAGACATATCTAAAACTATAAAAAGGAAAAAAGACTAAGTCAATTCATTAATAAAAACATTTAGTATAAAATTAAATTTTCCAACATATAACAAATATACTGTAACAAACAGCAAACTACAAGACTGATTTAATTTAAAAAGAGAATATTACTAGTTCAACTGGCATAAAATAACAAATTCCACAGTAATAATTTAACTTAGTTCAAATTCCTCAATTTTTTTTTTGCCCTCCAAAAACAACAAAAGTAAGATCACAGAAACATAATAAATATAAATACATAACTAAATGCCTTTTCAATATCTATTTATTGTTACTTCTTCCATACTAGAAATCACTCATATATAAGTAGACATTTCTTTATAAAATTATAATACTGGCAGTATTCAAGAGAATTTAACTTTTTCTTAACAGAGTCATATTGTAAATAAAATTCTGTTCTGTTCTGTTCTTAACCATATTTTTTCCTCAATTGTTTCCTTTCATAGATTACCACACTGAACTATTTCTTACAAAGATGTGTTCCACAACTGATTATCAAAAATAATGAATTAATGTAGTTTAAACAATACTGTCTGGCTAATGAGTATATATTCTTCAGCAGACCCACATGCATGTACAAGTATTTTGATGCTAGGACAAAATGTAAGACATAAGGAACTAATAAATGTACAATTATAGATTTGATGTGACATAAAACATTATTGGCAACTTTTGAAAATGCATGTACAAACAAAGTATTCAATTCAAAAAGACAACAACCCTGCCACACTTGTTGTGTTGTTTTTCATTTGTTTCATGTGAAGGAATAATTAAATGCCTTTTCATTATCTATTTATTGTACAAATCACAGTTAAGCGTGATGTATCAACAGGAGGACTAGTAACAAGTTCAAATTATTGAACTGGACAGCTTTATACACAAAACTAGCAGAACGTTATATAGGTAACTCTGTTTATAACTGAACAACTCATAAATAATAACACGCTCAAATGATATACACTTGGGAAGAACAAATAGCACTCTCTTGTAAAGTTAAAACATTCATATAAAGCATTTAGCAATCTTTTGCAAAGCATGAAATTTAATACATAACAGTATTTTGTTTTACTCGAGTTTCTACACCTGGAAGTTTGACCTAGATGGAAGTGACTAGTGTCTCTGACTTTGTACTAAATGCTAGCTATGTCTACACTACTGACTGTGTAACAAACACACTGGGTCCTGTGATGCTGTACCATGTATTGAAATGTTTCTGGAGTGCTCTACGAGGCAACAGTGGTATATGACTCTTTAACTTAGTCCAGCTGTATCTGTTGTTTCTCTGAGAGGAACTCTGCTAACTCTGTCATACCCAGGTGAGCTGCCCTCTCAGCAGGAGTGTATGCCTTAGTTTCCCTTGTTCCATCATCATGTTGCTTTTCATACTGTTAACCAACATAAGAGTATATATACTGTTGTGATTTCTGCATTAGCAGTAATGTTCTATGATGGTGTAAGAGACATCTTATTTCTTGTGATAATTCAACATGCATACAATGTAAACTACAATTTTGTATCCAGTTTAGAGAAAACTAAGAGTTTAATAATGAAATATCAATCATGAAGTTATGCAGAAAAATCTTATAAAAATGTATACAAATAGTTAAAATTTCATTGATGTAGCTTCTAAAACAAGGATCTGGGACATTAGGTCAAGGTCAAAATTGAAGTCTGCTTGCAAAATTATACAAAAGTTAAAATTTGAATCAAATAAAAAGGAAGTAGGCAGTAGGTCACATGAAAGTCAAGGACAAAGGTGGATGAAGCTTATGTACCTTCCTAGCCCAACCAATATTTTTTTTTTTTTTTTTTTTTTGGGGGGGGGGGGAGGGTTAGGGGGGGGGAGGGGGTGTACCCAGGTGGGTGGGAACCCAGATGACAGCCAACTTCTTCCAAAGCCCATCTAATATTAACAAGGCAATGCTGAACCATAAATATCCAAGCAGGCCTTTAACTCTCTGAAAAGAAGATTTTAACAAGAGCTGGGCGGAGCATTGTATGCCCAAAGGTTTTTTTTTCTAAGTACAGTGCATTTGTAATATAAGGGAGGAAATCTTAAGCTTTAAAATTAAATGATTTGCTCAAAATTTTGAAGTTTTTTACCTTTGACCTACTGACCCCAAAATCAACAGGGGTCATTCACTCAATGTGTGCAACCGTTATAAATTTTGAAGTCTCTATGAAAAATGGTTGTCGAGTTATAGAGTGTAAATGATTCTAAACATTTAGGTCACTGTGACCTTGACCTTTGACACTCTAAACTAAAAATGTATATGGGTCATACACTCAATGTGTGCCACCATTACATGTATTCCATGGTTCATACAGAAATTTCATCTAAAAATTCAAGGACTTTTCCAGGAATTTCAAGGAAAAATATTGTTTTTTAAGGGCCCATTTGTCCCTTGTCGATTTTATCCAATTGTACTTCATCAGCCAACTTTGTTGAAATGAGCATTTCTTACCCGTTTTACCCATTTTAAAGCATGCTCCCAAATAATATTGATTTCTATACGGGCGCAGCCATTATTGATGATGTCACTAAAAGTCTAATAGTCGGATACCGGTGTCCGGTCAATAAATTTATCTCGGGGTGTGGAGGCCTGCCGAAAATCGCGAAAAAAAGAGTAAAATACTGTCAATAACATTTTCAAAAAAAGTATTATTTATATATTTTAATATGTTTTTGTATTTTCAAGGATAGATTTGCAGAATTCCAGGGCAAAACGCTAAATTCAAGTACCTTTTGAGGTGTTTTTTCAAGGAAACATTGAATTCAAGTACTTTTTCAAGGAAGGAATCAAATTCAAGGACTTTTCAAGTCCTGTGCGAACCCTGGTATTCTGAAGCCTCTAAAACAAATGGTTGTCAAGTAACAGAGTGTAAATGATTCTAAACATTTAGGTCACTATGACTATGACCTTTGACATACTGACCCCAAAATGTATAGGGGTCATCCACTAAATGTGTGCAATCTTGATGTAAAGTTTGAAGTCTCTATAACATATGATTGTCAAATTACATGGCAGAAATGGTTTTCAATGTTAAGGTCTATGTGACCTTGACCTTTACCTACTGACCCCAAAATCAATAGGGGTCATTCGCTCAATGTGTGCAACCATTATATGAACTTTAAAGTCTCTAATACAAATGGTTGTCAAGTAACAGAGTGTAAATATATTCTAAACATTTAGGTCACTATGACCTTGACCTTTGACATACTGACCCCAAAATGTATAGGGGTCATCCACTAAATGTATGCAATCTTGATGTAAAGTTTGAAGTCTCTATAACAAATGATTGCCAAGTTACACGACAGAAATGTTTTTCAATGTTAAGGTCTATGTGACCTTGACCTTTTACCTACTGACCCCAAAATCAATAGGGGTCATTCAATGAATGTGTGCAACCATTATATGAATTTTGAAATCTATATGACAAATGGTTGTCTAGTTACAAGGTGTAAATTATGCTAAACATTTCGGTCACTGTGCCCTTGACCTTTGACACACTGACCCCAAAATGTACAGGAGTCATCCACTCAATGTGTGCAATCAAGATATAAAGTTTGAAGTCTCTATAACAAACGATTGTCAAGTTACATGGTGGAAATGGTTTTCGATGTTAAGGTCTATGTGACCTTGACCTTTCAGCTACTGACTCCAAGATCGATAGGGGTCATTCATTGAATGTGTGCAATAATCATATCAAGGTCAAAGACTGTAGGCCAAAGAATACTCAAGTTATCCTCCAGAAACCAAATTGCTAACGGACTGGACAGACTGAAGACGGACAGACGTACGCCCTGGACCATAGCATAATATGCCCCCTTTGGGCATATAAAAAACAAATATTCTATATTACTCTATGCAGAACCAAGTGATACCTCTGGTGGGACCAATTTTGAACAAGGATTTGGACCATGATTTGTACAAACTTGGTACAGGTCCACCAGACAATGCTAAACAGCAAATATCTTAACTCTAGGCCTAATGGTTTTGGACAAGAAGATTAAAAAAAATATTTCAGTTGCCATGGCAACCACAGTTTTGCACTGAATTCAATTTTCAAAATAACTTTGAAAGAGGACCATACAAGGATCATTGCTTTGAAGTTTTATTGCAATTGGCCTACTGGTACAGCAGGAGATGTTGTTTGAAGATAATTGTGGTCTGGTGAGCTAATAAATAATAATCAAACTAGTACTTAAAATAATTAGGGTGTCATCTGTTTGATGCATTTTAAAAAAAAACTAGAAATGTGTCCATAGGACACAGATGCCCCCATTCAACCTAGCTACTCATATAGCTAGCAATATGGCCACGAGATAGTCATACACGCTGAATCATTAATAAGATTGGTTTAACAAAATGACAACTATAAGAAACCTGTTGTGGTGTGAAGACTCAAAATACTGTCTCCAACACTGTGACCAATGGATGAAAATTATCCTTCACAATTCTGTATGCATAGTTGGACATCCTTGGAGTTTGCAGATGGTAAATAGGTGTTTTCATGTATAATTTGTACCAAGTTCCTAAGTTATATGTTCTGTAAGTCAGGCTGTTTATAAAATGTCCATTGTCATCTAATTAGCAAACAATTTTAAGCAATTGTAGGAACCAAATTTCACCATTTCCATACTCAAATGTTGAATTCTGCTTAAGCTGGTGCCAATCGGGCGTGGACAGTAACTTGCATTTTCCATTACTGTCCATGAACATGCTCAATCAAGCTGGGTCTGCAATTTGACCATTGGAACAGCGTTAAACTCACTGAGAAGAAGGAACAATTTTTAGGTTTCAAACTGTAGGGCAACAATGCTGTGGTCTGAGAAGGAGGTTGACAGGCAGGATAATCTGGGTTGTAGAATATTATTCTGTATGTAGACAAGGTCAAGTGTAGAACCACCTCTGTGAGTTTGGAGCTGCACCCACTGGGAATAGTTATTCAATTTCTGTGACAGTCTTGTATAATTTGTAGAATTAAAAGCTAAGTTGAAATATCCAAGCAGTACATCTGGAGAAGTTTGATCTGCAATATGTGTTAGATCATTAAATAAATAAAGTCTGTTATGTTCGAGGATGGAGATCTATAGAGAAGACAGAATGACCTTGGACAGAGCTCTGATGAGATGGTAACTGACACTTGTTCCATATGAGGTTGATGTGAAACACTGGAAGTTGTCACTGGCAACTTATCTTGTGTGTAGAACAACAAACCATGGCAGTTGTCTTCCCGTGACATAGGCAAACATGTCAAGCTCCACCCAACACAATGATGGTACTGTACTTGATTCTCATAGACATTTGCTTCAGTCAGACACAGTATGTCAACCCTGCTCAGAACTGGGTGATTCTAGCTCCAGCGCTTTTGCAGTTACAGGTGACACAAGTTGAAAATCGCAAATTTTGAGTATGTAAGGGGCCATAACTCTAACAATTCCAAATAAATCTATACAGGAAACCCCAGGTGCACAACTTTACATGCTGATCAACATTCCTGTAAAGTTTCTTGACTGTAGGTGCAGTGCTTTTGCAGGTACAGGCGACACAAGTTGAAAATTGCAAATTTTGAGTATGTAAGGGGCCATAACTCTAACAATTCTGAATAAATCTATACAGGAAACCCCAGGTGCACAACTTTACATGCTGATCAACATTTCTGTAGAGTTTCTTGACTGTAGGTACAGCGCTTTTGCGGGTACAGGCGACACAAGTTGAAAATTACTATTTTTGACTAAGTAAGGGGCCATAACTGTAACAGTTCCAAATAAATCTATACGGGAAACCCCAGGTGCACAACTTCACATGCTGATCAACATTCCTGTAAAGTTTCTTGACTCTAGCTCCAAGCACTACAGGCGACACCACTTTTTGGGACAGACGGACGGACAAAGGCAAATCTAAATGCTCACCCCCCAAGAGAGTGGGGGCATAAAAAAAAAAAAAAAAAAAAAAAATTAAGAAGACAAGAACTGTCACAGGATGTGACAAATACTCCATCCCTCTCCTCTGAAACTGTCATGTATAAGATAGAAGAGCACAAAGGATTGACTGGTATCCTAAGTAGATTTAGGGGTAAAATCAACATAATATATATAGTAAAGAGTTAAAAAGGAACTTGCTGCACGTGTTTGCCATACCATACAATCATACACAACTAGGACTAGTTCCTTCTGCTCATTACAAAATGTAGCTATGAGCAAAGAGATGGGTTAATAATTAAAATGAGTTAAAATGGTCTCATGTGTTACCTTCACCAAACTAAACCAATGCAAACTTTCTATACCTTATATTTTAAGCAATTTTAAAATCCTTACAAGTGTTCAACAGGTATAAAGTGGATATGAATTTGGGAGAGGGAGACGCACTTCTGATCTCCAACTTTGACCTTGGACAGAGCCAAGCAAATGATACTTTCTGCCCATCATGTTGCTGTACAGGATATTTTTAACAACTAATTTCAAAATTCTTCAAGGTGTACAGGAGATATGGAGTGGACACTAAATGGGGGATGGCTGGACAGATGGATGGATGATTTAACTATAGTATGCCTCTCTTTGTCCCTTTTCTATTTCCTGTTTTGTATAACAACTTTCTTTTTCTTCACCCTTGAAATGTTCACAAAACTTATCTAAACTGATTTCACATGAAGCATAAATTTTAGTTTTGTCTAAAAATAAACCAAGGAAAGATAATATCTGACAGAAAACTGTCAATTACTGATGACAAAATCCTGAATCTCACCTTCTCTCTTCTATATAGATTAGTTCCTAGGTTTGCAAGTAGTTTTGCTATATCTTGTTTCCCATAATCAACAGCCAGGAATATCAGATCTCGGTAGGTAGGCATCAGAGGTGACAACTGTAATCAGGAAAAGATTGTAAAATACACATACTATATATGATAAACAAAATGCATTTTCTTTCTTATAAAATCAGGAACCTGTCATATGTAAAAAAAAAAAAAAAGAGAAAAAAAAAAGAGAAAAACTTCAGGATTTTATCATTATGACCAATGTGTAGATGAAAAGAAAGTGCATACTAATAATAATATGTTCTAACATAATTATTAGACGAATATATTAAAGAAATGTTTTTACAAGATTTTCAGACTGAAAATTTGGAAACCATTCATGATGAAATCATTTGCTAGGTAAGAACTAGCACTCTCAATTGCTGATTAATTACTGAGCTAACTGAAGTATGTGCAGCATCACATGTTTTGCCAAAGAACAATGTATGCTCTGTCTGGGATCTGAACTTCGGACCAACAGGTGCCCTATCGGCTGAGCTAACAAGGCCCAAGCATAGGTACGGGTATATACTGAATATGGTGACAATCTACCTCTAAATCTTTATATTATTCCATAAACTATATTGAGAATTCTTCACTTACATCAAACTCTAAAGATTACAAAAAGAACATTTATAATCCTACCACACTACACAAGGCTGTCACAGGGAACCTGTAGCCCCTGATGTACTCCTGAAAGTCCCACAGACCCTTCTTCTTTGCACGAATAATTTTTCGTAGATCTTCATACTGTAAAAAATTTAATACAAATATTGTAGTCATAAAACACTTTATGCATAAACTCAAGCAAACAGTGTTCCTCAAAGTTAGAAATATATCAACTATGTCATGAGCATTTCCAATAAATCACAGTTATCACAGTCATCAACAGACATTTAAGTAATATATAACAGAAAATTCAAAAACCAAAATAATATTATACTTCACTAGATATTCTTAATTTTATAGCTATACTAAATTTGACAATAAGCTGTGCTGTAGTAGTAGAAGATTGGACTGGTCAGTCTGGTAGAGGAGGTAACATTAGACGGGTCAGTCTGGTAGAGGAGGTAACATTGGACGGGTCAGTCTGGTAGAGGGGGTAACATTGGACGGGTCAGTCTGGTAGAGGAGGTAACATTGGACGGGTCAGTCTGGTAGAGGGGGTAACATTGGACGGGTCAGTCTGGTAGAGGAGGTAACATTGGACGGGTCAGTCTGGTAGAGGAGGTAACAAGTTAAGAACTTACTATACATTTATACACGATTCAATATGGTGTGGAAATATATTGTAGTATGATAATTCCAAAATGTCACAGATTGCCTTTATGTAAATTTAGAAGTGGAGTTGCCCCACTGTGTATTGAAACAGGGTGATATGCAGGTGTGCCTGTCGATAGGTGTTTTTGCCCATTTTGTAATGCCTTTAATAACAGTGTTATTGAGAATGAGATTCGTGTATTGCTTGAATGTAATTTCTACTGTGATATAAGAAATACCCTTGTTGAAAAGCTAAAGTTTCTGCACCTAATGTTATGACTTTTAGCAATAGTGATAAATTCCATTTTTACTGATAGTAATCTGGTAAGAATTTTAGCCAAAACCTGTATCTTGATACTACAGACAAGACAATTTTACATGTGTAAATAACACCAATATGTTACAAATCTTTTATATTGGGTAATATATACAATCCTACTGGTTCTGATTGGATTGTGTTACTAAGCATTTGTATGAAAGAATTTTTTAATCATGTGACCAGAATTAATTCTAAATTATAGGAACTTTTAGACTTTGTACTTAATGGTTTGCCATCTTTTGCAGTATTTTAACTTTCAGATTAGCCTAAACAATCTAGGTTTATGTAAAAATAAATTTATTTCTATAAATATAACTGTGATATATGTAGTTTTAGTATTAATAAATTGTTGAGTCTCATATAATTCAGTAAGATGAATGGCAATGTACTTTATTTATTTATTTATGCATGTTTCATTGTTTGAACATGGTTTTATTCTCTGTATAATATACATTGATGAATCTATAATAAACTAAACCTAACCAGCAAGTGGCATTTTGGAATCCCATTGCCAGATGTAGACTGTGGCTTTCATTATACATGTACTTACGTCTGAATTCAATTAGAACAAGAAATGTTTGTAAAACATAAATGCCCCCCGGCAGCACCTAATTGCTTGTGGCTGGGCCAAAGTGTTCTCTAGTTATTGATCAGAAACCGTTTTTAGGATCAAGGTCCCTGTGGCCTTGACCTTTGACCTAATGACCTCAAAATCAATAGGGGTCATTTACTGGTCATGACCAACAAGCATACCAAGTTTGGTGAACCTAGGTCAAAGCATTCTCTAGTTATTGATCGGAAACCGTTTTTAGAGTCAAAGTCTCTGTGAGCTTGACCTTTGATCTAATGACCTCAAAATCAATAGGGGGTCATCTACTGGTGATGACCAACCAGCATACCAAGATTGGTGAACCTAGGTCAAAGCATTCTCTAGTTATTGTTCGGAAACCGTTTTTAGAGTCGAAGTCTCTGTGAGCTTGACCTTTGATCTAATGACCTCAAAATCAATAGGAGATCATCTACTGGTGATGACCAACTAGCACACCAAGTTTGGTGAACCTAGGTCAAAGCATTCTCTAGTTATTGATCGGAAACCGTTCCTACCTACAAGGTCAATGTGACCTTGACCTTTGACCCTTTGACCCCAAAATCAATAGGGGTCATCTACTGGTGATGGACAATCATCCTACCAAGTTTGAAGTTCCTAGGCCTAAGGATTCTTTAGTTATTGGTCGGAAACCATTTGGTCTACGGACCGACGGACAGACAAATGCAAAGCAATATACCCCCACTTCTTTGAAGAGGGGGCATAAAAGTAAAACTGAGATTTTAAATACATTTTATGTTTAAATTTCATTAGCAGAAGTAGACTGAGGCTTTAATTATGCATATGTTTAAATCAAATTAATGGACATAGACCATTATTTAATTACAATTATGTTTGAATCTCATTAGCAGTTGTAGAATGTGGTTTTAATTACAAATATGTTTGAATCGTATTAGTGGAGGTAGACCGACTTTAATTATACATAACTTTAAATCCTATTTGCGAACACAGACTCTTGTTTTAATTACACTAAAATTTCATTTTGTCTAATTCTTATACTATTACTTACCTTATCAACACACATCAATTCAAGAGTCAAGCCATAGCAAGCTTTCTGCTCCTTCAATAGAAACTCTGGCCCCATCTTTGCACCAAACTCCATTCCTGTGCGGCCCCTCTGTCATATAAAACATGACTATTCAACATATTCATTGAAGAATGGACAAGCTGGCATTTTTATTAATCTGTATTGACTGTGTAAGTTTCTTAAGATTCATAACTTACATATTTCTTACTTAATATTTAATTCTGCTAGTAACAAGCAGACACCTCTTGATTATCCATTGTTGATTCTTTTTGTCTTCTTGCATAATTGTACAAATATCAGGGTTGTTACAATTTAGAAAGATTGACTGCATAGTCCAAAGAGGTATAACAAATTAACAACAAGCACATTATGTTAAACCAGGGATAGCATGGTAAACACTGGTCAATTTATTTCATACATTATACACATTCAAGAATAGAATTGCTGCAAAAAGTTTTGTTTCCTTGTGTGCTGGTAAATACATACCACATCTTTTGCTGTGATATCAGCCCCATTTTCTATCAAACATTCCTGAATCCTTTTGCCAACTTCAGATGAGGAGCAACATGCAAAATGATATGCCGTCCTGTTGCACTGAAATAAGTACATGTATCAAGTGTACTTCAAAAAAGCATAATAGCAATACTCTAACAAGAGCCATGTTAGACATGGCCATCCTGATGCCTAAGCTATATTGTCAATGGAAATGCAGAAAAAGGAAGATAAACAAAAAAGATGAAAATACAGTGCACCTCCATAGAATGTTATGTATTTTTGTGAGAAATTGTAAGTAAATCCACACCAGAGTTTTCCACTAATGATGCAGCACAGTACTTTAATGAAACAGTTCTAATAGTAATACATGGCTGGACAGAAGGATGGATAGAAACCATTACAATAACTAACACCTATGACAGGGAGATATTAGGAAATAGCAATAAAATCCTTGCAGGTGTTTTTGAGTCCTGTTTCACAGATGTGTGTTAAAAACATCATAAAGAAATACAAATGTACTAAGCTGTTAAGAAAGAGTTATGATTCTTGCATTCTGCACTTTCTCTCCATGTTCTCTTTCTCTGTGTGTTTCACTATAAGCAAAATTGCATATTATTATAGTGATCTTTGTGGCAAGAAGTTATTAAATACAAAAGGTTCCTTTCAATCTATACTTCAAGTATAGGAAAATAACAGCAGAATGATTTTGAAAAACCAAAAGAAAGAGTTACTGTTCATACAGAATGCATTCTCAATGACATCAACCGTACTGTGAAATAATAGCTACATACAGTGAATACTTTCTTAGTTTTGTTGTAGACATGCATTATAAAATATAATTAACGGAGATAATAAAAAAATGGGGCGATAAGATTTATGTTTCCTGCACACTGCATTTGCTCTAAATAACATCCATCATGGTATAAACTGAATTACTTCAATAGTTTTGTGTTTCATGCTCTGTATGAGCATTAAAAATACAATAAAGGGCAGTAAGTAAAAAACGTAGCAAGGCAGAGTTAAAGTTCTTGCACACTGTACTTTCTCTTAATTCTACGTTTTCTAACAGTATGTGAAGTAACATGAAATTGCCTGGCATAGTTTTTTAATTATCTTCTGTACAAGCATTTATATAAAAAGGGAGATAATTAAAAACTGAGTGAAGGCAGTTAAATGATTCCTGCACATTGCACATGTGCTTAATTACTCTGTCACTGTGTGAAATATCAACCAAATCCCTTGAGTAGATTTTTAATTGTGTTTAGTACATATTCATTACAATATTAAAAAGGGACATAATGCTTGGGTTATCTTTCTTATGCACTGCACTCCTGCTATAACTGTAGAATTTATTTCCTTAATAACATATGGAGTTGCTAGTACATTCCAGACAAGAAAAACATATAAAAAAGGGACATAATTCAAGAATAAGCCATGCTAGGGTTATGTTTCTTAGACACTGCACTCACCCTAGAAGTCCTCTATAATTGTATGGAGTATGAATTTATTTCCTTTATAACATATTGAGTTGCTAGAACCAGGGCCTTCATTTACAATTAAGGCCCTGCTAGAACACTCCAGACAACAGAAGCATATAAAAAGTGAGATGATTTAAGAATGGGACAAGGTAGAGTTATGGCCCTTATACACTGCACTTCCTCCTTAATCATTATGTGATGTTTAAACAAATGCCTTTGATAATGTTGGTGTTATGCTGAGATCACTACCCTATTGGCAGGAGGATAATTAGGATTTGACTTCATCATGTAACAGTTATTTCCTCAAACAAACAAGGCGATCAGTAAAACCAACATATGCTCTCAGATGCAGGAGCCAAAGGGACATGTGCAAGGCAAGAACATACAGGCAAAGTCATAAAGTGGGTACATTTTTGGCACTGCACTCTATCTCAATGCCCTCTACAACTGTGTGCAGTTTAAACAAATTTTGTCCAAGGGTTTTCAGGTTATGCTCCGGACAAGATTTTTCTAAAAGGGGAGATAATTCAAAAACGGGGCAAAACAGAGTTATGGTTCTTTGGCAATGCACTCCACGTCAATGCCCTCTACTAGTGTGCAGTTTAAACAAATTATGTCCAAGGGATTTCAGGTTATGCTCCGGACAAGATTTTTCTAGAAGAAGAGATAATTCAAAAACGGGGCAAAAAAGAGTTATGGTTTTTTGGCACTGCACTCCGCCTCAATGCCCTCTACCACTGTGTGCAGTTTAAACAAATTATGTCCAATGGTTTTCAAGTTATGCTCAGACAAGCACAATGGACGGACAGATGGACTGACGGACGTCCGGCCAAAACTGGATAGAGGGCCTTTTCTTTTGTTATTTTCTTTTGTTTAATAGAGGACCATTGGTCCCTTATTCTATTGTAACGGAATAAACTCTATTGTTCTCTTTTGTTATGTTTACAGTTAGATGGCCCCCTATTTCTTTTCGGTAGTGCGGACAGATGGACGGACGGACAAGGTGGTGACTATATGCTCTCCCTTCAGAAAGCATAAAAACCTGTGATGCATGTTGTAAACTTTCATGTTCACTTATGATTATGAAATACCTCTTTCATTTACTTTACCTTGTACTGAACAAAATAAACTTAATACACTTAAGTTAAATAGACAAAACATGTATTTGATGTGTGTTGTAAATACTTACACAATCCTGACCATTAATATCCACATCATATGGAGAACTGAGGAAGAACTGAGTGTGATCTTCCTGTTCATACATAACAGCCAGCATTAATGGGGTCCTCATTGCCTAAACAATATCAAACAATACATAACAGCCAGCATTAATGGGGTCCTCATTGCCTAAACAATATCAAACAATACATAACAGCCAGCATTAATGGGCTTCTCATTGCCTAAACAATATCAAACAATACATAACAGCCAGCATTAATGGGGTCCTCATTGCCTAAACAATATCAAACAATACATAACAGCCAGCATTAATGGGGTCCTCATTGCCTAAACAATATCAAACAATACATAACAGCCAGCATTAATGGGCTTCTCATTGCCTAAACAATATCAAACAATACATAACAGCCAGCATTAATGGGGTCCTCATTGCCTAAACAATATCAAACAATACATAACAGCCAGCATTAATGGGGTCCTCATTGCCTAAACAATATCAAACAATACATAACATAACATAACATAACATAAAGTTTATTGGCATCAAATGTGATATTACATTTATAGCCACAAAAAATACATGTATGTAGTGAAGAGATGAACACGTTAACATTGGAAGAACAAACAAACAACAAATGTAAGGGTAGCGGGTATTATAAAATCATCATTTTAGTTTATACGATATTTTAATGCTAAATATATAAATTTGGCTACATTGTTTAGAGTTTTTCTGGATGTACTTGAAAGGAGTTCTGAAAATTTACGAATTGTTGGCCATCTACAGTAGTAAGGTTTAAATAATTGCGATCTAAGGTCTCTGTAGTGCGGGCAAACTAATAAGAAGTGATATTCACTTTCCACCATCCCCATATTACAGAACAAGCACAGACGGTATTGTCTGTCTATATTAAAATATCTTCCCGTTTCAATTGCTAGGTCATGTGATGATAATCTGAATCTTGTAAGAGCCACTAAATGTTTTCTTTCGTATATACATGACAAATATTGTTCAAGTCGTAGATTTTGCTTGTATATACAATAAGACTTAAGACGGTTAGAACTATTTATACTAGTGTACCATGCTTGTTGATAGATATCAATAACACGCTGTTTTATTTCTTGATAAGAAAAATTTAAAGTGTCCTGATGTACCCAAAACTCATAAAGACCTATATTTTGTAATATATTTCTAATTTGATATGCCCAATTCATGCCACAATATGAAATATTATTGTTTGCATCTTTTTCCAACATTTTATACACTGTATTCAATAAAGGGTTTCTTGTTCGTATTATATTGACCCAGTATTTCAACATAACTAATTGTCGATATATTTTCATGGGATACCTTCCCAGTTCGCCGTATAAACCATCTAAGTTAGTAGATTTTTTTACAGCTAGAACTTTGCGCAAAAATTTACAGTGTATTACTTCTATATCTTTTGATTCATGATTTCCCCATACCGCGGCATTGTAGTTAAGTATCGATCCCACCAAAGTATCAAAAAGTTTACATTTTTCAGAAACCGTTAATTCCATTTGATTAAAAACTATAAATATATTGTGTAATGCATTCAACGAATGTTGTGCTAGCCGTTTTTGTGTTCGATACCAAGACCCATTTTTAAACAAGTGTGTTCCGAGGTACTTAAATGAATCGACTACTTCTAGCGTTTTCGTACAAAGTATAAAATCATGATGCATCTTTCGGCCCTTTTCAAATATCATTATTTTTGTTTTATCAGTGTTGATTTTTAATCCCGATACGTGACAATAGGTTTCTAGTTCAGTTAATAAGTGCTGCAGACCGTCAATTGTTTTGGCAAATAATACTGCGTCGTCTGCAAACATGAGTAAAAATAATTTAAATTCATCTATTGTGAATAATCCAGTAAAATCACTGTTGATGTTATTTAAAATATCGTTCACGAAAAATAAGAAAAGCAAACTGGAGCTCGGGTCTCCCTGTTTTACGCCCACATGAGATTTAAAAAATTCGGATTTGTTGTTATTGTAGCGCACGCACTGTTTAACCATACTGTACATAGACTGTAAAGCTTGTACAAACTTTGTGCTTACATTTTCTGATATTAGTTTCTGCCATAACAAGGATCTATCTATCTTGTCGAAACACTTTTCATAATCCACAAACGCTGCATATACCTTTTGGTTTAAACTTAAGGATTTCGAAATTACCGCATATAAGGTGAAAATACAATCTGTGGTAGATTTACCCTTTTGAAAACCGAACTGGTTATTAATTATTTTTTCATTGACTTGGGACCATTTGTTTAATCTGTTGAGTAGTATTTGTGAGTATATCTTACCCATAATATTTACAAGACAAACACCTCTGTATTTATTTGGATCCTCAATATTACCGCCTTTGAAAATAGGTACTATGATTCCCTCACCCCATATTTTTGGATATTCGCCTCGTTCCATTAGTCTATTAAAAAGTCGAACAAGAAACGGGCTAGTCTGGTCAAAAGAGCATTTCAATATTTCGGCGCCAAGTTTGTCGATTCCTGGGCTTTTGTTATTTTTTTGGTTAAAAACCGCATTTTTTACTTCATTATAAGTAATTTGTCCGTCGAGGAAATCATCATAGATTATCGGTAGGTCTACATTCGTATTTTCGATATCAGGCTCTTCGCCATAAAGATTTTTAAAATGATTAAACAAATCGCTTAAGGTAAGATTTTCTGCTATAATGGTCTGTTTTCTATACTGTTGTTTTATGCGTTTCCAGTACTGCCTAGGGTTTTTCTTCGCCATATCCTGGAGTTTTATTTTTTCCCGTTGTTTATATATTTTTTTATGTCTGCGTTTTATCTTATTATACGTACCTTTTGATTCTATATATATTCGTTTGCTTTCATCGTTTTATGCCGTAGAAAATTATTTCTGGCAATTTTAAATTGTTTTCGTGCGATATAACATTCTGCATTGAACCACTCTTTTTTATTCGTGTAAATTTTACTTGTTGCTTGATATTTTTCGCCAAAAACGCTGCACGATGTGTTTTGTATAAACTTAACAAAATTTTCAATCGTAGCGTCGATATTACAATCAATATTTTCAACTTGAGATGTTAAAGATAAAATAGTCTGTTCGCTATTTGATAACACATTTTTTAATATTTCTGTTTTTGACTCGTCCCATTTAATGAGGTTTTCGCTTCTTAAATTGTTATTATTTATTTGAATTTGTTTATTTTTCTTTTTGATTGCTAAGTTGATACTTAACCCAGAATGATCGGAAAATTCATTAGGA
The DNA here is from genome assembly GCA_012932295.1 of Cyclina sinensis. NCBI lineage: Eukaryota > Metazoa > Mollusca > Bivalvia > Venerida > Veneridae > Cyclina > Cyclina sinensis. The sequence continues at coordinate 12,692,063 of JAAONU010000009.1, read as the reverse complement.
CACAGTATGCAGAAATCCAAAATATGCTCAAAATCATTTCTATGCAGGAGAAAATAGTCAACCGTACTTGAGCCGTTATATGAATGAAATGTAAATTGTCCGCGTTTATCATTGTGTAGTCGACCGTTACCTATCAATAGTGATGTACTTTTACACAAATCGAGCAGCCGATGACCATATGTATCTGTCACGTGATCGTTGTTATTACGCATTGGGATATCAGTTGGGTACGACTGTTCTTCATTGTTTAAATCTAAATAATTATCATGTTGTAAAAAATCTAAATTTTTTCCAGTGCGAGAGTTCATATCCCCTAGTATCAACATTTTACCAAGTGCTTTGTACCTTTCTATATCTGATTCAATTTGCTCGAAAAAATCAAAGTTACTCAGATTTATAACGGTAGAACATTGCGGCACAATATAGGTATTACATAAATAAACATCATCATTAAAGTTAAATAAATCCTTCGATATCTTAATCCACATAATACCATACTGGTTTGCTCTACAACAGTAATTTTACTTTTTAATGTTTCTTTATAATAAAGTGAAAGGCCGCCGCTATACCGCCCTCTTCTTGTGTTGGGTGATTTATTACCATACATATGTGTACCCACAAACCCTTTTAAATCGAGATTAATATGTGTCTAAACAATATCAAACAATACATAACAGCAAGCATTAATGGGGTCCACATTGCCTAAACAATATCAAACAATACATAACAGCCAGCATTAATGGGCTCCTCATTGCCTAAACAATATCAAACAATACATAACAGCCAGCACTAATGGGGTCCTCATTGCCTAAACAATATCAAACAATACATAACAGCCAGCATCAATGGGGTCCTCATTGCCTAAACAATATCAAACAATACATAACAGCCAGCATCAATGGGGTCCTCATTGCCTAAACAATATCAAACAATACATAACAGCCAGCATCAATGGGGTCCTCATTGCCTAAACAATATCAAACAATACAAAACAGCCAGCATCAATGGGCTCCTCATTGCCTAAACAATATCAAACAATACATTACAGCCAGCATCAATGGGCTCCTCATTGCCTAAACAATATCAAACAATACATAACAGCCAGCATTAATGGGGTCCTCATTGCCTAAACAATATCAAACAATACATAACAGCCAGCATTAATGGGGTCCTCATTGCCTAAACAATATCAAACAATACATTACAGCCAGCATTAATGGGCTCCTCATTGCCTAAACAATATCAAACAATACATTACAGCCAGCATTAATGGGCTCCTCATTGCCTAAACAATATCAAACAATACATAACAGCCAGCATTAATGGGCTCCTCATTGCCTAAACAATATCAAACAATACATAACAGCCAGCATTAATGGGCTCCTCATTGCCTAAACAATATCAAACAATACATAACAGCCAGCATTAATGGGCTCCTCATTGCCTAAACAATATGAAAGTTAAGAAACAGTAAAAGTTCATGTCTCCTTTTGTTTTAGCAAAGTTTACAAGTTAATTAAAGTAAAATATTGCTTCCATAAATACTAGAAACTGTTACATATATACAACACAAAACAGGCATATTTTCTCATTCACACAGATAACTATTTAGTACTAGAAACCACGTCATTTATTTTAACATAAAAATCATTGCAAAACAGCAATTTTTGTGTACTTCTTCTAATACAATTTCTAAAATAAGTGTACCTGGTCCCTGGCTCTGATGATAAGTACAGGTGAAGGAGAATTCCCTAAATGTGAACCTGTCTTAATACAAAACATTTACCTTGTCCCTGGCTCTGATGATAAGTTCTGGTGTATGAGAGTACTCAAAGATCCTTCTCATCTCACTAAGGGAACCAGTCTTGATAGCTGTATATACCTCAGTCACTTCCTCCTGTGATAGATAACAAATCTATTTAAAATCGATCACTAAAACTTCTACTGGTGGTATACCATAAATACAGCAGTATAATATACAATAGTAGAGATATAATATCTTCAGAATGAAACCAGCTCAGGGCAAGTGGATTTTTCTGGGTTACAAGACACATTTAAATACTCAGGAAAACATGCCAAATATATGGAGCAGATAGTAAATAATTATGGCACCATCTAAGTAGTAAATAAACAGTTGCAAGTTTGACAAAAACTTTCCAATCATATCAAGGAATAAACAAGACAACATGAAGACAGCAGACAATAATACAGTTTGTGAGGCAAAGTGAGATGTGTACCTGAAATCTTGGAAGCCATTGTATAAACTGTAACACATCATCTGTCTCATTTCCTGAGGCATAAATAAAAGTGTCTCTGTACTGAAAATACAAGAATAAATGACCAAGGTTGAGAGCTCTGACAATTAATTTGTAATCCAGCATGCAATATAAAGTGTGTAACTTACACATTTAATTATAGAAAAAGCAGAATTATAAACTGACCCAATGCTGTTATGTGATACCAGGTACATGTACATTTAATGTAATGTTTAAACATATCCATTTTATACTCACAGTAGAGAAAGATTTTTAAACTTCAAATAAATCAGCTACTCTCTAACCTGGGGCCCTGACCAGAACAAGGTAATAAGGTTGTGATGAAACCATGGTTACCCAAAATGATGTATGAAGCACCTCACTATTCACTGATGGTGACTAAGCTTTACAAGACATACCTTATGTACAATAATGGTACCAGGATATTCCATTCAAACTTACATTATGTGTGATCATCAAACTGTCATAGCCAAGTACGGCCATCTCTATAAGACTGTCTGTGTCAGAATTCCTGATTATTTTTACATAATGCTGAAAAAACAAAAAATTGCTGACATCTGATCATAAAACAATATTTGAAAGTTCTCTCACTTGTCTGACATAAACTGATAAGTAAGTTTCTCACTTGTCTATCATAATACATACTTGAAAGTTTTCTCACTTTCTGATCAAATACAATACTTGAAAGTCCTCGTCTGATCATTATACAATACTTGAAAGTTTTCTCACTTGTCTGATCATAATACAATACTTGAAAGTTTTCTCACTTGTCTGATCATAATACAATACTTGAAAGTTCTCTCACTTGTCTGATCATAATACAATACTTGAAAGTTCTCTCACTCGTCTGATCACAATACAATACTTGAAAGTTCTCTCACTGTCTGATCATAATACAATACGTGAAAGTTGATCGTCACTTGTCTGATCGAATAATCTAATACTGTGAAAGTTCTCTCACTTGTCTGATCATAATACAATACTTGATAGTTTTCTCACTTGTCAGATCATTATACAATACTTGAAAGTTCTCTCACTTGTCTGATCATAATACAATAATTGAAAGTTCTCTCACTTGTTTGATCATAATACAATACTTGATAATTTTCTCATTTGTCTGATCATTATACAATACTCGAAAGTTCTCTCACTTGTCTGATCATAATACAATACTTGAAAGTTCTCTCACTTGTTTGATCATAATACAATATTTGAAAGATCTCTCACTTGTTTGATCATAATACAATACTTGATAGTTTTCTCACTTGTCTGATCATAATACAATATTTGAAAGATCTCTCACTTGTCTGATCATAATACAATATTTGAAAGTTCTCTCACTTGTCTGATCATAATACAATATTTGAAAGTTCTCTCACTTGTCTGATCATAATACAATATTTGAAAGTTCTCTCACTTATCTGATCATAATACAATATTTGAAAGTTCTCTCACTTGTCTGATCACAATACAATACTTGAAAGTTCTCTCACTTTCTGATCACAATACAATACTTGAAAGTTCTCTCACTCGTCTGATCACAATACAATACTTGAAAGTTCTCTCACTCATCTGATCACAATACAATACTTGAAAGTTCTGTCACTTGTTAGTCTTTTTTTTTGACAACATCCAACCTGGACTGCAATATACTTGGTGAAATGAAGCGAAATAATCCTTAAGTTTATGGTCCACATGCTTACACAATAAGCTCATGAACCCTAATCAAAATACTCATATAAAACTTATATCAATTTTACTTATGAGTTATCAGGGTGTCTTCAATGCAATTCCTTTACCCTAACCTATTCATTTAAAATCTTTTCCAACATCATTAACCAATGTATAAAGTGACATAATGTACTCATGGCATTGACACAGACCAATGACAAGTTTTGTAGCTTAATGCCCTGAGCTTTTTTCTCTGAACAAACCATGTAGGACCTTTAAGAACTGTTTGGTTGGCAGGTGAATTTATATCTAAATATGTGTATGTAGAGTCTGTGTAAAAAGCACTGTTATCCTGAAACTCAAGTCACTGTATAGCTAACATCAAGATGCCTTGAATTAATCCTCTGCATTTTATTCTTAATCTGATTTGTTAAAAATAAGAAGTTCTGACCTGCCCTTGATTTCTGTATACTATATCATGTATATGTGACTGTGTAATTCTCATGATATAAGTTTGTAGTCTAGTTATTAATATAATGCTATGTATATATTTACCTTGTCAATGAGGTCCACTACATCTCTTCTCCTTGCAAACCTGGCAATATCTCGAGGATTACAGCCAGTCTGTAAATAGTTTTATGAACTAAACACTACATCAACACTACATCAACACTACATGTCAAATGTAAAAATGCTGAAGCAATTATAAAATATATCTGTGTACCTTTCAGACATGGAAGACAGTGTTTCTTAGCTTAGAAACAATACTAGAACTCAACTGTAACTTAATTCATCCATTGACAAACCATTATGTCTACATGTAAATAGTTTATGAACTAAACTGCTGTAAATCAAAAAGAAAATGCTTGACTTGAGTATAACTTACACAATCCCTGACCGTTATATCAGCCCCTTGTTTCAGCATGTACTGAAAGATTTCAATCGGCATCTCTCCATTCACCTTGTCCAAGGCATACATGAAGGCAGTCCTTCCTCGCTGTAACATGAACATTAACATGTTTTAACATATCGCATCATGCTTTAGATGTTACAACCCTATCCATAAATTGCTATCAGAATCTGTCTGACCATGAATTAAGTTTGCCTTCTCAAATAGTCACAAAACCCAAAATATTAATTGAGAAGCATATATTTTTTTTTATCTACAGTCTAAGAGGAGTATTCATTCTCATATAACTTGGTGTTATTGTTATCACCATGACTTTCAGCCCTGTATGGCATTAATTTGTTTGAAAGGTTTGTTATACTTTATCATCTCATGTTTCTTCTAAATAATCAAAGTTTAACTACAGGTTTGAAATTCTGTTACAATACTGACAGTTTAAGAAGTTGTCTAAGACAAATAATTGTGTAAACTGCAAAATCTATATGAAGTTTCAGAAATTATCTTAGATGAGAAAATTTCATTGCTGCATTCTTCACAGTGATATATTATACCTCATCTTTTAGAGTGAAGTCAGCTCCTGATTTCAAAATATACCAAGTGATATCTAGGGGAATATCTTTATGGAGTGCTTCAAAAAACAGAGGCCCCTGAAACAAAGAAGAAAGTGACACAAATGAATCTGTGTAATAACTGAGCTGTAAAACTGACAATGAAGATAATGATTACTATTTTATCAAGGGAATGAATTCAAGTGAAAGTTTACAGAACATGTTTCAGGAAGTCTCATCTGATCTTATGCTATACTAACCATGCATGGGTTATATTTAAAAAAGCTCTAATAAATAACTGCTTTGATCAACTAAACTGTTGTCTAAGATGCATACTCTTAAATTTACATCATTTTATTTCTTTTAGAATCATATAGATGTGAATAATACTGACAGAATTATTATCCAAAGTCAAGGTGTCAGTCAAAAATTCTAAATACAACAGGTAAAAAAGTTAATTAATATCAGTCTTAATATTACATATAACGCTATTGTTGTACACTGTTTGGGTGGATAGTGATTTTATGTGTGTATAAGTGCCACAAGGAGACATTTCTGAATAATTTTATATATTTTTCTTTACCTTATTATTTTTCCATGCATATACAATATATTATTGGTCTATTTTAGCATGTGTCCCTTTAAACAGTTAAGCAGTGCCTGTTTCTATCTTTTTTATCCCTGTTTTCTGATGAATACATACATGTATTTACTCTATAACTAAAGATTTTGAGATCTGGTTTATGGATCATGCACTGATATTTCCATGTTATGAATCGGCTACCACAGTAGAATTTATATTTTACCAACATCCAAAGCTTGAGAAGAAGAAAATCATCAAGTCGAGTATATGTAACTCACCCAGAAGTAGTTGTTGACTCGTACACTTGTATTCACATCAGCACCAGCGTCACATAACATCTGTACAAACTTCAGATCCTTAAACTTGATACAATACTGAAGTATATGTTTCTTCACTGATATCTGAAAAACAATTAAATTTGTCATTTTATATTCCTATTGCAAAAGGTTATCTAAGTATATTTGTAAAGAACCTGCAAAGAATTTCCTCATTTAGGATAGATACTTAATTGTAAATACAGATGTAGATATATCAGAACTAGAGTAGGTATTTAACTGTAAATACAAATGTAAATTTATATCAGAACTAGAGTAGGTATTTAACTGTAAATACAAATGTAGAGATATCAGAACTAGAATAGGTATTTAACTGTAAATACAAATGTAAATTTATATCAGAACTAGAATAGGTATTTAACTGTAAATACAAATGTAAATTTATATCAGAACTAGAGTAGGTATTTAACTGTAAATACAAATGTAAATTTATATCAGAACTAGAGTCAGTAGGTATTTAACTGTAAATACAAATGTAAATTTATATCAGAACTAGAGTAGGTATTTAACTGTAAATACAAATGTAGAGATATCAGAACTAGAATAGGTATTTAACTGAAAATACAACTGTACAGTTATGCCTTTTATTACTTAGTACCTTTAAAGTTATGCTCAATACCTTGCTACATTCTTGCAGAGCTCATCTTGTGTAAGAATTGGCTTGTTATGTGAAATATCTAAGTTCAATATTCATGTTGAATCATTCATATACCCGTGCATGGAAAATATTAGGCAAAAGCAAAATTATAGACATTTGTGAACAATATGAAACAAACATACACAGTTATACAAGTTGTGGTTACTATTTAACATTATGTTTACTGCAGTGACAGTGATATATACACTTCTATCCAACAGGCAAGCAAGTTATAGGGAAGCCTACCTCATTTAGAAAGTTCACTCTACAACGGGTCTTCTTTAAGGCTTCCCTGACCTTTTCATGATTCCCTTCAAATACACCATAAATCAGGTCCTATTTAAAAGAGAAAATCAGGTCCTATATAAATACACCATAAATCAGGTCCTATATAAAGACACCATAAATCAGATCCTATATAAATACACTATAAGTCAGGTCCGATATAAATACACCATAAATCAGGTCCTATATAAAAGAGAAAATCAGGTCCTATATAAATACACCATAAATCAGGTCCTATATAAATACACTATAAATCAGGTCCGATATAAATACACCATAAATCAGGTCCTATATAAATACACTATAAATCAGGTCAGATATAAATACACTATAAATCAGGTCCTATATGAAAGAGAAAATCAGGTCCTATATAAAAGAGAAAATCAGGTCCTATATAAAAGAGAAAATCAAGTCCTATATAAATACACCATAAATCAGGTCCTATATAAATACACTATAAATCAGGTCCGATATAAATACACCATAAATCAGGTCCTATATAAAGACACCATAAATCAGGTCCTATATAAATACACTATAAATCAGGTCCGATATAAATACACCATAAATCAGGTCCTATATAAAGACACCATAAATCAGGTCCGATATAACACAGAAAATCAGCAAAAACTTATGGTAATATATCTCTAAAGATAGCAGTGGACATACACAAGTACAGTGGAACTTTCGAAAACAACACACCCATGGGACCGGTCAAAAAGTTCGGATTTTGTCCGGAATTCAGAAGTCCGCATGATCTGGACAAGTACAGAGGCCAAACACCAGTGGTTCTTTATGTTAGTGAATGCAGTCAGTATTGTTAAGAGTAACAGCATTTGTAACATGGGAAACATAATGCAAAATTAAAATTAATGAAAACATTCTACACATGTATATTTTATAAGAAAAAAATGTCATATGTTTTCAAATATATATATATAAAATGCCATAATTTAAAGACCCTTTTTATTTGCTCAATTTTGCTGTTTTCACCAACTGCCTTTGAAGTTTGAAAAAAAAAATTGCCAATTACAATAACCAGCACATTGGTAGATGTTGGCTAAACTCTTTTTAAGACACCCAAATTACAATTTAATCCTTAAAGTTGATTGTAGTAAACACCTGTTATTAATCTATAATAATAACATAGGACAGACATTAGTTTCTATTATGCTTATTATTGCAGACAGCATCTTACATCATACCTCAAAAGAAATTTATAAAAAATATACTTCATAGTTCTGTGGCTGCATGCTGAGATTTTTGTTTTCTCATGATTACTAGCTTTTTTTTTTAAAAAAACCTTGTAAACCATTATCTTTTTCTGACATAAAGTAAAAACTTCCTGACAAAGCAGTTTAAAGGACCCTACATGATGTTCCCTAGTACTGCAAACATAGAAGATTGTATGGTCTGTTAGTATGGACTTACTGTAGTTGCTTTATGTTCATCTATAATCACCACTATATCATGGAACTTTAAACAGGCTGCAAACTGTCTCAATGTCTGCTTCTTCTGCAACAAATAGTGACAAAATCCTTATAAAAAGAAGCCAAGGATCAATGGTAATAGTAATTTGGTATACCTGTTGACCTGACAGCACACCGACATAAGCAGTAACAGTCATATCTAGAGCTATCCCGGTCTGACAGCACACTGACATAAGCAGTAACAGTCATATCTAGAGCTATCCCCAGTCTGACAGTACACTGAAATAAGCAGTAACAGTCATATCTAGAGCTATCCCCAGTCTGACAGCACACTGACATAAGCAGTAACAGTCATATCTAGAGCTATCCCCAGTCTGACAGCACACTGACATAAACAGTTACAGTCATATCTAGAGCGAACTCAGTCTGACAGCACACTGACATAAACAGTTACAGTCATATCTAGAGCTTTCTCGGTCTGACAGCACACTGACATTAGCAGTTACAGTCATATCTAGAGCGAACTCAGTCTGACAGCACACTGACATAAACAGTTACATTCATATCAAAGCTATCTCGGTCTGACAGCACACTGACATAAGCAGTTACAGTCATATCAAGAGCTATCTCAGTCTGACATCACACTGACATAAACAGTTACAGTCATATCTAGAGCTATCTCAGTCTGACAGCACACTGACATTAGCAGTTACAGTCATATCTAGAGCAAACTCAGTCTGAGAGCACACTGACATAAACAGTTCATTCATATCTAGAGCTTTCTCGGTCTGACAGCACAGTGACATAAGCAGTAACAGTCATATCTAGAGCTATCCCCAGTCTGACAGCACACTGATATAAGCAGTTGCAGTCATATCTAGAGCTATCTCAGTCTGACAGCACACTAACATTAGCAGTTACAGTCATTTCTAGAGCTATCTCGGTCTGACAGCACACTGATATTAGCAGTTACAGTCATATCTAGAGTATCCCAGTCTGACAGCACACTGACATAAGCAGTTACAGTCATATCTAGAGCAATCCTGGTCTGACAGCACACTGACATAAGCAGTAACAGTCATATCTAGAGCTATCTCAGTCTGACCGCACAGAGACATTAGCAGTTACAGTCATATCTAGAGCTATCCCCAGTCTGACAGCACACTGATATAAGCAGTTACAGTCATATCTAGAGCTATCTCAGTCTGATCGCACAGAGACATTAGCAGTTACAGTCATATCTAGAGCTATCTTGGTCTGACAGCACACAGACATTAGCAGTTACAGTCATATCCAGAGCTATCTCAGTCTGACAGCACACAGACATTAGCAGTAACAGTCATATCTAGAGCTTTCTTGGTATGACAGCACACAGACCTTAGCAGTTACAGTCATATCTAGTGGTATCTCAGTCTGACAGCATACAGTTCTCAGTCTAACAGCACACTTACATAAGCAGTGTCAGTAATATCTAGAGCAATCTTGGTCTGACACCACACAGACATTAGCAGTTACAGTCATATCTAGAGCTATGTCGGTCTGACAGCACACAATCATTAGCAGTAACAGTCATATCTAGAGCTATCTCAGTCTGACAGTACACAGACATTAGCAGTTACAGTCATATCTTGATCTATCTCAGTCTGACAGCACACAGACATTAGCAGTTACCGGCATATCTAGAGCTATCGCGGTCTGACAGCACACAGACATTAGCAGTTACAGTCATATCTAGAGCTATCTCAGTATGACATTACATAGACATTAGCAGTTACAGTCATATCTAGAGCTATCTAAGTCTGACAGCAAACAGACATTAGCAGTTACAGTCATATCTAGAGCTATCTTGGAGTGACAAGACACAGACATTAGCAGTTACAGTCATATCTAAAGCTATCGCAGTCTGACAGCACACAGACATTAGCAGTTACAGTCATATCTAGAGCTATCTCAGTCTGACAGCACACAGACATTAGCAGTTACAGTCATATCTAGAGCTATCTCAGTCAGACAGCACACAGACATTAGCAGGTACAGTCATATCTAGTGCTATCTCAGTCTGACAAAAAACAGTTCACAGTCTGACAGCACACTGACATTAGCAGTAACAGTCATATCTAGAGCTATCTCGGTCTGATACCACACAGACATTAGCAGTTACAGTCATATCTAGAGCTATCTCGGTCTGACAGTACACAGATATTAGCAGTTACAGTCATATCAAGAGCTATCTCAGTCTGACAGCACACAGACATTAGCAGTTACAGTCATATCTGGTGCTTTTTCGGTCTGACAGCACACAGTCTCAGTCTGACATCACACTGACATAAGCAGTTACAGTCATGTCTAGAGCTATCTCAGTCTGACAGCACACATACATTAGCAGGTACAATCATATCTAAGGGTATCTCGGTATGACAGCACACAGACATTAGCAGGTACAGTCATATCTAGTGCTATCTCGGTCTGACAGCACACAGTTCTCAGTCTGACATCACACTGACATAAGCAGTTACAATCATATCTAGAGCTATCTCGGTCTGACAGCACACATACATTAGTAGTTACAGTCATATCTAGAGCTATGTTGGTCTGACAGCACACAGACATTAGCAGTAACAGTCATTTCTAGAGCTATCTCGGTCTGACAGTACACAGACATTAGCAGTTACAGTCATACCTAGAGCTATCTCAGTCTGACAGCACACTGACATTTGCAGTAACAGTCATATCTAGAGCTATCTTGGTCTGACAGCACAAAGACATTAGGAGTTACAGTCATATCTAGAGCTATCACAGTCTGACAGCACACAGACATAAGCAGTTACAGTCATATCTAGAGCTATCTCAGTCTGACCTTACACAGCCATTAGCAGTTACAGTCATTTCTAGAGATATCTCGGTCTGACAGCAGACAGACATTAGCAGTTACAGTCATATCTAGAGCTATCTTGGTCTGAGACATGGGCACTCACAGTTATAGTCATTTCTAGAACTAGCTAGGTCTGACAACACACAAAACCAAGTAAACAGTAAAAGTTGTTTCTCACACAATCTGTAAAGCATATGAAATTAGTTTTAATGTTCTTAACCATTAAAATACAACCAGAAGATTTCTTTGGTGATCTTGCAATTCCAAATTAATAGTGTGAGAGATTTTAAAGTAGCTTGCATCACAAGATTTTGCTATGATGGGCTGTAAAACCACAGAGCACAAATTTGTGTGTATAAAAAATGCATCATGCATATCTAAACTTATAAGTGAACATGCACACTAAATTTCAAATCCTCAGTCCTAGAAATGTGGAAGGAGTTCATGTCAGAAGATTTCATCAACAGACTGCCTGGCTGACCAATAAACCATTAGATGACTGCTATATACCACAGCAAACAAAGTCTGGTAGGGGTATAATAACTTGCAAAGAGTTATCATTTTTTAAAGGCAATTTAGATTCCTTTTACAATTTTAAAGCTGTCGACTTACATATGTTGCATCAACCCTGATCCAGCATCTAAGCAGCTTGTGAATCTTTGGTATGTCATGCTCTCTTACTGCTTGGAATATACCAGGCTAAAATATACAAAGATCAGATTTTCATGTTTCTGTATCACTTTTCTACAGAGAGGCACAGTGTATGAAAATCATTTGAACACTAATAACCTATCTATTTTTATACAGCATTGCCCAAGCAACTCAGATTAAGCTGTCAATCAAAGCCTTCAGAAATCATTTACTTTCTCTAATAATGACAATAAAATAATGTAGAAAATTTTCATTTCTATTTTAACAAGTCTAATTAAAAGTAACTCTAATCACACTTTACTACATCCAGACAACCCTTATGTACTATCTGACTCATCTGTGGTAAAGATAACTGTCACTGATTTGGAAGCAAGATGAAAGGTGACTCAAACTTTTACATTTAAAGTTATCTTTGTCAAGCACTCATTACAAATACTAGTCTCAAAAGCATTTAATGACATTTTTCTAACTGTATATTTTATTAAAAAAATTTCCAGTTACATATTGCATATAAATAAACAAGAAATGATAACAGATGTAACACAATCACTTTTTTGATCTTTCACTTTATAAGTTTACTTGAAACAACTGACATTTAGCCTACAATATCTATGAGCTTGAAGAGCTCTTACTTGTTTTTTATTCTAAGTTATAACTATAATTAAACTTTTAGAAACCTTATCAGCATAACTACACGTACCAATGTTTCATGCAAAAACCTGTGACTGTTTAAAGTCAAGGTCATTTTGTTACTGCAGTGAAATAGTTAAAATTGTTAGCAGAAATTAATTAAAGATACCCATTATTCATTCAACAAAAGTTTATAGAGAATGGTAAACATTATTAAAAATAATATGCCTATCTGGTTTTCAAGAGGACACTATGACCTTGGCCTATAGCTTGGCTACTTTTCAAGAGGACACTATGACCTTGACCTATAGCTTGGCTACTTTTCAAGAAGACACTATGACCTTGACCTATAGCTTGGCTACTTTTCAAGAGGACACTATGACCTTGACCTATAGCTTGGCTACTTTTCAAGAGGACACTATGACCTTGACCTATAGCTTGGCTACTTAGAACAGAAAATACTATCCACTGCACATGAATACAATCACAGGCAGGATGCTAGTTCAAACATGTCTGACATAAAATAGCAAGATTTTAGTTTAATAATGACTAAAAACTTTCCCTTGTAAGCGGATGTTACATCAAACAAGCAAAATGTTATACAATGTATCAATATCCTAAATAACTGAGCTAAAAAGAGACACCATGTCATTTCACCAGGTAGTTATCAAGATCGTTTATGTAAGAACAGTTATGAGCATATATACACAACATAGAGCAGAGACAGGTAGGCTGACCATTGCCAATGTCAGTGTTTTAGTGAACTTAAAGTTCTTAGTAATTAGACCAGTCTCATAAATTTACTCAAATCAGTCACTATTTGGCAGATCTCCACCAGCATATTTCACCTGACCCTGAGCAACAGATAATGTACAAAAGTAAATATTTACCGTAATTTACTAATTGTTATTAACTGGTTAAAGAAAAAGAAAACAAAAACTTATTACAAGTACCCAAAGCTTACAAGTATTACAGAAACTCAGAATTTTAAAATGTACTAGTCCAACACATAAAAGCTAAAACAATAAAATGTAAAACCATACAAACATGTTCCATGGAAATAACACTACAGATACTTAAGCATGCACATTCAACTTACACCTTCTCGATACTTTGGCCCAAATAATTGCTATATATATAAAGTTATACAAGATTAATGTATTAAACATTCACTTTTACATTAAATGTTGTCTGACAACCATAGCAATTACAATGCAAAACTTCATCATCATGTAACAAATTAGTTAACTTCAGACTTTTTTATGTCGACTTAGATAATCCAGCACACATTCACTTCTCTCTCAGTGATAGTTTCCTGGATTCTGACTATTCATACAGCAGGTATGTGTAAGTGACAGTCATACTGCATTGTCAATTTGATTTAAACCTATGACTCATCCTTTGTTTTGAATCTCCTGAGTTCAACTCAGGTTACACCATTTAAAACAAAAGGCTCTGAATAACAATACATGACAGCAGTGAAAAATTCCCTATATTACATGTTTTCAATAATGCAATTAAAAATTGTTAAAATGATGTAAGTGATAAGTTGGCTCAGAAATGAATTAGTTATTATTTTGAGATAGTTCTGAGAGAAACACTGTTTTATAAAGGTGATAAAGAATTTTGAAATTTTAGACTAGCTAGGATGTGTAAGATTTACCTCCCTTTGCCTGTGCAACATCAAAAACTTGGATAGTAAAAATTGTTTTTTTCCATACTTTGCCTTAGTAAAATTGAAATATACATAGATTCTTATGTTCATATACAGCTTTGTCAAGTTTTACAGATGGACAGTTTTTGTTTGCTTCATTGAAAAAGTTTAAGGATAATAACATGGGAAGTTTTGAGTTTATCACAAATAATAAGAGCACAGAGTTTCTTCTATAACCATAAAACTCTTTATGTGATTAACTGCCATCCCTAGAGAAAAACCATAAAACTCTAAGCAGGTACAATATGTTAAATAAATAATGAATGTACACTTACCAAGTGTTTAACTAAAACATACAGATGTTTTAACTTGATATATATATAGAGCCATTTAAAGCAGGTTGAAACAAGCCTATCAGTCAACAATTACATGGTCTGATAAAATATCTTATTTCCAGTCATCTCATACACATTATTTCTAGGAATAAGAATAACAAGTGTATGCTGTTCAATGCCAACAATGACACTTGTATTTAAAGCAACCATCTTATTCTGCAATACATGTAACTGTCTGAACTTAGGATGCTTCAGTTTAAATCCATATAACTTCCTTTCCCATGCTTAACGAATATCTAAAAAAAAGCGAAATGACTTCACTTCATCAGACTGCAAGTGTTCTCAAGGAAAACACCAACACTGTTATAGTGAATGAAGTGGAATTAACATTATAGAGAGTTTTCAAACAAGACGTTGACATGTGATAACTTATCGTATGATTAATTTATAAGTAGAATACAAACTTTATATCGCTGGAAAATCATGTGCCAGTACCGGTTCTGTGTACCCAGCTCCTCTGCTGTCTTCCCATCCTTTAACATTACAAAAACATCCATAACGTAATTAATATTTATTATTTTGAACATAAAGTGGCTCATACACACATTAAACCAAGGGAATACTAAAGAATGAGATAACTAAAGCAGAAAAGAACTACGATTAAGATTCTTTCAAATATCATACTGTTAGATCAAGTATACTGCATTACCTTACTCTTTTTTGCAAGATCTACTCCACAGGTTATCAAGTCAGACACATGTCAACATTCATACTGTAACATCAAGTATACCCTATTATACCTTTTTTTTTTTTTTGCAAGATCTACTCCACAGGTCATCAAGTCAGACACATGACAACATTCATATTGTTAGATCAAGTATACCACATTATACCTTATTCTTTATTGCAGGATCTACACCACAGGTCATCAAGTCAGACACATGGCAACATTCATACTGTTAGATCAAGTATACCACATTATACCTTACTCTTTTTTGCAGGATCTACTCCACAGGTAACCAATTCAGACACATGACAACATTCATATTGTTAGATCAAGAATACCACATTATACCTTATTCTTTATTGCAAGATCTACTCCACAGGTCATCAAGTCAGACACATGGCAACATTCATACTGTTAGATCAAGTATACCACATTATACCTTATTCTTTATTGCAGGATCTACTCCACAGGTCATCAAGTCAGACACATGGCAACATTCATACTGTTAGATCAAGTATACCACATTATACCTTATTCTTTATTGCAGGATCTACTCCACAGGTCATTATGTCAGACACATGGCAACATTCATACTGTTAGATCAAGTATACCACATTATACCTTACTCTTTATTGCAGGATCTACTCCACAGGTAACCAATTCAGACACATGACAACATTCATACTGTTAGATCAAGTATACCACATTATACCTTACTCTTTATTGCTGGATCTACTCCACAGGTAACCAATTCAGACACATGGCAACATTCATACTGTTAGATCAAGTATACCACATTATACCTTATTCTTTATTGCAGGATCTACTCCACAGGTCATCATGTCAGACACATGGCAACATTCATACTGTTAGATCAAGTATACCACATTATACCTTATTCTTTATTGCAGGATCTACGCCACAGGTCATCAAGTCAGACACATGGCAACATTCATTCTGTTACATCAAGTATACCACACTATACCTTATTTTTTTTGCAAACTCTACTCCACAGGTCATCAAGTCAGATACATGACAACATTCATACTGTTAGATCAAGTATACCACACTATACCTTATTCTTTATTGCAGGATCTACTCCACAGGTCATCAAGTCAGACACATGGCAACATTCATGCTGTAAAGCTGTCACATGTAAGGCTGTGTTTCCATGCTGTAACATAGTCACAATAGTACAATATTATACCACATTTTTTGGTTTCTGTAATGAAACAATCACCAAGGTAAAAAATCAAATTCTCTGCTTCCAGCATGTTGTGCTGACCAAAATGCTCACTTCTAACTTTCACAAACTAAGCTGTGTTTTTTTTTAAAAAAAAAACATAAACCAAATTTCATCTATTTCTATTTCATGCAAACTTTTTTAAAAGAAATACATTTGGATAACAATACAAATAATACACTTAAACACTCCTGTCATCATAGCAATCCTGACAACATTTGACCAATACACTTAGCAAAAGCCATCACTAATGGCCAATGAAAATTGAAACATATCACAATCTGAGAATGTTTTCGATGGACATAAACAGGACTAAATCCCACCCATAATAAGTAAATGGCAGTTTACATACCCTGTTCTGTGCACTGACATCAATACCATGAGCTACCAGAGCGTAGAAGATGCTGGGTCTGTACATGGTACACACATAATGTAGGTATGTGTTCTGTTTCTGTATAATAAATGCTTTTTCCATTGCTTAATGTGTAGATTAATTTTTCAAACAGCACTCATAAACATCTCTGAATCCTGATACTGTACCTATTAGATAACTTATATTCTTAGGAAAATCAAATTAAACAGAAAACTCGTAACTTGCATTCATTTAAGGGACTGATCTTAGCTGTTGTAATCACCACTATGATCATATTTTTTTTGCAAAAAGACTAATGGCAAGGCTTTTGCCTTAGAACAATATTACGCAAATATTCAAAGAAAAAATCTATGGGTGAAAACAACTTGGTATTATCTCAATTTCTATACATAATAAATAAAAGGAACTGTCATTAAGAATGATTGAAGTCATACTAAACTACAACAAAACTGAGATAAAATGATTCTAGGGGAGTAATTTATGTATTTACCCTGTCCTTGAAAAAAATATTTTCACCTCCCTTTACTAATCTGTTCAACTCGTCTACATCCCCAGCCTTTATTGCTTGCCCTATTGGTGTCTACAATCAAATTATAAACAATGATAAATGTAAAAACAATAAAAGAACAAAGACAGAAATTGAGAATGAAAGCTATTCTGAAATTATATTATCCAGAACTTGAGAAAAAATGTTGACACACATGTAGATACATTCATAGTAATTAAATAACTCGAAAGTATTTGCTGTCATCACTGTGACAAAATATTTTGCATATGAGCAAGTTAACATTTTGAGAAACATGCTAAAAACCTATATGCATAGTATTATGGTATATTCAATATATATGTGAAAGTTTAATGGAAGTTAAAACATTGCTTAACCCTTGCCCCACTGAATTTTTGTAACGGATTTGCCCAGCTTTGAATCCGGAACAGTCCATTCAAAGTTTAAGGGATTTCAATATCAAAATACAAAAATTGAGCTACCAACAGCAAAGAGCCTGGTCAGACTGCACGGATGTGCAGGCTGGTCTGGCTTTATACTGGGGGCAAAGGCTTATCACTTTTGGTTTCAGCAGGTTAAGGGTTAAGTTATTACAGCTACTACTACATGATTCTGCATGTGCATTACTTCTGATTATATCAGAAATCATATGACTAGTTTAAGAAAAGTCTGGTATCAAGTCAATGACTGATCATTACTGAAACTTTCATTATTAAATTTTCACATTCACCAACTGCCAATAAAACTTGCTAGTTTACATGCCATCTGATAAAGTATGTGCTGGAAACTGACGGAACAATTTAATCATGGTATCATAAAGGAGTTTTAAAACATTTAATAAAGATGTCAAAGGACTCTAGATCAGCTAAGACATTTAGTGATTGTGCTTATCTGTCTGGGCATAGAAACAAATTGAAAACAAACACCAAGAGGAGACATTTACATACATTAAAGAAATCTATGTTTTACCTTGTGAATAATGGAAATATAAGCAAACAGAAGTTTTCATAATCTGAATATTTCTATTGATCACCTAATCATTGACAAAAAGACTAAATCTTTTCAGATACTTTACAAGAAAACTGGTGGAACCAAAATTCTCCCCAAATATGCTTTGTCCACATTAGCACGGGGATACTCCATTTATCTGACCAAAGCATTCTGACAATATTCATATCTCCTCTAGGTAGAGAAGCTTCACATAAAGCTTAGATGAATTCAAGCGTTAAGTTCTTAGGAAATGGCCAGGAAGAGAATGCTTTATTTAACACATCCTGACAATGTGCATATCTCCTCTAGCCTAAGAGAAGCTTCACATAAAGCTTGGATGAATTCAAGCGTTAAGTTCTTAGGAAATGGCCAGGAAGAGAATGCTTTATTTAACACATCCTGACAATATTCATATCTACTCTTGCTAGTGAAGGTTTACATAAAGCTTGGATGAATTCAAGCGTTAAGTTCTTAAGAAATGGCCAGGAAGAGAATGCTTTATTTAACACATCCTGACAATGTGCATATCTACTCTTGCTAGTGAAGGTTCACATAAAGCTTGGATGAATTCAAGCGTTAAGTTCTTAAGAAATGGCCAGGAAGAGAATGCTTTATTTAACACATCCTGACAATGTGCATATCTCCTCTAGCCTAAGAGAAGCTTCACATAAAGCTTGGATGAATTCAAGTGTTAAGTTCTTAGGAAATGGCCAGGAAGAGAATGCTTTATTTAACACATCCTGACAATGTGCATATCTCCTCTAGCCTAAGAGAAGCTTCACATAAAGCTTGGACGAATTCAAGCGTTAAGTTCTTAGGAAATGGCCAGGAAGAGAATGCTTTATTTAACACATCCTGACAATGTGCATATCTACTCTAGCTAGTGAAGGTTTACATAAAGCTTGGATGAATTTAAGCGTTAAGTTCTTAGGAAATGGCCAGGAAGAGAATGCTTTATTTAACACATCCTGACAATGTGCATATCTCCTCTAGCCTGAGAGAAGCTTCACATAAAGCTTGGATGAATTCAAGTGTTAAGTTCTTAGGAAATGGCCAGGAAGAGAATGCTTTATTTAACACATCCTGACAATGTGCATATCTCCTCTAGCTAGTGAAGGTTCACATAAAGCTTGGATGAATTCAAGCGTTAAGTTCTTAGGAAATGGCCAGGAAGAGAATGCTTTATTTAACACATCCTGACAATGTGCATATCTCCTCTAGCCTAAGAGAAGCTTCACATAAAGCTTGGATGAATTCAAGCGTTAAGTTCTTAGGAAATGGCCAGGAAGAGAATGCTTTATTTAACACATCCTGACAATGTGCATATCTCCTCTAGCCTAAGAGAAGCTTCACATAAAGCTTGGATGAATTCAAGCCTTAAGTTCTTAGGAAATGGCCAGGAAGAGAATGCTTTATTTAACACATCCTGACAATGTGCATATCTACTCTAGCTAGTGAAGGTTTACATAAAGCTTGGATGAATTCAAGCCTTAAGTTCTTAGGAAATGGCCAGGAAGAGAATGCTTTATTTAACACATCCTGACAATGTGCATATCTCCTCTAGCCTAAGAGAAGCTTCACATAAAGCTTGGATGAATTCAAGCGTTAAGTTCTTAGGAAATGGCCAGGAAGAGAATGCTTTATTTAACACATCCTGACAATGTGCATATCTCCTCTAGCCTAAGAGAAGCTTCACATAAAGCTTGGATGAATTCAAGCCAATGATTTTTGGAAAAATAAAACCTGCCTGAAACAATTTTACAATCAAAGGGCCATAACCATGTGACAATTCATCTCTCTAGAATGGTATCTGCACAATCCCTGCTCCTTTATTTTGACAGACTTTTGTTACCCTGGATACTTCCCCTGACCTGGCCAGGAGGTGGGATTCATTTTGAACATTCTATTATAATGCAGATTTATTCTTCCTAGTGAAGCTACATCAATAAATTTTTTGTAACTCAATCTATGCTGTTGATGTAAAACTTTGAATCCACTAGCTATCCAACTCTCACATCTACAATGAATTTTGCAGTAATGATAAAAAAGAATTTATGTTCACAGAAAACATATTATACACTTCTTCTTTTACCTACAGTACATTATACTTGAAAAAAAAACAACTTCTTTGTAGGATTACTAAGACACCTAAAAACAAAGATCTTACTGCAGCTAGATCCCACATTTGTCCTGCCATGCTTCTCTCTGCTTACTTTATACCAGTGCCTACAAAAAGTTGGTAATTCCTTCACCTGAAGTAATTCTGAAAACACAAAAGAAAAGAACACATTCAATTGCACTTTGACCAAACAATGTTTTTCAAGCATTTTTACACTAAAATTTGGAATTACTGTTTCATAGGGTTAACTGATCAAGCTGATGTCAGATGAGTCAGACATTATACTGTATTGAGCTTTGTATATTTTTGGCATCTTATTCTAACTGAACAGAAGAAAATAATTCAAAAGCAATTCACAACATTGTACTTTTCAAAAGGGCAGAAACAATTCATTACACAACATTCACAAGATGTTTTCAAGCAAAAAAATTCTAAAAAGGTCTTCTTTTCTTTCTTTTCTGGAGAGGGGTATATTTTACTATAACGTGGCTCACTCATTGAATGTATTACATTACTATCAGATATTTTAACATTTCCCAGCAGTCATGAATTGTACTTCAAACCAACCAAGATATATCATAAACATCACAAACATAAAGTTAGCAACGTATCATACACAGGATGACCTGTATAGTCCAAAACCTTAAACTTACAAGGTTTACCCACAATCATTTATGGAGTTCAAAAATCACTATTAGGAAAACAACTGCTAGCATTTACATTTCAGAGTGCTATTATATAAATCTTTCTTGATTTGAAGAACATGTGTTCACTCTGTCAAAATAATCATAAATATATGCATTCTTTGATAGGACTTTTATCATTTTTTATTGGAGTTGGTTAAATACACACCCCTCATTATGAAAGTTCTGAATCAACTGTGTGTATTCTAAATCACAAGATGTTTAAGCCTGTCACTGCACTTACTGTCATAGGTGAAGGCTTTATAGGTTAGTGTCTAAATAATATTGAATGTTAGTGTAACGGTCAGATACATTTTATTTTGCCTAGTTAAATACTGGTACATCACTAAATGATTTGATCAAGGTTCATACATGCCAGGTATCTTGAGCTGTAGTCAGTGAGACTGGGATTTTTTTTAAGGGAGCCTGGGGTAAAAATAAGGGAGATTTTGTAAATTGCATCGAAACAGGGTGTTTCATTCATTTAATCATAGAAAACCCTCACATTTCATTGAATTTTTAAGTAGATCTGAAATAAACATCAATTTAATGCCAATTAACCACAGAACCCAAACAATTAACACCTTTTATTGCTTTAAAGATATGTTGATAGACATTTACCTGTCAATAGCCAAAAACTATAAACTTCCATTGTTTTGCTTCCCTAACTGAGACAGAGAGATTATCGAGTAAACCAATCAGTTTTAATAAATAAATAGATAATTTCATTCTAACCTGTGTCCTTATCGTAATGAATGAACTTAATCTGTTGCCCCAGGGAAGATTTGAAACAGACGAAATACACAACATGTCACCTTCATTCTTAATCAGCGTTCCTCGGACCATCCTAGATACTGAACTTTTGATATTTATTTTTTTACGGAAAATTAAAAAATACGTGAGTTTTTAAGGTTTTTCCGTGAGACCATCAGAAGGGGTAAAAATACGTGAGTCACGGTGTGAGACTTGGCATGTATGAAGGTTCAAGAAAATTCCAAAAACTTCTAGTAGTAGTGTTCAAGTCTCCTTTATTACGAGTCAGTGGTCAAATACTTTAGCAAGTATTCATTTCAATATAAAATTTTGTTATTTTCCAACGAAACTGAAATGATCAAATTCAGTAAAATATTATGACAAATGTTGCGGGGTCAGAAAAGGATTTACCCAGGGCGGGACCCGAACCTGCGACCCCCTGCTTGCAAGTCGGGTGCTCTACCAACTGAGCTACCCGGGCTGGTGATAGTATGTTAGTAACCATATCACCTATATATATCGGTCCTGTGACACTGAAAATAATTTCTTTAAGCCACATCAAGAAAAGCCAAATATATTTGAAATCACAGAAATACCCGTAATACCCGTGAGGGGAGTCTAGGCAGTATCGAAAGATAGATCCTGCCAGTAATACCCGTGAGGGGAGTCTAGGCAGTATCGAAAGATAGATAGATAGATAGAAAATGTTACAGTGACAACATTAAATACTATCATGAAAGTGTTAGGAAACTACCCAAAGATTTTGTCTTGCTGCATTATCTTAAGCTTGTATTTCATGCATTTGTCTACTTTTTCTTATGTAAAAGGTTACATCGGAGTAATGCTAGCCTAATTTATTAGGCTTAAAGTGTTGAACCCATTTATTGATCTGATATTTTTTAGTTGTTCAACCTTTAAGCCTAATTTTAAACTGCACATAACCGAGCGGATATCGTTCGGCAGGGTTTTTACCCTGTCCTGGTTATCTATTAATCTTGAACATCGAGTATTCCGATTGCCAAATTTTGAATAACATGATGGAATAATCAGATACAAAATAAGTGTTTCAGTTCTATACTTATGTATTTGTGTGTTTTCAAGGATTACACGATCAGGTATGAATTTAGTTATCATATTTTTATCATCTTTGCTTTAAACTCTGTGAACTGTTGGACAAACAAGCCATAAAAACTGCCCAATCGCCTACAATTGGGCAAGTCCGCTTAACCTGATGCAGATCAAAGTGAGACGTAGAAGGTGAACAACTATAAAATATCAGCCTATAAATAGGGTTCACCTTTGGAGGCGAAATAGTGACACTAGAGATAATGCCAATTAAGTGTACTTTAATCTCACCATCATAAGTATATTTTACATAAAAAGATACCTGCAAAAGGCTGCATGAAATAAGCCTAAGATAATCCATCAAGAAAAGATAATAAAAATAAATCATGGTAACAGAACTTTTCAGTTCAGAGAACTACTTTTTGATATATTTAGTTACACATATAATTTTCTGCAAGGGCGATGTTTGTCTACACACATTCTGCAGATTAAAGACTCAACAATCTAAGAAACATTCATGACATTTCAAGCATTTAATGTGACTGTTCAAGACTTTTTTTTAAAGAATTGTGGTAATCTATAGCAGGGTCTTTCAAATAGCTAAATGCTATTTGAAAGACCCTGTCTATAGATAGCTTTGTTCATTACAGCAGTACAAATTACAGAATTTGTGACAGCAGTATAACAGTTTTTTTTACCTCTCCATGTGTTTTATGAAATAAATGCAACAATTTCATCTTTTTCGTTTCCAGTGTAAACAAGCCGCTCGACTCATGGAAAAAATAAGGTGGACAACAAAAACACGATCCGCCGGCCCAGATGTGTCCGCAAACTCAAGACATAATTACTTCCCTTGTTTTAAGCTTTGATAAGGTAGACCACCACAAACTCATACACAAGCTGAAACACATGGGAGTTCATCCACACATCAGTTCATGGATACAAAACTTTCTCAAAAACAGATCACAATAAGTATTAGTGGAAAACAAGGTCTCTGACAGGCTCCCTGTGCTTTCTGGTGTCACACAGGGATCGGTCTTAGGTCCGTGTCTCTTTCTCGCATACATCAATGACCTACCAGGAAGTGTCAGGAGCCGGGTGCGTCTTTTTGCCGACGACACCATAGTTTATTTAACAATTAAATCACAAGCATCTGCACAAACCTTACAAAATGATTTGCACAACCTTGAAATATGGGAAAAAGAATGGTCAATGGAATTCAACCCTGACAAGTGTGAAGTACTCAGAATACACAGGAAAAAGAAACCGGCCATCTTTCACTACACCCTACATAACACTATACTGAAAACCACAGAAAATGCAAAATACTTAGGAGTTACTATAAGTAGTAACCTAAACTGGTCATCCCATATAAACAATATCACAAACAAAGCAAAAATAACAGCTTAAGGTTCATCAGACGAAATGTCAAAACACAAAACAAACAACTCAAAGAAGCAGCATACAAAACAAATGTCAGACCACAGGTTGAATACTGCTTAACCATATGACATCTATGGCAAAAATATCTCACTCACAGAATTGAAATGGTCCAGAGGTCAGCAGCAAGGTACGTTCATAATGATTACCACTATACAAGCAGTGTAACAAACATGATTAAGGAACTAAAATGGTCAACTTCAGAACAAAGGCGAAACCATGCCAGCCTGGTCATGCTACACAAAATAAAAAACAAACAGGTCGATGTCGATCACAATCACCTTACAAACACAAGAAACAACAAATTCCTCATCCCACAATCAAAAACACAACATCACATGAACTCATTCTTCGCAAGGACTATACGACTCTGGAACGAATTACCGACCGAGATTAAGGCTACCCAAACTGTGCCAGCTTTTATCAGTGGACTAAACAAGTTTTATAGATTTTAAGCATTCAAAATAAATGTCTAAGTAAAATCTTCAGTTAAGATTTGTTTTCTTTGTTATTATCTTCTTTATAATTTTAATGTTCCTGACACGCGCCTGCCTAGTATAATCAGTATTGACTTTTAGCAGTAATAAGTTGAATTTGAAGTAATTTATTGAAAAAGACTTTATTACAGACTATTTTAAATGACCGAAAATTACCAGAAATAACATATTCTTTTTTTACATTCGTGACGATGTCTTCAATTGGCATCGATGTCATACAGAAATCATTAATCTACATTGCTAAAGTACTTAATGTCCACTGCAAAGTAAATCTATCTATCTATCTTCGACTAAGTACTGCTTAACTCCCCTTTTGGGTATTATTAGCAGACGTGCAGTCAGTGCAAGAAAAATGAATTTTAAAAGGCATCGACAGAGAGACGTCAAGTGAAAAGTGAGGATGAAAAACAGTTAAAGTGTTAATATATAGAGTTTAAATCAGGTTAAAAACACATCATGCTGCAGCTATTTGTAGGCAATTTGACTTACTGCCTGCTTGAAGGATTCAAGCGTGGACATGAGCACAATGTCAGATAGGAGGTTATTCCATAGGATCAGTGTACTTGGGATAAATTAAAATTTGTAATAATTGGCAAATGTAGGGATTTTTCTATAGGCGAATCATTCACCTGGGTTTTTCAAAATGAGTTGGGATAGGAATAGCTACAAGAGAATAGACAATCTTATAAAAAAATACCAATTTAGCATCATTTCGTCAGTTTTCCAGAGATCTTAAACCGAGCGACTTTTGCATATCTCAGAAACTGTCATGTGTGGAGTAGTTGTTACGTATCCACCTGATTGCTCTTCTTTGCACCCTTTCTATTTTATTGATATTATGTTTAGTGTAGGGTGACCATACTGAGGAGGAGTATTCTACCTGAGGTCTGACAAGAGTTTTATATGCTATTTCTTTAACCTTTTTGTTTTTAGTTTGGATGTTACGTTTTATGAAGCCAAGTGTTCTGTTAGCTGTTAAGCAGATTTTGTCAACATGTATATTAAAAGAAAAGAAAGATCATTCGATATGTTAACACCAAAGTATTTTGCATTTGTTACAGTCTCAAGGATTTGTCCATGTAGTATGTAGTCATGGTGTATTGTATGTTTATTTCGTGAGATGTTGAGAACTTGGCATTTGCTAGGATTAAAGTGCATTTCCCATTAATTTTCCCATTTCTGTAAAATATCAAGATCGTGTTGTAATTGTTTTCAATCAGATGTGTTGTTGATGGTAAGATGAATCTCTATAACTAATGTTAAGTATTCCTTTCTTTTAAAGAAATCCATTGAAAGTTATGAAAATAACAAAATAAAATTATATGCATTACACGATCCTGTAAGAACATGGGCACCATCTTTTACATGCTCATTCATCAAAAATTAATTACAATGTGCATTATACCATGTCAGCAGATACTTTTACATGAGTAAAAATATTTTCTCACTTCTATAAGCTAGGTACTACTCATTTTTTATCATACACACAAACCCTACACTTCCGCAGTTACACAACTTGGATACAAGCAAGTTTTTTTTTTTTATTTCTTGCAGCTCCTCTTACGAACATGTGCACTTCAACACTTATACAATATCGACACCAGCCATTTTTTCTTATTTCCTTCAGCTGCTCTTACACACGTACACTTCCACTCTATACAACATGGATACCAGCAAGCTTTTTGTTTGTTCCAAAAGCGCCTCTTACGCACACGTACACTTCAACCCTTAAACAACATGTGTACCAACCAGCTTTTCTTCTTTCCACTCCCCCACACAGTTAGGGACGATTCACGATTTTTTACTGTGATATTGCTTCCGCTCCTTCAGTTACTGTAGCATTTGAAAGAAACAAGAGTGCCCCTACAAAGGTTCAGTCACATGATATGAAATAATGGAAGGACGTAATGGTTTTCGGTTGAACAAAACCAGTGTAATACTTACTCATTCTGCACCTAAATGATATCCATTCAAACATAAATGACTTTCAGTTAATTGATATATAGCATCAATTACTCAAATTCTCAAAGCTGCATACGTATATTCTGTGACATATTCAATGCATCTGACAGAATTTGGTACAAAAGTTTACTTTTTAAACTTTATCAGAACGGCATAGATGGCTAAAACAGTGGTTAGTTACATTTAATTCGACTTGAATTCAATAACACTATACTAAATACTAGAGAAACGCATAAACATTTAGATGTAACTTTAATTGGTAACAGCATTATCCAGTCTGCATCTAAAGTAAAACTATTAGGCGTAATGCGTAGATTAAAATTTACTGTTCGTCGTAAATCTTATTTTGCCTTCGTAAGACCAATACTTGAATATGCATCTGTTGCACTAAATATGAAAACAAGAAAAGCATTGATGCAAAGCATCAAAGAGCGTCCAAAAATATGTATTTTTTTGACAATGAATGTTTTGACGCACAACAGTTAAATAATAATGCAAACAGTAAGGTCTTCAACTATTACTTTTCAACGTGAACACAATATTATATACTACGTTTTAGACAAAAAACTAAACTGAGAATGTAGCTTGCTCCACGGCATCAATATCCGTATGAAAACAGCAAACCAACCAATCAACCCGTAGAATGCTTAACATAAAAATCTCTACCTATCGAATGACAAACTGGGTACATGTAATAAGTAAGAAGTATATCCATTAAGATTATTCATGTGATTCAATGTCCATTCTGCACCTATTTATCACAAATATTCATTACTCTGTTTACGTGTCTTAAGGAGCATTTATTGGTAAACAAAGACTTTTTTGTGCCAAATTATATTCTTTTTTGATCACACGATGCCTTAAACTGGTTATCAAAATCCCAGTCACAGAATAAACGTAATACGATCTTAGAAATAGTGTAAATTTTCTCACCCTCCCAAGAACATCCTTTTACAGATCAGAGCACTGAGAGTACTGTCAGAAGCGAAAGTTAGAATGTGTGAAGATTGTTCTTTGTCACTGCACATCCTACCCATGTGATAAGAATCATATCAGTTCCTTCTATTGCTTTTTAGATATGCTCTAGAAAAGCATAATTTCAACCCTGTATAGGAAATGTGGCCTGAAATTAATTTAAGACAAACATGGTCATGATGAAACCCCAAACGTTTTCATTGAAATGGTATAATCCTTACATTCTTTATAACCAAGATATTTGGAGATCTGTGCTCATCAACAATCAACTGAATGTGTTTCAAGAAAAGCATTAAAATATATACATGTACATTATTAAATACATTATATACAAGTAAAAGGTTATTGATCAAAAAGTAGGGATCGGAACGAATACTGAAATCAGTATTCGAATATTTGGTTTGCTATATTGGAATATATTCGAATATTCTATTTTCGGACGTTCCATCAGTTATCCGAATATAGGTACAGGTACTTATAAACTGTTTTCGTTCAGACTAACGTGGTTCGGGAAACGGCTGTGTATAATCAAGAAATGGCTTGTTTAATGGAAGCCTCAAATACTTTTTGTGAATGGCATTACCACAATATATTCCGTTCTTTAAAACGTAAATTTTCTTCATAAATACGGAAAGCTGGATAATATTTATAGCAAAGGTTGTTTTTTTGGGGGGTCAAGATTCGGGAAAACAGATAAATATATTGACATTGATTATTTAATCAAGATGCAAACTAAAAGCAAGGATGTTGAAAACAATTTAAGCCCATTTATTAGAGGAAAATATATGAGTTATTCTGATTGATTTGACAACAAAACAACAAAAACACAACAAAAAAGTATTATCAACAGAGTCAAAAGCTTGATTGGTTGTTCGTGTACGTTTTTGTGTTTACTTAATCTCATTTAGACGCATTCGGAATACCTCGCCGATTGGCAAAGGGCCAAGAAGTTGCGATTGTTTCAATGCGCAGTAAATTTTATGTCTGAACTTTGTGCGGATGAATACTAAATTAATAACTTGTTAGTTTTACAGTTTGATTTGCCATTGAAATTAAACCTCATGATTTCAAAATCAACAAAATTCTGCAATATCAAACCACTTTTATCAAATTTTCAATGAAAACTCATACAACCTGTTGAATTATTTTTCAACGCGAATGTATGGATAAGAGGCGGTCATGTGATTGTAACTACAAAATCTGGTGTGCAGCTTCAGAAGCTTTCTTTTCTAAAAACTCCTTTGTTCTATCCTCCATAACTCATTAGAACTCGTTACCGCCACCGATTAGAAATCTGCAATCATTAAGTTCATTTAAGCGTGAAGTTTCTAGTCAGCTCAGTACCCTCCTACTATTTACACGGAGATCGTTTCTACGCGATAATATTACTGCCAAATTTGTATCACAGGCTGCTAGTAGAGCATTGGGTGTTTTAATAGCAAAATTTAAGCTTTCAGGTGGCATGCCTCATCATGTATATAAAAAGCTTTATGACTCAATGGTGTGGCCAGTTATAGTATATGGTGCTGCCATTTGGGGGACTATGAAATTCTCTTGTATAGAAGCTGTGGAAAATCGCGCTATGAGATTTTTCTTAGGTACAGGAAAATACACTCCAAGCTCTGCTGTAGCTGGTGATATGGGCTGGGATCCAGTTTATGTTAAACAATTGAAATGTGTTGGTAACTTTTGGTCTAAATTGTCCAAGAGTAAATTTTAAGATATCAAAATACTGTTATAACCTTGCAAGTAGAAATTGTAGCAACTGGCATTTTAGGATTAAAAATATCTTTATAAAATTTGGTTGTGTAGATTTTAGTGACTGTACATTACCACTGAATAAAAATCTAGTTGTTGATACAATTGTGAAGAATGCAATGGATGTATTGATAGATGAATGGACAAGATCAGTTCATTGTATATTTAGTAAATCTGGTGATGGTAGAAACAAGTCAAGGTTTTATCAGAAATTTAAGTTTGATTTTGAACAGGAGCACTATGTCAATAAAATTATGTCTTATCGCCATAGATCAGCATTGGCTAAATTTAGATGTGGTGTTGCACCAATCAGATTGGATACTGGCAGATACGAAAGATTAAATGTTAACGATAGAGTATGTCCTATTTGTAATAATGGCATCGAAGATGAGATGCACGTATTATTGCACTGCCCCCAGTACACTGATATTCGCAATAAATTATTTGAAAATGCTGCTGAAAATTCTACTTTGTTTAATTCTTATAATGATATTGCCAAGCTTTGCTTCCTCTTGTCAAATGATGATATTGTCAAATACACTGCAATATCCTGCTACGATATACTTAATGTTATAAGAGATTTTTTGTACCAATAAATATATATTTTATTTGCTTCATTTTAGGTGGAGGGTGAGGATACACATTATTAATTTCAAAAAATTTGAAATTGATGATGTGTGTGTTTCACCTCCTGCCTAAAATGAACATTTTAATAGCAAAAGAACTTTTATTGTATAAATGTTATAAATGTATTTTAAACCAACTAGAATATTTTATCTTCCTGTTTTGATAATCACCACTGACCAGTTCATCCATGGTCTGACCATGAGTGATATATGATTTTGTAAGACTTTTTTATTATGCGCAATAGTGCCACATTTACAAAATTCATAATTTTATTAACAAATTTCTTATGGCAGATTTTAAGTTGAGGTCAGTAGTTGTTATCAAATTTTTAGAATGTATAAAGACAAAATATAATAAATATGTATAGATGATTTTAGTACATTTATAAGGAGACAATCATTTAGGGTTTAGTACAGTAAAGAGATTTCATTCTTCTATTTTAATATTAACAATCCTAAAGTAATTACTCATATACTTATGTTGTAGGTATAAATAATAGTACAATTTAATTATTTTAAGTATAACATTCAGTGCTTGGAATATGCTGTTTTACTTGTAAATGTCTTAGAGATATTAATTATGATGTGTTTATATTGACATGTAAGTGTGTATAATTATGTAAATAAGGGAGGTAAATCTACAGTAGATATTATAGATTTCTGTAATATGGACTGTGGAGTTGCCCCTCTTATAAACTAGAGCAGTCTGTTATAATTCTTAAAAGAATGGCTATACAATTAACTGTATGTATATTGTTTTAATTGTATATGTATGTATAGATCAGACTATAATAAATAAATAATATAATATACGCGTTTACGGAATTAATGCAGTGATCTTACACAAGACTTATTTTTTAATTACATTTGTAATTATTGTTATGTATCAGAGAGTACTGAACATTACTATATCTGCTTACTGCAGTCGTTAAACCAACGAGCGCAAACTTCTTTTTGCTGAGTCGCAATAATTCCATCCACTAAGTTGCAAACTTGTCTGATATGTAATTACGCAAATATAGTCACTCTTAGCACATATGCAAAAAGAACCGTGAATAATTTGTTTCATGCTTCGAAAAAAATGCTTAAAACAATATAGTTCTCTGTATCTCATTAAAAATTCTGCATCAAAATAAATGTGTAACCAAAAGGATTATGTTTGCTGTGATTTCTCATTACATTTATGCTGCCGCGATAAATGTTTATGTGAAAAGGTTAATGGAGACAAAAAAAAAATCAACAGAAGAAGCAAAATTAAAAGTAAAAAGTTAAAAAAATATTACAAATATCTCTTGTTGGCGTAACTTTATTTTTTCGAAAATGTTTTAATCTTTTTTTTTTTATTGTTTTTAAACCTTCTGAAATCATGTTCTGTCTGTTTTTCTTTTCCTGTCCTGTGGTTGCAGCCATTATTTCGTTTTGTTAAGTGTCCTTTATGTTATTTCAATGCTGATT
Organism: Cyclina sinensis; assembly: GCA_012932295.1. Lineage (NCBI taxonomy): Eukaryota > Metazoa > Mollusca > Bivalvia > Venerida > Veneridae > Cyclina > Cyclina sinensis. The sequence goes on along the minus strand of JAAONU010000009.1, from coordinate 12,660,078 downwards.
TTAGTCAATTAAGGAAAAAAAAAAACATTGTAAAAATGAGATTAGCGCGAAAATAATATAACTATACCCATGGGATCTGATATAACGTTTACTTTTGTTATAGAATAAACCCCTGTATTAGGACAAAGAGGTTACAAATTCATTTTCAATGTATGTTTAAGAAGAGAAACATTTTGACGCTATAAAAATAACGAAATAAATCTATACATTTTCACTGGTTTGAAATGAAACAACTGAATACGATGATAGATCGATTAAATGTTAAATTGCGAACCCTGGGTCTGTTTTCTTTTGACAATGCACATGTGTGATATCATGGAGTCACCACGTGCTTTTTAAGCTAATGTTTTGTGAAGACAAAATAATAATTAAAAATATCATAACTTATTAAGCACCTCTGCCCCGAAAGTTCGTTTTCAACATGCAGTATCCGCTTAGAAAAGATCAAACCATTGTCTTAGTTACCCTTTGGGTATGGAACTTAGAACACTGGATATAATTCTGCGTTCATGTGTGCATTTAAATTCGACTCTGCATGTTTTTAGAGAGAAAATTGGTCAAAGAATTTCTTTTAAGACGGATTTAAGTTTTTTATGTGCAAAACTTGCAAATGTTTGCTGGAACAAAAGAGCTCCATCCTGTCCTAAGTGTCAATGTTCTAAGATCAACTGAGTAAGATCAACTTTCAAAATCTTGATTTATTGTGTAAAAGTCTTAAAATATGAAAACAAAATTCTACGCTGTTCTTGTTTTAAGTATAGAGTATACACATTTAAATAATGACCTGGAATTTTGTCTTTACGTAGTGTTTGCAGTAACATCCACATCTGATGTCCTTTATAACTGCAGGGGTAAAAACTAAAAAGTAATTCTAAATTACCAATTAAAATAACACCTGATTTTATCACACCTGATTTCAAGTTCATTTTCATGACTTATCACAAATATTGTGTTTGGTTACAAAACAAGGCAATGTAAGGCTAAGTAAGGTAAAGAAAGGCAAGCCAATACTGCCATTTATTGATAAGGCCTGAATGCACATTGGTACATATATAATTACAAGAAATTTAATGCACTGTTTATTGTCTTAGAAAGATACATGGTAGACACTTATATCTAAATATGGAAAATAAATGGAACTTAGGTACACAATAACTTGATGTTCTTAGGATGAGAGTGAGATTATTCAAGATATACTGTTTCTTGTTTTTAAGGAGTATTTATTAACACTATTTATCACTATTCTCTGATCTCATCAATGTAAGGATACCTAGATATATGGACATTACATTTGATCAACTCTTACATTTCCCCCTTTTAATGATTATCACAAGTTATTTAAGAAAAATAGGTAGCACATTTCAACTAGCACAACTCGACTGTCATTGAAACGATTTTATTTTACTAAATAAGAAAAACTCCTTACAAAAACGGGGACATAGACGTTTGTCTCCTACGCAAAATATGTCTTACAGACTTGGTAATAGTAATGCATTTACATGGTACTAAATGATAGGGCAGAATATCTAAGCCTGCTGCCCAGGAGCGTCAAAGTTTAATGATATCTTAATTAAGAACACGCATGTGGTGCGTGAAAATACCCTAAAGCCGCCTTCAAGTTAATAGGATACTTTTTGTCAAGCTAAAAAGAGCGCAGTCCAATTGAAAAGAGTTTGTCAGGCTGTGCAGCATGAAAAAACGTTTTGTTCGGAAACTGAAGAGCCATAAAAGAACCGAAAGGAACACTAAAGCTGACAAATGGGCGGCCAGATGGCAGGCAACATAAAGAATTATGAATTTGAATGGTGAACACGAGACTGAAATGCTAATAAGAAATTAATTTATAATTAATGTGAAACACAGCAAAAGCGTAACCGCTGGGAACAAAAATAAAAAAAATAATTAAATGTTTATTATGCATCTTTTAAAGTACATATTGTTATTTTTAAGATTATTTTCTCAGATCTGACGGTGATAAAAATTGAAAGTATACAAATTTAACGTTTTACGACAAAACAGCCTTTTTGTTTTGTATAAATAAATAAATAAATAAATAATAAATAAATAAATTTAGAATATATCACAAGCAAGAAATACAGATAACAGGAAGATATAGAGCTTTGATTACAAAAGCACTAGTAAACGACTGTCGATTTTTCTGTGTTTTTACGTCATACTTGGAAACAAAAAAGATCAACAAATATAACTTCGTATAATATATCTGGATGAATCTTTATAATGATAGAGTTCCGCTATCAAAACTACTCTATTTTTTTTCGAAATCACGTAAACACAGGAATGTAAATGAGTAAAAGTCTAATAATTAGAACAGTTGAAATAAAGTCAGCCATAAAGTAACATCATATTCTGGCCAGTAGTGGAACTTCACAGTATTTTTATACTTATTTTTTTCAATAAGCAACCGTCTGTGTTTATTTACATTAAAACTACTTAAGAAAATCATCAACATTTTTTGTCCAATCTTCTTAACGTATAATGCTCGTTCATTTCACTGTGCTTTGTCCAATATTTAGCCATACGGCGTCGAATTTTAATAATAGGGTTGTCGAAATGAACGCGTGGCCCACATATGGCGGTATGCAAATTTTCTCCCAAAATTCAATCATAAAATATTTCCAGTTTCAGATCAAATGATAGAATTTGTTTTGTTTAAACCTTTTGACTAGGTCAGTCTTCTTTAGAAAAATGTCCGTCTTGTTGAAGTATTCTTTTTAGCAAGATAATCGGAGCACGCACACTCTATTTTAAAAGGCCGTCGACAGCAATGAAATTAAAAGAATACACATGTATAAGCAGTATTTCATTGTTGTCCGGCTTTTTGAAAATAAGAAAGAACACAACACGTATTTAAAGTAGTATTAGTATTTTATCGGACAATTAACTGACATTTACACCGCAAAGTTATCACAGCTCGCGCATGTTCATGGGTAATATAAATCCTGTCGAAATAAAACGCCTATATACGAGGCCAGAGTCTTCAAAGTTGAGAGCCGCTGACATTGCGTGGGTGTACACTAGGACAGTTGCGAACTGGGAATGCGCATAATTACAGCAGTGTTACTGCTGTACATAACGAGCCATATACAGGTTTAATCGAAAATCAGATAAACTGTTTTCAGAGAGATGATCATACAGTATCTCTGACCATTGAAATTGAAATACCATACAACTTACGAGAGCCTTTATTTACTGTTTGAAAAAGTAAATTACCCTAGAACATATCCAAGAATCCATTGTTGTTCAGCAAACAATCGATGACAGCCAATCAAACGGCTTCTTTAACTCTGAATTACAAATTGTCCAATTAATTTCCTAATATAATTTGCCGCGGCGCTGTTCCGATAACAATCGCAAACGCGTGACGAGATAATACGAGACTTTAGCTTGATATTATTGATAGAGACGAAAATTGAACGGCAACTTGTCAAAATATCCTGGGATCTTCGCTTAATCAAAAGGGAGTATCGATAGTTTCTGGTGAACTCAATTTATTGCGTGATTGGATTTGTTTGAGTCGGAACTGCAGTCTGGTTAAACGACTTGTATCTGGAACTTGCATTTTTTTCATAAACGTTGATATTTGAGATTATTTTGTAGAAAAAAGATAAATACAAAATACACTGCGAACTAACTTGAACTTTTACAAGAAATTTATTAAGACTTTTGAAGCTTATTTGTTTTATCAAATATTGAAATGGATACTTTTCAAGGATATCCCCAATTTGATCCACGAGCATTTACACAAAGTCAGCAGTTTTTGGAAAATATACAGAAAAATTCAGGAGACCTAAGTGTCGTTTCAAGCAGTTTTCACGAAGCAGATAGGATTAACGAAGAAAGAAAACGTAATTCTTCAGAAGGGATGTCTTCAGCAGAAGAACCGAGATGTGACCGTGATGGGAATGATGACGGTGATAAAGATAAAAGTGAAAATCAGTTTCTAGAAAGGAAGACGTTTTCTAATAGAATGGGGCAATATGATCTGAATATGATGGAAATTCTGCGACACGATAGAAACACTAGTAGTGGCAGTAGCGACGAGGATACGTCCGCTCAAAACTCGGAAAACCTGGAAAACTTTGGACAGGGCTATGCTGAAGAGGGTCTTGAGGGGAAAATGAAGAATTGTCGAAAGGGAAAAGGAGAAAAAGTTGTTCGTTTGAATATCAACGCAAGAGAAAGACGGCGCATGCATGATTTGAATGATGCCCTGGACGAGTTAAGATCCGTTATTCCTTACGCACACAGTCCTTCTGTGCGGAAACTGTCGAAAATCGCTACACTTCTTCTAGCAAAGAATTACATCCTGATGCAAGCGAACGCGCTCGAGGAAATGAGGAGGGTGGTCGGATATATGAACGTTTCTCCGGCCCAAGCACAGGCTGGCGGCTGTTTTGAGCCCTTTGGTACATACGGAAGATTTCCGACAGGTCTTCCACAAGAACTAGAAAAAAATGCAGAACATTTTAATAGAATAATTCCGAAATCAGACAGAGACGGTAAAATACGCCTACCGTTCAGTATAAACGCCAGTTCTGACCTTGAAACTTCCGGCGGACTTTTTATCAACGTCAGTCACAACGTCATCGACGTAAACTGAGACATCGTCGTCGGGACATATTATACGGTGCAATATGTATAAAATACCAGCACGTATGTTTATATAATACTATCATAGAAAACTCCGTGTGTCAAAACTGTAAGAACTATATACTAGTGTTTTCAGCAATCTTTTATTTACAACTTTTCAGAATTTTGTATCAAATATTTTGAATGACTTGGTGCAAAAATTACATGAAATAGTTTCAAAATAATTATTGTACTAGTTAAATGTTAACACTGACAGGTTGCAGCTTGTTCGTGATAGATAATGGTTTGTCAACGTTTCTTAGAATTACTGAATTAGATGAATTAAGAGAAAATCTTGAATATAAAATCGCAGAAAACTGGATATAGAATAGCAGAAAACTTGATATGATATATGATAATGATGATAGATTATATGTATTGAATCTGTATGTCATTTATTTATTGCCGTGGTGTAATCTTTATCCCAAGTGATTATAATTGTTTTGAACAAATATCAAGAAAGTAGAAAGTCGAGATAAAAGAATTAGTGCTCATATTAGTTTACTTTTCTTTAATGCCACTCTTTTATCTGGTTTGTATAGACTGGCAGATATAGGCCGTGGTTATTCAGTTCCAGAAAGTAAAAATATTCAAGCTTTCTATGTTCGTATTTTAAATTTAACAACTATTTAATGAGTTCCTTAAACTGTACATTCATATGCATAGATTTGCATTGGTTGACACAGAGTACACGCAACAAAAGTCAGTTCTCTAAGGTCTAACAAACTTCATTTATTTGTTAACAGAATGGTTCAACGGAACAAAACTGTTTTCACTGTGTGAGCATTTACATAAACTTGCGACACTTTCTGACAAACGTATTGCAGTCACTCTAGTTATAACCATAACAACTTTAAATTCTCAAAAGTTGTCTTGCGCCCGAAACCGATTTTATAAAACTGTCTTTGTTGCATTATTCAGAATCACAAAAAATAAATAAAGAAAATGAAAGAAATTAAAAAAGATAAATGGATTTTGTCTTAAAGAAAGTGACCCCGTACTCACTTGTCAGAACGGTTTCGTGTTCTTTTAGAGTTAATTGCAAGTAACCAGATATCATGCTAAGTTCAATGTTAAATTTTTAGAGAAACTGATTTAAAGAAATAAATTAAAAGACATGTACTAGAAAATGAAAGTTATGGTTTAAGTATTTATTTTTTTATTTACAGATAAAATATTGTTTGCAAAAATATTTAAACTATAATCATTTATAACTTTATCCTCATTTCCTCATTACCGCCTGACTGTTGTGAAAAAATATCACGACAGTCAATTTTATATTGAACTGTTCCTGTTATTCATGTCATGATTTTATATGCTAGTTTTAATTCTAAGCCCAGAACACTGGTTAATAGCAGCTTTTAAAATTTAGCCTTATCTCCAAAAAACAACTAGATAATTTAAAAAAAAACAACGACTTAGAAACATATGAATAGATCATTTTAGTCAGATGTTCATTTCGTCAACACTCCTTGCATTTTCTCACACTCCTCCGCCTGACTGTTAAATGCTCGAGTGTAATATCTGTGATACTGTTTCAATTCAGGGCACTGGCTTAAGAAATGAATAAACATTTTCTTTTTTGTATTATTATTTTTGCTATTTTACTTACAGTAGCAGATTTTTACTAGCCGTTTCTAATCAAAGAAACAGAAAAAAACCAGTTCATGTGTAACCATGTGTAGCCAGGTTCGTTGTACTCATCATTTTCTTATCATATTTTTGAGAGACATCAAGTAGAATGAATTTTTAATAGCTTTAAAGTGACACGTTGTTATGTTTATATACTTAGTTTCATACATTCACCTAACAAGATAGGTATATCAACATTTTTCTAACATTTATCTTCAAATGCTTGATGGTCTTGAAAAAACCTGTTCAATCAAACGCTATCAACAAAAAAGCAAATTTGTTGGATCAAATAGCAAATGATAAATGTAAACAGCACACCCACTTTCATCCGAATATTTCAAAAGCTAGCAGTCATAATTTTAAGCCGGATCATTTCATAATTTTAACGAAAACACAAGATTGGCATCCTAGCATTTTTAAAGCTAACTGACCATGTTCGACTTGCAATAAAAGTGGATAATTATGCCGTTGATTCTTATTTTTAAGGAACTAGAGGCCTAATGTAATACCTTCACTCTGAAGAGTTCTTCATTTGTTCTGGTTCAACTTCCCGCTCCCTGTCTCCATTGAAGTCTTACTTCAGCCGTTTGGCTTTTTGCTTAACATATTAAATTATATATACATGTATACGAATAAGACAAAATTTCTTCGTTTTGAATATAATTTTATAGAAAAATGCTAAGCACCTTTAAATTTGGTAAATATTCGAAAACTGGGTATCACCGATTTCAGTTATCAAGTTTTTTTTCCAAACCGATATTTTGTTTGAATATAATGTTCAGAACAATGAAGGAATAAGATAAAAATACAGTTTGAAGACCCATTGAAATATTTTGTACTTTGCCTTGATATCATCCGCATATTGTCAGGCGGGTAATTTGGTACCAGATTTGTTTGTAGTCTCATTTAAGAAATACTTTTTGTCTTGTTTTCTTAGTAGACATGAACGTGAAAGATAAAAGACTGCACCACTGTACTTTTTAATCGCTAGACCGCGAAAAAATAACGATTCTCTCTCTTTGCTTTATTGACACATTAATTCTTAAGAGAGTTGAAGGTAATATTTGTCATATCTGCTTATTTCAAGCCTCATGGAAAAATGTCTTCTGTTGTATATATTTTGTCATTAGATTGTATTTTTCTTAAAACAGATCAATTCATTATGGGTTGATATAACGTCCATTAATTCCCCACCCCCACAATACCCCTTAATGTACGTGTTACATAAGCCTCACAGTCAAATGGCCTACAGTCAACCAATCCGTTAATAATGTTTTATTACATTTCCAAATTGTAATTACATTTCATCTAAACCGGTAGCCTTAACCTACTGAATTATGTCACGCAAGGCTACAATTACAATGTATAACTAACTGTTGATGTATCAATAAACAGCTGGATTGAATGGGTACGCGACGGTCACTGGGACTCTAAGCACATTTTCATTTTGTACAATGAGATGTTTACTGTTTTGAAATGACTCAATCATTTTTAAGTTTTATGGGTTTTTATTCAGACTATGTTCACAAGTTTTCTAACCAATATATCGATATTCTTAGTTGTACAAGTGAATTAAGTATCCGAACAATGTGAAACATGTTTGATACACGCCAAAGACACAAGATTCAAGATCTTAAAAACACTGACAGAAATAAAAAAGAATCATACAGTACTTTATTCCTAATTTATATGTAGCAGTTATTTACAGGAATGGTATCTTCTCTGGCACATACCCGCTTTGCCGGTTTTTCTTAAACAATATGAGTTTTAATGGAAATGTCATGTTAAACGTATCCCCTACAGTTTCGACTTAGGGTTACTTTTGTCTATTTTCTGTCTTTTAAAGCAAATAAAAAGTAATATTTTGTACTTATTAACTTTTTAAAGTAGGACAGGTTTTTCGAACAGTATTGCATTCCCTTTATTTTAAATAAATTTCACGGAATGGTAAAGGTTATTTTATCAAACCAGAATCTTTTTTGTCCGTCTGTTTGTTCCTTTAAATAACAATAGTTCTACTACATGTGAAAATTCAGAGATGTCTAACAAAAGATTGTAGCGAGACACTTTTCCTTTCGCCACATTCTTGTTACAACCCATCAACCATCACAGGGGCATGTTACGCTGTGAAAGTAATTTGCATGTCATTTTCTTCCAATTATTTCCCCGTCTCCATAGGGACGACAAAACTGTACAGGAAAGTCATTCTGTCATAAAATCTGACAGTTCTATTATACCGTAGTTATGGTTTGATATATTAGTGTGGTGAGATGGTGGTTACAGATATCTAGTACGTATGATCATAAAAATAACTATGTATCTGTGTGAACCTTACCAAAAATACACTTAAAATAACGTTAAGGTAATAACAACAAAAAATGACAGTATGATTATTATGATAAAGATAGGAACCATACATAAAATCTTTACATGTGTCTGAAATGCTAGTGTTATATTAGTTCGTAAGAAATGTAGACAGAATTGTAAAAATACCAGCGTAACAAATGTAGACTGCACTGTAAATGAAGACAGCACTGTAAATGTAGTAGCGTAACAAATGTAGACTACACTGTAAATGAAGACAGCACTGTAATTGAAGACAGCACTGCAAATGTAGACAGCACTGTAAATGTAGACAGCACTGTAAATGTAGGCAGCGTAACAAATGTAGACAGCACTGTAAATGTAGTAGCGTAACAAATGTAGACTGCACTGTAAATGAAGACAGCACTGTAAATGTAGACAGCGTAACAAATGTAGACAGCACTGTAAATATAGTAACGTAACAAATCTAGACTGCACTGTAAATGGAGACAGCACTGTAAATGTAGAAGCGTAACAAATATAGACAGCACTGTAAATGAATTAGCGGAACAAATGTAGGCTGCACTGTAAATTCAGACAGAACTGTAAATGTAGTAGGCGTAACAAACGTAGACTGCACTGTAAATAAGGACAGCACTGTAAATGTAGTAGCGTAACAAATGTAGACTGAACTGTAAATGAAGACAGCACTGTAAATGTAGTAACGTAACAAATGTAGACAGCACTGTAAATGTAGTAGCGTAACAAATGTAGACTGAACTGTAAATGAAGACAGCACTGTAAATGTAGCAGCGTAACAAATGTAGACTGCACTGTAAATGTAGCAGCGTAACAAATGTAGACTGCACTGTAAATGAAGACAGCACTGTAAATGTAGACAACGTAACAAATGTAGACAGCACTGTAAATATAGTAACGTAACAAATGTAGACATAACTGTAAATGTAGTAACGTAACAAATGTAGTCAGCACTGTAAATATAGTAACGTAACAAATGTAGACAGCAGTGTAAATGTAGTAACGTAAAAAATGTAGACAGCACTGTAAATGTAGTAACGTAACAAATGTAGACTTCACTGTAAATGTAGACAACGATACAAATGTAGACAGCACTGTAAATGTAGACAACGTAACAAATGTAGACTGCACAGTAAATGTAGTAACGTAAGAAATGTAGACTGCACTGTAAATGTAGACAACGTAACAAATGTACACAGCACTGTAAATGTAGACAACGTAACAAATGTAGACTGCACTGTAAATGTAGTAACGTAACAAATGTAGACTGCATTGTAAATGTAGACAACGTAACAAATGAAGACAGCACTGTTAATGTAGACAACGTAACCAAATGTAGACAGCAGTGTAAATGTAGTAACGTAACAAATGTAGACAGCACTGTAAATGTAGACAACGTTACAAATGTAGAGAGCACTGTAAATGTTGTAACGTAACAAATGTAGACTGCACTGTAAATGAAGACAGCACTGTAAATGTAGACAGCGTAACAAATGTAGACAGCACTGTAAATGTAGTAACGTAACGAATGTAGACAGCACTGTAAATGAAGACAGCGTAACAAATGCAGACAGCAGTGTAAATGTAGTAACGTAACAAATGCAGACAGCACTGTAAATGAAGACAGCGTAACAAATGCAGACAGCACTGTAAATGTAGTAACGTAACAAATGCAGACAGCACTGTAAATGAAGACAGCGTAATAAATGTGGACAGCACTGTAAATGTAGACAACACTATAAATGTACCAGCGTAACAAATGTAGACAGCACTGTAAATGTAGACAACACTATAAATGTACTAGCATAACTAATATAGACAGCACTGTAAATGTAGTAACGTAACAAAAGTAGACATCACTGTAAATGTAGACAGCACTTTAAATGTACCAGCGTAACAAATGTAAATATTTTAGACAACGTTCATGTATATTACAATTAAATAGTGACCACTGTTTCTTTGATGGTCTTTTAAAATCAGCAAAACAGCCGGGAACAATTGAGAAATAAAATCTGTTTAAAAAATAAGTTTTAAATTTTACTCGGATGCTAGGTTGGCTCTCTTGGGAATGTTATTTTTGTACTTTGCTATCTTGACGCCATATTTTGGTTCGATTGTCACAATCGACCTAATGTTATGAAAAGAGACAGTAGATGCCTTGAAAACACGGAAATCGGTATAGCCCTCGTCTTTGAACCATCGATCTAGAAATGCCAATGTTAATCTTTCGGAATCTTTAATTCTAACACCCCAAGATTCAAGGGTTGAGGCAACTCGTGATATTTACGGTTTTCTGACTAATTTTGCTCCTATTTAAAATGCAATGAAAAAGTTAGGGGACATTTCTTGCTCAAAGCATGTAATACACGATTTAGATGGGCCAATACCTGATTGCAGAATCCAAAATAAAGTACACCCTTAGAAGTCACCTGTTTCGTGCCTACCTCACCTTGAAATTCGAGATGGTAGTTTTGCATTATAACATGTTAAGATACAATGGCATAACCAAAGTCAAATAAACGCTTGTTATTTAATTCAAGAAAGTGATTATTATTCATTTTGACTTATTGATATCTTAAACAAGAAAGCATGTCCTCATTTCTTTGATTTACCCTAAATTCAGGTTTCAGAGCCTGGCCACAAAGCAAACAGATCTAGCAATTGTTCCTTTCTTTTGGTTCTCACTATAATACGTATACACTTGTACAGAAAAGCACAGCAGACCGTGAAAACCCCAGTGACGTCTGTGGCTTTTAAAATTAAAGTTCAGGTAAGATAATTTTTTGTGTACAAAGACCTTTAACATCAGCGGCAATTTAGTGCAAATTAAGAGAAAATTGATCTATCAGTTTTTCTATACCCTGCATCGTTTAGAGAGATCAGACTTCTCCACAATGTTAAGGCTGGTTGCGGGCTTCATCCATTTTAGAACTGTAGATAAACCTCAAGGGCCCGCCCGCTTAGCTCAATAGGTAAGAGCACTGGTTTAGTAATCCATGGGTCGATGGTTCGACCCCTGGGCAGGGCAAAATTTCTCCGTGAAAATTGATCTCAGCCATTGCGTCTAATGTTCATTTGTCTCTCACCGCTGATTCAGAGTAGATCATTGGGAACAGTAGTCAGTCACTTGCGGAGAAATTGGTAATTACTGGTTAGTTATCCAGGAAAACCGGTTAGGTGGACTGACCGCCGAGATATAACCTAGATGTTGAAATCGGCGTTAAACCCCAAAAAACAAACAAACCTCAAAATTTGAAGTCCATATCTTTACAACCAGTCTCCAATATTCTTTGTGCGAAAGCTCTGCTTGAATATACGAATTTAAGAAAATGTAAGATTATCATTACATCTTGTCAAAGTTTTCGTCTAATTGACCTTACATCTGTTTAACCTTTGTAATCTGCATATTAAAGTAGCTGCAACTGGAGCAAAATAAAAAAAACAAAAACGAAATATTTGGGAGGCATGACATGACTATTTGAATTATTGCTGTATTTTCATAAGTCAGAGGGACAAATTGTTGATTTAAAAATAGCAAATATTCTGAATAATATAGACATAATAATACAGAGCACGCTGATGAACCTCTCTTATGTTTCTTTTTAAAGACACTTACTTGTTTATATTAGCGGTGAATTGTTGTAAGAATAAAGAGAAGACAAGAATCGAGTTATCTACGGTACATTCGGCTTTTATAAAAGTGAAATTTTCCTTCTTCATAGGGGAAAAATGACGGGTAAAAAGTTAATGCGCCTACAATATATTGTACGCATTGATCTGACATATACGAGTAGATCGCAAAGATACTTAAGCTGCGCTGTATTCTTCCATTTAAGTATAAGGTGTCTAACGTAAATGAAATTTACCATTTTGTTCAATTATCAACGTAAAGAAATGGATGGATGTGATATCGGCCCATTTTTAGGCTGTTACAAATACGCGCTTCTCATTAGTGATCAAGAAATGCTGGTTACTTAGCCTGTGCAATTTAAGTGCTACGCCCATCTTCAAATAATAAATACGTTCAAAAGTTTATTTTCGTTTGAGATATACTCACGAAATCTTGTATAAAGTCTGGTGTTAATACAAGACGGAACGATTTCATGAGACTGGAAAATTGGTTTCATCGGGTCAACATTAAAGGAAGCTATGTTGAATAACTTGTGAAGATAACTACTCGGATGTCATTACTATCAACTATCAACTTCTGAAAAAAACCCGGTGAAAAATGTAAAAAACAGACGTGACAGGTTTCTGAGCATAGGAGCAGATCAGATGAGCAGCAAAGAAAAAGAATAAGTGAAGAATTTTTTTTAGGCCCCGGATCCCGGTAATCCCGTTTCTTTTCCCCGGCATGGGTTAAGAAGAGGTCGGAGAACCATCCTCAACTAACCTTACAAGAACAATAATATAACATATTTATCTGAAATTATCAATTTGTCAATATCATAAAAAAGATATTCTTACAATATATATCAAGGGTAAAATGAACTAACAAAAAACACCTTATGCCTCAGAGGCCAAATATATGCATAATGCAGCCAATAAAGTATCATATATCTGTAAGTGTAAAAAGAAAATAAAAAATGTTGTAGGAAATTTTTATGAAGAACAGAAAAGATCTACAAGTGACCAATATTTCTGGTATTTGTCAACTTTAATTATCTTACTAAAAATTGACGAGGCTAGCGTAAGGCTTTTATAAGACCCATCAAGATGCTATGACCTGTTTTCTTTTACATAAAAACAAATATCTTTTCATTTCTAGACATAACATATTATAGTGTTCGAAACCCTTTTTGTATATCCAAGTATAAAGCATTTCTTGTCTATATTACAACTACTAGATACATTTTCAATAATTCTTTTTACGTTTGTTATCAAAGCTTGACTAATGTTACAATCCCAGAAAAAATGAAGAAGTGTTTCATTTTCGATTTTACAAAAAGTACATAACTGTTGTTACTATATTCATTTTATACATCAGGACATTTGTTCCTAAGATTCTATGTATAATTCTCATTTGGAGCCACTGAAGATATGTATCATTAGTGATGTTGAATAATACCCAGGTATATATGTATTTCCACTGTAAATCTTCATTTTCAAAAACAGTATTCTATTTAGCTTCACATGTTGGCTTCTCTTTGTTCTGGATAAAAAATATTATATATTGTTCGTTTAAACTAATCCTGCTAAGGGACTGCAGCATGACTGGACAATACTTGACCTTGCAGAAAGACTTGACATTAAGGAATAATATTATGTTGCGCATTCGGTCCAGAAATGCTGCCAAAATAACATTGAAGAGAAAATACATTTTTTCATGCGCGTTTTTTATCGAAATTCCGAGCGAAACAATGTATATCATCCTTAAAGATTAATAAGAATTCATGGATTGTTTCTTTCAATTGATTCTTTTTTCTGTGATACTGGGAGACGAAATCGACAACATTCATTTTCCTCTAACAGTCTCTGCTACAAATGCATTGGTCTGACCAAAATTTACACAAACTTGATCACCGCTTCTTAACTCGATGTAATCAATCACCGAGACCAGAATTCTCTCCAGGGTGATTGAATCTGTCAAAAGAAGTTCGACAAACATTTATTTCTCTCCTAATTTGTTCCAATCAATTTAGTCTGAGCGTAGAAATACACGAAATACGAGACAAGGCGTATAGAGCGCCTGCACTGTATCAAAATATCTATCGATCAAATGTTGGTTAAATGGTGTGGTGATTTTACATTTATCAGGTTTATCCCTCTCACTCGTTTATCAAAAGTATGACGACATATTTTTGGGCTTTGCTAGTTTTACTATCTAGCTCTGAACAACCACATATACCAACTCCTAGCTATCAAAGTATTCGATCTCAGCTGGGTATTCGTCATGTTTCGGGACGAATACCTTTCTCCCAGCCGGCTGGAAACTCAATCCTAGCTGGGTATTCGTTTGGTTCAATACTCAACTCCTAGCAAGTGAGAAATTCGATCTCAGCTGGGTATTCGCTCTTTCGAGACAAATACCCAACTCCCAGGTAGCTAGGAATTCGAACTAGACTGAGTATTGAATATGCAATACCTAATTCCCAACTCATAGCTAACTTCACACACATGAATTGGTTACGGTTTTCACGTGCCATGTTTGATTGTAACAATACAGTAGAGAATTATGTTCTGTTAAGTTGACTTCTTCTTCGACGAATAAAGTTATAGATAGAGAACTACCGAAGAAACAAAAGTCCATACGATCGCGTCAACGTTTTTCCATATATGCAGGGTTGGGACAGTAATCAAGAATTTCTTACGAAAAGTGATCATAATTTTGTTGTTTAAGTTTGATAATTTTAAACCAGATACACAAGAGATTCACGCATTTTATGAATTAATAAAACTCCTTGTCACATACGATACCAAGAATAACAAAGTAATTTACATGTAGCCACTGAGTTTGACTGTAATGCATGGATGGTGACGTAGTTAAAAATATTGAGAAAGAAAACTCACTTGTTAACGTTACGCAACTTGTACGGTGGCACAGATGTGACATGCACTACTCTTTTTTTTTTAATTTGAACTATTCTTTTTTCCAAATTGCAGTTCTCTTTTATTATGTCGTTTCAACGAGAATCTGACATAAAAAAGTGAAGTGCAATTTAAAAAAAAAATATGTCACCTCTGTGTCACTTTAGAATGGTGCAAAAATTAGATGTAAATGTTTGCTGTTAGAAAACAGATGCATTAAATAATTTCATGAAGATTTGATTGAGAGAAAGTAAGCTTAACAAAGAAACGGCAATATATTCTACTTATCACTGCTAGCTGTATTCTATGAAGGTAGGTAACGTAACGCGGATTTTTGGATCGACACAACCGATCCAATGTTACAAAGGAAACCTACCTTGTTAGACAAATCTGAACTGTCAAAAACGCATAAAAAACAATCAATTTTCTGATGAAATATTCTGTTAGCAGTTCCCACGTTTCCAAATTTTCTTGTCGTGTCTCTTTGAAGTAAGACAACACTTGAAAGCGAAAATTTTAACTCAATGCAGCGTTACTTCCCTTATCGTGAGAAAATTAAGAAAATGAAATCAGATCTGCGCTTGATGAGACAAGGACGCAGTTCGAGCTTTTCTTAGCAGTTGTCCCAAATTACATCACCGTATTCTAAAATTGGTCATACAAACAGAATGTATATTGCTTCTAATGCATTTCGATCAAGTCACTATTAAGACGGCGCATTTTATTGAACCTGTTCCCGGCCTTTTCTTCAATATATTTTAAATGACATGTCCAATCACCATCATTTTGCACGTATAAACCTAGAAGCTAAATGAGTTGTTACTGTGACAAATGGAATATTTGACAGACAGTGGTGGATGAAAAGTTTTATTGCTTTTTCTTGTAATTACCATCGACTCTGATTTGTACTGGTTAAAAGTAACAAAGCAGCTCTAAGACCAGGTTGAAACCTTTCATATATCTGACTGTAATTGCATAGCAGATTCTTCGGTAGAATTTACAACCATATATAGGCTTGTATAGTCAGCAAAAAGATGATTGATGATTTAATTATCAATAACAATATCATTTTTATACTAAAAAGAACTGTCACTGAAAGATGGCAATGCCGGGCTATATGCCCTCCTTTGGTGGTATTAAAATAGAAGGGGGCTAAGCAAAGAGTCTTGAGGGACCCAGATAAAATTATGATTCATAAGAAGTTGCTCTATGGTGAATCACGCATTGTTTACGAATTGTAAGGTAGTTTGAAAACCATAGGAGAAATTGATCACGCGTACCGTTTTTTTCAAGATTATAGAAAAGTCCATTTTGCTAGACTTTGTCAAATGCTTTACTTATGTTTTTGCGAACCTCTAACCCATCGTCTAATGCTTTGCAGAAAGGACTAAACAGATACGCGAGCTGATCCCCTGACATAAATCCTGACTTTTATGGAGCAAAAAAGTCATTGTCACGAAAAAAATTGAAACCGTGTTTAAAACAATTCTTTCCATACTATTCATCAATGAAAATCGGTCGATATTTAAAGTAAACTGTCATCTTTTTTGGTAATCTGTACACACATTTGATATTTTACAAGAATGACTGTAAACTGTAGATATAGAGATTGCAAAGCGGAACATCTATTTCATTAACAGATTCACCAAGTGCCATCAGGACCTGAAACCTTCTTATAAGGAGATTTCGTATTACATCTACAACATTTCTTGGTTTAATTAAACTTGACTTTAATGACCGAGAGCATGTTTTAATGGTAAATAATGATTTTTTTCGTCAAGTTTGTTCAATAAAATATTTTTTAAATGTTTTTTCCTTATGAGTTTCCGTTTGTTTGGCTACTTTAGATGAAGAAACTGAAATAGGATGCTTAAGAATCTTCCATAAGTCTTTTGGATTTAATGATTTTATGTTGCCCGATAAATAGTTAAAATATGTCATTTTACATGTTTCACAAGACGTACAGTTTTTATTTACACAGTCTTTTGAAATTGTCAAGTTGTTTTCACTCCATGTTCATAGAACTTTGTGATATGCATGTTTACGTTTTGTTGGTAATCCAAGGCTACAATTGTCATTTAATTTCACTATATCATAAACTATACTAGTAAAGTGTCTACATAAATATTAATGCTGGTTTTCTTAATCAGTTGCCAGTTTACATGAGAGAGTTTTTCACGGAATAAATCGAAACTGATTTTGTAAAGTAAAACTGACCCTTTAAATGAAGCGTGGCTTAATACGCTTGAAAATTGCAGAAATACGACAATGATTCCGTATTTTTTAGGTTCAAA
The DNA here is from genome assembly GCA_012932295.1 of Cyclina sinensis. NCBI lineage: Eukaryota > Metazoa > Mollusca > Bivalvia > Venerida > Veneridae > Cyclina > Cyclina sinensis. Next base: position 12,642,631 of record JAAONU010000009.1, on the reverse strand, counting down.
AGCCGTTATGCTGGCCTAAAGCATCAGTCTTTTGGGGCAAGGGTGTTGTAAAGGTGTTGTAAGTCACCGGCAAAAAATAGGTCATTAATTAAAGTATCAGTTAGGTCCCTGTGATAATCATTGTCAATAACTTTTCTAATTGGAAGTTATGAAACATAATGTCGTCATTTAAAACAATGTCACTTAACCAGGTTTCTGAAAAAAAATCTAATATCAAAAGCATTTAGTCGGCATATGACGTGTCTTCTTTGTTCAGAATTCTTTGTTCGTTGTAATGAACTACTGATAGATGATTTGACTATATAAGGGATCTATATATATCTCCCGACATAGAGTTAGTCCCGGAAAGACTACAAGAGTATGGCCGTAGGTTGGGATGAACATCTCCACATCGGCACAACAAAAATTGAAGCCAGACAATCAGAGTACCAAACAATAAATCTTTGCATAATTTGTTAAAAAATTAAACAGTCTTAGTATAACTATTACGACTGACAACAACTCTACGTTTTAAATATTTCAATTATAACATTATTCGCCATATACCGAAAGCTTTCATTTAAACAATACAAAAACACGACTTCGCAGAATAATGGAATTGCTTAAAACATACAGGTTACTTGCGGATATTTTTTTATATGTCTCGAAAACTTGACGATGACCTGTGGTAAACTACTGTTATGACTCTTGTGATATCAGTTAAAGACGAAAGAAAATATACCAGATTGTCACAAGGTGAGCGCATAGGCTGCTTATGGAACTTCATATCCACAAACAGAAAAAAATATATAACAGAGGAAAAAAATACAGCAAAAGCAACACAAACAGAGAAAAGTCTATGGGGGAAAAAGGTTTATCGTACAGGCCTGAGATAGAAGGAGTAAACAAATTTACACAATGAAATGAAAACGGAAACTACTACCAGCTGATTTTTGAGGAGCAAATTACGAAATTAACAAACTTTTGGCTTTCCACTTTTTATACAAGATACGTAAATTCTTCAGAAAGCCTAGATTTAGAAAACAGAACTCAAGAAAGACAACACAAAACACATCTACTCAAGCGGTTACTGGAGTTTTTTTTCACGCCACATCAAACATAAGCCTCAACAATCACACTGGACATTTTAATGATAGAATTGCAAAGTGTATTTCCCCCAAAACAGTGGATCAAGATCCAATTTGTTTAGTTTTGTTTGTGAAACAGGCTTAGATATTTCAGAGCATTCTTAAAGACATGGATCGTGTAAGTTCCAGTAAAAGATTAAGGAATATTAGCAATATTATAGAACACATAAACGTTGAAGCCAAAACACTGCTCACTGTAAAGAGCTTTTATTTCCTATGACCTACAGTGTTACTTCAGTCGCATCATCACGCAAACATATTATGTTCAGTAAAAAGACTAGAATTATATTATATTGAATGGCTAAACAGGTTCCATATGTTTGATGTTCTGAAAGTTTGCGCTGATTGAATGACCTGGTAAGTTTTATATCAACATAGGTAAAAACTAATATTTGTGCTTGGGGCGCGTTGAAATTACAGGGCGAAACGGTAAGTTCAAAATAACAAAGGCTTTAATTGGTTTGACCGACAGTAAAACTGAATATATAATCTAAACCGTTCATGTAAATTTTTAAAAAAATATTATGGATAAATTTAATTAATGTGATAATAACTAGTACATGCCATTTTCCTTATTCCTTTTTTTTTATATTAGTTTAATGCACAATAAGACACCAATACCTCCAAATCTAAATGCTGTCACTGTTTATACTTTGGAAGTAATTAAATACATCTTATTGATAAGTATTAATAAGTACAAGGGAAACTACTCAGTGAAAAAATATGTTTCTCTAATAGCCCTGATGTATACAAATTTAGCAAAGAAAGTTATTATTAATCAGAATACTAGAAGTTTACTGCATGATATCAGAGTCATTATACATGTTAATTGTGCTTAACAAATATTGCATAATATTCATGAAAGCACTTCAATGGCTAACTTTTTCAATATCCGTAGACTTTCTTTCTTCGGTACTTACAACATTAGAGAGTCAAGTTCGCTTATATGTCTGCATAAATATAGGCTAGGTCAAATCTCGTTTATATGTTGTATAAATATAGGCTACATTTACTGATCGCAATTACGATCATTTTTCTCTTTTTTTCATACTAGGTTACTATTATGCACTACAATGGCGTAGCTATAGGTATCTTTTAAGGAGTAAGCATTTAGTCTTTCCCCCATGTAGAATGTTGATTAATTAAAATATATATCCGAACATTTAGTGACGTTCTTGCACTGGATTATATTATATTGTCTTGCTTTGTCCCCATGCTGTATCATTATACCTGGGAGAAATAAAGTTCTGTTCTGTTCTGTTCTGTACAAAGTGTTTGTTTATCGGCTTTCTATTTTAGAGAGTGCTAAATGTACTGATCTGCATTTTGAACTTTCACTATCCTTGTCCAGACAAGAACTATTAGTTTCTTTAACCCATGTCCTCTGTTATCCGGTCTTGGTTACAGTTAAATGTAAAATTGTGTTTTATGTGAATAAACAAAATATTAACCTCTTTCTAGTTCCGTTTTACACCAGTAATAAGATCAGATCATACAATACAGGAAATGGATAAAGAATAACATTTCTTAAATAGTTTATACCTGTACTTCAGCTATTTTGAGCCTCGAACACACTGCGGTGGCAGCTGTTACTGATACTTTAAGGGGAATAATTGTGTGTCGAATTTTAATTGACAGTTTTAATTTACTCATATCTTGTGTTATAATAATTCATCTTAATAAATATACCATGGCTGTGTTGGTTACTCGAAACACTCTGCATCTTCGAAAGAATAATGGCAGACGCAGCTCACGCCACGTGTTCTATCATTTTACTCAAGTTGATAACATTTTGAATCACCCTTACCGCCATCACATAACTATGTAGTATTTGCTCATCCACAAATAAATTTAAAGTTGGTCGGTAGTTGGCAGTTGACAGCTGGTTATTCGAATCCCAAACTGCATCCCAGGAGGTAGCTGGTAATTCAAACTTAGGATTTTACAACACATTTCTTTAACAATACGATACGTTAAAGGGGCTGTGCTCCAGATGCCAAAAAAAAAAAAAGTTTTCTTGCATTATAAATTTCTTGTAATATTTATGACTAATGCTTAAAAAATAACTTACTGACAAAAAATAAGTCAAATAATTACATTATAGATTGACTTTTTTACCCTTTCAAAGTGCTATACCGTAACGCGACGGTATAATTATATCGTAAAAGATCTAAAGTAAATATCTATAACATCACATGCGGCGATGGTGATGACAGTACAAGCGTTGTAAATTTTTTTTAACATGAGGGTCCAGAGTTCAAATCAGGCTGGAGCGAAAATATTTTTTTTATTCTATTTTGACTTTTATAATCAGTTTTGAAGTAAAATATTATGTTGTTATAATCTCACGGCATCTAAATATATAATTTATGAATTTTTTTTTTATGTCAAATCTGGAGTACAGCCTCTTTAACATAAATGTATATAAAGTAAGCATCTTTACATAACAGAACTGTTTGCGCCCATCTGGGTTGATCAATTAACTCAGCTGGTAATTCGCCCGAATTCCCAACTACCTTCCAGAAGGTAGTTGGTAATTCAACCTTAAGCAAGGTATATAATTATAAATACAAATCCAAGAGGGGCGAAGACAGTACTGTTATGTTGCTTACTTCATGAACGTTTATGAATAACCGTGATATACAACTAAAGTAATAAGCATTAAAAATCTCACTAAAGTTTGAATTACCAACTACCTCCTCTAAGGCAGTGGGGATTCGGGCGAATTACCAACTGAGGGGCGATATATATAAACAAGATATATACATAAATACAAATTCAAGAGGGGCGAAGACAAGTCTGTTATGTTGTAGTGCTTACTTTATAAACGTTTATGAATAAACGTAGAATGTAATAATCTCATTAAAGATTGAATTACCAACTACCTTCTGTAAGGTAGAACGCTATTGTGTAAAAATGATTTTTTTTGGGACTTGATTGTAATGAACGTTTCATAGAGTTGTTTTATCGTTTATCATTTATGTTTTGTATTCCTTTTTTTTTATTCTAGTCATTGTGAACATTATTGACTACTTATACACGTCCAATGCATACTTTACTTTGTAAATATCAACGCATTACCTTATTTAAGATTTTGTGAAATAGTAACTAGCTTTTTCTCTGCAAGTAGTGAAAGTCATGGTATCTTAACTAAAATCTCTAGGATTTATTAGCATATTATTGCTGGTAAACAAGGATAAAATTTATCTGGCCTAATAAACGGTTTTCTGTTATATAAAATCCTATTTCTTATTCCGCTTCAGTAACGAACTTTTAGAACACTCCAGTGTAAGTTGGCTGTTGACCTACAAGATACCATGGCGAATTCGAGGTAAGTACAGATTGTAAAAATATATGAATTTTATATAAAAAAGTAATCAGTATGTATGAGCACAATTAATATTATTTAGCCATGACAATTACCTTCAATTTAAAAACTAAAGGCATTATAACTAGATTGAACATGGGTTCCAGGGTTCATTGTTGTTCAGGATTTTTACAAAGTAACATGCAAGCTTGTAGTTCAGCGTTCACTGTTGTTCTGGATTAGATATGGGACACCCCGTCCCTTGCGACCGAAAACACTGGCAGCAAATCGTCTTTTGAGAGACAATGAAACGCGTCATTGGTTATCATTTTCAGCTTACAGTTGTTGATTAGCCTTTGTTTGGTACAGCTGGGGACATGCTACCCAAATTTTCAGCAAAATATCCCTAACGGTGAGATCGTTCCAAGTCCTTGCAATCCAAATCACGTGTGGCAGGGCGTCGGCCACAAAGTCAAAGGTGGGGGAGGCGAAAGGAATCCGTTCGGACTTGCCTTTAAAGCAAATGAATATGTAAGTTAACCAACATCTATTACCGTGTTTATTTACACTCAAAAGTCGAGACAGTATAAAATTCACTATGCATTTTGTATTATCTAAATTGTGTAGGAGGGAAATTAAAGGTCTTTGAATGAATAAATTGGATGAACTGATAAAGTTTTGTCTGTCCTGTGTGTAACAATAGCGTTCAAATGTACATGCTTAGAGTTAACTATATGTCTGCTAAATTTCGGAAATGGACTAGTCCACTTTGCAATTAAGTCTTAAGCTTTCCAAATTGCGCTTAAATTAGGATTTTAATTGTCACGAATAGAAACGTTATTGGTTGGAATTTAGGTTGATTTTATAAATTCACCGGATTTGAGTGAAATTGCACTTTTGTAACTTTAAGTGTCACTAACCGAGTAAATTATTCGCATGATAAATTTCAACGAATATAAATGAATGAAAAATCAGTTTTCAAATGTGCTTTTCATGTTTTTATATATAAAATAAATATTGTATGAGTGTACATTGAGAAATGTTACGGTACGCAAATTTCATTAAATTTTTTTTGTGCATTTTTAGTTACCAAATGTCTATCTATTTATAGCATATGTACATGTTTGATTTTACCTGTTTCGCATCACGTTCTTTTGAATAAAATATAAAACATTTGTTTATATATATTGTTTATTTTAGTCGTGGACAAACGCCTTCTGCAGAGCTGACTCGGATGGTGATGGTAGGACGAACGGGGAGGAGCTAGGAGATCCAGACTGTGAATGGAAGAAGGGCGATACACCCCAAACAACCCTCTACCTCTCTCACCCTGGTATGTCATCTTTTGTAGATACATATGTAAAGTTTTAACACATTCAGTTTACGCATTCTAATATAGCAAGCTAAAGTCAAATATGCTCCCCTTAATCTATTGTAACTTATTCTGATTCATGACTGTAAAAAATGAAATTGCAGCAATTTTTCCGAAATGTTGGAAACTTCTCTTGAACATATTCTTAGATAAGTAACAGCAAAAAAGTCAAAGAAGCAAACGTTTACAATTGTTTGTGGATGAGTTATGACATTTATTTTGGAAGGCTGAACTTATCTCAACCAGGAGAACGGACAAAAATTATAAACATTTACTAATCTTTCTGACTATGAATTTTATCACTAGGTATCTGCGAACCAATTGACTCAGCCGAATGTAAAAGGAAGAACGACTTTCTGGACTGCTCTACTGACGAGTTTGTATGTGATGCTCTCTCAGACCCCGGTCAGTATTTGGTTTTATTCCTGAATAGATAAAAAAATTATGTTAAGTGCCGTTCCTTATATTCCCGCAGTTTCCCACACGAAGTGTGAGTTATTTAATGTTGTCATTCGCGTACCCAGCACTTAATCCCGTCTTTTGTCATGTACACCTTTGCTTTATGAAACATTTGCAAAGCAGAAATAAAAGTTCACTGTTCCCGTATCTTAACACACAAATGGTACCACTTTTGCAAATCCTTTGATCACGTGATAATGTTGCTTGTAAGTTATTCATTTCTTTATTTGACAATTTTGTTCGGATTTGACTGTTTTCTTTGCAGATGTTTCTGTAATAGTTCCGTTTTCAGTATAGTTCAAATGAATAAAGCTATGGCAAGGCCCATTTTATAATTGTATTAGATATGTGATAAAAAGAATCCGACACGAGTTTTCATTTCATAAACTCGTCCAGGAATGATGTTATTAATAAACTCGCCAGGGGCTTACTTAATTACATTTTTCTTGTAACCTTGTTGAATAAAAGTTTGTATGAACTGAACCTAGAGTCAGATCCTCAAATATCCGAGACATTTCAATCGCTATCATGCAGTTAGGAAGTACTTCATCGCTTTAAGATTTTTTTTATTACGCTTAATTTAGTTAAATGTATGTCTTTTTATCCACTCTTTTTCCTGTCTTGAAACTGTTGACTTCATTCAAAATCTTGTATTATCCTAGTTCCTGAATTCCAGATGGAACACTACTTGTTCAGAGAACTTGTGATGAAAAATAAAAAGACAAGTAGCACTTATAAATTGTTTCACTTTTTTCTCGTGATTTAGTACTACGATGTTGTAATAAAGAGCTGCCATAATTCATAATACATTTTATATCATAAATACATTGTAAACTCCCCCACCCCCTTAAAAAACAACAACAACACAAAAACCAAATGACATAAAGAGTTAACTTTGTTAAAGTTTTTAGGGCTATCGTGGCGACTTTAATGTATTTTCAAATGTTTATGATCTTTTTTTCAAATGATTAGTTATTTTAAACTTTAACAGATCTTATGAGTTACACACTGCGGCTGACAGAGACACCAGTACCGGCAAAAGAGACTACATACATGTGTCAGGTGTTGGACGTACCCTCAGACAAGGATTACCATCTAGTCGCTATTGAACCGTACATTGATAACATCAATGTGATGCATCACATACTTGTTTATGGATGTGAAGATGATGGTATGAATTACTAGAGAGTTTTTGTACGCATTTGTAATATTATTTTAATATTCTTTTTTAAGCGGACTCTATACACTAGAAAACTGAAAAAAACCTTTCTAACTAGAGAGAAAAATGAAATCTATTTCGACTGTATTGTGAAAAAAGCAGTTCTTTGAAAATCAAAATGTATAGCAAAATATCACGAAATGATAACTGTCATAAGACATATCAGCATGTAAATAACGGCCCGCGAACTTAAAAAAACTCTTATAATTCTGTTTTAAATGAATAATCCTGTTTCAGCAAACATCTCTGCTGAGAGTCGCCAGCCAAATGAATGTTTTATGAATGCACGAGCGGGCTGCAGGAACCTGATGGCTCTGTGGACTGTTGGAATAAACGGTGTCTGTTATCATGAAGACGCGGGTTTTAAAATTGGAAAGAACGGTTATAAGACTGTATACATTGAGGTTTGTTGTTTAGATCATTATTATCAAAGGTAAATGGTGTCCCGCTGTATACACATAAGGGCTATGGTTTTTAAAAATAAGTAGCTCTTAAAAATATAAAGTAAATACGGTTATGTTTTTGAAGCTATTAACTTTAAATACAGGGACAAACGATACGTGTGTTTCTTTTTGTTTTTGTATTTTTTATACCCCACCACAATGTGTGTGTAGGGGGGTGTATACTGGAATCGCTATGTCGCGTCCGTCGGTCCGTCCGTCCGTCTCCACCTTGTCTGCTCAAAAAATCATATAATAACGGAAGGATTTTCTTTAGACTTGGCTTCGATGTTAACCTCAACATGGGAATGTGCAGAACCCATGACGCCCTTGTGTCGGGTCAAGGTCAAAGTCACATTGGAAGGTCAGATAATTTTCGTGTCTGCTCTGTAAATCCTATACCCCTTGAAGAGTTTTCTTCAAACTTGGCTCAAATGCTCACCTCATGATAGCGATGAGTAGAACCCATGTTGACCTTGTACCAGCTAAAGGTGAAGGTCACACTTTAAGGTCAAATTTTTATCAATGAATTATGATACTAGGATTTGCTTCTTACTTCGCTCAAATGTTAATCTAAACAAGACAATGTGCATAACACATATTGCCCTTGTGTCAGCTCAAGGTCAAGGTCACATTTGAAGGTCAAATACGAGTATCCGACAAAAGACAATGTGTCTTGTTTGCTCTGTAAATTATTTACCCCTTGAAGAATTTTGTTCTTACTTGGCTCAAATATTCAACTCAACAAGACTATGTGCAGAACTCATATTGTTCTTGTGTGCGATCAAGGTCTAGGTCACATTGGAAGGTCAGACAATTTTCGTGTCCGCTCTGTATATTTTATATCCCTTGAAGGATTTTCTTCAAACTTGGCTCAAATGTTCACCTCATGATAGCGATGTGCAGAACCCATATTGACCTTGTACTAGCTCAAGGTCAATGTCACACTTGAAGATCAAATATTTAACAATAAATTATAAGACAAGGATTTTCTTCTAACTTCGCCAAAATGTTCATCTCAACATGGCAGTTGCATAACCCATATTGCCCTTGTGTCAGCTGAAGGTCAAAATCTTGGACCACATTTATATAAATCGTCCTTGGGAAGATGCAGTCGTGTGCAACACTCCTGTTCATTTCACAGACCATTTCCATGTCCAGATGGCTATCCCCATGCAACAGCTGTTCCAGTAACTTTCATAATAATCAGGTACAAAGACTCTTTTCTTTCCTTTCTTCCCTTCCTTGTATTATCCCAACTGATACTGTACAAAATTAATGTAATTGTCAATAATTACTGTATTGTTTAATGCATGTTTATCAAATACATGATATTCTTTATTTTAGCTCATAATTTCTTTGTTTTAGTAAAATTGCAAAATCAAAGATTATTGTTACCTGTTTCCTGATTTCATGATTCAAAATTTATTCATACCATTACCTATGAAGTGTTGTATTTTTTCCATCAAACAGAACTATTTTATGCCACAAAAGGTATTCGCTTTTCCATCTACGAGTATTCAAATATGCAAATCACCTTCTATCAATGACATTGGTGGGGATATGAATCACATTCAGCGATAGTTGTAGTTTTTTAAATGGAAAGATAAATACTAATTCATAATGTACTACAATTTCAATTGTAATTTTTTCGCCAGCTTGTAAATTTGGACAGCAATTTTGACAGGTGCACTGGAACAACCCAATGGAAGTGAACAGTTATACTGATTCATCCGGCATGATCTTTCATCTGACACCTAACCTTCGACCTAACGACGCAGGTATCATTATGATTGGTCAGCTGTTCCTCATGATACCACCTCGACGTGAACACTATGCTAAAAACTCTACTTGCAGCCCAGATTGCACGGCCAAGAAAATGAGCGGTGACATACACATCATAGGAGCGATAAATCACATGCACTACCTAGGTACGTACAGAACATGATCAATGTAATAAGATGCAGTGCTTAGGTATATATATCATTCATGATATGTGTAGTATTATCATAACCTTAGTATATACAGTGCATGATCTGTGTAATCATATCATAACCTAGGTATAAACGAAGTATGTCCTTAAAGATCGCGGACACCTCTAGAAAATTGCAAACTAGATTCAAAACATGTATCAAATTTATGTTTTCATAAATAACAAAATCATGATATTTCATTTGTAATAAATGGAAACACTGCTATTAATATTTTTTCTAGACCTTTTCTCACACACAGTACCGTACAATTATCCGTCAAACTGTCTCAAGACCTCTTGAACGTACATTTCAAGCTCTCTGCGATCTGCATGCCGGACGCCTCTGAGTTCCTTCTTAAGCCTAGGAAAAACCTCGAAACTCATCGGCGCCAAGTCGAGTGAATATGGGCTGTGCTCTATTCATTTGAATCCGAGAAGATCTATGTCTAATCGGGTTGGTTGGGCACGATGTGGAGGTGCATTGTCTTGATGCAGAATAACTAGCTCTAAACAAAAGTTCGGGAGGCTTGCGTCTCAATGCCCTGATAAGGTCACGCCTCAGAACCTGAAGGGTCATACATAACGTGATCAGTGTCATCGTATCACAGCCTGGGTATATAACAATACATGAACAGTGTCATCGTATCACAGCCTGGGTATATAACAATACATGAACAGTGTCATTGTATCTCAGCCTGGGTAATATAACAATACATGAAAAGTGTCATCGTATCACAGCCTGGGTGTATAACAATACATGAACAGTGTCACCGTATCACAGCCTGGGTGTATAACAATACATGAACAGAGTCATCGTATCACAGCCTGGGTATATAACAAAACATGAACAGTGTCATCGTATCACAGCCTTGGTGTATAACAATACATGAACAGTGTCATCGTATCACAGCCTTTGTATATAACAAAACATGAACAGTGTCATCGTATCATAGCCTAGGTATATAACAATACATGAACAGTGTCATCGTATTACAGCCTTGGTATATAACAATACATGAACAGTGTCATCGTATCACAGCCTGGGTATATAACAATACATGAACAGTGTCATCGTATCACAGCCTGGGTGTATAACAATACATGAACAGTGTCATCGTATCACAGGCTGGGTGTATAACAATACATGAACAGTGTCACCGTATCACAGCCTGGGTGTATAACAATACATGAACAGTGTCACCGTATCACAGCATGGGTGTATAACAATACATGAACAGTGTCATCGTATCACAGCCTGGGTATATAACAATACATGAACTGTGTCACCTATCACAGCCTCAGTTTACACAGTACATAATCAGTGTTATGTCATAACCTAAGTATATACATAACGTGATCAGTGTCACCATATCACAACCTGGTTATAACAATACATGAACAGTGTCATCGTATCACAGCCTGGGTATATAAAATACATGCATAGTGTGTCATTGTATCTCAGCCTGGGTAATATAACAATACATGAAAAGTGTCATCGTACCACAGCCTAGGTGTATAACAATACATGAACAGTGTCACCGTATCACAGCCTGGGTGTATAACAATACATGAACAGAGTCGTCGTATCACAGCCTGGGTATATAACAAAACATGAACAGTGTCATCGTATCACAGCCTTGGTATATAACAATGCATGAACAGTGTCATCGTATCACAGCCGGGGTTTATAACAATACACGAACAGTGTCACCGTATCACAGCCTGGGTATATAACAAAACATGAACAGTGTCATCGTATCACAGCCTTGGTATATAACAATGCATGAACAGTGTCATCGTATCACAGCCGGGGTTTATAACAATACACGAACAGTGTCATCGTATCACAGCCTTTGTATATAACAAAACATGAACAGTGTCATCGTATTATAGCCTAGGTATATAACAATACATGAACAGTGTCATCGTATTACAGCCTTAGTATATAACAATACATGAACAGTGTCATCGTATCACAGCCTGGGTATATAACAATACATGAACAGTGTCATCGTATCACAGCCTCAATTACACAGTACATAACCAGTGTTATATCATAACATAAGTATATACATAACGTGATCAGTGTCACCGTATCACAACCTGGGTATATAACAATGCATGAAAAGTGTCATCGTATCACAGCCTCAGTTTACACAGTACATAACCAGTGTTATATCATAACCTAAGTATATACATAACGTGATCAGTGTCACCATATCAATACCTTGGTATATAACAATTCATGAACAGTGTCACCATATCACAGCCTGGGTATATAACAATACATGAACAGTGTCATCGTATCCTAGCCTCAGTTTACACTGTACATAATCAGTGTTATATCATAACCTTAGTATATACATAACGTGATCAGTGTCACCATATCACAACCTGGGTATATAACAATACATGAACAGAGTCATCGTATCACAGCCTGGGTATATAACAATACATGAACAGTGTCATCGTATAACAGCCTGGGTATATAACAATACATGAACAGAGTCATCGTATCATAGCCTGGGTATATAACAATACATGAACAGTGTCATCGTATCACAGCCTCAGTTTACACAGTACATTATCAGTGTTATATCATAACCTAAGTATTTACATAACGTGATCTGTGTCACCATATCACAACCTTGGTATATAACAATACATGAACAGAGTCATCGTATCACTGCCTGGGTATATAACAATACATGAACAGTGTCATCGTATTACAGCCTGGGTATATAACAATGCATGAACAGAGTCATCGTATCACAGCCTGGGTATATAACAATACATGAACAGTGTCATCGTATCACAGCCTGGGTATATAAAAATACATGAACAGTGTCATCGTATTACAGCCTGGGTATATAACAATACATGAACAGTGTCACCGTATCACAGCCTGGGTATATAACAATACATGAACAGTGTCATCGTATCCCAGCCTCAGTTTACACAGTACATAATCAGTGTTATATCATAACCTTAGTATAAACATAACGTGATCAGTGTCACCATATCACAACCTTGGTATATAACAATACATGAACAGAGTCATCGTATCACAGCCTGGGTATATAACAATACATAAACAGTGTCATTGTATTACAGCCTGGGTATATAACAATACATGAACAGAGTCATTGTATCACAGCCTGGGTATATAACAATACATGAACAGTGTCATCGTATCACAGCCTCAGTTAACACAGTACATAATCAGTGTTATATCATAACCTTAGTATATACATAACGTGATCAGTGTCACCATATCACAACCTTGGTATATAACAATACATGAACAGAGTCATCGTATCAATGCCTGGGTATATAACAATACATGAACAGTGTCATCGTATTACAGCCTCTGTATATAACAATACATGAACAGAGTCATCGTATCACAGCCTGGGTATATAACAATACATGAACAGTGTCATCGTATCACAGCCTGGGTATATAACAATACTTGAACAGTGTCATCGTTTTACAGCCTGGGTATATAACAATACATGAACAGTGTCATCGTACCACAGCCTAGGTATATAACAATACATGAACAGTGTCATCGTATTACAGCCTCAGTTTACACAGTACATAATCATTGTTATATCATAACGTAAGTTTATACATAACGTGATCAGTGTCACCATATCACAACCTGGGTATACAACAATACATGAACAGTGTCACCATATCACAACCTGGGTATATAAGAATACATGAACAGAGTAATCACACACAGTACCTTGGAATATACAGTTTTACATTATCTTCATGGGACGATGTCATTTCATTATTTCCTGCTCAATAGTTGTACAATGGATCAAAACAGCACTGTTTGTACGCCTTACTTGGGTTAGAAACAGCAGTGGTACAGTCTCTAACGTCATGTCGTTGAACTTCTAACGCAAGTCAGTATTAAAAAAAAAACTTTTGATAGTTTTTTTCTATGGTGTTGTTCATTTGTCCAGATCTACATGTATGTTATAAACACAGAGGTACTATAGTGACAGTTGTTTATACATTTCACAGGCACTTCAGCTGTTGCCAAAATGGTCAATGACGACGGAGAGGTCCACATAATAGCCAGTGATGCAGAGTACAGCTATGATAGCCCAAAATTCTACGTGTATGATACTTAAGCATTTTCAATTCGTTTTAGAATACTGAAATATATTTTGTCCAGGTCGTGTACTTAGCCTACTTTTCAAATATTTTAAGTTCGCATAGATCACAAGAATGGTCAAGAACAACAAGATATGACTTTTACAGAACATTTGTAAAAAAATATTTTTTCACTGATGTCGCATTTTGCGGACAGTTAATTGTTAAAACATGATATAAAATTGAAATTTTCACAATATAACTTTGCTGCACATGAAAGCTTACTGCCGCTACACATCTCGGTTGCTTATATATATAGGGAGAAATCGTCTCTGTTGTTGAACACAATATGATACCAGAACCAATCTGATCTTAAGAATTGCTCAACTGATGATAACCAATCAAACGTTAATGTTCACAAACGTTCATAAGTTGAGTTTTTAGTGAAAGCTGATACCCTTTAGGTCAATGAACGGATTTAAATAAAAAAATTTTGTAATTACAAAATACCATCACAGATTTGATGATCCAATTAAAATGGAGCCAGGTTATGAGCTTCAGCTGCAGTGTGTCTTCAAGTCCACATCACGCAGTAAGACTACGTTCTTTGGTGAGGGAACTGCAGACGAGATGTGCTTCTCTTTCTTGATGATCTATCCCAAGGACAACTGGAACAGCTACGGTACATTTACCAATATATAACTTAGTATTTAACTTAACACAATCATAAACCGGAATGTGGAGTTCACTGCTTGTAACATCACATTTTACCTTATACTTTTCTGTTATAATGTGTTATCTCTTACTATAAAATGTGTTACATGTCAAGTACATCATGTGGTTTTAATACAACGAACAGACATCATACAATATGGCTTTATTTAAATGCAACGTTCGTAATGATCATAACTTCTTCAATTAAAATTGCGTTCACCACAAGAACCGGATTTAAATGTTTTGTACGTTCTTCCTCAGTGCATCCTTACTTTGAGTTCATGGAAGAATAACGCCTTCCTCGGTAAATCCTTACTTTGAGTTCATGGAGGAATAACGCCTTCCTCGGTGCATCCTTACTTTGAGTTCATGGAGGAATAACGCCTTCCTCGGTAAATCCTTACTTTGAGTTCATGGAGGAATAACGCCTTCCTCGGTAAATCCTTACTTTGAGTTCATGGAGGAATAACGCATCTGAGAGAAAAACTCGGTAAATCCTTACTTTGAGTTCATGGAGGAATAACGCCTTCCTCGGTAAATCCTTTCTTTGAGTTCATGAGGAATAACGCATCTGAGAGAAAAACTCGGTAAATCCTTACTTTGAGTTCATGGAGGGATAACGCCTTCCTCGGTAAATTCTTACTTTGAGTTCATGGAGGAATAACGCACCTGAGAGAAAAACACGGTATACTGTACCTGGTCTGCATGTTGTAAAAGGACAAATCTCTTGTAGTTAAATCAGTATATATCATGTTGCGCTACACTGGCCATGTCTAATTCAAAAGAAAATTGGTCACGTTGTTTTACTTGCAGGTTGCACGTCTTACGGTAGCATTGAGGAGTGTGAATGGCAAGAACCTACTGTGAAAGGCTGTGACAAGAAAAAGATAGCAGACGTAACGTAAGTATTACCAGAAATAACGGAAATATAACTGACGAAACTTAAGTAGTACCAGGAATAACAGAAATATAACTGACGAAACTTAAGTAGTACCAGAAATAACGGAAATATAACTGACGAAACTTAAGTATTACCAGAAATAACGGAAATATAACTGACGAAACTTAAGTAGTACCAGAAATAACGGAAATATAACTGACGAAACTTAAGTATTACCAGAAATAACGGAAATATAACTGACGAAACTTAAGTAGTACCAGAAATAACAGAAATATAACTGACGAAACTTAAGTAGTACCAGAAATAACGGAAATATAACTGACGAAACTTAAGTATTACCAGAAATAACGGAAATATAACTGACGAAACTTAAGTAGTACCAGAAATAACAGAAATATAACTGACGAAACTTAAGTAGTACCAGAAATAACGGAAATATAACTGACGAAACTTAAGTAGTACCAGGAATAACGGAAATATAACTGACGAAACTTAAGTAGTACCAGGAATAACAGAAATATAACTGACGAAACTTAAGTAGTACCAGGAATAACAGAAATATAACTGACGAAACTTAAGTAGTACCAGAAATAACGGAAATATAACTGACGAAACTTAAGTAGTACCAGAAATAACAGAAATATAACTGACGAAACTTAAGTAGTACCAGGAATAACGGAAATATAACTGACGAAACTTAAGTAGTACCAGGAATAACGGAAATATAACTGACGAAACTTAAGTAGTACCAGGAATAACGGAAATATAACTGACGAAACTTAAGTAGTACCAGGAGATAACAGACGGCACGAAAACAGTACCAGAAATATCAGGAAGATAGCGGACGAAACGTAAGTATTACCAGGAATAACGGAAATAAAACGGACGAAACTTAAGTACATGTCGTACCAGGAGATAGCAGACGAAACGTAAACAGTACCAGAAATATCAGGAAGATAGCGGACAAAACGTAAGTTTTACCAGGAATAACGGAAATAAAACGGACGAAACTTAAGTACATGTCGTACCAGGAGATAGCAGACGAAACGTAAACAGTACCAGAAATATCAGGAAGATAGCGGACAAAACGTAAGTTTTACCAGGAATAACGGAAATAAAACGGACGAAACTTAAGTACATGTCGTACCAGGAGATAGCAGACGAAACGTAAACAGTACCAGAAATATCAGGAAGATAGCGGACGAAACGTAAGTATAACCAGGAATAACGGAAATAAAACGGACGAAACTTAAGTACATGTCGTACCAGGAGATAACAGACGGCACGTAAACAGTACCAGAAATATCAGGAAGATAGCAGACTAAACGTAAGTAGTACCAGAAATATCGGAAATATAACGAATGAAACTTAGGTAGTATCAGGAGATAACAGACGGCACGAAAACAGTACCAGAAATATCAGAAAGATAGCAGACGAAACGTAAGTAGTACCAGGAATAACGGCAATATAACTGACGAAACTTTAGTAGTATCAGGAGATAGCAGACGAAACGTAAAAAGTACCAGAAATATCAGGAAGATAGCGGACGAAACGTAAGTAGCACAAGGAATAACGGAAATAAAACGGACGAAACTTAAGTAGTATCAGGAGATAACAGACGGCACCAAAAAATACCAGAAATATCAGGAAGATAGCGAACAGAATGTAACCAGTACCAAAATTATCGGAAATAAACAGACGAAGCTTAATTAGTACCAAGAATATAGCAGACGAATATAAGTTGTATCCGGAATATCGAAATATTTGTTTGTTTTTTGGGGGTTTAACACCGATTTCAACATATAGGTTATATCTCGGCGGTCAGTCAACCTAACCGGTTTTCCTGAATAACTAACCAGTAATTGCCAGTTTCTCCGCAAGTGACTGACTACTGTTCCCACATGATCTACTCTGAATCAGCGGTGAGAGACAAATGAACATAAGACTCAATGTCTGAGATCAATTGTCACGGAGAAATTTTGCCCTGCCCAGGGCAGGAACCAACAACCGATGGATTACTAATCCAGTGCTCTACCTAATGAGCTAAGCGGGAGGGCAGGAATATCGGAAATATAACGGACGAAGCTTAAATAGTATCAGGAATATAGCAGACGAAATATAAGTTGTACCCGGAATATCGGAAATATAACGGACGAAGTTAAAATAGTATCAGGAAAATAGCAGACGAAATATAAGTTGTACCCGGAATATCGGAAATATAACGGACGAAGTTAAAATAGTATCAGGAATATAGCAGACGAAATATAAGTTGTACCCGGAATATCGGAAATATAACGGACGAAGTTAAAATAGTATCAGGAATATAGCAGACGAAATATAAGTTGTACCCGGAATATCGGAAATATAACGGACGAAGTTAAAATAGTATCAGGAAAATAGCAGACGAAATATAAGTTGTACCCGGAATATCGGAAATATAACGGACGAAGTTAAAATAGTATCAGGAAAATAGCAGACGAAATATAAGTTGTACCCGGAATATCGGAAATATAACGGACGAAGTTAAAATAGTATCAGGAATATAGCAGACGAAATATAAGTTGTACCCGGAATATCGG
Source organism: Cyclina sinensis (assembly GCA_012932295.1). Classification (NCBI taxonomy): domain Eukaryota; kingdom Metazoa; phylum Mollusca; class Bivalvia; order Venerida; family Veneridae; genus Cyclina; species Cyclina sinensis. The sequence continues at coordinate 12,624,431 of JAAONU010000009.1, read as the reverse complement.
AAATATAACGGACGAAGCTTAAATAGTATCAGGAAAATAGCAGACGAAATATAAGTTGAACACGGAATATCGGAAATATAACGGACGAAACTTAACTAGTACCAGGAATATAGCAGACGAAATATAAGTTGTACCCGGAATATCGGAAATATAACGGACGAAGCTTAACTCGTACCAGGAATATAACTGTTACAGATGAAATATAAGTTGTACCCGGAATAGCGGAAATATAACGGACAAAACTTAAGAAGTTTCAGGCAGATAGCAGACAAAACGTAAACCAGGAAGATAGTTGACGAAATATAGGTACTACCAGCAAGAAAGCAGACAAAACATAAATAGTACCGATGACAGAAAGTTAGCGGATGAAATGTTAGTAGTACTAGGAATACCAGGAGATAGCAGACGAACTGTATTAAGTACCAGGAACACTATAAACGGAAGTGTCAGGGTATATACGGTTAATTCGTTCAATTATAAGCGTCAAAACAAAGAATTTTCATTCCTCTTTTAAAATGGAATATTTTCTCTCTTTTTTATATAGAGACCCGGAGAACGTAGCGCGGTATTATGCTTTACAAGAGAACTGTAGGGTCGGTGTTTGTTTGGAGGAGTGTAAAGAAATAGTCCGCGAGATAATGAAGCATCCGTGTTTCCAGTGGCCCTTAAATTACATCATACAACAAGGTGCTTTAGAAACCACAAACAAAGATATGAAATTGATACTGATGGACTATTATTTCCGCATGGATTCTTGTGCCGCTGAACTTCAGAGAGAGAAATGCGGGCACGATGAAGGCATGTATCCCCCCAAAATAGCTGGTTCTGAAGGGATGCAGCTTACTTCGATTGTTTTTGTTCTTGGTACATCACTGTCAATTTATATGTTGCCATAGTTTCCGCAAATGATTTATATATAGAAATACAATTAAAGATAAAGACTGGAAATAATCTTTTGAAAAATTTCATGATGATTTATTGTGCAAAGTATGAAATGAATTAATGAAATTGCATGACAGACCTAGAATTCTGTGACAGATTTGTGAGAATATTCCTTGTACGTTAACGAGAAGTGTTAATTATTTCTTTACTGATACTCGTAGATCGAGTCATTTCTAAACGTTTAATAAAACCGTATTTTTTTGTACCTTGTCCATTACTCTTATCCATCACTGTAACGAAGTTCTGGTGGCTTACGTTCTAAAATAGAAGGCTAATAATAACATGGTGTTTTATGATAATTTCATAAAACAGTTGCAACAAGAACTAACACTAAAGGTACTGAATGCCCCCCCCCCCCCAGATACCGCTTTGACACAGTAATTTTTACATTTATAGTTTGTCTGCCATAATATAAAATCAAAGCGCTGCAAGCTCTGGGGTATTCACTGCTGAACTGGCTAGTCAACATTATGCTGTCTTGGGATGGGTCTCACCTTAGACTACTATATATTGGAACAGCCTGATATTTTGCATAAAAATACATGGAACATAATAAGATTATCTGTGTAAGTATTAGATGGTCAATTGAAAACAATATTTATATATAGCAATAATAGACAGCAAGCAATAATAGACAGCATTTAAAGTTTTATTGTTTATCAACATGATGAAACAGAAACACCTAATACACAAGAGCCACCACAAGCGGGAACCACGCTCCACTTTTTCCTATTTCCAAAGGCAATCACATCAGAGGAAGCAGATTGTGGTGAAGGGATTTCCAATGAAACATAATTTGGAAATATTATTATACATAACAAAGTTATGGCCAGTTTTAGCAACATTCAGGAATTAGACCTTAAAGATCAAGGTCAAGTTCAGTTTAACTTTCTTTGGAGGTATTGTCTAGAAGGTATTATGTCCAAGCATGAAGACACTACATCCATTATCAACAGAGTTATAGCCAAGTTAAGCAATGCCAAAGCCATTTAAAGGTCATGGTAATACTTGAATTGTTCAACACGTTTTTTTATGCTCAGTGTTGTTTTGTCCCGGTATGAATCAAATCCATCCATAAATAACAAAAATTTCGCTATTTTAGTGAAATTCAATAATTTGTCGAGGTCATTTTAAGGTTAAGGTCATACCTGAATAATTTAACATGTAGGTTTAGTCATGAGCATGTTTTGTCCAAGTATTAATAAAACACTAAAAATGATATTTTGGCCAACATAAGCAAAATTCAATAATTTGACCTTGAAAGTCAAGGTCATTTGAACGTCAAGGTCACACTTGAATATTCAATGTGTCAGTTTTGACATAAGTGTTGTTTTGTCTCGGTATAAATCAAATCACCATAAAAAAAACAAAAATTTTAAGCAAAATTCAATAACTTGACCTGAAATGTCAAGGTCATCTAAAGGTCAAGGTCATACTTAAAAAAAATTAAAATGTCAGTTTTGTTGTTTTATCAAAGTATGAATCAAATCCATAAATAAACAACAGTTATTACAATTTAAGCAAAATACAATAATGGGATCTTGACTGTCATACCTGAATTATTCAATTGTCAGTTTTGTCAAAAGTGTTGTTTTGTCGAAGTATGAATCAGATGTAACCAAAACGTACACAGTTATGACCAATTTTAGCAAAATTCAATAATATGATCTAGCTAGTCAAGGTCATTTCTAAGGTCAAGGTCAAACTTTAATCAAAATGTCAGATTTGTCAAAAGTATTCTTTTGTCCAGATATGAATCAAATCCATAAATAAATGACAAAGTAATGACAATTTTTAGAAAAATTAAAACGTCTGACCTTGACAGTCAAGGTCATTTTTTGGTCATGGTCACACTTGAGTTATTCAACAGGTTTGTTTTGTCGTAAGTGTTGTTTTGTCCTAGTATAAATCATTCCAACAATAAATACAAACAAAATAATGGCAAATTGTAACAAAATTCAATAATTTGACCTTGAAGGTCAAGGTCATTTAAGGTGAAGTTGATACATGAAAGAACCATAATTTCAGATTTTGTCATAAGTGTTGTTTTGTCAAATATGAATCGAATCCATAAATAAATACAAAAGTTATGAAAATTTGAGCAAAATTCAATTATTTCAACTTGACGGTCATGGTCATTTACAAGGTAAATGTTATACTTGAATAATTTTTCATGTCCGCATTGTCATAAGTGTTGTTTGTATTATTAACATCCAACCACAAATAAGAAAGTTATGGCCAGGTTAAGCAAATTCAATATTTTGACCTTCATTTAAAGGTCAGGGTCATATCTGAAAGAATCCAAATGTTGGATTTGTCATAAGTGTTGTTTTGGCCAAGTATGAATCAAATCCATAAATAAATGAGAAAGGTATGACAATTTAACCAAATTCAATCATCTGACCTTTACAGTCAAGGTCATGTTTAGGTAATGGTCATTTTGAGTCTGGTCCACTTAAAGATCTTGTTTAAAGTGTTGTTGTGTCCAAGTATGAAGACAATCCACCTTTTAATAATTAAGTTATGGCCAATTGTATGTTTTTTTGCCAAAATTTTGACCTTTTGAATTTGAAGGTCATTTAAAAGCCAAGGTCAAGTTTAGTCTGGTCAACTTGAAGTTCTTGTCCAAAGGGTGGATGTGTCCAAGTATGAAGATAATCCATCAAGGAATAAAAAAATATGATCAATGTTAAAGTTTTCGGACAGCAACGGCAACGACACCATGACTATAACAATAACTCGATTTTTTTTAAAAGTTGAGCTAATAAGCACACCCTTACATAATAATTGCAGCAATGTTTATCAAAGAAACAAAAGACATCTCAAATCTCTCTTATGCAAACTGTTTTCAAAAAAAGAATAATAATAATGGTAAGGCAGCTAAAAAGCAAAGAAGGGTGCCATGATGGCACAGCAATGCTTCCTGAGTGTATAAAAATGCAATATAAACATACTAAAAGTTGATATAGATATTAATGATCTATTTAAATCCCCAGAGGCATAATATTTCTATGACTAACCATTAAAATAAAAAAAATCACAAAAGAAAAATTATGGACTGTACTGAAGAAAATGTTCTGTATGTTTTAGTTTGTAACAGCTGTAATTTATTCTATATAGGAAATACTGGAAATATATTAAGAAACAGAAGAACAGTCAATGAACAGCATATAAGTAGCTAATCAACAAGGCACTCCACAGAGACAAAATAACTTAACAAGCTCACTTGTGCAGATGAAATCATCAAGTACAGTCATTGCAATGTACTGTAAAAGAACAGCATGTTTGTTAGTTTTAGTGCCGCATAAGAAAATGAATGTACAATAGTTTTAAGCACATTTAAAGAAAAAAAGCATGAAGTGAAAAAAATTAATCAAAAGGATGATCAATAGCTGAAGAACACATAGTTTAAGGACTTTAAGAATGACGCTTCTATTACCATAAACTTTGCAACATTACTTTTATGTAAATTGCACAATTTGAAAACCATTTTAGTATTTTCTGATGTTACAAAAAGTGCAGATGTCTAGTCTTTTAATTCATAGTGAAATTACCTATTTATGAGGTATGACTAAGAAAAAGAATGGTAAAATTTCTACACTGTAGCAATTTATATTAAACATCTATTTTTTAAATATTTTTTTTTTATTTTTTTTTATTTTGCATGTGTATGTGTACTGTCAACATGGTTGAGGTCCACTAGACATGGGTACACACCAGATTTGAGACCTTTGTGCTTAGCAGTTTTGGACAAGAAGATTTTTTTAAAGGTCATGTGACACGACTATAGCAACTTTAGTTATTCAAAATAATCATAATGTACTGATTTAAATGGTTTAATTACAAAATTATGAAAACATTGCTTTTGATAAGAAAAAACGTGTTTTGATGAATGGCTGTTTTCCTTTCAACATCGGTAGTTTCCACCGCAATTTTTGGCTGTGACGTATATTTATCCTTACTGTAAGAGGCAGTAGTGCAGAATTACACTGCTCATAACGAATCCTTTTTTAAATGCAAAAATAACACTAAACCACAAGAAACACAATTAAGGTGCACATATTAAAATAACATGTTATAAATTGTGAATTAAAAAAAATTAATAACTTCTCGATTTTTTATAACTAAATTCAAACTGTGTGTTGGGAAATCGGGCTGTACTTTTACCTTAGCAGAGAATTTGATTAATAAATATTCCACTTTCTTCCAAGTTGTAGTTCTACATAAACTAATTCCTCCATGTTGTTAAAGGTTGTATAGCACTTTTTTTCACTTGAACATTACGTCATAAACTAATTCTTTGTTATTTAAGTGAAGTAAAATTGAAGTGACTTTAGGTGTTATACCTTATGTGTAAAAATTTGTTTCACTTGAATAGAAATCCTATATTTTTTGATGTTGGGATATTGTTTGAAAAATAATAATATAACATCTCCATCAAGCAGAACTTCAATGAAATGTCAAAGATCGATAAATCATGCCTTATACTGAGGAATTTATGCCTATATTAACCTACCCTAATGGGACCCTTGTATATTCTGCATAGCTGTCAAAACAAGCCATTAACTTTTTTTATGACCCAATCAATATTAAAGTTGAGACAATTAGCAAAAATTGTATGGCAAGTGATCTTACGAATTGATTGAATGAGTCTGCAAAGTTTTTTCATCTTTCACAGAGTGGTTAAGGAGAAGTTTTTTAAAGTAAATATTTGATGACAATCAATGCACAACGAACACAGGGCGAAAACAAAAGCTCACCTTAAGCACATAGTGCTCAGGTGAGCTAAAAAAAATCAAGTACATTTATAAGATTGAGCACATAGTGCTCAGGTGAGCTAAAAAAATCAAGTACATTTATAAGAAATGAAGAGTGCACCCGTTAGCAGTGCAATATACACCCACAATAGTTGCCTATAACAACTTCTTTAAAATTTTCTTCAAGACTGAAGTTTTATAGGCACCTTTATATATTTTATATAAAAAAGAGAGCAAAAAAAAGTATTTAGCAATAATTTCAAGGCACATTTCAAGAAACTTCACTGTTTTATGCCACCACTTTGCGAGGGAGAGAGGTGGGTGGGCATATATAGTTTTTACCTGATTTCAAAGTTACTTGGAATCTCTCTAGGTTCTACTTAAACTTAAGGTCAACAGTCTTTTAAGAATGTTGTTCATTAAATCAAAGTTAAGATCAATGTTCCATGATACATGTAGGTTTTCAACACAGCAGGGGCAGCCTCACGCTTGAAAGTAACTTTGCCCATTCCAGTATTATCCTCAACCACTCAGTTCTTCATGGTGACTTTTCTGGCTCCAACTTGTACTGACCCAAATTCTTCTTCCTGGAAAAAAAATCACCGATAATCTACAGATCAGTAATGTGTTCTATGAGTGCACAGGTAGTACTGATATGGAAGTACCCAAATATAAATGACTTGAAAAACATTTTATTGTATTTCAAAGTGCAGTACAAGCCTTGTGACATCCCACTACAGTATCAAAAGGTATTAAAACAAGAGGGCCATGATGGGCCTATATCGCTAACCTGAGTATGAATCCTTTTAACAAAGTTGTTACAGACCTGGTTTATTGTCCCCAGATGACCCATCTTCGAACTTCACCTAGAAATTACCAAAATGACCTTTTCTGAGAAACTTCCTGGATATTTGGGGTAAAAAAATACTTCTACAGTGTTAACAAGGTTTTTCCATATTTGGGATCTGCAACCTAGTTTTTAACCCAGATGATTATATTCAAAATTGTCCAAGTAATTACTAAGACAAACATCCTGACTAAGTTTCATGACAATTGGGACAAAAATGTGACCATCAGAGTGATAACAAACTAAGTGTGGATAGATAACTGACTACGGACATTGATCGGTACTTATAGCATACCATAAGCCTACAGCTCACGTGAGCAAAAAATTAGCACATACCAGGAAAATAATGATCTGAACAACATTGCAGTAGTTTTTATGTCAGTTTTAACTAAGAATACTATTCAAGAGAAAACAGAAATAAGGGAATGATTTACCTGAACAAGCTTGCCTTGAATGGAGATCTTGTGCTTTTTTGGAGGTCGCAGTGCTTCAACAGTGGAAAAGGTTAAGGCTGCAGGAAAGTTAAGAATTCTCTGGCCTTTTTTCTTATGACTGTAAGGAACTTTGAAAGTTAATGGCATGGCACAAGGAACTTTTGACAATGCCTCCACAACATGTAACTGCCTTTCCTAGTTCTTCTTTTGTGTTCTACAGCATAATAAGTCTTGCCAACCTGCAGTTAAGGTACAAAAGAATATATTCCCATATTTCGCTATGTAGAATTGTACTGACACCATTAAATCAGCGTTTTATTCTAAATAATGCTGAGGAAGTTTTAACAAGGCATTCAACACAAGGGCAATCAGTGATAACATGTGTCGCCTGATGATAGCCAAAAAAGCAGTTGTATTGAGAGGTGATTGGACAGTCCCTAGGCTAAATTTGTTTTAATTCAAGGGCCAGAACTCAGCCAAAAATCATTCTACCAAATTCTCATTAACTATGTGCAAGTACTTGAGGTACTGATCAACCCTATAACATTTTATTCATGCTTAGTAGTATAAGAGAAGAAGTGCGGACAAACTTCAAAACTAAAAATCATTAAAGGGCCATAACTTTGACAAAAATCATTGAACCGGAAAATGACAATGATATGCACAACTAGACTTAAAATTGATCATTCCTGTAAAGTTTGGATGAAATCGCACAAGTAGTTTCTGAGGAGTAGTCCGGACAAGTTTTGTGACCGACGGACAGATGATGTAGAAGTGATCCCTATATGCCATGTTAGTTTGTAGCAAGCGACACAAAAATTAGGGGGAGGTGGGCAGGGCTGTATATTGCAGTTAGCTGTATTTTAATTTTTTCATTACAGCAGCTTAGTCAAACTAAATTCTATCTGGATATCTACAAACCTAGTACTTCTAAATGTTATTCATTATCGGTGCTGTGTGCTTGGCTAAGGAAGATGTAAGGGTTGTCAAAAGCAGTAGGAAATTTCTCAGGTGAGCTAAAAACATGCCTATGTAAATCTATAAATAACTGGTATATGGAATTTTTAGTGAAAAAGTAAGTCCATCTTAAACAGTGTTGTTTGACACAGTATAATATCATGGATCTTTACCTAAAAACAAAGGAAAGGGAAAAAAAAGTATAATGCATCAAAGTCCTATTTTTATTGTCTGTTTTGTATTTAATGCCTGGTTTCAACACCTTGTTGGCTTATATGGAAGGGTTAAGTTCACCTTTCTAGCTTTGACTTCATAGTTATCCAACGTGAGTACTTCAAGTGTTACATGTACAGATCTCTTCGAAATGGACCAGGGTATTCATTAAGACCCGGGAGCCGGAAAATTACCCGGCTATTTTTTCCAGGCTTCTTTTCTTAAAATCAGGCTTATTTTATAACAAACTGACAGCAAATCATCTGCCTACTTTACATTCACTCCCTCCAACTAAAAAACTTAATGAAACCCCTGATGGACTGTCTTTATCCTTACTTAAATCAGACATTTAGTGAAAGATCTTAAGAGTCTAAGACATAATGTTCTAGATCAGAAATTTCTTGCGTAGCATGGTTTTTGAATCCATAATCCTTGGACTGACAGTCAACACTTAACCGAACAAATAAAACAGGTAATGGCTTCTTTTCCTCATCAACTGAACTAAAAAAAGGTAAAGGTACCACAGGCTAAATATTAGCATTAGGCTCAATATGAAAAAATAACGCAGGAGCTATTAAACGAGTGATTAATTTTGCTATAAGAAAGTACTACACTGTCAACACATACCATTAAAATTATTAACTTTAGTGGGTTGCATGTCAATATCACCACTTCTCTGCCTTCACTGACACAGCTTCCTTTTTCCTAGCTGTCCTTTCCCTTGTACATTGTACCTGATTAACTGACCAACAGCCACATTATCCCTGAGGCTCATATCAAAGGGACTGGAAAAGTATACCTTTATGAACAGTAGTATCTGTCAACTGTAAAAGAAAGAGGAATTTTGAATGCATGTCATTAAAAAGCCATAAAGTAACAGTGACGAAATGATATGTGAATCTGTTCAATTTCTGTTATACATGTACTTAGTCATTCTCCTCTTAATACATTTGATATACTTCAATACCGATGCTAAATGATATTTCAACAAATTATTATAGTAGCTGCCAGGATGGGTTAAAGTTCATCAGTAGGGTAGAACCCCTCCAAACCAGAGCCCCTCTAAATTGGCTGATCCCACTTCGACCTCCATGTAATTTACGCCTTCAAACCAGATACCCATGCACTCCTGATACCGAACAATTTTGCAGAAATATACAGTTAATATCAATGTGAATCTACCCCTTAAACCCATTCATAACTTTCCCTGGCTAAAATTGGTCATGTATTTCAGATTTTCAAACTTGCCAAAATCAAGTTATGTGTCAAATAAAGACCATAAATGTATTTTATTGCTTCTACATTTGGAGGCATTCATGGGTTTACATTTCATTACTGAAATTTGTTTTGTTTGCAACTTCCTACAGAAGGTAGATATAATCTGACAAATTTCCATTGTGAAATAAGTAAATAAATTTTGTACAGTATACCCTTTATCTTTGTTTTGGACTGCTTTAAAAGGACATTTAAAGTTCATTTTCTTTTACCAATTACCAGGGCCTTAATTGAGAGGGGTTGGACACTCGAAAATTGAGAAAATATGGCGGATAGTATATGTTGTTGCTTATATGAAAGTATAATCAAATGCTGAAAAAAAACTTACAGTAAGAAATAAGTACGAATTCTAGCCGAATTAGTAAATAAATATTCTCATAATGTTTTCATTATCTGGTTTGTTATTTTTCAACGCAGCTGCTGCTTCAAAAAACAATAAAATCAATACTAAAATGGAATCATTGTTTTCCAAAATGGCGGAAAGTATGTACACATTCTCTTTTCCTGATCTACTTTCGTGGGGTATCAGACGAAAATAGAGTTACGAAATAAGTCGGCATTAGATGGACGTAGATAAGTGAACATAGAACGGAGCTTTACAATGTATTTTATTCCTATATCTGTGTTTTATTATGAAATAGAGCACTGTAAACATAGCAGTTTTGGCGAAAATACAGTCTTTCAGTGATCATCAACGTACAAACTTTCGGGTGGTATCAGTGCAAACAGACTTGATAAAACAGTAAAAATGAATTGAATCTCACTCTACTTGGACGATCTTGGGATCTGGGTATAAGTTTTCCAACCTTTTCTTCATATTTACTTCATAATGGATGATTGAATATTGTGCTTTCATCAAATCGAGACAGATTTTTTTACAAAAAAAAAAAACATACTGAGTTGTTATCTTTTACTTGTCCGCTTGCAAATAAAGCTTCTGTTGTTGAAGTAGAAATTAAATATTTTAAAATATGAATGTTTCTTCTTTTTACAAATTTTGAAAATCAGTCCATAATTGACAAAAAGACTGATGTTTTTTGTAAACTAGGTGCGAGCATTGCTTTCCACTAACTAAAGGTAGATAATTACAAAAAAGAGAGAAAAACGTATTGAGTTCTCGGCGTCTTTTACTTGTCGGCTTGCAAGAATAACTTCCGTTGTTGAAGTGATAAAAAGATATAAAAAAGATCAACGTTTTTTCTTACTTACAAATTTTAAATTATGAAAATCAGCCCATTATTGAAAAAAAAGACCGGTGTTTTTGTAAACGAGGTGCATTCCAACTTACGCTATCGAACGATCAATTCATCGCTCGTTTTTTTCCGTTATAGGATATACAGGTAAACGCGCGACAGCATATTTTGGTTAATCTTTCGATAGATAAGGAGTGTCCATTCCCTCTCAATTAAGGCCCTGCAATTACCAAATGTCTGGACTATTATTGAAAGCAGCATAAACACAAAACAAAATTTACCCTTGCATTGCATTGAACCATGACAGTGGTGCAGAAATGTAGTCACAAAAAAGACAACAATTCCGGTACAGGTCTGTGTGTGTCTTTGTTTCAAAATATGGACTTTAAAAAAAACTCCAAACAGGAGACAGTACATTCCACTTGACGAAAATAAATCCAGTATTTATTTTATACTGGGAACAACATATTATATAAGGTCCCAGTTTTATAGAAGAAACTTTAAAATCCTCTATATATACATTCATTTATGACAAAATTATAAATAAAGTCTTAAATAAAGTACAAGTTATATAGATGTATAACTTTTTTTTCTTTTGCAATGTGTTTTGTTTGTTGTTGTTTTGTTTTTCATATTTACATAAGAAAAGGGCCGAAAAGACCAGGGTTTTGAGGCCGAAACGTTTAATTTTTAAAAGTGTGTGGTAGTAAATAAGCAAAAATGAAGATGATTGTTATCAATAATGTAAACAATTTAACTTTTAAATATAGGCACATTGACTGATGACATCACAAGCACCTGTTACCAAAATATAGCTGAACTACTGGTTGGCAAATAGAACCAATATTTATATACATTTGATAGCAGCAGAATGTTTAACTTTAAATAACTTTTTTCATTGTCAGCCGAATTTTAAGATTCTTATATCATTTGAAAGCTCTTTAAATTCATATTTTGAAAATATAAGCAGATTTTGAATTTTTGCTTTTAAAGAAGAAAACTAAACTAATTTATACCTGTCATTTCAGCATTTTTCTAGCAGCTCAGATGCACTATGTTTAACCATTTACAAACAAAAAAGTAAACAGTTTTGACAATTATTTTTTAAATATGTAAAATATGAGTTTACAGACCTTTTAAATGATATAAAATATTGAATTATTTGATGAAAAATGACTTTGTAACTGTAATTACAAAATTACTATGTTTTGCAATTTTATCAACCGCCATGTTTTGCCAACCTTCAAAAAGTTAACTGTATCTCTTATCAGTTACTTGTTACTATTTATAGATTTCAAAACAATAACATTCAACGTTCCTATAAGTTGAGAATTTAGGTCTCGACGTCTGTTTGCAGCAGCACGGTTCTCTAACTCTGGGGGAATGACTGTCTATAAAAAACACACAAATTTAGATGAGATAAATCTAAATGACATCAGTTTACATCGGCATATAGCAAGCAAACGAATAGATGTAAACTTACGATCTTCTTTGTTGTTTTGAGTCATCCGATGAATCGAAACCGGAAATATTGATCACGTGATCATTACATTCCTTTAGTAGTCTCTAACAAAGCTAGAGTTTTGTATATTTAAAATGTAGTTGAGTCGATGTGCAGAACTAATATATAAATTTACTTTAAACAGAAAAAAGTAAATTCCTTCGTAAAGGTATGTACTTTTTCTTCATATTTAGCTAAAGCTAGATTTGGCGGCACGATTAAGTTGGTATCCGGCAATGAATGAACGTAAGACTGAAACGAGAACCAGACTAGCGACACAATGAGCGATTGATTGAGAAAATTGCGTAAGAATCATGCGCCACGATTTTTCTCAAATCTCTCACTAAATACAATTAAAGCAATAAAAGATCGCAAAAAGTGAAGTTTTACATTTTACAACAAGTATTTATATAATAGTTACGCATTTGGTACCACATTGCCAAGTTCTATGCACTATTTTGTCAGCTGCGGAACACTAAATTTGTATGCTCTCAGGAATTTCCAAAGCATCGTATAGAGTCTGGAAATACGGTAACTCTGTATTCCCTGCTAACGCAGTGAATACAAAAATCGGTTGAAAAACTCAAGACTCAAACTTCTGCTGAAAGTAAACTCAGCAGTGTAAGTTAACATTATGGATAAACCCATACAACTTCACCATCCTGCAGAAAAAACCACACAAAAAAAAATCCAAAAAAAAAACCAAACAAAAAAACAACAACAACAGAACTCGAAACACACACTACATGCTAAAGACATCATGCATATCTGGAAATCCCACAAATATTTGCTGAGACATAGCACAAAGTAACTTTGGATGACTTTAATGTGAATAATAAACACCAAAGAGTCAGAACACATGATAAAATCACTAAGCAGAACAACTCTTCATACTTATTTATTTATAATGTTTAGCTGAATTCAGACAAAATTTAATAGAGTTTAAAAAATAATGTTGAAAAACTTACATTGACAAACAAACATCAAAGAGCTATCATTCAACGAAAAATCATCAGTGCGAAATAAGCAAACCATATGTTAAACTACATGTATGGTCAGTTCTTATGATTGCTGCGAAACTTTTTTTTCAAATGAATTAAATAGCTGCTGATAATTAAGGTAGATAAACTTATGTTGTCCTTTATGTGAAACCCCCCCTCCCCCCCAAAAAAAACAAAAAAAAAAACCAAACAAACATCAAACCAACATCACCTATGCAGTAACCAAAGCAGAACAACTATGCTAAGCCCGGCCAGCTGAACAGACTGACAGATGGACTGACAAAGGCATGTGAATCAAATATAGACCATAGAAATTCTATTTGGATGCATAATAAAATCTGACATACAGTTGCTAAAAACAGCATGGGCAAACCATTTATACTTTATATCTAAAAAAATTCAAAGAACCATCAAAATTCATTCGACTGGAACACAACAATGACAGGCACAATTGAGCTTGGTACATATGAATTTTGAAAAGTATTATTAAAATTTGTTGCTGATAAATAACATGGACAAATTAATGTATTAAAAATCAAAGGCCAACAACTCTGTGAAAAATCATGGCAGTGGAACGCTGCAAAAATATGCACAACTAGGCATGGTACTTATTATTCTTGCAAAATATTAAAATCTGAAATAATAGCTGATGAGAAACAGTCTGGACAAATTGATGTGTATAAAAATATCAAAAGCCCATAACTCAGTGAAAAAAATCATTGGAGTATGATGTGACAACGATATGCACAACTAAGTACTTTTGAATCTTGCAAAGTCTTATTAAAATTTGACGAATAGTTGCTGAGAAACAGTCCGAACAAATTTTGTCTACGGCCGGCCGGCCGGACGGACGGACCGACCAACGGACTTGAATCCAATATAGCCCCCAGATATTCTATCTGGGATACAAATATATCAGAATATTTTCCCCACGTCTGTAAAAACACCTTTCCCTCTTAATTAACTTAATTTTTTTATTTCCTGGAGGTACTTCCATTCTCATTCTTTCAGTTTTGTGATACACAAAGATATGGACATGAAATACTTTGAATGACCATATAATGTCCTTTGGCTTTAAAAAGCTATAAAATTTCCAGTGCAAGCTAATATTTTTGATAATGTGGATAAGTGAACGCTGATTATGAAATCTATAAAATGCCAGTAAGGCAACAAAAAATAAACTTCTTATACCCTTATCCCTTCACTAATGTCAGTTTGACAACAAAATATAAAGTTCTGGCACCTTTATGCCTTCACTAATGTCAGTATGACAACAAAATATAAAGTTCTTTTACCCTTTTATCCCTTCACTAATGTCAGTATGACAATAAAATGGTAAGTTCTTGTACCCTTTTATCCCTTCACTAATGTCAGTATGACAACAAAATGGTAAGTTCTTGTACCCTTTTATTCCTTCACTCATGTCAGTATGACAACAAAATAGTAAGTTCTTGTACCCTTATCCCTTCACTTATGTCAGTATGACAACAAAATAGTAAGTTCTTGTACCCTTGTCCCTTCACTTATGTCAGTATGACAACAAAATAGTAAGTTCTTGTACCCTTTTATCCCTTCACTAATGTCAGTAAGACAACAAAGTATAAATGTATCATACCGTTACTAGTTGCTCACCAAATGGTTCTTATGATTCAGAAATTGTTTCTTTTTTATAAAAGAACAATCAGTTGAAATCATTATTCTAATTAAACTACTCTGTTCATATGAAATATTTTCGGAGTAAAAAAAATACAGGCAACTGTTTATACTAACTTGTATTAATGACAACGTGAAATGCTCAAACACTCAGAAAACAATGAAGGTAGTTATCGTCTGTTATTTTTCGTTCTCTAATTTACAATGATCTTATGTTGTTAACGGTAGATAGAAGGTAACTTATACTATGCAGTTTTGTAATAAAAACTTGTTACATGTGTTTCAATTTAAAGCGACTGACTCACAGAATTTTGCTATTTTTTTTCCTTTAGAATTTAAGAGAATTTAATATAATATGAAAAAAACATAATACTATGCTTCTTTACACCATGAAAACTGAAAAAAAGTTTAGACTTAACCAGGATTCGAACCCACGACCTTTCGGTCAGTAAAATATAGAGCGACGATCTTGACCACTGAGCTACAGCGCCTACTTCTGAAGTTGCGCCAAAATTAATATTATAACTAAAGTATCTACCCCGTGACAAACGGGGTAAATTTTTTACCGATAAAAGTGTGAAAAACTTTATATTTTGATGTTTTTCTGTATCAAAAAAATGAATCAGTAACTTAGTTTAAATATTCTCTTCACAATTGCAGCAAAAATTTCAAGATGTAAGAACATTTTCTTTTTTTCATCGTCGGCCCATCTGTGAGTCAGTCAGTCAGAGACATTAGGTACAAGTTTTGAAAAAGGTGCAGTTCTGTATTTAAAAGGCCATTTTATTGGTTACAACATGTATATGTCTTCTACAAATATAAGCTTTGTCGAGACATTTAAGGTAGAATCCTTTCAATTTGGGGAGACAAGTAAAGCTCAATGTACGAAAATTCCACTGTTTTAAGTTTGAACTCGGGCAATATTTTCCTGTGTAGGGTTTAATGAAAGTGAACAAAGCTCTTTATAATCTGAATACGTCACAACTAACGTATATAAATACAGTACGAACCTGAAACTGAAAGATAACTTTTATATGAGTGTTAAACAGAAGAAAAAACGTAATTAAAAAGGAAATCGACAACTCTAAAAAGTTCTTCTCAGTTATGAGTGAGGGTTTGATTTACTGTCATATTACATTAACAACTCTGGTGTTACAATGGTTGCTTCAGACAATGAAATGGAAAAACAGGACGTCTTAAATAATTATACAATACTGTTCTTTCCTCTTTTTATTTCTGATAAAAAATCAGTTATCTGTTCACCAAAAATTAATGTCCATAGAGTTTTTGTTCTATTTCAAGTTCATACATTTCATTATACATATAATATTAAACAAGCTTCAGTGTTTCTTCTATTTACTATGAACATGTAATTCAAAGCAAAAATCTGTACAGACGTGTAACTTTGACAAACATATGACCAGTAAATAAAATTAGCTCGTATAAGATACAAACAACAACAACAATAACAAAAAGTTCAGGTAGGTGATTTGTGCGTCAGTCATAAAACACAAGGCCGATAATTCTCAGCGGTAAACAGACAGACAGACAGACAGACAGAAGAAAGTTTATCGACGTTAACTACACATTTTTTGTCATACTAAATACATACAATTAAGATATAGATATTATTTTTGTCATGTATTACAGAAATCAAGGTAGACATTACAAACTAGAGTACAATATTATTAGAAAAACTAAAACAAAATAGAAAATAACCTTTTCTTCCAGTAACACCAACTGCTGTGTATAAAAAGTAGACAATCTCTGACGTAAGCATAAATAAAATATACAATGGAACATCGCTAGTTCGGAGTCCCTGGGGTTGGAAAAAAACTTGACTAGACTGGTCCTGTGTAAATCGCAGTCGAGCGAAACCCAACAATACAATAAGAAAACGATGATTCTTTTTAAATTTCATTTTTAATTCAACAAACTGCACTCATGCAATAACTAGGAATAAAACATAAAAGCAACTCTAAAAAAATTTTCAAAGCACATATGGTAAATACATATTATACATGGAAACATTTGATCAATGGACATAGCACTAGACATTTACATAAATCGATGCGAAACCAGGTGACCCCTGAGGTGGGGCTAATTTAAAACCAAGCGACATAATATGAAGTTCTGTGTCAAACAGTTTTAGAGAAGAAAATTTTCCTATATATATATATATATATATATATTTATATATAATATATATATTATTATATGTATATATATATATAATGCTACACACCAAATATCAAAACTCTAAGTCTTATGGTTTACGAGTAATCAGCTTTATTAAAGTTTTTGCACGACGCTCTGACGACGACCCAGTGTCCATAATAACTTTGAAAACAGACGAGCTAACTAGGAGAAATCATATAGTTAGCTATAAATGCACTACAATTCAGAGTACATAACTACAATTTACACTACAGTTATATCACAAAGCAATGGTTATAACACAAAGCAATGTTACAATATGTTACCTGTCATGTCCTTGAAGCTTCAAAGTCTTCATGTAATCTTCAAAGCAATCCTTTAAAATCTCTTCTTATGCATTACACTACCACTCAATGACAAGTATGCACTATGAAGTTGATGTTGATACCTTAGATACTTTTAATTTACATTCCGAACAAAATTAAGTATAACAAATAACAAAGGACAATAACTCAAAAGTTATCAAGTGAAGAGTTAGAGTTCCTATGCACTGCATGACTCCTTAATGACATCTATGCACCTTTGAGGTTTAACGTTGATACCTCAAATACTTTTAGAGTTATAGTCCAAACACAAAATAAATAGGAAGAATAGTACAGGGGATAACTAAAAACTTTTGGCGTGTAAGGCGTTGCAAAATTTGATTTTTGTCATTTGCATTTGATAATACTTTCATTGTATTGTATATTCTTACGTTTATATTGTATAATCATCATTTGTATTGTATAATATAATTTATTTGTGTTGTATCCTGTGCATTTATCTTCTATTTCTGTTATTTGTGTTTAATGTCTTCTAATTATATTGTAAACGATTCCATTTATATTGTATGTCAGGTCACTTGTTTTCTAAAACTGATATGTGTGAATTCAATACGCAAAAAACGCGATAAAACCAATTTATGTTATATAATTGCATGATGGGATTTGTTTTGATTCTCTGCATAGGCGCAGCCATATTGCTATTTCTCACCCAATGAAATCCATGGACACAAAATAAACATCCCACAGTTCCGTTATACAATAGAAATATGACCAAAAACAAGATTAAACAGTAAAGTAAAATTATACAATACAAATAAGGAAATATACAATTCAACCAAGTGAACTTTGAATACAAATAACGAAAATACAATTCAAACTGACAGATTATGGAACATAAATAGGAAGTATACAATACAATTAAGATATATATACTTCGTATGCGGTTAAATCTTATTGAGTAGAATTGCAGTGCATAGTAATTGAAACTCTTCACTTCATAATTTTTTATGGCGTGTTATGCGTGGCACTATTCGATTTTGATATTTGTATTGTATACTTAAGCAATATATATTCTCTATCCTTTCATTTATGTTCAATATTTTCCTACTTATAGTGTATAATTTGTATTTGTGTTTGATAATTTCTTAATTTCTATTCTATAATTCCAGTTTGTATCGTAAAATATCAATTTATATTCTCTATCGTTTCATTTGTGTTCAATATTTTCCTATTACTATTGTATAATTTGTATCTGTGTTTGATAATTTCTTTATTTCTATTCTATAATTTCAGTTTGTATTGTAAAATATCAATTTATATTCTATATTGTTTCATTTGTGTTCAATATTTTCCTATTACTATTGTATAATTTGTATTTGTATTTGATATTTCTTTATTTCTATTCTATAATTTCAGTTTGTATTGTATAATATCAATTATAATCTATATCGTTTCATTTGTGTTCAGTATTTTCCTATTTATATTGTATAATTTGTATATGTATTTGAATATTTTTTGTTTGTGTTCTAAAAATTCAATTTTGTATTTCATAATACCCATTTGAATTGTTTTCGGTTTATAACCTAAATAGTTTTAGAGATATGTTCCAATCAAACTGTGACGGACGAACGGACAGATAGACGGACGGACGGAAAGACGAACCGCCAGACGGACTACACCAAATCTATAGTAAGCAAGTATTTATCTATGAGTAAAACTACTAAGGAAATAATGTAAGAAAGTAAACATTTTATTATTTGGTAATGATACTATAAGCTTATATAAATCTTTTAATAACACTTCTTTAACAGATCTACCAGCTAACAATTATCACAAGGTAAAACATTCAGAATCATTTTAGCCAGCTATTCCAGGTAAATTTTCAGTAAAGCTTTGTAAATTTTCAGTAAAGCTTTATAACCCTAACATGTTTTAGCAGTTTCTGGTCTGTCTTTCTGTTTGTCTGTTTGTTAGTTTGTCATAAAACTTAAACCTTTATGAGGCTCCACCGGAGGCATGGCGTTCATTCGAACGTAGGGCTTGCTTAAAGATACTTTTCGTTTAAAAATATTAAAATTGTATCACTTTGGGATATACTTGTTTTATACAGACATCCCCCACCCCCTTCCCCGAAATAAAAATATCTTTATTTTATACTAATTCATGATTAAAAACTGCAACTATTTCTTATTCGAAGTCAACATGTACACAAACAAACATCCGTCATCTAAGTTTAAAGGTAATAAACCTAAAAGTTTTTGTTTTTTAAAAGAAAAATCCTGTTCGGTAAACAATGAGAAGTGTGAAGAGGGATGGTGATCTGGGCAATTTCTACAAAAAGAGATGGGGTACAATTTCAATATAAGCTGGATACAATTATCAAATTTATTCCAAACCAAAACAGGATTTATCTTAAAAACGGAATCTTACGTAACCTTGACGGCTGGCTTAGATGTAATATTATGGGATACAGTATACCTGTTGCGCTTACAATTGTTTATTTTCAACTTTTTATGACTGAGGAAAAATATGTTAAATTGTATTTATTTTAAAGGAAATGAAGATTTCAGCGTATTTGTGCTCCAGTGGTGAATTGGCTAGGCTAATAATGCATTCAATAAATCATTCTTCTAATGATCTACTGAATGAGATGCTATGTCAATATCTCATGTATCGATTCCTACACTAAACATGTAAAGAGGGCTCATCACCTTATTTCACTACACTCAGGTGTAGACAGGTACTATAGTCTAAAACCGCTTCCAGTGATAAATAAAATCAGAAAACAGGCATTATAACGTAAATCCACCAATTAAAGTGTTTTAAAAATAATTTGCGATAGTTTGGAGAACATTTTGCAAGGTTAAATTTAACGAATTAACTTTTTGTTGTTTATGTTTTTGTTGCTGTATATTCAATTAATACTACAGTAGTACACGCCATTTTTCACCATATTTTTGCCATTTTTTCTCGATAGCAGTTCCAACTATTCTCTTCATCGGAGTACTAGCACAATGCCGAAGCAATGCATAGTGTAAACTCTGCCAACTTTCTAAAACACTCAGCAGATCAACTAAATCACTCTTAGTCATTGAAAAGCAACACCACTTGTTCAGACAATGGCCAATAAACCCTTCCTGGCTAATAATGGACATTTACTTTCTTAAGATACTTCCTTGATAAATATGGCCTTTATTTGTCTATTTTTAATTGCCCGCCAAAAGATTGCCGTATAGGAAACCCCGTGGCGGCCGGGCAGGTGGCATCCAGACCTTGTCCAGACAATAACTCTATTGCTAATAGACTTACTTACTTCAAACTTGCAGCTTTCTTGCAATAAGAAGAAGTGCAATACAAAAGAACCATAACTCTATTTGGTCCCATTTTTAAAATTATCTCCCCTCTTGATTTTTTTTGTCCAGAGCATAACTTAAAAACTATACAGTGAGTTGATGTGAATAGCTGGCCTCAAGTTAAAGTGCAGTGCAAAAACATGAATCTACCATATCCAGGTTTTGAGTAATCTCCCCTTCCTTAATTTCTATAATGAATTTTTGTGCGGAGCAAACCTTGAACACTATGAAAGGGTTTGTCTTGAAACTTAATATAAAGATAGATGGTAAGAAGTAGAAGTGCAGTGTACATAACATAACTCTTCCTGGTCCCATTTTTTAATTAACTTCTCTCTTAAAATGTTTTTGACCGAAGCACAACTATAAAACTATGAAGTGAATTGATGTGAAACTTGAAATTTAGATGGCTGGCAACAAGGAGATGTGCATTGCTAAAGATAACTAGCTCTAACTTACCCAGTTGTTTTAGTAATATCCCCTTCTTTAATTTCTCTTATGAGTTTTTGTACGGAGCATAACTTGAACATTATGAAATGGTTTTGAAACTTCAGAAAAAGATAGATGGTAAGAAGTAAAAGTGTAGAACTCACGAACCATAACACTTCCTGGCCCCATTTTTGAATTATATGCCCTTTTTTGACCGGAGCATAACTTTAAAATTATGATGTGAATTGACGTGAAACTTTAAATATAGATAGCTGACGACAAGGAAAAGTGCAATACCAAAGAAGCATAACTCGATTTTGAGTAATTTCCCCTTTTTAATCCCTATAATGAATTTTTGTCCCGTGCATAACTTAAACACTATGAAACTTAATAAAATATAGATGATAAGAAGTAGAAATGCATTGCAAAAGAACCATTACTCTATCTTGTCTTATTATTGAATTATCTCCCCTCTTATTTTTTTTTTAGCCAGAAGCATAAGTAAAAAACTGTGAAGACAATTGACGTAAAACTTTAAACATAGATAAGATGGCGACAAGAAGATGTGTACTGCCAAAAAGCATAACTCTACTGTATCAGTTTTTTTAATTATCTCCCCTTCTTTAATGTTAATAACGAATATTTGTCCGGAGCATAAGTTGAACACCGTACAAAGAGATTGTCTTGAAATCTAAGATAAAGATAGATTGTAAGAAGT
This sequence comes from Cyclina sinensis, assembly GCA_012932295.1. Lineage (NCBI taxonomy): Eukaryota > Metazoa > Mollusca > Bivalvia > Venerida > Veneridae > Cyclina > Cyclina sinensis. The sequence continues at coordinate 12,602,681 of JAAONU010000009.1, read as the reverse complement.
AAAAGTGCAGTGCTTCAAGCTGTGACTCTGTCGTGTCAAGTATTTTAATTATCTTACTTCTTATTATTTTTGTCCAGAGCATAACTTTAAAACAATAAAGTGAATTTATGTGAAACTTGAAATATAGATAGGTAATGACATGGAGAAGTGCACTGCACAAGAAGTATTACTCTATCTTTTCCTGTTTTTGAGTTATTTTCTCTTTTCAGATTTTATGATCAATATTTGTGTGCATCATGACTTGAAGACCATGAAAGATATTGACTTGAAACTTGAAACATAGATAGATGATAAGAAGTAGAAATGACTTGCATAAGAACCATATTATTATAACTTTCCAGATTTTCAATTATCTCCCCTTTTATAATCGTTTTTTTTTTACTGGAGCATAACTTTACATATGTGAAGCAAATTGATGTGAAACTGAATAATAAATAGCTGGCAACAAGGAGAAGTGTAATGCCAAAAAAAAAAAAAATCAAAACTCTTCCTTATTCAGGTTTTAATAAGCACTTCTTGAATTTCAATAAAGAATTTTTGTCCGGAGGATAACTTAAACACTATGAAAGAGATTGTCTTGAAGCTTAATATAAAGATAGATGGTAAGAAGTAAAAGTTCACTGCACAAGAACCATAACTCTTCCTGGTCCCACTTTTGAATTATCTCCCTTCTTCTCGACTTATCCAGTTTAAAGTTATCTACGTTTCTTCGGTTTTATAATGAATTTTTGTCCAGAGCATAACTTGATTATTATGAAAGGGATTGACTTGAAACTTAGAATAAAGATATCTGGTAATAAGTAGAAGTGCAGTGCGCAAGAAATATATCTCTGTAATGTATCATCAGATGTTCCCTCTTAAAACATTTTTGGTATGTAGATAATTTATGGTTTATTGATAAGAGTCTGTTCGTGTCGTTTCAACTACAGAGTTGTAAAACTATTCATGCTTAATTTTATGATTTCGAAATATTTGTGCAGTGCCAAGTGAAAAATCTGGCATCATCAGTTCACAGCCTAGGCTGACGGGCGTATATTGCATCTATCCTACGATGCTTTTTTTTCTTGTTTATATGTATTCAGTGTTGACTAAAATATGAATGTGAAACGCCAGTTAAACATTTTATAAGATATACACCGCGTTTAAGGGACTAAATAAATACTTACATTTTGAAAGGTGGAATTTAAAATGTCTTTTGTAAATAAATTTTAACGCATATCTACAAAAAAACACTTTAAGCTTTTAGAGTTTGGAACTAAACTTAATTCCGAGATATTCAGAATGAGAGAAAATCTAATTGCTTAGTAAACATGAGATTAATGGTATCGATACTCTTTAAATGATAACAAAATTCTAGAAGTAAATCAACTTCGAAGTTCACAATTTTGCCTTTTTTAAAATTCTACTAGACTATTGTATGAAAAAAAGTAACAAATTTGATTAATTTCTGTCTAAAGAGCAGTAACTCTATCTTTCAAAAACAGTTTGTAAAAGAAGCTGTTACCTCCCTTTAATTACAAGATTAATCACGATTCATTTGAAAAACCAACGCAACTGTTTGAACTATTATTACATATCAGAACAGAACAGAACAGAACAAAACATAGTTTATTTTCTCAACTTGTACATACGTACATCGTTGTTTTGTATACACAGTATACATTTTATATATATAACAATTAACTGTCACGTGACACGACACATATAAATTATCAATAAATAAATATCAGCTACAAATATGAGTAGCAAATACCAGCTGTTATTTTTTGAGGATGTGCCATATATACACTATCGTACAATAAGTAATGTATAATTGTTCAATTGCAATATATTTTAATATTTTAGTATTTGGTGTGTCAATAGATATTTTTAGAGACTACAGTTAGTGCAGCTGTATATATTTAATATATCTCATCTATTATATAATAAACTTCTTAAACTAACATGATTCAACCGTTAGAATAAGTGTTCAACGCATGTTAAACGATTGAAAATAATAACACTAAGTTAAACAATTACACAGTACTCATGTATGGACCAGAAATAGTATCAAACATGTAACAACAATCTGTAAAATCTTATTAGTACCTGTCAGTGCACCCGATCTGACTTGACGACACATACCGGGTATTTCATTAGTACGTACGAGCAATCCCGTAATTATGCACGCATGGTTACAAAGACATAATTATGAAGACTATATTCAACGCTAATACTAGTAACGCAGTGAATTATAATATCATTTACGTCTATCATGAATTATGCAAATAAAGTACTGTCGTCAGATCAGTCCGCGTTCCACTAAATACTAAACTAAATCACAGCATCACACTAAACATTCAGAATTGTAGTCCTAATAGCTAATGCGCTTTTAATATATTTTGCTAACATGATCAATGTTTTTTTTGTTATCAGTTTGCATTAATTCTATAAATTTTAAACATACTTGGTTTCTTATAATAATATGGTTTTATAATTTTTTACGCAATTCTTCATAACATGAACAGATAAGAACAAAGTGAAACTCATCTTCGAAGTCCAACATATTACAACAAAGACAGTATCTCTCATTTCTAGGAATTCTATTTCTTGCATACCTTCCAATGTGTATTCTTAAAGAGTGAGCTGAAATTCTTATACGTGTAAGATACGGCTTCAAATTATTACGTATAACATCTAGATAAGTTTCATAAGCATGGGTTATTTTACATTGGTTATACAATTCTAAAACACCGCTATTTTCCTTATTCACATTCCAACTTTGAATAAATGTATCTATGACTTTTTCTTATAAGTATAAACAAACGTTTTCAAATTAACCGAATATGGATCATTCCAGACAAGTGCAAAACCATAATCACATAATATTTTTAACTCCTGATGCCCAGTTTTTATAACGTTTATCACAATCATTAACTGCTTGGTTATACACTGTTTTCATACACCAGTACTTAATAATACGTACATAACGGTTAATAAACAATGGATATCTTCCTAGTTCACTATAAATACTTACAGAACATGCATTACTTCTTACATTTAAAATCCTCTTACAAAATTTTAAATGAATACGTTCTATTTCCTTTGATTTACAATTTCTCCAAATTTCTGCTGCATAATTTAAAATCGATCCAACAAAAGAATCAAATAACTGACATAAAACTTTTGGCTTCAGCTTAATTTTACGACACTTTAACAACAAAACATTTAATGCTTTTAAAGCCTTTCCGGTTAGATATTCTTGATTTAATGTAAAATTACCTGTATAATTAAACACAGTGCCTAAATAGTTAAAATCATTGACCACATTTAATTCAATACCATTATAATTCCAGATTTCATTTTGCTTTAAACCACCTCTTTTTCTAAATACTATAATTTTAGTTTTTTCAGTATTAACTTCCAAACTCCATTTTTTACAATATTCATGAAGTAAATTTAAATTCGTTTGTAATTCTTCAGGCGACTTAGCCAAAATTACCATATCATCGGCAAATAAAAGTAATATAAGTACAATATCATCTAAATTTAAACCAGAATTTAAATCATTTTGTAAAAATAGCTCTAAGTCTTCTACGAAAAGTGAGAATAAAATCGGTGACATTATCTCCCCTTGTCTTAATCCAATAGCATATTCGAAAAATCGGAGTAATTATTACAATATTTAACACTTAACTTTCTGATACATATCTCTAAGTATTCTCAACATTTTACCCTGAATGCCAGTTTTGTGCAGTTTAAGCCACAGTCCATTTCTGTAAATTGTAACAAAACATTTTTTCAAATCTACAAAAACACAAAGCCTTTTATTCTCGTTTAAGTAATTTTGAATTATATTTAGTAAAACAAATATACAATAGCTAAAGTGAGGATAAATTTTTATCAAAGCTGACAATTTTCAAGCTCTAGTACGTTTGTCAGAGATTGTTTAACGATCATTTGTCTGTCAGTATCTAATTGCCTATTGTCCACTTGTTTTCTTGCAATGTCATTTTATCATCTTGTTCATTTTGAGAATCATTCAGCGAAACATTCAGTGCATTTTTTTGCACATTGCTTATGTTTAACAGATATAGGGCCGCACATAGAGGTAATAGACACAGAACTTGTTATCTTGCTTTCATATCCAAGGTATCGTATTCCTAGAAATTATTTCGCGCGTTTTAAATTAGAGCATTTCGCGTTAAGCATGTTCCCGCGAACTTTTATAGCCACGAAAAGCTCACATCTTACAAATCCGCGAACAGTTGTAGCTGTTTGTGTTTCTTGACCTAGTTATCCATATTTATATTATTGAGGTTTAATTGACAGATAAACTTTATGACGTCACACGGCGCAGTTATTTACCTCTTATCCTCAAGTCCAGTTATGGATACTTGTTTGGACCCTGAAAAAATGTTATATAAAAAGCATCTATTTGAAACTATTCATGATTCACAGACTAAACAAATATACAATGCAAAGCTATAAACAGTTTGTGTGCATTGAATAACTGGTGTTATATTCGTCGGGTGTGAAGTTGTCATCCTTTGTTAAAAGTACAATAGCGACCAAGTACTAACGGTATATGCATTTCATGAAAAACGGTGAACTAGTTTTAAGATTTTACGGTCAATCATGAATTGCACAATATCCAACTAGTAACAAGTGTTCACAAAACAAGTATGGAGTGGCCTTAGACCACAGCTACCCTCCACTGGCCAATCAGTGGCCAGTATTACCATTGTCTAAATCACGTAGACAACAGTTTGCCGTTGTCTAAATAGAGCACGAGGAAAACGTGAATTTTCATTACTTGTAAAGTTGCCCATATTTGGTATTGTTTACTACAGTTCATAGTAGTAGTAGCTAAATTTCCCGCCAAAATTATTGTTTGAATCTGGACTTTTTTGGTGTTTATGAAAAAAGTTAATTGACTAAAAATGTAGGTTACTTTCTAAGCAAACTTTTAACATGAAAGTTTGTAATTATTATATTTCTTAGCAAAATTCATTTCTCCGCCAATCCGACAGTAAACGGTGATTTGCAAACCCTGATTATAATAGTTATCTTCGACGTAGCATGATAAAGTTTACTACGAATTTTATATATTTAGTGACCTGAAAAATATCGTCAGTTAGAGATTACGAATGAGAATTTTTCCATACATTGTTTTATTTGTTTTATGACAAAATAAACACAAAACTGTTATCAGATACTTTATATCAGAGAAATTACAATGTACAAAAATGTACCATCAAAACATAAACTCACACAGCTATTGAACTTTTACAACTATTTTTTGTAATAATAACTGTGTGAATGGTAGATGGTAGAACGATTTCCAGGCACCCTGGATCCTGACAAGAGCCAGATGCTTGTGCATTATCAGTGGTAATTAACGGTTTTAATTCCGGTTCCTGTGGAGGGGGTGGTGTAGCAATAGCCTGTCGGCTTGGTGGCGCCTAAAGTGCTTCAGAAACACTTCGCTTTAACTCCTCACTAGGTCGCTTATAATCGCGAACAGCAATACTCCCGTGCCCGCTATGTGCCATTATTGCCTGTTCGTCGAACTGTTTATCATATAGACAGGTGCACAGAGTTACTTTACCCGAATGGTTGCATATGTTTCTATTCTCAAGGTCAGCTATCTAGCTGAGTAATAGTCACTTCTTGGCTAATTTCTCTGAGTATATTAGGACACAACACATTGTTATTTTCATCCATTTTTGTCGGAAACTACACATATAACACAATGAAGGCAGTAATATTGGTACGGGCGATGATATTCATGAAATCCACGTGCAAAGATTTAACGTGTTGATTTTACATAGTAGTAAAAATGGGCGATCAATTGGAACGAGAAGTGTCGTATCTAAACTACCTGTGGTCTAAGTCAGATAGATCTCTCGTAACCGTTGTCTATGAAATTTATCAGCTCGCTGCGCTCGGCTCTAAATTTCATAGACAACGGTTACTCGTGATCTATCCTATACTGAGACAGTAAAGCCTGACTTGTAAAGTTGTACTTTTATACCTAAACGATTAAATATTCGCTTAATTCGCGGTCGTTAAGAATGCGCGAAAGTTTGTCTCCGCGAAAGTTTCTAGCAATACAGACACACAATTGTTGTGACAATCAGCTGTCGCGGTTTGACGTTAACTTCGAAAACTGATTAGAACACCTGCCACATTCGTATTCCTGTATGGATAAACGGGTTTTGAACCCAGCTCATTCTACATGTAAACACTGAGTGTTTAGCTCCACATAAAGATTTTTTTGCTGCTCTATAAAAGGCAACTGCGGTTGACTGCACTTAAAGTTTTTAAGTGTTGGACAATATTCCGGATCTGTGGTGGTGCATCCAGCTTTGTAATTTCAGTTATATTAACAAATATTTTGGTGTTAAGTTTGGTATTTTGAACCGTTCCTATATATGTTTACAGATTGATCCGATGTGCCCACCAGAATGTCTTCAAACAGGTATTGTTCTCAGATCTAATGACAAGAAGAAAAAATAAATACATTAGGGAAAAAATAATGTTGTTTACAATAGGACGTAATGACATTTTCCCCACGTTTAAACGCAATTTTGAACATTTCTGTTTGTTATAATCTGAATTTCGACTAACGTTTACAACTCTAGCCATCATTTGTCTTGTAGTAAATCGAACGTGGTATATAACAGAACATTTCCATATTATATTTATTAGCAGATATGTGAAAATGAAGGACTTTAACCGTGTTGTTTTTTTTTAATTAAGTAGAATTATATTACGTTAATACTGCAAAAAGATCTACGACCTTTTGCCACTGTTTTCTTTCGTAATTTTGTCGGTTTCTTCAGCTTCACTGTGGAAACAGGACACCGACCTACCTGAGATCTTTTTTAATAATGTAAAAAAGTATTTTCTTTCTCATTTATTTCAAAAAGCAGAGTACGAGGAGGTTCAAGGAAGAATTCTGGTTTTTAAGCCGTAATGAGATGAAAACTCCGCTCCTTGATGTGTAATTATGACTTGTTTTATTAATAATCACAGGCAAACATTGTGCAATTAAAATGGTTTTTACTTTTAATAGAAATAATGTCGAGTGATGTTTTCTTCCTTTTTTTGTTTCCTTGAAAAGGCTCAGGTCAGGTCATTTAATGCTAATTAGAATACATTATATTAAAATCACCCAGTGTATAATAAATTACTTTTTTCTTCTATTTTTTTTTCATGAATATTAGCACAAAAAGGTGTTCAATTGAAGAAAAGCTCAAGGTGGTAAAACACATGAAATACAATATTTATTATTATTATTATTATTATTATTATTATTTTACACGTAAATGTTTTATTCTAAAAACAGTCATCGTCAGAAGGAACGAGCCAGTTCTTGAAGCATCGGTCAAGTTACAGGTTAACACTGTAAAGTCAAAGTTAACAATTTCTGTCAACTTCAAGTTCCCTAACAAAAAAGTGTGATTAACCGTTGCTATATTGGACTGGTTACAAGTGGTCACGTTTATATCCATTATATCTAACCAGTGGAATCATTTTCACCGCCAAATATAATTAAAAAATGATTTTGTTAAGCACCATTTATCATAGGCCAGCTAAATTTGTATGGAATTCGTGAACGTAAATTACAGTTTGGATGGGAAGAGACACTACATGTATAACTGTGTAACTAAATGGTGTTATTTTTCGTGAGATTGGAAAATATCTATCCAAGCTCGAGTCAGTTCACTGTTTATTTATTTGTTCTGCGACTTTCAAGTACTATATTTTAGATAGGGTAAATCCAAAGTATAGTTTTGGCCTGGTCCAAACATGCTGTTTGATATTTACAACACTGTAGAACCTTTAAATTTGTATTACATTATTAGTAAATAAATATATGTCTGGGAGAAGGTCATGTCAAAAAGGGGGGGTCTCTGTTGAAGTATGAAGTAAATTTATTAAATAATAAGTAAGTAATAGGCAACGTTATAATTTTCGGACAGACAAAAACTAAATAATCCTTCGAAGGCATAAAGCAAGTAGGACATAAGAAAACAAAAAATGTAGCAGAAAAAAGGACATAAAACATGTAGAATGCAAAAAGACCCTAGAAACATGTATAAGGTAAAAGAACATAAACATGTACATGGTAAAAGAACATAAACTTGTACAAGTTAAAAAAAACATAAACATGTAGAAAGTAAAACAACAATTCATGTACAAGGTAAAAGAACATAAACATGTAGAAGGTAAAATAACATAAACATGTACAAGGTTAAAGAACATAAACATGTACAAGGTAAAAGAACATAAACATGTAGAAGGTAAAAGAACATAAACACGAACAAGGTAAAAGAACATAAACATGTAGAAAGTAAAACAACAAAACTTGTACAAGGTAAAAGAACATTAACATGTAGAAAGTAAAACAACAAAACATGTACAAGTTAAAAAACATAAACATGTACAAGGTAAAAGAACATAAACATGTAGAAGGTAAAAGAACATAAACATGTACAAGGTAAAAGAACATAAACATGTAGAAAGTAAAACAACAAAACATGTACAAAGTAAAAGAACATAAACATGTAGAAAGTAAAACAACAAAACATGTACAAGGTAAAAGAACATAAACATGTACAAAGTAAAAGAACATAAACGTGTACAAAGTAAAAGAACATAAACATGTAGAAAGTAAAACAACCAAACATGTACAAGGTAAAAAGAACATAAACATGAACAAGGTAAAAGAACATAAACATGTACAAGGTAAAAGAACATAAACATGTACAAGGTAAAAGAACATAAACGTGTACAAAGTAAAAGAACATAAACATGTACAAGGTAAAAGAACATTAACGTGTACAAAGTAAAAGAACATAAACATGTACAAAGTAAAAGAACATAAACATGTACAAGGTAAAAGAACATAAACATGTACAAGGTAAAAGAACATAAACGTGTACAAGGTAAAAGAACATAAACATGTACAAGGTAAAAGAACATAAACGTGTACAAAGTAAAAGAACATAAACATGTACAAGGTAAAGAACATAAACATGTACAAGGTAAAAGAACATAAACATGTAGAAAGTAAAACAACAAAACATGTACAAGGTAAAAAGAACATAAACCTGTACAAAGTAAAAGAACATAAACGTGTACAAAGTAAAAGAACATAAACATGTAGAAAGTAAAACAACAAAACATGTACAAGGTAAAAAGAACATAAACATGACAAGGTAAAAGAACATAACATGTAGAAGGTAAAAGAACATAAACACGAACAAAGTAAAAGAAACCTAAACATGTAGAAAGTAAAACAACAAAACTTGTACAAGGTAAAATAACATTAACATTAGAAAGTAAAACAACAAAACATGTAAAAGTTAAAAAAACATAAACATTGTACAAGGTAAAAGAACATAAACACGAACAAAGTAAAAGAACCTAAACATGTAGAAAGTAAACAAACAAAACTTGTACAAGGTAAAAGAACATTAACATGTAGAAAGTAAAACAACAAAACATGTAAAAGTTAAAAAAACATAAACATGTACAAGGTAAAAGAACATAAACATGTAGAAGGTAAAAGAACATAAACATGTACAAAGTAAAAGAACATAAACATGTAGAAAGTAAAACAACAAAACATGTACAAAGTAAAAGAACATAAACATGTAGAAAGTAAAACAACAAAACATGTACAAGGTAAAAGAACATAAACATGAACAAGGTAAAAGAACATAAACATGTAGAAGGTAAAAGAACATAAACACGAACAAAGTAAAAGAACATAAACATGTAGAAAGTAAAACAACAAAACTCGTACAAGGTAAAAGAACATTAACATGTAGAAAGTAAAACAACAAAACATGTAAAAGTTAAAAAAACATAAACATGTACAAGGTAAAAGAACATAAACATGTAGAAGGTAAAAGAACATAAATATGTACAAAGTAAAAGAACATAAACATGTAGAAAGTAAAACAACAAAACATGTAGAAAGTAAAAGAACATAAACATGTAGAAAGTAAAACAACAAAACATGTACAAGGTAAAAAGAACATAAACATGTACAAAGTAAAAGAACATAAACGTGTACAAAGTAAAAAAACATAAACATGTAGAAAGTAAAACAACAAAACATGTACAAGGTAAAAAAACATAAACATGAACAAGGTAAAAGAACATAAACATGTACAAGGTAAAAGAACATAAACATGTACAAGGTAAAAGAACATAAACGTGTACAAAGTAAAAGAACATAAACATGTACAAGGTAAAAGAACATAAACGTGTACAAAGTAAAAGAACATAAACATGTACAAGGTAAAAGAACATAAACATGTACAAGGTAAAAGAACATAAACATGTACAAGGTAAAAGAACATAAACATGTACAAGGTAAAAGAACATAAACATGTACAAGGTAAAAGAACATAAACATGTACAAAGTAAAAGAACATAAACATGTACAAGGTAAAAGAACATAAACATGTACAAGGTAAAAGAACATAAACATGTACAAGGTAAAAGAACATAAACATGTACAAGGTAAAAGAACATAAACATGTACAAAGTAAAAGAACATAAACATGTACAAGGTAAAAGAACATAAACGTGTACACAGTAAAAGAACATAAACATGTACAAGGTAAAAAGAACATAAACATGTACAAGGTAAAGGAACATAAACATGTACAAAGTAAAAGAACATAAACATGTACAAAGTAAAAGAACATAAACATGTACAAGGTAAAAAGAACATAAACATGTACAAGGTAAAAGAACATAAACATGTACAAGGTAAAAGAACATAAACATGTACAAGGTAAAAGAACATAAACATGTACAAGGTAAAAGAACATAAACATGTACAAAGTAAAAGAACATAAACATGTACAAAGTAAAAGAACATAAACGTGTACAAAGTAAAAGAACATAAACATGTAGAAAGTAAAACAACAAAACATGTACAAGGTAAAAGAACATAAACATGAACAAGGTAAAAGAACATAAACATGTAGAAGGTAAAAAATAAACATGTACAAAGTAAAAGAACATAAACATGTAGAAAGTAAAACAACAAAACATGTACAAAGTAAAAGAACATAAACATGTAGAAAGTAAAACAACAAAACATGTACAAGGTAAAAAGAACATAAACATGTACAAAGTAAAAGAACATAAACGTGTACAAAGTAAAAGAACATAAACATGTACAAGGTAAAAGAACATAAACATGTACAAGGTAAAAGAACATAAACGTGTACAAAGTAAAAGAACATAAACATGTACAAGGTAAAAGAACATAAACGTGTACAAAGTAAAAGAACATAAACATGTAGAAAGTAAAACAACAAAACATGTACAAGGTAAAAAGAACATAAACTTGTAGAAGGTAAAATAACAAAGCATGTAGAAAGTAAAATAACAAAAACATGTATAAGGTAAAAGAACAAAAACATGTAGAAGTTAAAAGAACATAAACATGTAGAAAGTAAAATAACAAAAACATGTTAAAGGTAAAAGAACAATATGTAGAAAGTAAAAACAACAACAACAAAACATTCAACGAAATTTATTAATGATTCGCACAGAGGTAGCTCACGATTTTAGAATAGAAATCTTATTTTATTGACATTTACGGACATGAATAACATACCATGAAGCAGACAGGTTGTGTTTTCATGGAGACGTCAGTGTATTATTGTGAAAATCAAAATATTGTTAGTATTGGTTAAAAATGCTGTTACAGTTCAAAAACAGAAATAAAATAGACAGTCTTGTGATCAAGAATGAACCCATGACTGTCCACGTTCATCTCTCCATATAATCAGTAAGTAGGTTTGTCAAGTCAACTTCCGGAGCTAGTATTCAATTTGGCCAAGGTAACGGCTGATGGAAAAATAAAACCGCTGAAAAGTGTTATTAAACTGTAGATACATTCGTCTAGGAGCAATGGAAAATATTTGTGGTAGGCACTTCCCGAAGAAAGAGGATATCCCGATGTCCGATGATATTAAATTGCTTTGTTGCTTTTCAGTCTACGCGCAGTGCTATTGGCAGGTACATAATTAATAGAGCTAATGCATGAACCATAAAATTTCTGTAACTCACATTTATCGCAAATTATGAAATGAGCCCTTTGCATGTGGAATATAAAACCTCTGATTTTGATAAACAGGTAAAATGTTCTCTCGGACTGCTTTTTCTCTCGACTTTTCTGTTACAGGTTTTTTTTTTTTATTGTTATTGATAATTTCATTCTTCTGATACCTCTCAAACTCGTTTCCTTTACCTTCCAAGTAATTTGAGGCTTCCGTTGTATAGTTTCTCTTCACACTCCTTTTTTCACACGTATTTTGAACACTTCCTGATTGAATTTACGGATATAAAGAACTTTGATTTCCGACAAACATCTAGTGCTTTCATCCTTTTTACTTGTTTTGCTTTCTCCGTAATTGGTTTCACACTTCCATCAGCTTGCTGAGAGCAATGTTTTTCTATGAAACTCTTTCAGAAAAGAAAATAAGTCGAAGCGCTTTCTTCTTTCTCTGAGAGTCTTCTCAGTTCTGTTTCTGCTAGATAAATCTTTTTAGTTGTTTGTCTAACTTTGTGATTTTGGTAACAAGGTCAAATTTGCGAGCTAGGTTAAACTTTCACCTGCATGTCAACCTACAGGCAAGTCTTTTTGTGTAAACAAGTTAAGCACAATAATTTCACAGGTACTAATTTTTATCACCTTTCTGTTAATTTTATCAGTTTTAGTTATAAAAGTTTAAACTTATCTATTTTACAACGATTGGGAAGCGAGTTCTTGCAACTTATATTAATTCCTCTCGATGACTGCTTCCTGGGTTCAAACCAGTACTCTCGTCGAAAGTGAGGAATGTGGAATGTCGCTGGAGACACTCAGTCCTGGTGGTTTTTAGTTATTAAAGTCTAGTATGGCCCTACGTGACCAATCTTTTATATGTATCAAGTATACATATTTCTACAAATAAGTTGAATTTGCAATTTGATATAGGAAACAAGTCTTAGACAGTTGTGTTTCATTCGTTTGCAAAACATGTTACCCCACTTAATTACAGAAACCTGTCTGATGGTTCCATATAGTTAGAACTACAAGATGATTTCTTTTTTAAAATTTACAAAACATTGGATACAAGCAAGGTTGAAAGCAAAACTCCTATAGAGCGTTGAAAAATATATATTTTAACTGCTCGGGACTAATGTGCTTGAAGTGCAAGGTACGATTATAGACCGAGCTGTGTGGTCATCAAACTCTTGCCTCTGATATAAAACTATATGAACTAAAACCAAAAATGTTAAACATCATAATGAAAATACCAATGAAAGCATCTTTAAACAAAATAAGCCGCGCATCTCTCAGGGACCTCTATCATTTAAAATTTTACTGTGATTTATTAAAGTATATCATTAATAAGTTAAAAGCGTTCTTTGATTAAGCTTGATACTGTTGCTATACCAATAAATGAAAACCCACATTAACTGTGGTTTATTTGCAGACGCATCAACTCGTGGGTGTAAAACTATTTCAAACCATTCCTTCTGGGATGGTAAACGATTGTGAAAGTATAATGCTATTTTAACTCAACCGTAATTTAATTGAAAATACCTTTCTGATATTAAAGTTAAATAAGTTAGAATTACAAAAGCAAAGAAGACTATTGAATGCACACAGAAAACAATTCGGTTTTAGATTTTAATTTGAACCATAAAATACATGCATGGGGACAGTTAATCTATTCAGCGAAACCTCTTTTCATTACTGGTATACACTATATTATTTCTTCTTTCTTGTTGACAAGATTCTTTGATAATGCGTCTGTCTGAAATAGACTACATTCCTTCCTATATTTTACACCTACTCGGAATTGTCCATAAGTCAGCAAATGTTGCAGACTGCTGTTTATCAAAGATTATTCCGCTAGCTTAATAGATCTACTGTGTCACATCTTAACGCAAAATTCATACAAAATTCAAGGAATCTCTTGTGACCTTTCGTACGTTTTTTACAACTGCATATTAAAAGAAACAATATGTTTAGAAAACATATGATAATTATACCTCAATATATCCTTCAATGTAAAACTCCCATAGACCTATTATGTGTACTAATCGAATATCACCTTCATAGAGAACCATTCCCGGGAGATATTTCTTATATCACCCTGGGGCACATAACTCCATATCTCCGAACTCAGTATTGTACTAGTTAACTTGTTAACTCCCCTGGACTGATAATTCTATTTTTAGTAAATATTTAGCCGTTACCAAAAGACAGTTCGCCCCCATATTGTGATAGGAAAAAAAATGCCTTAACATCAGCTGAAAATCAACACTGAAAATGATGATGTGCATTAGTTTTATTTCTTTTGACTGTAAAAGTAACTTATATTGCAGTTATAAGCCTGCATATCTGATGACATCCCCCCCCCCAAGAAGCTCCTTGTTGCTGGTAGTAACCAGTGATGGCCATGTTGAGAACGAAGGACAGACTGCGTCTCAGAAGGTGTGTTCATAGTCACAGTGTCCCTTACTTTTGACCCCAAAATATAGGGTTACGGGTCATGACCAACCTACCTATCAAATTTGAGTAGGCTAGGCCCAAGCAATCTCTAGTTATTGATCCTAAATCAATTTGGTATTCGATGTCACTGTGGCCTTGACCTTTGATCATAAAAAAAAGGGTCATCTACTGGTCAAGACCAACCGGCCTTCCAAGTTTAAGGAGCTTCAGCCAAAGCCTTTTTGTTTTTTTATCTGGCTATCTGTAACTTTCCTCTTTTTAAGAATTGAGATTTTCAGTGAGTTATAAGTGTATTAATTGCCTCGAAACTGTACGTTTATTGCTCTGATACGAATCTACACAATTACACTGTGTGTAACTATATTTAGGTTACAGATTTTCTTGATTATTAATGACATAATGACCTATAAGAGATATTCCATCAATACGGCTTCCCGTCTGTCTGTGCGTATATATGCTTGCACGTTAGAATGTTCTTCGTCGATTTGTACATTTCGGTTGCACATTATGATGCCACATGACGAAATATCACTCAAAGCTATCAGTCGTTTTTGTTTGTAGTTTCTCAACCTGTCTGCTCCTGTGTTTACTTGTATTCACGTTGGTCTTTGTGTAACTGCATATCTTAACATGACATACACATTCATAAGTAGTTTACTTATTTTTTTCGATGTATCATAATTTTATTTGCATTTCATTGGTACCTACGACGCCACGAGATGATCATATTGTAATCCGTGCCTTGTTTGTATATTGCAGTATGTCACTTATTCAATGGCACACTTTCAGTCTTGGTTTTACAATCAATTCTTTTTTCTAACTAGTCTACATCACATCTGTATTATTTCAGCATTAACCAAAGCCACCGTTTACTAAAGTACTCTATCACCCTATATCCTCCATATAACCATAAAATATAATAATAATCTCCTTCTCCCTACCTGTCCATTGTTGAGGGATTTTCGTGAGTTTCTGGTACGTGACATCTATCACACTTATCCAGTCAACAATCAATAGTTGATCAATTGTTGTACTATTATATACAATTTACTACTGGCACAAACAGATACACACATTGACTACTGGCACAAACAGATACACACATTGACTACTAAACATAGTAATGTTGCTTGTTTTCTTGTCTGAGTGATGTTACAGGATGTCTAGCTTTTCTATCAGAACTTACCTTCTACTTCTAGGTAACAGTAGCATAACAACATGTATTATCTTTAACTCTTACTAGCGGCAATTGTGTTTGCCTTTGTGACCAGTGAAGACCAAGAAAAGCCTGCACATCCGTGCAGTCTGATCATGGTCTGAACTGTTCACTATTCAGTCAGTATTTTTACAACTTATACCCCTATTAATGGCAAATGGTTCTTTCCATACTGAGGAATGAACAAGTTCATTTTAGAAATTTAGCAGGTTAAAGGTTAATTGCCACAAGGTGGTTATTCTATCTATTAAATGAACATAAAATTATAAGTTTACCATTATATGCTTTTTGCCTCTCAAAGCTTGGTTTTGACGTTACTTGTTCTTTCAGTAGGGATCTTCCAAATGACATATATTTCTTTTGATCTTGAACACTTCATGACCTTGACATGTTTTTATTTAATTCGTATTTGCAAACAGCATCCTTTTCGGAAAGATCTTCCAAATGACATATATATTTTTTACCCTGACCCCTAAATGACTTAGACCTTGAGGTCAAATTTCAACAAAAACAAGAACAAAAACCCACTTCTGTTGAAGGATTTACAATTTATCTTCATTTTGTCATAAGCATAAGCTCAAAGTACCACTTCGAGTGGAATTGTTATTATTTAGTGACAGTTTTACTTCTAGCCATTTTGAGATAACATGATGATATAAATTTAGAAGAAAATCATTATGACTGTCACCTCTTATTTGTATTTTGCTGTATACGATTATATACTATCTACACGTAAGAAATAAAATATAGTTATGTTATGTTATGCTTAATCTTCTTCACAGGAGTAGACTGAAATATTGTCGATTCTGCCTTTCATCGATACCACAACTGTTCTTTTCATAGTATCCAGTTTTGCCTCGTTGCCCAGTTTTTAGCAAGTTTTTAGAATTGCTGGATACAAGCATATCTATTAGCTCGTCTGTTTTCAAAAAATTTATAAACCATAAGGCTTAGAGTTTTGATAGTTGGTGTTTAGCTTTGTCTAGTGGACCTTTACTACGTTGGTCCAAATCATAGCTCCAGGATCAATATTGGCCCCGCCCTGGAGCATATATGTAGTTACATAGGAAAAAAACATTAAAATCCTTCTTTAAAATGGCTTGAATCAGAGCTTTGTAATTTGATGTGAGGCATCCTCTAGTAGACCTCTACCAAGATTGTTAATATGTCTCTGGGGTGAAAATAAGCCCAATCTCATGGGTCACTGGGCTTTGCGTAGATGTGTATAGCAAAAATCTTCTAATGGGAAAGCACAAAGTCTACAGCTTAACTACATTGTATTTACTTACATAGGATGGGTAGGTACTTCTCCCTTCCCTACATGGGGAGGTCCCCCTGTATTTTCTTATGCGTAGGTATTTGGGTCCCTCCGACTCCACCAGACGCCCCCTCTCCCCCCAAAAAGGGTACTTGCTTACTTTACTGCTCTCCCACCAAAAAAAGGGTTTTGGAGGTAGGTACTAAATTTTTTTTCTTTTCTTTTTTTGTTTCTTTTCTCTTTTTCTGGGATAAGTAGGTTCTCTCTTTTTTTATTTCCTTATTTTGCTTTTTTGGGATGGGTAGGTACTTGCAAGCTTGTTTCCGTTAAATAAAACAGACGAGCATTGCTACAGCTCCGCGGTGCTCTTGTCATTACTTTTTCCCTTTTCGATATTTCTATCGCGAGGACGTTTTTTATAACATCTTCTGAAAATTTCTCAGACAAAACCGAAGTTCGTCTGTAGCCTTTCTTGTTAACTTCAGATTCCTTACTGCAGTAAGCACACTGCACGAATTGCTCATGTGAGCTTATAGGATCAGTGAATGTCCGTCGTCCGTCGTAGATTTTTCTATTTTTCATTATTGAGTCTTCATTTGTTGACCGATCATAAATATATGTTATGTAGGTATCTTGCAAAGACCTCTACCACTGGATGGGTTTCAGGTCAGTATGGTCAAAGTCACAGTGGTTGAAACAGACTTTTCTACTTAACGCCCTAGTTCTATGCTCGCATTCATTTCAGTTTCAACCAAACATTCATAAAAATAGATCTCATTTCTTTTCCTGAATCAACCTGATCCCATCATGGGTTCCAGGGTTATGGTGGCCAAAATAAGCTAATTTTGCCATGTCTGCATGATAGTGGTTTCACAGCTTTGATAATCTTACAACCCACTGGCCTGAGTCTTCATTTATTGACCGATATCTTTGATATTTTGTATGCATGTATACCCACATGCCCTTGAGCTGGATTTTAAATTTCTAGGGTCAATGCCACCACGGCTAAAAATCAAAACTGGCCTACCCCAGGTGTCACTATGTTTTATCTATACTGACATAGGTAGAAACATTAAAAATCTTTTTGTCAGAAATCACAAGGGATAGAGTTTAGATATGTGGTGTGTGAATGAAAGTAGTTACAGTTGTATTCAGTTATACCTTCCTTTTGTTTAAATTTTCGTTAGACTTTACGTAAATCACACGAGCAGTTGATGGATCCCTGACAACTTTGTATGATTTAACTAAGAAATGCCGTTATATTTTCACCACAAAAAAGTATACAGCAAGAGAACACGCGGTAATGCCATGGATCCATGAATGACTAAGCAAAGTCTATGGAAGGTGTGTGTAAACCAAACTCCATAGAGCATGCACACTTAAAAAATACAGCACTGCTGTCACACACAGACAGTCTTTTATTCAGAAGCATGCAAAACATATACCTGTGTAAAAGGAAGAACGAAGGTGTCACGAAGAACGAAGGTGTCACGAAGGTGTCACGAAAAACGAAGGTGTCACGAAAAGAAAAGGTATTGAGATCGTTCTGCTAACAGAGTTATTTCATGTCTTTCTTTATTTCGCATTCCGGCTAACCTCGACGGGCCGGTATTTCGGAAACAGGTTAAACGGATAAATACTCGTTAAAAAGTGGTGTCCTTTTCACCAATGGTCATTGGTTCGAACCGCACTCGAGCTAATTATTTTTGTTTATATTTTACATATCGTTGCTTCAGAATGTTTAATAAACGATTTTTACGTTTATTGAAATAGAATAATTTTCCGCTATTAATAGCTAAATACATTTCGAACGGTGAGTGCCTTTAGAAATGGTAGTACATGAAATTTTAGAATAAAACAATCAACAGCTTCATTCACTTGTTTAAAAGACAACAAGGTATAAAGAATATTTTTCATATCATTTGCAAAGCAATTCTTTTCCTGTATATCGATAGTTAGTATCGAGAATACTTGCCATATAAAATTATTTCATCAGCGCCTCTCTATCAAACGACAAGCTATGTGACTAGAACTATTCCCGTGAATAGATCATGATAGGTTATGACTTGAACGAGCGTTAGTGTGTATATGGCAACCAATTCCCTAATCTAATTTATAATGTCGTATAAAGAACTATTTTTGGAATGTGTAGGTGCATTCTTTACCAACTTTTTTTTACAAGTACCTGTTTATTGGAGTGATGGGGATAGTTGCAGGCGGCATCCATTGCATCCATTTTTTGCGTATCGAACTTAAGATAAACCTTAAGATTTGAAGTCCGTATCTTTAGAACCAGTCTCCAACTATCTTTGTGCGCATGATCTGCTTGAAAAAAAAATAACATCATTACATGTTGTCAAAATGTTTGTCTAAATGACCTTTTATCTGTTTAACCTTTACAATCAGTATATTAGTAGCTGCAATCGGAGCAAACCATTCAAACTATTTGGGAGGCATGACATGACTTTTTGAATTATTACCGTGTTTTCATTCGTGCTAGGGACAAATTGTCGATTTAGAAATAGCTAATATACTGAATAAGATAGACATAGTTATACAGAGCACGCTGATGAACCTCTCATATGCTTCTTTTTCAAAAAGCTTACTTGTACTGTATTTCAGATTGATTGAGATGTTAGTCATATTTCTATGCTGTCACCGCTTTTAAGTTTAATGGTTGACCAAAGAAGACGTAACATAAAGAGCATTATTATATTGCTACAAAAACGACAAGTTTTAAGTTAGTAATGTTGGTATTTTAATCTTGATAACGTTTTCGTAACTCTCAGTTACCTTTTGACCATTTTCTGTCTACTAATAGCATTTACTCTTAATTTCAGATTTAAATGAAATTCATTACAGGCTTATATTCATCACAGTTGAATCACTGCAAACGTCCCTATAGGTAAAACTAGCTAGCTTGTGATAAAACACACTGCATATGTATCTGATGAGCTACTACATTTTCTTTCTAGTCTAAAAGGTTTATAACATTGAAACATGTCGACATTGAATTCTTAGTTACTAACGACTGCTACCTCTTGAGTGCCACTGAATCATCAACTTATATAAGGAAATGTATCTCTATACTCAAGATATGATAAGTTCAGGACAGAATTTTTGCTATATAGCTTTCACAAAAAACACTAAGGACATACGTTTTCGGGCCCTTTCAGCAACAGCAGCTGAACGCGTACAGAGTGACACATTCGATACGAAGGATAAATATGTGTATTGTTGAAGTCTAAGTTAATTAATACCCAATGATATGAGTATTTAAAGTGGTCAGGATGTGGTTTTCTTGTTGTTTTCACTATCGAACATTATTGAAAAGCATTCAGTGTGAAGCAGGCGCTTGAGGTCCGAAAATGTTCATATCCTGTTGGTAAAACTGCCATGCAGTCCTTTCTGTACAATAATGCATTGAACAGTTTGCTTTTGTAAAGGTTTTAACGGCGGCAATTCTAATTTTGTCAAACAGTTCTCTGTTGCATCATCGACGGCGGCCATTTCGCAACCCTTACGATAGCTTTATGAAACCATGCGAACAGTAAAATATTATTTAACTCAATACAGTGCAAAAGGGTATCCGTGCTTTAAAAAAGTGCGAGGTTACCTGTGATATAAAAAATCTATAGCAAAGGGGTAATCCGTTTCCTCTGCGAAACCGAAAGTGGATGTTTCCATAAATTTTACATGTATTACAGACTATTTTTTGCCTTTCGTCTGAAGATAATATTTAAATGAATACATGTAATAAATATGGTGTGTACGTAATGAAACCACTGGTTCATTTAAGTCCACAGAACATGCCGCAAAACATCTCGATATTGTGTAGCTTATTGTGTAGTTGCAGTAATTAAGACAAGTAACAAAAGAAGACATAGCTAAAACATTCCAGTGTTCCGTGGTATACTTCTTTGGTACATGATTGACCCTCTGTCATCTGTAGCATGAACATTCATTGCTGTCCATCGCCGATTTGTTTTCAGCAGAGAATGGCCCGGGCATGTGCAAAAAATGTACTGTTTCAGTACATTTCGCAAAGAGGGTACCGATATCGATAAGCACCGTGTATACGATATTTTCGGGTCGTCATCAAGATGAATCATTTTAGAAAGCTAACTTAAGTGAGATTGTAACTATTTAAAATTGATGGCAGATAATCAATTTTGTCTGTTCCAGTTACAGGAGATAAAACATGTCAAACTTATTAATAATTAATATCATAATAAATAACCATTACCAATGTTTATCGGCTTATTTAGAAGAAAACAACTAAAATTAAAGAGGTTTATGTAATATTCTTTAAAGAGTACTACATAATACCCATTAATATGCAGTTTTTCTCTCTTATACTTTCAGCACATTTTTGTTGACAAACAATTCTCTTAATTTGCTCAATGTTGTTAAACGTCAATATTTTCTTTATTTTCACATACAACTAATGATTTTGATGTATTCAATAAATAGTTAAAATACATGTCGAACGCATAACGTGTAATTATAACTAACTTAACCACGTTAAATAATGTATAGCTTAGTGTATGGAAGATTATTTATGCAAAAAAATTTATTGTTGCATTATATAAAAAATAGATATCTAAAGTAACTTACTGTCTCAATTTTTGTTCCAGAAACACATTATAAAATAAAGTTTTACACACTTTTAGCGACAAAAATTTAACCCCTCTATACACGGGTTAGATACTTTGTAAATATTGTTAATTTTACAACAGGAGAGAAGAAAGTACTCCGTGGTGCAGTCGTGAAGATCACTAGTATACTTCAGGTGGGAAATCAGTTGGGTCGAATCCCGATAGTCAGTTTTTTGTGTCGCCCTTTCGAAGAAAAGGCGATACATAGGGATCGCTTTGTCCGTCGGTCCGCATGAGAACTTAACGTTGGCTATAACTTTGCCTTTTCTAAACATTATCTTATCAAACTTTCAAATTGTATTGCTTATGACAACAGGGTCGGGATGATGCCAAAATTTCTAGGTCAAGGTCACATTTGACAGAGTTATACCATTTTTTGTACTTGGATTTTGTCATAAAAACTTAACGTTGGCAATAACTTTGCTATTTCTTAACATTTCGACATCAAACTTTCAAATTATATTGCTTCCGACAACAGGGTCGTGATGATGCCAAAATCTGTAGGTCAAGGTCACAATTGACAGAGTTATGCACCTTTTTGTACTTGGATTTTGTCATTAAAACATAACATTGGCTATAACTATGCCATTTCTTAATATTTCTTCATCAAACTTTCCAATTGTTATGCTTACAACTGTATCACTTAAGACAACACCATTTCTCAAGGGCAGAACACCCTCAAATTTAATTTTGCAATCTTGTTATTCCCCTTTTTCAAATTAAAATTTCTTGGTTAATCTTTTTCTTTATGTCCATGTCTCAAAAAGTGTCAAAGAGATTCCGTTCAAACTTGGAATACTTGTTGGTACCCATGTCCCTGGGGTCACAGTTAGCCCCACCCCCGGGATCACTTGATTTTGCTTATACTTATATATAGGAAAAAAACTTCTTAAGCCTAGAAATAAAATATTCATTGACATGAGATGGGTAAATACTTCCCCCCCCCCACCGTCCCCTCTGCATGGGGACCCGCCCCCCACATTTTTTTTTCATCCCCGGCCCTATTTTTTTTTTAAATTTTAATACATAGGTACTTGACTCCCCATCCACCCTCACCCCCCCCCCCCCCCGGCCCTATTTTTTTTTAAATCTTAATACATAGGTACGTGACTCCCCATCCACCCTCATCCCCCTACCCCAACCAGTCCGCCCGCCGGGCCCCAATTTTTTTTTTTAAATACATAGGTACTTGACTCCCCATCCAACCCCCAAACCAGTCCCCACCGCCCTCCCCCGGGGCCTGAATTTTTTTTAAAATTTAAATACATAGGTACTTGACTTCCCATCCTCTCCCCACCTCTGGGCCGGAATTTTTTTTTTAAATACATAAGTACTTGACCCAATTTAGTTTTTCATCTTATATTACTAGGTACTTAACCTGTCCCAGTCAATTTTTTTTCACTTGGGCCTCTTGTTTAACTTGGCATATAATTAATTATCCAGCACTTAGAAAAGTGGAGCATGCTGTCTGTGGACAGGTCTTGTTGTACTCTGACTAGCATGCTGTCTTTTCCAGCAGGCTCTTGTTTACCTTTTTAGTTATTCAAGGGTACCCAAGGGCGACACAAGTGTTCCACTGAACAACCATCTAGTTCTTAATATTTCATCGTGTATATAAGCATAAAAGTGTGTTTTTATATAGTTAATTAACTTCTCTTTAATTAATTAATTACAAAAAAAGAAATAAAAAGAGAGAACATGGAAACATGTCACATGGAAAACAATTACGAAACTAGAATACTTTAGAAACATGTCATACTTTCCATAAGCAATAATTGCAAAGAAGTGAGATTCTGTTCTTTAGTGTTAGACACTGATATCAGCTATTGTTGATGTTTAGAATATTAGATTTAAGAGAAGAGTCGTCCACATTTTTGTGAAGCCTGCTACACAGCAGCTGCGGCATATAGGGATCACTCCTCCGTCGTCCTGTCTGTCTGTCCGTACGTCTGTCCGTCCGTCACAAAACTTGTCAGGACTACTCCTCAAACAAATACTGGTGCAATTTCATGCAAACTTTATAGGAATGATCAGTATCAAGTCTAGTTGTGTATATCGTCGGCATTTTCCAGTTCAATGTTTTTGTCAGAGTTATTGCCGTTAAATGATTTATATTTTTAATGTGCCGGACTACTTTGACATTCAAGTTGAAAGAGTGTTCATCCACATAACATAACCAATGTGTATCCATGTCTTCTCATTGTTTATGCAAACCCTAATACAAAGCTGAAAACCATTACAAAAGACATTAGTTCTGCACTGGAAGGTATTTCTGGGTTGGTCATTGTGACTGGAGATTTCAACTGTGAAGGGACAGAGGAAACAGCAGTTAGAAACACACATGGAAACATATGGGCTGCAGCAAAACAAATCATATGCCTACAACTAACTACAACAACACCTTGGATCTGGTGTTCACTAATATAGAAGAAACTAATTTCGGTTTACTTGAAACATACTTCAGCTACCACAAAACTGTGTTTCTAATTGTGCCCGCCCATGGAACATAATGGTATCCTCCAAAAATACAATGTTCAGCATCATCAGTTGGGTAATTCTTACTTTCTCCACATTACAGAAAACACTCAGTATCCATACAGTCAATTGACATTTCCAACAAATTGTCCATTAACCCCTCAGTACAATTACTTAATTGGCTATCATCAGGCGACACGTGATCACTGATCGCTCTTGTTAACAGGGAAAACCCGGTCAAATCTATCGGCAAAATAAAAATGACAGTTAAAATCAGGCGTAACGGTGTAAAAAACAGTCGATAAGATGGGTCAACCGATCACGCCAAATAAATAAGGTTACATTTGCATATGCTTTTATCTAAGTTTTGTCAATTAAAACATACATTTGTAACCGTTTTGTTATCTGGACATTTAAGTTCTTACTTATGAACATGAAGCGCAAACTCAAATTGACCATCAATGTGTGGGGAGGAGGGAGACGTACAAGTGCATCCGGCAAACAAGAAAAGCACACAATTCAGACTGATCTGTATATAAATTTAATCAAGCAGAAAGAGACGCAGATTAGCAGTTTCTAATGTGTATTTAGGCTTCAAATATTCCTAGATAGCTGACTAATTCTTAAAGTAAATTAATATTTTTTTAATGACAATCAGAATGTCGTAGCACCTTAGTTTCTGCTTAATAACAGACCCTGGGTACAGTTCGGAATATCAACACCTGTGTAACCTATATATACTTAATAATTACATGAAACAGTATCAAGAAACAGAAGTAGTTTAATATTTCATTCACGGATGCAACTATACAGTTTTCTTACGGTGTAAAACCAATTCAATATTGCTACGAGCTTAACCATTATGAATGCTAAACCGACAATATATATATATACAGTTACATCGGCTATTTTTCTTTGTTTCTCGAACTGTTGTCACCGACATTCAAGCTCTTTTCATTTCTCACGTGTCTTTAGGGGATTAGGATAGAGTGCAAAATGGAGTTCATTTCACGAAATGGACTTTACGTCTACGAAGTGGACTTTAAATTTCTTAATTATGGCTTTAATATTTGTATTATCTGTATTTTCTTGGTTAAATGTAATAAATAAAAGTTATATTATGTCTCCTTTTATATTATATTTAGGTAATAGATGTTCCAAATATAACCATTTACTGTGACCGCGCCCTACGAAATTGACATTCTCTTTCAAAAATACATAAGAAATGTACTTCTGTTGTTTTAATTATAGTGAGCACATTAGATAAAGGATATATTCCAGATGGGAAGCGGAAATTACCTGTATATATATATATATATATATATATATATATATATATATATATATATATATATATATATATATATATATATATATTTGGTATCATACCAAACCATAAGTGCTTTTATAGGAAACAGCAGCTTATAAACGGACTGCACAAGTGCACCTTTTCCTCGTATATATGCTCACAGTTACCTTGTGTTTGATCAAAACTGTTGTCGTCGTCATTTCTATATATCTGCAATGCATTCAAATATACAAGGTCAATGTCACAGCTATTCCACGGTCCAGGGGATGGGGTGTTGCAGTTGACTAGTGCATTACAATACAGACAAGCTCATGGTATGCTTTCTCTAATACCGTTCTTACATTTATCAAGCAATCTGTAATGACTTCTTGCTTCTTTCAACAGTGTATGGTATTGCAACATTCATATGTTACCGAAATGCCGATAGTAAATTAACTCTTTGTGTGAGTGGTAGTAGAAGAGTAAGCTGCGACACAGTCACCCATAGTTACTGAATATAAATATCTAAGCGAGTCGCTACTAGCTTTTTAAGTTAAACTTGTCCTTTGTACAACAGAGGTCTACTTTAGCTAGTCCCATTAAGCTGAATATGGTAAAAGTCTTTAATGACTGGCTGTACCATAAATTATAGTCAAAACTTCATTGGAAATGAGTTTTTACATAATTACTAAACACTCTACTCATTACTGACTATCATGAATCTTGTTTATTTTCAACAGTTATCAAATTCAGGTATTGACAATTCCACTTATTTTTCTAAAACACTGTGGTACTCCAACTATATGTTCTAGAAAAGTACAAGAGTACAATTATACCAACCATGATTGATGCAGTACTGATTAAGATTGTAAGTTCAGTTGGTAGTTTATTGGTAACATTTGGAGTCTCGTACAGTATAGTTCTTTCCAGTAATTATAGGAAAGTATACTTACCCTGATATGAATACAACTGTAAAGAGGGGTAAAACTTTAGCCGACAGTAAGTTACCCACAAATGCAAAAACAACAACAACAACCATATTTGTTAATATTATCTTTTTTTTTAATATAAAAAACTATAAAAAAAGCTATTCACTAGAAATGTGTGCATTGGATACATCTGCCCCCGCCATACCCCAAATAAATATATTTGTTAACATTATCTTTATTTTTAAAATATAAAACTATCAAAAATAGCTATTCACTAGAAATGTGTGCATTGGACACATCTGCCCCCGCCATTCCCAAAATAACGATAGAAGATCATAAGCAGATGATTAAAATGTAAGAACAGAGAGGTGAAATGTCAAAAACAGTATAACTGTTACTTATATTTAATGAACAGCATGCTACAAAACATAACCCTATAAATGTGAAGAAATTTTGTTTTTATCAGAAATTTAGTCTAAAAAGGGTTATAACTCTGATAATTTGGATGTGGCATGCCCAAGTTTTGCAAGTAACCTGTAGTTTTATAAGATACATACACATTCAGAATATGAATGCTATCTGTTCAAGCATTTTTCTTAAACGTGAAGAAATTCCATTTTTAACAGTAAATAAGTCAAACAAGAGGGTCATGATGGCCTTGAATCGCTCAACTGCGTAAGAGGTCATAACTATGGAACCAATGATGGATAAGGTTAGTTAAAGAAATGAAATGACCCATATTCAACCTCGACCTAGAGATCATCAAGACAAACTTTCTGACAAGTTTTCATGTCATTTGGTCAACATTTGGACAACAATTTGGCTTCTAGGTAGTTAACAAGGTAAATCTGTGTTTGGACTTGATGTCCTAATTTTTGACCCCTGATGACATATATTCAAACCTAGCCTAGTTATCATCAAAACAAACATTATGACAAATTGTCATGACAGTTAAAGGAATGTAGCCTCCAGAATATGGCCTAGTTTTTGATCCTAGATGACCCATATTCGAACTTGACCTAGATAACTATAAGACAATCATTCTGACAAATTTTCAACACTTTTTGGAAGAAAATGTTGCATCCAGAGTGTTTTAAGTTTTAATATGCTTAGACCCTGTGACCTAGTTTTTGACTAACGATGGTCCATATTCGTAACTGAACTAGATATCATAAAAACCCACTCTGTTTACATAAAATCAAACTTTAACTTTGAACAAATAAAACTCGTACCTGGTATAAACAATGTTTTGGATATACCAATGTCTAAAAATCAACAAGAGATGTTTGTAAAACATATATGCCCTCCTTAGCGCGCCTTATTCCTAGTTGCATCCATGAAGTTTTTAGGAGATGGAACAAAGCGTTCTATGTGTGTGTATGTGTATATGAGTATGTATCTGTAAGTGTTTATATTTGTATAAGTATTCTTTTAAAGAGGAATTTATATCACTTTTTTGCTAGGCTGATAGGCGATAAGGTTGCATTAAGTGTGATGCACGAACTTAAAAATGGGAAATATGCCCAATATCATTAGTATTCTTTATTATTCTACTTGGTGTTAGTATATATTTTATTGTGATGCTAGTTCAACGAATTGTTTTGTAGAATGACGATCATTTACGCTCTTTGTTGATAGTCTGCGTAAAGTCATTCAAAGAGCATAAAAAATCCTATATCTACTGTAACATAGATTAAAAACAATAATAATTCAAGCATATGAATAGTCTGCGTACAGTCATTCAAAGAGTATTTAAAAAACCCATATCTACTGTAACAAAGATTAAAAAAATAATTCAAGCATATGAATAGACCAACAATAACGTGTATGTGTGTATATGTGTATGTATGTGTGAGTGTGTATATTTGTATAAGTATTCTGATAATTAACTAGAGGAATTTATATCACTTTTTTGCTAGGCTGATAGGTGACAAGGTTACATTAAGTGTGATGCACGAACTTAAAAATGGGAAATATGCCCAATATCATTAGTATTCTTTATTGTTCTACCTGTGTTAGTATATATTTTATTGTGATGCTAATTCAGCGAATTGTTTTGTAGAATGACGATCATTAACTCTCTTGGTTTGATAGTCTGCGTATAGTCATTCAAAGAGTATGAAAAAAACTATATCTACTGTAACAAAGATAAAAAAAAATAATAATTCAAGCATATGATTAGACCAACAATAACGAGCAAATAGTATAAGCAGCACTAACAGCAACTGTATTTTATAGATTGTTAAAAAATAAGTCTAGTTTATTCCTTTCAAACAGGAAGCTTTTTGTTTTTTCATAATGATTGTTCTTGTTTATTTTTTTTCTGTCTTACTCTGATTACTTTGGTGTCACCTGTGTCTGACTATTACCTAAATTACTATTATGTATAATAAAACAGTAGTTGTGACATACAATGTAAACGGAATTTCAAACAAAAAGAAAAGAAATGCAGTCTTTAAATGGCTTAAAACACAAAGTGCTGATATAAGTATGCTTCAAGAAATACATTATAAAAGTCTAGACAAAGAAAAATGGAAGAAAGATTGGAATATTGGCGAAATAATATGCAGTGGCAACAGTTCAAATCAAGCCGGCGTAGCGATTCTTATAAAAAACAGTTCTAACATAAAAATTGTAACAGTCTACGAAATTGAAATAGGACGATTACTAGCAGTTCATGTTCAAATTCAAAACAAAGACATATTACTTATAAATATTTATGGCCCAAATAAAGATGACACAACATTAATTCAACAAACTTGAATTTTTTTTAAAAGATAAATCTAACATGTCTGTTTTGATGGGTGGGGATATAAACCTTCCCTTAAATCCTGAAATAGACAAGCAAGGTGGAAATAAGAATACTCACTTGAAATGTCGTAGAAAAATAAAATCCATATTAGAAGAACATGATCTGACAGATGTATATAGAACTTATAATTCTGATAATAAAAAATTACTTGGCGTTCTTCTGTACGAACTGAAATTGCTTGCAGACTTGACTATTTATTTGTCTCAAAATTTATTTCAAATTCAGTTATAAAAATAGATATCAAACCGAGCTTTAAGTCTGATCACTCAATAGTATACATGGAAGTTGATTTTGAACCGGTTCAAAGGGGACCAGGCATATTTAAGTTAAATAATAGTTTACTTTTAGATAATGAATATAAAGAAAAAATGCAAAAGTCAATTATAGAAATACGTGAAATAAATAAAGATGCTAACCCACAGATCAGATGGGAAATTATTAAAAGCACTGTTAGAAATGAATCAATAAAATATGCAAAATACAAAAAGAAACAAGAAAAAGAACAAGAAATAAAACTTCTAAATGAAATTGAAAATTTAGAAGAGAAATTAGCAGATAATTATAACGAGGCTCAAGCCAGAATCCTGAACACAAAAAAAACAGAACTTGACGACTTATACAACACATATATAAATGGCATTATAACAAGAATAAAAAGTTATAAGTTAGATAACGAAGAAAGAAACATAAAATATCTTAAGAGTCTAGAAACAAAAAATGCAGAAAATAAAATAATAAAATGTTTAAATATTGATGGTGACATTATTACTGATCAAAGTGAAATACTAATAGAACAAAAAAAATATTATGAAAAACTTTATCAGGCAAAACAACAGACCGAATCTAAATATAATTTTCTAGTAAATACAAATATAAAAAAGTTAACGGAAAATGAAAAAAAACGTCTGCGAAGGATTGATAAATGAAACAGAATGTAAAAATGCAGTAAGAGAAATGAAAAATGGCAAAAGCCCTGGTTCTGATGGTTTAAACGTAGAGTTTTATAAAATATTTTGGAATGACATAAAAACCGACCTACTTGAATCTTTTAATTTTTCGTATCACAATGGTTCATTAAGTCAACTACAGGCACAGAGTTTAATCACTGTTTTACCTAAAGCAAATAAAGACCTAACATCATTAAATAATTGGAGACCTATTAGTTTGTTAAATGTTGATTATAAAATAATTGCAAAAGTAATAGCCAATAGAATAAAGTCAGTGCTAGATGTTTTAATTGACAATAGTCAAAATGGATTCATAAAAGGTAGATACATAGGAGAAAATATTAGAACCCTGTATGATGTCATTGAACATTCTGAACAAAATTATACACCCGGACCTTTATTTTTTGCAGATTTTGAAAAGGCGTTTGATAGTCTCGACCATTCTTACATTCAGGATACACTAAAAGTTTTTAACTTTGGCAACATGCTAAAAAGATGGATAAAGGTATTTTACAATAAGCCATCAAGTTGTATATTATACAACGGGTTTCTTTCAGACTCTTTCAATGTCACTCGGGGAGTTAGGCAAGGCTGTCCTCTATCGCCCTATAGTATTTATCTTAGCAATAGAGTTATTATCTGTAGAAATAAGGGAAAACAAAAAAATAAAAGGTATTGAAATCTTAGGAACAGAGATAAAAAACAGTATGTTTGCAGATGATGCTACAATACTGTTGGATGGCTCTGCTGAAAGTTTTGAAGAAATGATGCAAGTTTTTGAAGAATTTTCTCATGTATCAGGTTTAAACCTAAATTACAATAAGTGCACTGTTCTCAGAATAGGTTCAATGAGAAATCAACACGACATTGTAAAAAAAATATAGACACATTTTATAGACATCTGAAAGTGCAAAAACACTAGGAATAACTTTCCACGCAAATACAGAAAAAATTCTTGAATTAAATTACACCCCTAGAATAAATCAATTTCAAAATGACATAAACAGGTGGAAAACAAAACATTTAACACTCATAGGTAAAGTATCTGTATATAAATCATTAATTCTTCCAAAATTAACATATTTATTCTCAGTCCTTCCAAATCCTTCGGAACATATTATAAAAATGTTAACACAAGAGAGTTACAGCTTTATCTGGAACTCGAAAAGAGATAAAGTAAAAAGGAATACTATAATTCAAAATATTGAGGATGGTGGAATAAATATGATAGATATTCCGATATACCTTAACTCTATAAAATCAAGCTGGATAAATCGAATAACTAATACAAAAAATAAAGGGACATGGAAAGAAATAATAGACAAACTGATTAAAAAAATATCAAAAATAGATTTGTTTAAATGTAACATTAGTACACCTGATATCTTGCGACTCAACATTAAAAACCTGTTCATTAAAGACGTATTCATCGCTTGGAGCAAAATCAATTTTAACAACAACCCTCAAAATATTAGAACTCAAATAATATGGAATAACTCACACATACGAAACAACAAATCAGTTTTGCACTTTCCTGTTTGGATAAAGAAAAATATTATTCAGATAAAAGATATTTATAATGAAGAAACTAAACGATTTAAAACATTCAGCCAATTAAAAAACATATACAAAATACCTGATTCTGAATTTCTGAACTACAACAGGTTGATTTCAGCAATACCAAAAGAGTGGATTAGAACTCCTAATTCTGTAAACTTGGCACAGCTAACAAATGAACTATGTATATACGACATGATTACTAAAACTAAACCAAGTTACTTAAACAAAAAATTAACATATATACAGAAAAAAGTCTACATTTCGATGGGACAATCGAAAGCGCAAATAAAATGGGAAACTTTCTTCCCAGATAAAATATTTAATTGGTCAGACATATTTAAAAATGCTTTCGTTTGTTGCAATGATAATTTTCTTCAAACTTTCTATTTTAACTTTTTACA
The DNA here is from genome assembly GCA_012932295.1 of Cyclina sinensis. Classification (NCBI taxonomy): domain Eukaryota; kingdom Metazoa; phylum Mollusca; class Bivalvia; order Venerida; family Veneridae; genus Cyclina; species Cyclina sinensis. Next base: position 12,570,610 of record JAAONU010000009.1, on the reverse strand, counting down.
TAGAAATGTTGCAACCAATAAGTTCTTATTCAAATGTGGCTTAGTTGAATCTAGCCTGTGTGGTTTTTGTAATATGGCTGTGGAAAGTTTAGAACATTTATTTTGGGACTGTTCACAGGTACAAAATTTCTGGACCCAACTGTTCAAATGGGCTATGACCTTCAATACAAATATAGAATATGATAGATTTTTAACGTTTTTTCATTCCAATGATAAAGTAGTGTCTTATATATTACTTTTTTCTAAACACTATATATACAGATGTAAAACAAAAAACATGACCCCGGATATACACGTTTTTAAACAGAAATTCATCGTTCGATTAAAACTAGAAAAATACACAGCGTTGAAAAAAGATACAATTGAAATTTTTAACAGAGATTGGACAACTTTTTTACCTCTACTTTTATAAATCTATAGATACCAAAGTAAACTGTTCTCTAACCTATCCTCTTCTTTTTTCTTATTTACGTTTAGTTGTTATCTGATATTAATTTCTTTAGATAGTAGTAACTAACTTTGTTAGTATAGTACTTTGAAAAACCATGGAGCTTGTATGTAAATATTTTTGTTAATTGTTTGAAATAAAAAAAAAAAAAAAAGCGTTCTATGGTTATTGATCGGAAACCATTTTGGTATTCAAGGACACCGTGACCATGGCCTTTGACCTGGTGACGTGGAAAACTTAAAAGCTCATCTACATGTAATGTACAGCTTATATACAAAGTTTGAGGAACATGGACCCAAGCGTTCTACACTTATTAATCGGAAACCATTTTGCCTTTCAACGTCACTGTGACCCATACCTTTCACCCAAAGACCTGAAAAACGATAGTTGTCATTTACTGACAAACCTACATGCTAAGACTGACGAACCTGGGCTCAAGGATGTCATGAACAACCTACCGATGAAGTTTTGAGGACTGGGCCCAAGTGTTCTATAGTAATTGATCGGACAATATTTCACTATATAAGGCCACTGCGACCTTGAACTTTGACCTGAAAAGCTATAAGAGTCATCTACTGGTCATGGGCAACTTATATACCAAGTTTTTGAAACCTGGACCCAAGCGTTCTATAGTTATTAATTAGAAATCATTTTGCTTTTCACGGTAACTGTGACCTGGTGACCTGAAAAACTTTAGAGGTCATCTACTGATATGACCAACCTACACACTAAGTTTGAAGAACCTGGGACCAAGGGTTCTATACTTACTGATTGGAAACCGTTTTGCTGTTCAATGTCTCTCTGACCTTGACCTTTGACCTGGTGACCTGAAAAACTATAAAGGTTATCTACAGGTAATAAAGATAAGTTCACCAAATGAATTTGATATTAAATAGCATATGTCTGAGGTCTTGCAGATATGGTGCATGGGTCAAAGGTCTGTTGGTTAGAAAAAAGGAGGGAAAATAGTAAAACTAGGAACAGTTTGTAGTTATGGTTAACTTAAAACAGTCTGAATGTTAAGATGTCTGGAATTATTGAAGAAAACCTGATAAAAATATTTAAATTATAGAATAACAAAAGAAAAAGCAAGTGAGTTTTCATTTTCAGAGATAAGACTAACAGAAAATCTATAAAGGTAAAAGAGAATGGTGAACTGCATGAGGATGGTAAATTGTTTTCTAAGAAAGAAGTTGAATTTGAATATTTGTGTATTGTGTAACTTGTATCCCAGTCAAAACAAACTGTTAATTTATTGTGTTTTTATTAAGAATTCTTGTAGCATAACGGTTAATCAAATTTAAATTGTGCACTGACAAAGTTACTTTTCACATTGAAGGACATAATTAGTCTGTATTTTAGCACAATCTGATGGATTAATCTTCCTACATTATTTGGAATAAAACTGTCATCAATGTCAAAGAATTTCATTCTGCATGTTACCAGCAAAATGATGAAAACAATGCCACATAGTTTTGTTTACAAACAGAATGGTAATTAGTGATAGCCACTCCTCCCGGGGAATATTTGAATTCAAATCGTCTGCTTGACAGGTTTCTCTTTAGAAATATGCTTTTGTTTTCACATAATCTCAGAAAAAGTGTCCCTGATCTGCACTGTTTGAACTAGAACTGCCACTGTCATGGCGTGAATACCCCCGCATAGCGCTTTGTCAGAATCAACTGAGGTCATTTAGAGGTCATGGACAACCTCCCTGCCAACTCTGAGGGTAGTAAGCCAGTACATTGCTTAGTTATGTATTCTTCATGTTTTTGGTGGCAAAGATCAACGTAACCATTACCTTTGACCTACTACCTCAAAACTGAAACTGCCATTGCATGACTTGAACCCCCCTGTGGGCCAAAGGATTGCTAAGTTATTGGGCGGACAAGGAAAATCTGACGGACGGATGGACAGATGGACGGACGGACAAGTTGATTCCAGTATACCCCTCTTACAACTTTGTTGTGCGGGGGTATAAGAAATTTTCTTTTTATTACATGTTTTTAATGGATTTAAGTCATTTTACTCATTTATGCCGCGTAACTTGGAGGTCAGGTTTTTGAGTGAAAGCCACTGTAACCATGACCTTTAACCTAGTGACCTTAAAATCAGTAGGTGGCATGTACTAGTCATGACCAACCTCCATACCAAATATGAAGACTGAAGGTCAAAGGATTCTTCAATTATTGGGCGGACAAGCTTTCTTTAGTCAAAGCTCCTGTCACCATGACCTTTGACCTAGTGACCTCAAAATAAATAGGGGTCATCTACTGGTCATGACCAACCTCCACACCAAATATATTGGGCGGACAAAATAACGCCAGGGGCATAATTAGAATAATATTGGTCAATGTTTCGTACCAGATTTCAGAAGTCTTAGTCTTATGGCTTCTGACAAGAACTATGAGCCTTATGTTTTTCAAACAAGGTGAGTTTTAAAGATCTTAACATATTTTCTTTATAAAACTGCATTAATACGTGTTTAACGTTTGACTCCTAGAGTGCAGCAAATCAAATAAGCCAAGGATATTATTTGTCCTAACCTGTTAGAGGTCAATACTTTATTGAAAATTACAGAACACTGGACCATGCAGTTTCGCAGAAGTAGAACTTTTAAAAATCCTTATTAATTCCTCTGAAAATCAAAATTTTCTAAAAGTTATATTAAGAACAGAATTTGAAAAGTCGTCATTGAGGTCTAAGACAATTGAGGTCTGGGTCAAGTGATCTCAGACCTGAAGTTTAAGGTTTTTTTTATTAATCTTGTTACTAATGCAACCATATTTCTGTATAGAATAAAATTCTTTGAACAACTTTTGACGAACTTCATACAAGGCTATTTTCTGCCATGTTACTTAAGTTCTATGGGACGATGTTTAATTCAAACGTTGGCGACGAACGACGCAAGCGGGCACTGATGGATCACAAAAAAATCACCTTAATAACGTTGTGCTAAAGTTAACTTAAAAGTATTAGCATTTCTCTTTTATGTGTAATTGTATATCATTGTATTCAATACTGTCACTCTTGAAAGCCACATATCACACATTTTGGCAATTTCAAAGTTTCAAAGATCCCCAGTTACTATTAAACAATTGTAAAAGTTAATTTAGTAAAACAATCTATTATGTCCGTTGCTGATTAGGGTCCCACATCATTTTCTGACAATATTTGTGCAGATACTATTTTAACAGCTTCCTCGGTATTGACATTATGATGATGTGGATCTGATATGTCGCAGTCAACCACCTCCCTCTCGGTTCCATGGACTTCTTTAAAATGCTACAAATGTTTTAAAATTCTCTGTTAAGTACAGTTAAAATCAAAACTAGAAAGTCACAAGCCATAACTCTGAAGTCATTAGTCATAAGTTGGTAGACGCAACTCAAAAGGGCCCTTCGGGGTTTCCAGAAGTAATTGTAAAGGAGCATCAGCTGCAGACCTAGGAGTAAATACAGACATAATGACATAATGTGTGTGTGTGTGTGTTTGTAGCAGATAGTGCTTTCAAGTTTTGTTTCAGTATATCAGAATTTGCGTATGTTTCATAAAAGCATTCATTGGAGCATGTCTCTGAATTTTTCTAATAATCATAAACCGAAACAAACACAAGTGGCGCAGATTTAACCAAAATGTATAAATGTGCGACTTTAAAAAACTCTATTTTGTTCTTTAATATCCGCATTTTAGTTTTTATAAAAAAATGAAAGAGTGAAACTATGTCTGAAACGGTAATATACTTAACTAAACATGTGTTGGAGGAACTCAATGGCCTGTATAAAGAACTTATCATTCAAGACTGAATTAGAGCAGTGTTTTCATTTCTCTCCAACATATTCAAGTGACTTTGTGCAATTACAAGCCTCTAACTGCCAGAACCATTTTTATTCCATTTCCTTTAATTGTAATTTGCTGTGTTCATTTTTTAAAAATGAAAAACATGTTATAGTACTTTGCCCCTGCAGTTGTTAAAATAGCCACTTTATAACTTGTCTAAAACAGTGCTCTTTTCATAATCTTTAGGCGATCCCTAAATGCATAAAAGTAAATAAGAATGGTATCAGGTTTTGAAGAATATCTTTCAGTAGGTAAATAGAAATTAAAGGCGAAATTCTTTTATCCGGCATTTTAAGTGTTACAGTTATGCATTTCAGCTTATTTTGTTTTACCAAAATGATTAAGCATGCGAACATTGCATGTCAAATGTTTCTTGATCTCAGAGACAGACAAGATATTTTTGCAACAGGAATCATGACATTAAACTATGCAGCATGACTAAAACCATTATAGAGATCATTCTAAACTCGCAATCATCACGCACACGACAATTTGTAAAATTACAAGATTTTCAATGTATTTCCCAAATAACGCAATTGAGATTAAGTCACCTTGCAACTGTAACCATAGGAGCAAACTTCTACGAATTTTGGTAGAGGTCCACTAAATAATGCTACATACCAAATACCTAGGCTCTTTGGGCTTACAATTTCTGACAATAAGTTTTGAAAGATTAAATATTTTACACAAATAAGACGACAAATTGAGGCATATTTTGACACGCTACACACTTAGCTTTTGTTTTGTTTTTGGCGTTTTGCAATTTTCATTTGCTGTAACCAAAGTGACAAAAATTGCTTGTGGTCGTTAGAATATTCTTATACCTATTATCTGGTATTATTTTTTAACCTAGTGGTTGAACTATTTACGTGAATAAGCGTTGTGGTGAAAGCACTGTGCTTAAATCTTCAAACAAAGTAAGTTTTGATGAACTTTGTGGTGAAAGCACTGTGCTTAAAATCTTCAAAAACAGTAAGTTTTGATGAACTTTTCAGAAATGAATGGCATAATGTACGATGTATATGAAGGGGTACTTGCTTTGAATTGTTCTTGATAAGTGAACATTACTTTCGCTTTACACCGAATCCACCAGAAAACGAAAAAAAAGTTTTTCATTAATGTGTTTAGATAGGATGGCAACTTTGAAAATCATACGTAATTATAAACGTTGTAGTAAAATTTAAGACAAACTAGAAAATTGGTGGTTTTCGGCATAGGATTTTGCTTTACTTTTGTCAAGACAATAAATCATAATTACATAGTAAAGAAGCCTTTCAGTGTACATCATAGCTCACTCTAGGACATTCGTTGATTTTATACTAGCACATTCTTTGATGATTTCTTTGATGATTATATACTGTGACATTTCTTCATAAAATACTGTGACTTTTATTGATTTACCCTTTCTTGATTGTCTCTGAAACCTTATATTAACTTAAAATTTATATGAAAGATGCAACTCCATGTACCAAGTTTGATAACTCAGAGTTGTATTTTGACTTATTCATGCCCCTTTTTCACTTAGAAAATGTTCCACAATTACATTTTTCTTGAATATCTCTGGAACCAGTATAGTAATTAACTTGAAACATAAAACATATATGAAAAAATGAAGGCATAGCCCGCCAAAAATAGTTTAGGGGCGCTACATAGGAATCGATTTGTCCCGTACAGTCCCAATTCTTTTTTCGAATATGTCTGAAACCGGTACAGGAATTTTATTGAAAACTTGAAATATATATGGAGGATCACAATGCAACTCCATGTGCCAAGTTTGATAACTCAGCGTTGTAATTTAACTTAATTAGACCCTTTTTTCACTTAGGAAATGTCTCAAAATTTACATTTTTCTTGAATATGCCTTGAATCAGTATAATTAATAACTTGAACATTAAAATGTAGATGAAAAAAATCACAAAGTAACTCTAAGCGCGAGGTTTGATAACTCTGGCTTGTACTTTGGTGTAACTATTTCCTTTTTTCACTTTCATTATGTTCTATAATTTACTTTTTCTTGATTATCCTGAAACCCTAAATTAACTCAAAACTTAAAATTCATGTGAAAGATCACCTGTCCTGTCCCAAACTTTTTCTTGAATATGTCTGAAACCGGTAAGGAATTTTATCGAAACTTTTTAATATATATATATATATATATATATATATGGAAGATCACAATGCAACTCCATGTGCCAAGTTTAATAATTCAGAGTTGTATTTTGACTTAATTATGTCCCCTTTTCACTTAGAAAATGCCCTAAAATTAACATTTTTTCCTGAATATCTGTGGAACCAACATAGTAAATTAACTTGAAACTTAAAAGATATATGAAGATTGAGACGCAATCACTTACTTTAATAATTCTTACTTGTAATTTGATGTAATCATGCCCCCTTTTCACTTGCCTGTTCACTCTGTTTCCTCTTAAAGGCGCCCTGGCTTATAAGAAGCATCCCTTAAATGTACTCTCCTAAAATACATGGTATGAAATGAAACAAAATGCTATGCATAGTTATTGGATGATTTTAGTGTAATTTATAGAAATTCCGGCCACATCTGCCCTTTCATTCAGCTTGTACATTGATTCCAAACACAAATTAGTTGGTAGCTTTTAAGATGCCCTGGAACCATTGACGTAGTATTTATGGTAGCGGGTGGAGGATATGGTGGATAATGGTCAGCAAAAGTCATTTTTGCTTCTGCAAAGATACTTGTAGAATGCACTTACAAGACACACACCCACTCTGAGTTCGAATTCTGAAACAAAAAGTGTGTCTTATATGGTAGATAATGTCATCTTTTTTAATATCTCTGAAACCATTACTTATATTAACTTAAAATATATATGAAGTGTCACAAGTTAATTCAATAAGACGAGTTTATAACTCTGACTTGCATTCTGACATATGTATGCCGTCTTTTTACTTAGAGAATGTCTCTAAATAGACATTTTCTTGATTTGTTTTATGAATATCATACAAAGAAGGAATTGTGGTTAGAACGGTGATTTTTATTTTGCCATTATTATGTCGTTTTTTGGCTACTTAGAAAATTTCCAAAAAAAAAAAACAACAAACACACAAACAAAAAACAACATTTCATTGAATAACTCAGAAACAGGTACTAGCCTCAATGTCAGCTACATATATGAGGATGGGTTATAGGTCCCAATGTCAAGTGTCATAACTCTTGCTTTTATTTTTTCTTCATTTTAGAAAATGACATATTCTAATTGTGCAAAATATTATTGCCTACGATTTAAACTTCACATAATATTTTTGAATTTTATGCAATTTTTTTTTGAAATTTTGTTGTGAATTTGTACAGGTATCTTTTTACAGGTTTATTTTTTCGGTCAGTCTAGTGGAAGACTTTCTTTACTAGTATGGTTCGTCTTCTTCAAGTTAAGAAGAAGTCAAGTTATCTTAGAGTAACCTATTAGCATCAGTATTATATGATTTTAGTAAAATTCTTCCATAACACTTATTTCCCTTCCATCCATGCACCCAGATTCAGTCTTAGCACTGATTGATAGGGGTATGAATCACATTCAGCGATAGCTCTAGTTCATTTTAGCAAGAAAATGCAATTACCTTCTCATGAAGATGTAAAACAACAAATAGTTTGAAATAAATGAAACATATCCAAGTACAAATACTTCAAAGAAACAAAAACAAATTAATGATGCTGCAAACATGCCAATATTTTTAATATTTTTCAGACACAATTCCCCACATGTTTAAGCATTTCGGAGGGAAAATTGACCAGTAAAGGCAATTAAATTTGTTACAACACTCGTTATTAATTACTGAAACTTAGGACTTCTTAATAACATTTTTGGTGATGGTTCTTGAAATAAAGGTGATTTTAAATCTTAAAATAAAACTTGACACGTCATCAGTTACAATTAAGGATTAGCTAAGATTGGTTAAATTGTTATTCACATTGTTTTGCTCAGCCAGTGCTGTCAAACTATTTCCAAACACAAGGAGAAAATGACTGTAAATTACTTAATATTCACATATATGAATAATAAAATATCTTATGTTGAAGCAATATAATTATAACTTGGTTCAAATTACACACAAACACGCCTACATGTCAATTACAGCACAACCTGAAGGTCGTTTACATAAACGCCATCTGGCGTGTACTTGTAATATTTGAAAAGTAAAAACAAAAGAGATAAATAATTATTATGCTTACAAATGCCGTATTCAGCTTTTTATTTTTTTTTAATTTTTTTTTCAATAGAAAGAACATGAACTCTTTCAAATAATTTCGGTAACATTTAAATAATATTTACTTTGAAATATACGTATGGTAAGTTATAAATCACTTCAATTCTAGATGGGTGTGAATAGAAAAAAAGAGGCGGTAGTCAAAAATGAGATTTTTTATTCATATAAATGATTGAACTTAAAAATACACGTCAAAGATGCAAGTACATGTATTCTTTTGTTATGTTTTAAGTTTTCTGTAATAAATGTTTTCGAAATTTTGTTTGAAATATATATCTTTCAAAAAACTGTCTTTTCTGATTCACCGATTGTGAAATAAAAATACCAGGTCAATACTTGAGTGTCGGTTGCCAGAACTGAAATCGAACTTTCCTGAGGACGTTGAAGCATTACAGATATGTTCCTCGACCGTCTATGCAATTAACGTCACTGACGTCACTGTTATCTGTTCGTTTCTTCCACTTCGTCACTTTGTCATTTTCACCATGTGAGATCTAAAATATAGCCTAGCGCCGTATGACAATCTCTCCTCTTGTTCTTTCTATCGTTATATATCAAATTTCTTGTTTCTTGTAGATGTTCTAAGATTTTAGAAGCGTTCGAATTTTAGACGACCCGTTGATAAAATTAATGACATTCTCATCTTTGTATCAAGTACTCTTTAATTCGATTTATTACGACATCTTACGCTTTAATGACGTTAAAATTACTGATCAGAACATCCCTCGTGTTTCCTTCGTCCATGATCAATGTGTTTTACTTGGCGTTTCATCACCGTGTCCAATCATTACAATTAGAAAGACGATTTGTAACGCATCTGCAGCTAAAATCAAGCGTTTCCTTTCTAACGCTAAGTTTTCCTAAATGATCTTGAAAATGGCAAAGTTCTGAGACAAAATAGTTTTGGAGCAAGAATCTACATTGATTGAAGGTCATCTTAGACTATTAAACAAAAACCAGACAGAAAATGAAGAAATAACGAGAAAAATATTTACATCACCCCTTCCTAAATCCCTGAAATACACGACTGCGGATGCGTTACAAATCCTCCGTCCAATTGTAACGATTGGACACGGTGTTCATGGTTATCTATTATTGATTCTCAGCTTTCCGATACGCTTGCTTTATAATAAGGTATGTAAAATTAGTTGGAGATAAAGTATTAACGCTTTCGAGATTTAAACTACTTAATTTACACACTGACGATGTAATGACTGTAATATCTTACTGATATGAAAATGTATAAATTAAATTTGACAGTGCCAGTTCTGTTTATGTTTTAACAATCCTCGTACATTATATATATTATCTTTGAGCTATTGTTCTGATATGAGAGGAAAGCAGTTAATCCGCTGCTTTTAGAATGACGTTTATCAATTCAGATATTGATAAGCCTGAATCCATTTTCATGTAAATTCGAGAATGCAAATTTAGTGAAAGTTTGGTTATTCCAGTGTTTTGAAAATACACTTTATCGTGCATGATCACCGGAAACCTGTTCAAACTTGATATCACTTGAATCAAGTTGGGTGTATAATTACTTGAGTCCCAAGCCGTTCAAATGTAAAGTCTAGGAAATGTTGGTTTGATATGTAAATTCAGTAAAAGAAATGTGGGCATTGTTTTGTGAATTTCAAATATTTTCTTAAATAACATAATATCTAGCTTGTGTCAACGATCTCGTGCGTTTAACAATTGTTGTATAAACGTGAGAGAATTTAATCTAAACAAATAAAAATTGTTTGAGAAATAAACCCAAGAAAACAAATTGAAAACTGATTAATTGTTAAATCTGATTTTGAAGGCAAATCGTTATGACAATTTCTGAATTTAAACTGATGAAAAACAGCGTGATTTTACAGTTATCGTTTTTGCCTTCTAAACTATATTTATCTAAACAACACTACTACTTACTTGTGTGAAATGTTCCAGTATAAGCCGATATGCGTAACTGCACTTGATAATGATCACCTCTGTGAAGTTTTGGTTTCGTCAAAATCTAACCAGCAGTTATGTTACTGTATCCAAATTTGGACAAGTCAAGGGCCTTTACTTTGCTAAAAATCATCCGACCGGAACACGAAAAAAATATGCATAACCACTCTTACTTATAATCATTCCTGTGAAGTTTCCTCAAAATCCGATCAGCGGCGACGGAGGAATGCCTAAATGTATTAAAATTTGGACAAATAAAGGGTAACAAATGCGCCTAAAACAGTCGACCGGAACACATCACTAATACAGGTTACTGCGCTTGCTTACAATCATTCCTGTAAAGTTTCGTTAAGATCCGATTAGCTGTTATTGAAATACCCATATACTTTTTAAATTTGGACAAATCAAGGCCCATAGTTTCACTACAAATAAGCCAACCAGGACACATCAAAAATTCTAATAAGTACACTTGCTAATAATTATTCCTGTTAAGTTTTCTCAAAATCAGACAAGCGGTTATGGAGATATGCCCACATGTGTTCAAATTTGGACAAATCAAGGCCCATAACTTTGCTGATAATCAGTGACCCGGAAAAGGCGGACAATATACTCAACTAGGCTTGGTACAAATAAATCATTACAAGTTCCATTGAAATCCAGCCAGAGGTTATGGCGAAGAAGTGGAGAATACAGACAGACAAACGGTCCAAAAATGTATCCTAACCCACTTTGTGTTGAGAGACATAAAAAAGATTTCCCACACCTACTTTTTATACAGATACTGCTGACAAAGTTTCATTTTTATAGCATCGTGTGAAAACTAAAGAAGAAGTTATCTGAACAACGCAGTGCAAAATGTACTATAGCACTGTAGCTCTACAGGATGGTTCTCAGGCAAGGACAGAATTCCATGATTCAAGTGACAACTGTTATCTAGTAGACAAAATGTTAAAAAACAGTATCATTTCAACGGCTGAAAACTACAGGACAAGATATTCGCATAAAAAATTGCTAACAGATATATAAATGTGTCGACCGTCGCGAGAAAAGTGTCATGCACACCAACTTTTCAGCAGGTATCAGTTCAAATGGACGACACCTGTAGGCTATAAACACAAGAGACTGTCTTCAGATATTTATACCCCCACCACAAAATGTTGTGGGGGGGGGGGGCTATAATGGATTTGCTTTGTCGTGTCCGTCGGTCGGTCCGTCCGTCCGTCCGTCCGTCTCCATTATCGTGTCCGCTCTATAAATCCTATACCAACTGAACGATTTTCTTTAAACTTGGCTGAAATGTTCACCTCAACAAGGGGATGTGCAGAACCCATGTTGCCATGTGTCAGCTCAAGGTCAAGGTCACAATTGAAGGTCAAATATCAAACAATCAAATATTAGACATTATGTCGTGTCCGCTCTGTAAGTCCTACACTAATTGAAAGATTTTCTTTAATCTTGGCCTAAATGTTCACCTCAACAAGGGAATGTGCAAAACCCATGTTAACCTTTTGCCGGCTTAAGGTCAAGGTCACACTTGAAGGTCAAAAATTGACTTAGAAAATATTCTTAAATTTTAACATGTATTTCAACATTTATGAAACTAGAAAACGTATTTGCTTGAAACTTATAATATATATATGAAGTGTCACAATAAGGATATGCAGGTCAAGTTTCATAACTCTGTATTGCATTTTGACAAAGTTATGCCCCTTTTTAAGTCTTCAACTTTACATACAATCAAATATTAGACAATATGTCGTGTCCGCTCTATAAATCCTATACTGATGGAAGAAATTTCTTCAAACTTTACTCAAATGTTCAACTCAACAAAGTAATGTGCAGAACCCATGTTACCTTTGTGCCGGCTTAAGGTCAAGGTCACACTTGAAGGTCAAAAATTGACTTAGAAAATATTCTTAAATTTTAACCTGTACTTGAATATTTCTGAAACTAGCACAGGTATTTGCTTAAAACTTAAAAGTTTTATGAGGTATCACAAGTAAGATATGCAGGTCAAGTTTCATAACTCTGTATTGCATTTTGACAAAGTTATGCCCCTTTTTAATCTTTTAATTTACTTACAATCAATACTAGACAATATGTCGTGTCCGCTCTATAAATTCTATACTAATGGAAAGATTTTCTTCAAACTTGACTCAAATGTTCACCCCAACTGGGCAATGTGCAGAACCCATCTTACCCTTGTGCCAGCTTAAGGTCAAGGTCACACTTGAAGGTCAAAAATTGACTTAGAAAATGTTCTGAAATTTTAACATGTACTTGAATATTTCTAAAACTAGAACAAGTAAGCTCAGTATGCAAAGTTTTCCACTCTTAATTACATTTTGACATAATTATGTTATTTTCTTAACTTCACTGCTTTTGTTTGTTTTAGTACATTGGGAAAATGAAAGGTTATTTGTAACTCTTTCGAACATGATTTGACAATATATATTTATACTATTACCTGTACAATTTGTTTGTTTTTTTCACCAGAGATAATTTCTTTTTATGTATATGTATTTATGCCACTAAAGTTATTCCCTTAACCACCTTTCCATGTCGTCTTCTGTCAAGGACATTGGTGGGGGTATGAATCGCATTCAACGATAGTTCTAGTTATTCAAGGGCAGATGAGACTGCTATCGTGGCATGCACTGTACACTTCATGAAACATAATTTGAAGCAAGTACCATTTCACTATAAAAACTGTAGGAGAAGTTATCAAGAAATTGCTAATGAACAGGAGGACAGACAGACGAACGGATAGACGGACTACATGTTCTTTACCATGTTACGCCAATTTGGTCGTATTAAAATATAGTTTTACATTGTAAATAGTTTGACACCGTTCTGAGACACGAAACGTATGCTTAGAGAGCACAATTAGAACATCCGCGTGATAGGCGTCATACATATGCTGAAAACAAAGTCATAATGCCTGGACGTTTTTGTCCTGTTTTCTATATCCAGAGAATGACGAACAAATAAACGTTTTAACTGTTAAAATTGCTGACACATGATTCTTTTGCAAAACAAATAATTACCTTATTAGGAAATGGAAACACTTAGTATCAAGGGAAGGCACTCACATAAATGACTGGTGTAGGTATTGGCACAGCATGTAAATTGTGCTTGAGTTTAAAAATTCTGATATATTTTATTAACCTCATCATAATATGAAATTAATGAGAAACTGAGAACATTTCCACATAGAAACTACTAATTTAAAATACACATTTGTTTGACAAAAGACCGAAGACTAAAAGCTGATCAATATTTACAGAGATATAGTGAGATATAACAATTTTAATAAGAGGACAAATAACGATTTTAATTCAACAGGCTCAACATTGAGGAGGAAAAACGGTTGTGGGTAGCACATCTTCGTTGACTGTGAGGACAAAGATTGCTTTGATAATAATGAACGACATAAAACTTAACTTGAACACGACATTGCTTGTCAAAATAAGAGAAAATTTATTATTTATGAGCTCTTTCTTCAGGGCAAATAAATCTTTAAGACTCATTTGTGAATAGTTAATATAGAATTCCGTTCGGGCTACGTAAAATATAGCCTGTTTGACATGAGCCTTCAATCCATAACTCTAGTGCGTAGAGATGTTAGGTCTTGCTGTCATCACTAAAGGACAACATGTTTTCGAGGTGGACCATGTACGGGTAGGTGTCTGTAATACTGGTGACCTATTTCTTGTTCAGGTACAGGTCGATGCTGCTGAAGAGACTGTGGAAGTGGTTGTTGACAACCGAAGTTTCCGTATCTACTTCCAAGTCGCTGTTATCGGGTTTCGTGACGTTGACTTTCAGGTACAGATAGGACTGGTTCAAGTCCATCCATCTTTCAGTCAGTGGAGGAATAATCAATAATCGGAGAAGTATTATTCAAAGCTGAAATACAGTAATGATCCATCATCTGCCCCTCCTCCATCGCTGTCATGATAGGTGGCACCGAGGTCACATCCAGTTCGATTTACTTAACTCGCAAGACCCGTGCTGCATCATGATTCAAATAAAAAATTTCAAGAGACTTCTTCTTTCTTGAAGCCACTTTTTGTCTTCGTCGACGTCTGGACGTCAAATGATGTCTTGGCTTGTACAAATTTGATCGATTGTCACCACTTAAAAATAGCTTTCTTCGTTCGTGTTGACAATCTTGGACGGAATGTTCAGCTCCACTAGCACCATTTCTCAGTCTTCCAAGCTGGAGGGGTTTTACTGTCTTTTTGTCTGTCTGTCGCAAAGTTTGTCCAGACAACTCTTCAGAAACAACCACGTGGATTTCGACCATACTTTACATATATGATCAAGCCTAGTTGTGTAAGTCGTCGCCATTATCCAGTTCATTGATTATCAGAGGAGTTAACCTGTATTTGTTTTATTTATTGATTTTTCAGTGGTTTGTCATGTCATCACTTAAGTGAATTCAACCAAATTTTAGACACATACTTAGTGCCTCGCCTAGTTGTGCATATCCTCCGTGTTTTCCTGTCATTGATTTTCAACAGTTATTGCCTTTTGTGCATTAAATTTTACAATGGCTTGATCCGAAAAACTCTGTCGCTATCTGTTTAAATTAAACCAAATTTCACACCTATTTTCAGTGCCAAGCCACAATCTGATTAAAATCAGCTCCTAAATAACGCTCTGCTATTAGGATCTGAACGTCACAATAGAAGGTGACCTTCTCGTGATCTTTCAATTAGCCAATCAAGTTAGTTTCTATTTAACAAATTGGACACGTCACAGGTACGTCCATGAAAGTATGCAATATATAAATAAATGTAACCAATCGACAATCTGAATTTGTACCACGTGACCGTCCAATATATTCCCGTATTGGATCCAAAAAATATATACAAGTGTGACTGATCAAAAGTAATTCAATCAATTTGTAAGACCACTTGCCATAAAATTTTGCCAATTGCCTTTCTTAACAATAAAATTGACTGGGTAATAAAAAAGTAAATTGCTTTGTTTTGACAGCTATGCAGAATATACAAGGGTCCCGTTTGGGTAGGTTAATTTGCATAAATCCCACAGTATAAGGCGTAATTTATGGATCTTTGACATTTCATTGGATTTTCATATTAATTTGTAAGCAGACACAAATGTCTGTTTGATGGAGGTGTCATATTATGTTTTTTTCAAACAATATCCCAACGTGAAAATACATTGTAGTGTGAATTTCCATTCCAGTGAAATAAACGTTAACACATTAGGACACCTAAATTCACTTTAATTTTACTCCACTTAAATGACAAAGAATTTGTTTATGACGTAATAATCAAGTGAGAAAGTGTTACACAACATGTTAAAGCGTGGAGGAGATAGTTTTATTTAGAACCACAACTTGGAAGAAATTTTAATATTTATTAATCACATTCTTTGCTAAGGTAAAATTACAACCCGTTCTCCCGGCACAAAGTTTTAACTTAGTTATAAATTCGATAAGTAATCATATTTTTTTATAATTTACAATTTATAGCATGTTTTTTTTAATGTGTGCCTTTATTGTGTTTCTTGCACTTGTGGTTTAGTGTTATTTTTGAATTTAAAAACGGATGAGCAGTGTGATTCTGCACTACTGCCTCATACAGTAGGAGTAAATCTACGTTACAGCCAAAAAAATGCGGCGGAAACTACCGATGTCAAAACGGAAATAGCCGATCATCAAAAACACGTTTTTTCTTATCAAAAGCAATATTTTCATAATTTTGTAATTAAACCATTTAAATCAGTACATTATGATTTTTTTGAATAGACAAAGTTGCTATAGTCGTGTCACATGACCTTTAACTTTCGCTTCTGACAGTACTCTCTGTGCTTTGATTAAAACCAAATTACACGTCTAGAAAGCGATACAAATCAACAAACAAGTAGACATGATCTAGGTTTTGGTAAAATCAATCTTCGTAGATAAAATTTCTGTATGCAATACAAATGAAAGGTAAGAATCATTGAAAAATAAGAGATGTCCTTTGGGTTTATATAACCGGGAAAAAAAGCAAATTTTGGAAATTCCGTTCACAATTTTTAAGCGTTCGGGAAAGCTGCTGACCCTTGGGTGGTATGTAAAGTATCAATGGAAAAGAATTTTAAACAGCTTAGGCTGGCTCGATTTTGGGAAATTCAATAAGAAAAGCTTAAAATATAAGGCTACCTGATTTTTGTGGTCAAAGTGACGAACTCAGAGGGTCATATTGTCCGTTGCGGGTACCCTAAAAGTCACGTGATTCTCAGCGGTGAATAGAGGATTTTAGCTAAACTTCACAGAAGTCTTAAGGTTTTGGATTCCTAATACCCTACATCTGCTCTGAAGAGTATTCAGTTCCATTAATTTGTGTAGGATTGAGACATTTTCACTGAAAGGCAAGAGTTCAAACCCCACTTAAGCCAATTTTTTCTTTAGTTTTTTGGCAGTTTTACATTGTTTTGGTTTTACGACTATAACTTTTATAGATTTCAAATTCAATTTCTTTCGTTTAAAATATATTTCAATTGTAACAAAGCTTTTCAACATGGTAAACCGATGAAAATTTAGGTATCTGTGATTTCAGTTATAACTTTCCAAAAACTAGACGGTAAAAGTATTTGATATTTTGCCAATTTGTTAAAAAATGTACATGAATAAAATCTGAAGCCCCGATGATTTATGTTGAAGTTTACGTTGATAACATTCCCTCATAATGAAGTGAGTGGGGTAAATTCGTGTTATGTTTATAAACATATTTCGTTTCTTTTCACTTTCGGCTTTTCATTTTATTTGTTGTTGTTGTTTTTTTTATCAGCAGTCAGTAGGTCTTAGTACTGTGAATGATTACATACCAAGTAACAGCTATTTTTATATTCAGTCTTAGAAAAAACATCGCGTTTCTCCATACCTTATTAACCCAGTAAGTCGGTGAGGTTTGAAGTGAGTATAAGTCATTTCTTGAAACCCCAATGGTAAAAGTATCTTATAGTGTCTATATTTTGTCCTATGATAGTATATATCTTAAAAAGGGTCAATTTATTGAGGGCTGACAAAATGTTTATTAGTATTCTAATACCTTAAGAGCCATACGTAGTTCTAGGTATCATAAACATTTAGAGTAAAGTCGTGCGGACGGAAACCTTTGTTTTTCCCTTATGTAAATTTTCTTGATTATGTGTTATAACCAACGATAATCAAAACACAGCTGCCAATTACGACGTCTATCTACTAAACATTTCAATCAGAGGCGAAAATTTGCACACTGTTTGAGCGATTTTACGCGTAATAAAACACTTTTTAAACCATGGTTTCGTCTGTAGGGTCCTTTTAAAATAGGGAATCACCTAGAACAACTGTTCATACCACGATCTTGTGGGAACATATAAAAATCAGACAAATACTCCCCTGTACCAAAATATCGACATGTACTCAGTGGATCAACGGCCGTTCGCAAACCTGCTTGAACGGTGTGCAATTGTGTCTGAAATCTTTCATCTTTTGCCCAACATATGAATATAAATCTTTGTATGACACATGTTTCCCGTCAAAATACCTGTGAGGATCATCCAAATATCAAACGGCATTTTGCACTTCACAATGTACAGCTTGGGTTTGTAGTTATAGTATTCATACGTTAATCGAAGTCTCAATGTATTGGGCCAAGTTTGAGAAGGGTTGACTATTCTGCGAAACTTAATTCGTAAAAATGAAAAATATAGCCTTGGACATATGTAAAGTTTTTTCAACGACAGACAGACAGGCGGAGGACAAACCTATAGTCTCCTTTTGTGTGAACACCGGTAGGGACTAATAGTCCTAGGAAAACTGAAGAGACTTCACGTATATGTTCTAAATTAGGCCATATTTCCTTAAAAAGAACTACACAGAGGTTTGTCTAAGTTAAAAGATCACTCGTTTACTTTATTTGTTAAGGTCTGTACTAAACCTTACATTTCGAGGTTTGCACCAGTGAAGTAATTTCTGGGGAACAACATTTCTATTTTACTTCTTTAGTCATAGTCACGCTGACTATATAAATTAAATGCACACGTTCTTTAATTTTATAAGTGAATATTGCCTTTTCGATTAAAATTAAACTATTGAATTCTCCCACAATCCACCAGTATGAAAACTTATAACCAATGCAAAACCCAAATACCAAGTGACAAAACATTTATGTCACATGTATTACATTTTGTTTATTTATGTTTATGTTTATTCTAGTTTATCTAAAGGCATCTAGATTCTCGACAATAAAGACCTGCATCCCGTAGGAGTGATGCAGTCAGTCATTATAATTTATATTTATAGCCTGCATTCATGAAAATTTCAACTCCATTGTTAGACGAGAACTATAGAAGGAGAAACAGAAAGGTAAGAACACATCAGGTGATCGCCTTCACAAAAGACACTGGAAAAAAAAAACTGTCATTCGTATGTTGTCTTGTCAAATGTGTACTAGTTTGGCATTAAATTATTGGCTGACATAAACAGCCTTTGTTTGATCATAAACAGTTAAAATTGTTCAAAAATAGAACTTACTGTATAAAGAATAGTCTTTTAAATGACAGACTGACAAGCTCAGAACTTAACAGCTGGTTTGACATTTAAATGTCAGTCACACTCGTCCGTATTGTGTTAAGTGTGGGCTGTCATACAAAGGAAGTTTTTGTTTAGAGTACCGTCGCAAAAATATGTCTTTCTAAAATACTACTGTGATAATTTATAACTAAGAAAAGCAGAAAATGGCGACATAAAATGAGGAATCGGCGCAAAGAACAATACAATATCGTTATTCTTCAAAAACTTAAATCGATAAAAGAATATTACTATTATAGTGCTTGTTTTATCTTCGGGCTGATAGACAGTGCACCTAGCTGAAGACGCTATATAAAGATACAGGACGCTATCGTCAGGCGACATTCCTTTAGAAAGGTGACCGAGATCTGGACCCCATAACGTACACAAGTACGACAGTCTATTAGACAGTTCTGAGATTGCGTGTATCAGGGACTTAATTAATGGGAATTTAGAACATATACTGTTGCGCGCATACGAAGACGAATCTTCATAAACCCGTTGTTTTTAAAATGGCGGAAATATGTATGAATTCTTGTTTTCTTGCCACTTTTCGAGGGTTATCAGACAAAAACGGAGTGACAAAATAAGATAAAGGGAGTTGGCAGTTGGTAAGTGGACATAGAACTAAGGTATTTAATTGTCATATCTGGGGTTGTTTACGAAATAAAGCACCGTAAACATAGCAGTTTTGTCAAAAGAACAGTTGATCGGTGGTCGACACCGTACCGACTTTCGGGTGTTACCAGTACAAATAGACTCAATGAAGATACTAAATATAAACTTGATCGCACTCTACTTGGTCTATATTGAAATTTGACCTTCCTAAAATACGTATAAACCGTAAAATGGACGGTTAAATATTGTGCTATTTTTAGCACCTACTTGACTATTGTTTTTGAAAAAAAAGTCTTTTACCTGTTGGCTTGTAACAGAAACTTAAGCTGTTGAAAAGATAGACGGATATTCTTTAATGTCAAAGTTTCTTCTTTGTTACAAATGCTAAATTTTGAAAATTCGCTTAATATTGACAAAAAAAACCGATGTTTCTTATTTATTTATTTATATTTTTTTGTAAACTAATTCCGAGCAGTGCATGCTAGCTTACTGCTAAACAACGATAGATTATTAATAATCGATTGATTTTCGGTTACCGGATAGTTGAGTGCTCGACAATATTTTGGTTATTCCTTCGATAGATAAGTCGATTCCCTTCAACCAAGAACCGACGTGTATAAAATATAGAAAAACCTTTAAGAATAAATTTTACACCAGTCCCTCAAAATATTCACCCTTAACAGAAACGCATTTTTCCATCCGGACTTCCTAGTCTGTTCTTGGCAGAGTTGTCTGTTCTTGGCAGAGTAGTCTGTTCTTGGTTTACTGTGCAGACGCTGATACACCGCTTTATATGGGCGCTTCTGGAATTGTAGCGACGCCCAGTCAGCATTTTTAGCCAAGGAAAGAAAAAAGTCGCAAGAACTCAGGTCGGGCGAATATTGAGAGTATGGCCATTGCTTGGTTTGCCGCAAATACCGCTGTACAATATTGAACATGTGTGCATATACATTGTCGAGTATAAAGCTGATGCCCCTTTAACCTGTACCTAGGCAGCGCCTAACGATATATTTTCAAATTGATTTTAGAACCTTGTCCCTGTGAACATATCCAGTAATAGATATGCTGGTAGCTTTTGGTATTTGCAATACACAGCTTTAGGAATTGAAGAAAAGGTAAAGGACCCGTTTGAAACTTAGCTCTTTCTGCCATAACTGCATCGCCGGTTACCGCGCTGGATGTGAAAATACTCAGTTTGTTTACGTTTGAAGACTTCAATGCTCAATAACGTATGACGTCATCCGAAATATATTCAAAACGACAAATCAGATTTCTAAGAATTTAAAGCGGTTCTTTGCACAACAGCGACCGTTAATGTGCGGAAATCTTGGGAGTTAACGAAAAAATACTTACTGAGGTTTGAAATCTGATCAATTTGCAAAGAGTAAAGGATTGATCTGACATTATCGGGACTTCAAAAATCAACAAAGGATACACTCGGACAAACCATTTTACGTGCTCAAACTAAGTGTTTCTAAGTGTAAATGGGGCTTTAATTTCATATAGTGATTAATAAAATCAACTGGGAACGAATTTATTCTAACAACGAAGCAAACTTTGAGAAACAAAAATAAATAAAGAGGAATAACGCTAAGTCACTTTACAATTTATGTTTCAAAGTAGAACTAGTTCACATCTTTCTCGAAAATGTCTTCTATCAGGCATTATGAGTAACACTTCTATCACACTAAGACCAAAAGCAATAACTTACTGATCTGTCTCAGTATAATCTATAACCATTAAGACAGCTTTCTTATACTTCATGAAATCCAGCAACTGTAATCAGACGGGTCTAGAAATTCAAATGTTTAGACAGAATTATTATGTTTGATTGCGGAAAATATCCGTTCTGCGGTCTTTACCGTGCAAGTGCTAGGATGCTTTCAAGACAGTAATTTGTCAACCTAAAGTTAATAAGTTTTTATTACGCGTCTTCATTTCGAAAAACATCTACTATAAAGGTAGATAATTGATCTCATAGACCTAGGTCTTCAGATATAGAAAGAATGGCAGCATTCTTGCCTCTGGAGTTAAGGATGCCTGAGAAAGTAGTGACATATTTTTACACTGTACATATCTTAATGCGGACATGTTAAATTACTTTAATATGTTTTGTAGTCTGCATTGAATCATGATAATTCCGTGCTTGGATCTAAGTAAGTATGGTTTAAAGTAAGTTAAACTGAACAGATTTTATAAATTCAAAAACGCATGCCAGCTTTGAAGTTATCCATTAAAATGTAAATTCTAATGTAGATTTAGAAAGGTCGTTTGAGTATTCATTGGAGTTCGATGTTATTCTCACAATTTAAAGATATCGGTCATATGTATAAAACCGAAATTTTGACGTCAAATACGGTGGCATCAGCTCGTGTTATCGTGTATTTCGGCTGTAACGAAGCTCGCTCGAGAAGCTGTGTAATGCAGTTTTACTCAGCCATATGAACAATTCGGAACATCATACGATGTTTCTTCTTGCATTTCACACCGACCGAATATAATGATACCATTAAAAACGTAACATAAATGTATCCAGTAATTGTAACTTCTGATCACGAACAAAGCTGTACGAAGTATTTGTACATAGTTACGTGATATATATTCGAACGTCATACTTAACTAATACTTAGATTCATATTTTTATTCGACATAGTCGATTACTTCTGGTTTGAAATTCCGTTGGTAAGGACGTGTTGCTAACAAAAATCTTCAAGATTTAACTAATCAGGATTCGAAAACCTGAGGCGTCTGAGCTGTTATAAATGAATTATCCAATGTCTTTCGGATGAATGCGGAGATCAAGATTTAACCATCAATTGTTCCTGCACTGGGGGAAATTCGGTCAGAGAACCCTGTACCCTTTAAGCGCAATCGATTTGCCTTTACTGAGAATGAGAATGCAATTTAACTGAAACCGACAGATAAAGGGATAACGTTTTCTCACTGTGTTTAAGCAAGTAATTGGACACCTTTAATTTTCATTGCTTAGTCAGTACAAGCCGGTGCAATTTATGTCTATTAAAATTCTTCTGGACATCTATTTATTCTGTAGGGTTACAGTAATACGGAATTATAGTGCAACCATGGCCGGATGGTTACGGCGTTCGCCTACGGAGCAGGAGATCGAAGGTTCGAATCCCAGTCAAGGCTGGGTAAGAACTGAAAAGAGGTCGATTAGTGGGCCGCCAACTAGTAAAAAGTAATGGTTACCGTAGGCCCATCTCAGCCAGGCTCCCGGCAAAAAGAGAAGTGTCTCACAAGCCAACTTAGCTGGCCCATAATATACTATAATAAACAAAGCCTTTACCTTTACCTTATAGCTACTCTTCGAAAAAGAAAGTAATCGATTACACATTTAGCTTTTTTTTATTGATAAATACAAGCAAGCATCATCTTCGTAAATAACACTATTCGTTATAACAGAGACAGACATAAAAAAGTAAAACAAAAGTAAAAAAAAAAAAAAAAAAAAAAAAAAAAAAAAAAAAAAAAAAAAAAAAAAAAAAACAAACAATTTGGCTTAGTCAGGCACACCAAAAGCACGCAGGCAAAATTCAAAAGCATTTGCTATTGTTGCCTCCTTACTTTGACATCAAAATCACCCTATTAGTAATAACTGAACCATTTGGAGGCCGATCTGGCTAGCTATTTTGAATTCTGACACATGATCCAGACTTTGCCCAGACGCCTACATGCTGCAGAGACAAGAATGCATTTATAACTTTGATAAATAACTTTGGATTTCTACAGTTTAAAAATGGCTAATCATTGGTTTGGAAACTTGATGTCTGACATTTTAAAGTAATTTACTTAAAATGAATTACTGTTTTAAAACAATCAAAGTAATAAAAAAAACACAAGATAAAGTCTGCACAATTGTTCTAGACTGTTGTGTTATCTATGGTTAGACAGACGTCATAGAATCGTATTTTTCATTCACGTAGGAGCAAACACTGTATTTATATTGGAAATGCTGTATATTATCTGTATTTCTCTTTCCAGTCCTTTTATGATATTATAGTATTGTTGAAGTTTTGTCCGAAAATGTCTGCATATTTATCTAGACACATATATAAACTACTACAGAATATTGATGTAATACTGTTGAAAGTTGTACGATAAAACCAGGATTTAAAACTAATCATTCAAGTGTAAGCTTAAATATGAAGTTTTGTACTGCCCAAAGACGCGCAGGCTTTTTTTTAAAAATGAATAATAGGATTCTATAAGATGAGGAGTTTAAAACAAAGTTAGAAATATTATAAAAGGCTCTGGGTGCAATAGAACTCCAGTAATTGAGCGGAAACGGTTTTCACTCTTCAGGCCCCTGTGACCTTGCCCTTTGACCTGCTGACCCCAAAATCAATAGGTTTCTTCTACTCAATAAGAACAATCATTCTGTAACATTTCAAGGCTCTGGATGAAATAAGACTCCAGTTAATTAGCAGAAACGGTTTACACTCTTCGGGCCCCTGTGACCTTGACCTTTGACCTACTGATCCCAAATTCAAAAGGTTTTTTTACTCAATAAGGGCAATCATCCTATGAAGATTGAAGGCTCTGGGTGAAATAGAACCTCAGTTATTGAGCGGAAACGGTTAATACTCTTCGGGCCCCTGTGACCTTGACCTTTGACTTAATGAACCTAAAATCAATAGGGTTATTCTACTCAATAAGGGCAATCATCTTATGAAGTTTTAAGGCTCTGGAAGAAATATAACTCCAGTTATTGAGCGGAAACGGTTTATACTCCTCGGGGCCCTGTGACCTTGACCTTTGACCTACTGACCCAAAAATCAATAGGGTTCTTTATCTTAATAAGGGCAATCATCCTATAAAGATTAAAGGCTCTAAATGAAACAGAACTCCAGTAATTGAGCGGAAACGGTTTTCACTCTTCGGGCCCCTTTGAACTTGACTTTTGACCTACTGACCCCAAGATCAATAGAGTTTTTCCACTCAAAAAGGGCAATCATCCTATGAAGTTTGAAGGCTCTGGGTGAAATAGAACTCCAGTTATTGAGCGGAAACGGCTTTCACTCTCCGGGCCCCTGTGACCTTGACCTTTGACCTACTAACCCCAAAATCAGTAGGGTTCTTTTATTTAATAAGGGCAATCACGCTATGATGTTTGAAGGTTCTGGGTCAAACGGTACTCCAGTTATCGATCAGAAACGAAGTGTGACAGACGGACAGAAGGACAGACGGACAAGGCAAAAACAATATTTCTCCCCCAGAGAAGGGAGACATAATTATCAATAACGAATTTTTTTTTGACAGAGAGTTTCGCAATCAATCGAGGAGTTCAACAAGGCTGCCCACTTTCATCTTTATTATTTATTATTTGCATAGAACTGTCAACAAATAAAATAGCGAAGGACAAACAAACAAAAGACATAACTATTCAAACTAAAGAAATAAACCAAGTACTATTTGTAGGTGACGCAACTTACATGAATAATAGTAACAGATATTCTTTTGGACGTTTAATAGATTAAAGATTTTTGAAATCTATCTGGACTTTAACGCAATACATCTAAGTCAATAGTTTTAACAGTAGCATCAGTTAAAACTCAAATGACACGTATGCATGCAATATTGATTTTCAGTGGACTTTAAAAAATGCAAAAACGCTTGGAATGACTTTTCACACTAACAGGAAATTAAACAGTAAGTTCAATTTGGAAACAAAATTAAATGAATTCAAAAACTGGCAAGAACAGTGGAAACGCCGAACTTATCTCTTTTAGGAAATGTTACAGTAATCAAAACGTTTGCTTTACCAAAACTGATCTACCCGTTAACGGTATTAACAAATCCACAAAAATAACATTAAAGATCATATCAAATGGAATAACTCAGAAATTAAAGAAGACAATAAAACAATATACAGTTACTATGAAAAATGGTATAGAAAAGGTATTAAATATGTGTATCAACTATATGATTTCAATAAAAACACTGTTTATAGCTTTAATGAATTCAAAAGAATTTTCGATTTAGGTAGTAATGAATTTCTATACTTTTATCAAATAATAGAAAATATTCCCAAAACATATATTAACAAACATATGTGTCAAACTTTTCTTTCGGAAAATATTGAAAACGATTTAATAAAAAAGTTGAAAAGCTCTAACAACCCCAAATCAAATACTTTAATATATTCAAATCAACAATATGCCAGCTAAGACAGTTACTTCGAAAAAAAATGGGAAAACATATTTAACAATAGCGAAATAAACTGGGAACATATTTATACAGTTATACCCTTTTCTTCATGTAATTGACAGAAGCTTACGGAGTTTCCAATATAGATTTGTAATGAGTATATTACCAACAAACAAATATTTATATTTGTGTAAATTTACATCTTCAAACCTATGTGATTTCTGCAAAATAAATGAAGAAACAATTGATCATTGGTGTTGGGAATGTCATAATGTGCAAACAGCTTGGAACAACATTATTTTTAAAAACAAAAAGTATCGACTACAACTTCAATCTGAAAGAAGTATGTCTAGGAATAACAACGAATATTAAAGCAAAATCTGTTAAAATATATTAAAATCCTATGTAAATTCTTCTTTTTTTATTTTTTTATTATTTTTGAATCATTACATATAGGCATATATAACAATATAATGATATGAATACTTGTATATATTACAAATGAAGTGGTATTTATTAAATTGGTCATAAACCTACATGTAAGGATTATTAATAAAAGTAGTACGTGAAAGTAATGTTAGATAAGGAAACTATTTACAGCAGGAGGTACGTAAGAGGAGTAAAGGGTTGAAAAGGAAAGGAAGAAGGAAGTATTTAGTGGGTGTCGGTATCACTGGATTCTATAAAAGTAAAAAGCACCAAAAAATCAAAACAACATTACAATATAACAATCATAGAAGATTGGGTTTAAATTTTGAAGAACATCCATTTTTGCGTATGTTGTTCAAGTTTATTTGATACAAGCGAAATTTCTTTTTCAATCTTAATTTTGTTTAGGAGATAGCTCTTGAAGTTTTCAAAATTTGGTTTTACTTTTTGATATTTCTTTCGAAAGATATAGTATTTCATTGTTAGTATGATAAAATTAATTGCGTTTGAATTAGGGTTATCAGTATGTATACCGAAGCAAATGTCACGATAGTTTAAGGCGATGTTCTGTTGATTGTTTTTGAGAATGTTCACAGTTTTATTTCCATAATACTTGAGTGTATTCACATGTCCCAAACAGATGTTCTATAGTTTCTTCATGTCGACTACAAAAGTCGCAAAGATTTGAGTTAACAATTTTACATTTATATAAATATGTGTTAGTTGGTATGATTCTAAGCAAAAATTTATATTGATAGTTCTTCAGTTTAGTGTCAATAGCTGTTTTGAAAGTATTTTTGTATTCACTGCGTTAGCAGGGAATACAGAGTTACCGTATTTCATGACTCTATACGATGCTTCAGGGAGTTCCTGAGAGCATTCTAATTTAGTGTTCCGCAGCTGACAAAATAGTGCATAGAACTGGGCAGTGTGGTACAAATGCGTAACTATCTTATAGATAATTGTTGTTAAATATAATACTTCACTTTTTGCGATCTTTTATTGCCTTAATTGTATTTAATGAGAGATTTGAGAAAAATCGTGGCGCATGATTCCTACGCAATTTTCTCAACCAATCGCTTATTGTGGGAGTGTCGCTAGTCTGGTTCTCGTTTCAGCCTTACGTTCATTCATTGCCGGATACCAACTTAATTGTGCCGCCAGATAGCTAATAATGATGATAAAGTACACAACTTTGTGAAAGAATTTACTCTTTTTTGTTTAAAGTTAATTTATATATTAGTTCTGCGCATCGACTAAACTACATTTTAAATATACAGAACTGTAGCTTATGTTAGACTACTAAAGGAATGTAATGATCACGTGATCAATATTTCCGGTTTCGATTCATCGGATGACTCAAAACAACAAAGAAGAACGTAAGTTTACATCTATTCGTTTGCTTGCTATATGCTGATATAAACTGATGTCATTTAGATTTATCTAATCTAAATTTGTGTTGTTGTTTTTTTATAAACAATGGTTCCCCCTGAGTTAGAGAACCGTGCTGCTGCAAACAGACGTCGAGACCTAAAATTTTCAACTTAAATTTTAGTTCTGGCTTCCAAAACTTTAAAAGCCGCTTTTTAAACATTTTGTTCATTTTAATGTTACACGTCCTGTAACAGTATATAAATCGTGTACGCTGAAGACCTTAAGCTACTTAAATTTAAAAGTTAAATTGTTTACATTATTGATAACAATCTTCATTTTTGCTTATTTACTACCACACACTTTTAAAAATTACACGTTTCGGCCTTAAAAACCTGGTCTTTTCGGCCCTTTTCTTAAGTAAATACGAAAAACAAAATAACAAGAAAAAAAAAAACAATTACAAAAGAAAAAAGTTAAACATCTATATAACTTGTACTTTATTTACATTTTATTAATATTTTTGTCATAAATGAATGTATATAAAGGATATTAATATAAGAATTTATTAATATTTTTGTCATAAATGAATGTAGAGCATTTTGTTTATGATAATTATGGATATAACAGCTTATTGGATTGGTCAATTATTACCGCCCCTGCTAGATCACTTGTTAGGTCACAGGTCAATTTTATCTATAATTCTAAGGTCAATGATGTATTACTACGCATAAGTTATATAAGGAGTGATTTTCGCGCCTTTCAGTACAGTTTTTGTCAGACACGATACAAATTATTCGTTTTGAAAATTGTTTATCTACAGGGTTTCACTGTGCCCGAATCGTTTTTGATTTAAATTTAGAATTTGGAACTGGATTTTTTCTAATAAGTGATGGTGTAATGAAAATGTGCATTTAGAAAGGACAAGTTGGTTCTTCCAGCTGTGATTAAAAACTTTTGAGTTATCAGGAGATGGGGGAAAGAAAATCTGGCAGATCGAAGGAGATCATTGATTACAAGGCTCTTCACGAGGGAAGTAGATTACAGACCTCAGCGGAAGGTAGTAGTAAATTGACCATGGCAGAGACGACAAGTACTGCTCTCTCAGCTTCCGGAGGGGAGATTAGTACGGGCGCACCGGCGGAAGAAACTTCAGCGGTAGACGAGAAAAGAACCTACAATCACGTTTAGCGGCTCTAGACGAGAAGCAGAAGCGTTTACAAGAACGCAAAGAACTTGAAATTCTTAGGCGGCAGATAGAAGAGAGGGAGAATTATGTAAGTGAGTTGGAGAGATCGTTAACAGAGTCGGGAAAGACGAAGTCGACAGGTTCTGCTCCTGCTAGAAAAAGTACAGACACGGCTACAGGCAAAGGTGCAACTGCAGAAACTGAGCAGTTGAGTGGTGGAGCTAGACCAAAGACAAAGAAGTCAGACAAAGGCAAGAGCAAAGAAGTCAAAGCTACAGGTACAACATCCGAAGAAGGTATGTCCATTAACATTGACACTTTAAGAAAAATGACCGGTTTGAGAAAACTAGCCAAAAAAGAGTTAGCCAAATTAGGTATCTGTAGTTCAGAATCTTCATGCTCCGAGTTTACTAGTAGTAGTGACAGTTCGTCTGATTCGACGTCAACGTCCCCTGATGAAAGTGACTCAGATCCATGTGTTGATGCCAACAAGAGTAAGTCGTCACGCAAGCATAAGAAGAACAAAAAACACAAGATCAAGTCGGGTATAACATCTAAGTCTTCTGATTCTGTTAAGAACAAACAACGTTACCCACATTCTAATTTGAGATTTGATTGTGTGAGCAGAAATATTTCATTTGACAAATTGGACTTCAATTTATTCATCGCAGGAGAATTAGAAATTATTAGTTCCTCAAAAATTAATGAAAAAGAAAAGCAAGGTCGTTTGAATTTATTGAAAAAACTAATGTACTTAAATAGTTCATATGATTTTGTTGTAATTAAGTCGTTATATGCGGCTGTTTTGAGAGAAATTGAGTTAGGTCATAGTGTTTGGTGAGATGATTTTCAGTATGTAGAGTCAACCGTACTGTCTAGATACAGCCGAAGGGTTAAACATAGAAACTCGAAGCCATATTTGCTGAAACCAAAGCATATTTATAATCTTCCCCAGGAAAAGGCTAGTACTGATGGTAGTGAAGAAAACCGAGTCTGGTTCTGTTCTAAATATCAGAGAAATAAATGCTCCTTTAAATCTGCACATGTTGTTACATCCAAGGGAGGCAAATCCCGCCTGGCTAAGCATATCTGTGCTACCTTTTGGGAAACGGATAAAAAAGAGTTACCTCACTCGGAGTGTTCGAGTGCCTGTTCTCACTCAACAATGTGACTGTACAATAAAAAATGTCCTCAATAGAAAGGAGTAACAGCACATCAGGTAAAAAAATGGTTGATATTTTTACCGGAGTTTTGTAAGAAAAATCTGGTTAGGTCAACGGATGCAGGTAGTTTTACAGGTTTAGATTGCATTTGTAGTCATAAGAGAAGTTGTCGAGTTTGTTCCACTCTCAAAAATGTATTGTTAGCAACCTCGTTAAAGAAAATTGAGATTGCCAAACAGGTCAAAGCATCCGGTAAATTTAATTTTGAAAAATGTAAAATTCCAGTTAATGAGAAAATAAATACCGAGTTTATGAGCAGAATGCTTCATGGTTATTATGACTTACAGGTTTGTGAATTATTAAAATATGGCTTTCCCATTGATATAGAATTAGAGGATAAAAGTGTTTTGTTTTCCAGATCCCACAAAATAAAAAATCAGGTGCCACCTCATTCCCAGATCACATGGTTAAATATTTACAGAAGGAAGGTTCTCATGAAGCCATTATAGGCCCCTTTGCGTCCTCTCCATTTGAAGAAGGTATGGTCATTTCACCACTCAATACCGTACCAAAGTCAAACCCTGGTGAACGTAAGATTATACTAGATCTAAGTTTTCCAAAAGACGGTACTGGTGTAAACGATTTTGTGCCCAAAGATATATATCTTGGGGATACTGTAGATTTGGTTTTTCCTAAGATTGATGATTTTGAAGCTTTAATAAAAAGTAAAGGCCCGGGTTGTCACATGTACAAATTGGATTTGAGACGTGCCTATAGACAAATTAGTATTTTCCCTTCTAGTTATAATTTAGTTGGATTCACATGGAAAAGGTAGGCTTAACCTGTCTTAATTACTTGGATGATTTTGCAGGTGTAGAACACAGGAAAGTAGCTGCATTTGCCTTTAATCTATTACGTGGACTGTTTGTTAGGAGTGGAATTGAGGAGGCCTTAGATAAGGCTTGTACGCCTTCAGAAGTCATGATATTTTTAGGTGTCTTATTTCATAATACAAAAGTTAAGTATTACAAGCTTAGAAATGTTGTCTGTTTTGGTCTCATTGAGACTCTGGGGTGCTGAATTACGTGAAAAGAAAGTTGTTATTTTTTGTGACAATTCAGCAGTTTGTATTGTAATCAACACAGAAAAGGCTCGTAGCGCTTTTTTACTATGCTTCATTGCTTCAGTCCATGAATTTCAGATAAGAGCATCACATCTTAGTAGTGGTGAAAATCGTTTATCTGACTGCTTGAGTAGATGGCATCTGGATCCGAAGTTTAGTCAAGAGTTTTTTAGTCCTGCTCCTCAAGCCTCTCCTATGGTAGAAATGCTGGTTGAGGAAAATCATTTCAGATTTGTTCACAATTGGTGATTTCTGTTTCAGGGTCAGAATTTAAGGTGTTGAGGCAAGATCTCAAGCACTCTACGGCCGCGGCTTTTGCAGAAGAGACTATTAAAACTTATGTATCCAATGGGAAAGTTTTATCTTATTTTGTATATATTTTAAACTACGGTTTTTACCTGCTTCAACGACAACGCTACAATTGTATGCACAGTTTCTTAGCAGAACTTTGTCTCTATTGATAGTATTAGAAATTATATTAGTGGAATTAAGACGTTACATTTGTGTTTAGGATATGATATAGATCATACTAACTCTTATTTAATTAACTTATCTCTCAAAGGGTCGCAACGCTTGAAGCCCCGTGCGATTAAAAGAGCTGAGCCTATTACATTAGAGATTTTATATCATATACATGAATATTTAGATTTTTCCATATCAGACAATACAGTTTATTGGTGTCTGTTTTTATTTGCCTTTTTTCTTGCTGCCAGAAAGTCTAATTTAGTTCCCACTACTGCGGCAGACATATTAAAGGGTCGTTTTTAAGTACACAAAGTATACAATATTTCGGCGATTATATTTTAGTCCATTTTAATTGGTCCAAAACTATTCAGTTTGGCGAAAGGGAAGTTATTAGTCCTTTATTAAAACTTAAGGATGATAGAGTCTGTTCAGTAGTTGCTTATGAGAAGTTACAGAAGTTAAAGATTAAGCGTCATGATGATGTCTTATTTTCACTTACTAATGGTTCTTACATCTCATACAACTTATTTCAGAAAAAGTAAAGGGAATGTATATCAGATATTGGCCTTCCACCAAAAATATTTTCAAGTCATTCTTTTAGAAGAGGTTTTACTACTTTAGCATATCGATCTAAAATTCCTCCAGAACAAATCCAGCTTTTAGGTGATTGGAAGTCAGATGCTTATAAGTCTTATTTACAATTAGATTGGTCCGATAAGGCTTCAATCTTATCTAAAATGTTTGAAACTGTTTAGACTCTAATTCAAGAATATTATATTTTCTCATTCCAGATATTAAAGTTCATATTATTTCGGACTCCATAGCTAAATTTATTGATGGTATATGGTTCACAAAGGTCTACGCCTTCCCTGGTATTAATTTGGTTCGGTTGACGGCCAAGATTAAACGTGACCCTTCTTTAGTGAGAAAGCCTTTCACGATCATTCATGTTGGTACCAATGATATTAACTCACAAGACCAATTATCTGTGGATCTGATTAGCAGTTACTTCAATATTTAATTACAATTATTCGTGACATTTCAGACACATACATTGTTATTTCTAGTATTCTTCCACGACCAGTGGATTATAGTAAGACTAGTGGAAAAAGTTAAATTAGTTAATCAGCGTTTAGAGGCTAAATGTCAGGAAAGAAAGTGCCAGTTTATTAGATCATATCGTCCGTTTATTTTTCATGGCGGTAAACCAGTGTCCGAAGCTTTTGCAGTGAGGGACGGGGGGTTACACCTGAACTTTGAAGGCATTAGACTCCTGCGTAATTTCTTTATACGAACTATTTTTCATTTGTTAAAAGGAAAGTTTGCCTAATAAACCAGCGGGTGGAGCAGATATATGTATATGAAGTCAGTTACTGTCAAATTTATGTTGTCGTGCTGTTTATTATTTCGAATTTGTATATGGTACTTTTTATTTGTTTTCATACTCTGATATTGGTCATATCTAGAAAATCAAAGGGTAATATATTGTATTTTATATAGTCAAAGTCTTTAAGACTACTTTCAAATGCATGAACTTTCTTCTTTTGTCACTGAACTTTAAAACATATTTCTTACTAATTGTTCGAAGAATGGATTTGGGGGAACATGGTTTCTTTTCCAGTTAAAATTATTTTAATCAAGCAGACATATTTCAATGTCTTTTTCTTTTGTCAGTTGTTTTGAGTTAAGATTAAAGGTAAGTGACACTTGTTTATGAGTTTTAATGTGACTGGTAGTTGGGAAGTGTGATGGTGGATAAGTTTAGTGTTTAAATAGTGTGTCTGGGTTTGAAGGAAGTAGGATATTTCTTCAACCTTACTCTCGTATGATGATAGTAACTTCATATCATTTGCGGGTTATCCCCCTTTTAAAGGAGGTAACTTCACTCCTTTGAGGGTTTGAGGACTTGTGGTAATGATAACTTGGTCTTTATCAAGGTACTCTTTTGGTTTGCTATTGCAACTTTTCATTCACCTGTCGACATTTAATCCAGATATAAATTTTAATTTTGCAGTTATAACTACAGTGGCACACATATGAAAGTGTTGTTGAGTTTGATTATTTGTTACTCTTAAACTGCTTATTTATGATTTGATTTGCTTTCCTACATGTTATTTTATTTTGCTTTATTTTGCTTATTTGTTTGACCGGGATTTGGCGTTTTTGTGTTGATTCATGCTAGTTATCTCACAGTTTGTCTGACTTTTAAGGTTTACACGACTATTCCTTAAATAAGAATTCTTACGTTGATTCTAGGACATTGTCTGTTTGTTATTATAATTAGTGTGAAAATATATTTATAATTATTGTATTTACTTTGTATTTCATTCGTTGAGTCGTGTCTGTCCGCTCTAATAAATATTATTTAAATATGATATCTGTGTTTCTGTTCATGACATAATTTATATAGAGGATATTAAAAGTTTTTTCCATAAACTGGGACCTTATATAATATGTTGTTCCCAGTATAAAATAAATACTGGATTTATTTTTGTCAATTGGTATGAAAATAAATATTTTACAATTGTCCAGTTTGGAGGTTTATTTTTTAAAGTCCATATTTGGAAACAAAGACACACACAGACCTGTACCGGGATTGTTGTTTTTTTTTGTGACTACAGCTGCACCAATGTCATGGTTCAATGCAAAGCAAGAGTAAATTTTGTTTTGTGTTTAGGTTGCTTTCATTAATAGTCCCGACATTTGGTAATTGATGAAAGAAAATGAACATTAAATGGTCCTTTTAAAGCAGTCCAAAACAAAGAAAAAAGGGTATATTGTACAAAATTTATTTACTTATTTCACAATGGAAATTTATCAGGTTATGTCTACCTTCTGTAGGAAGTTGTAAACAAAACAACTTTGAAATTCAGTAATGAAATGTAAACCCATGAATGCCTCCAAATGTAGAAGCAATAAATCCATTTATGTTCTTTATTTGGCACAAGTTTAACAATCTGAAATGCATGACTATTTTAACCAAGGAAAGTCATGAATGGGTTTTAGAGGTAGATTCACGTTGATATTAACTGTATTTTTCTGCAAATTTATAAGATATCAGGAGAGCAAGGGTATCCGGTTTGAAGGGGTTAATTACATGGAGGTCACGTAGGATCAGCCGGTTTAGAGGGGCTCTGGTTTGGAGGGGTTCTATTGTACTGATGAACTTTAACCAATCCAGGCAGCTACTACAATAATTTGTTGAAATCTCATCTAGCATCGGTATTGAAGTATATTTCAAATGTATTAAGAAGAGAATGACTAAGTACATGTATAACAGAAATTGCATGAACAGATGCACATATCATTTCAGTCAATGATCACAGTTACTTGATTGCTTTTTAATGACAAAAATTCAAAATTCCTGTTTCTTGTACAGATGAAAGATATTACTGACGTCATAAGGGTATACTTTTCCAGCACCAGTGATATGAGCCTCAGGGATAATGTGGCTGTTGGTCAGTTAATCAGGTACAAGTGAAAGAACAGCTAGGAAAAAGGAAGCTCTGTCAGTGAAGGCAGAGAAGTGGTGATATTGACATGCAACCCTCTAAAGTTTAGAATTTTAATGGTATGTGTTGACAGTGTAGTGCTTTCTTATAGCAAAATTAATCACTCGCTTAATACTTCCGTTATGTTTTCATATTGAGCCTGTGGTACCTTTCCCTTTTTAGCTTTTCTGATCAGTCTTTGTCCGTCGTCCGTCCGTCAGTCCGTCCGTCCGTCGTCAACTTTTCAAATGACAAAGGGCCAAATTAAATGAAACTTGCCTGGGATGTTCCTTGCATGAAGCTCTACCAAGATTGTTCAAATGGTTCTGGTCCATTGCATTTCTGGTTCACTGGAGCTAAAATCAGATTTTAAAAGTTGGATCTTTAAAAATCTTCTTCTCCGAAACCTCAAGGCCGGGAGCTAAGATATTTGGTATGAAGCATCATCTAGTGGATCTCTACCAAGTTTGTTCAAATTATGACCGTGGGGTCAAAACTGACCCCACCCCAGGGCTCAGTTGATTTTACATAGATTTATTTAGGGAAAACTTTAAAATCTTCTTGTCAGAAACCACAAGGCCTAGAGTTTAGATATTTGGTATGCAGCATTGTCCAGTGGACTTTTACCTAGTTTGTTCAAATCATGGCTTCTGGGTCAAAATGGCCCCGCTCCAGGGGTCTCATGTTTTACTTAGAGTTATATAGGAAAAACTTTAAAAAATCTTATTGTCAGGAACCGCAAGGCCTAGAGTTTTGATATTTGGTATGCAGCATTGTCCAATAGACCTTTACCAAGTTTGTTCAAATCATTGGCCCTGGGTCAAAAATGGCCCCGCCCCAGGGGTCTCATGTTTTATTTAGAGTTATATAGGAAAAACTTTAAAAAATCTTCATGTCAGAAACCATAAGGCCTTGAGTTTAGATATTTGGTATGCAGCATTGTCAAGTAGACCTCTACCAAGTATCTTCAAATCATTGGCCCTGGGTCAAAAATGGCCCCGATCCAGGGGTCTCATGTTTTATTTAGAGTTATATAAGGAAAAATTTTTTTAAAATAAATCTATAAAAAAGTGTAGCATTGTCCAGTGGACCTCTGCTCAGTTTGTTCAAATCATAGCCACTGGGTCAAAATAGGCCCTGCCCTGGGGGTCACTTGTTTACATAGAGTTATATAGAAAAAGTAAAAAAGTCTTTACATCAGAAACCAAAAGACGTAGAGCTTAGATATTTTGTATGTAGCATTGTCAAGAGAACCTCTACCAAGTTTGTTCAAATCATTTGCCCTGGGTCAAAAATGGCCCCGCCCCTGTGGTCACATGTTTTACATAGAGTTATATAGGAAAAACTTTAAAAATCTTCTTTTCAGATACCACAAAGCCTAGAGTTAAGATATTTGGTGTACAACATTGTCTACTAGACCTCTACCAAGTTTGTTCAAATCATAGCCCCTGGGTCAAAAAAGGTTCCGCCCCAGTGGTCACATGTTTTACATAGAGTTATATAAGAAAAGTTTTAAAAATCTTCTTGTCAGAAACCACAAGGACTAGAGTTCAGATATTTGGTTTGCTGCATTGTCTAGTTGACCTCTACCAAGTTTGTTCAAATCCTGACCCTGGGGTCAAAACTGGCCCCGCCTGGGGGTCATTTGATTTTACACAAGGATTTATATAATCTGCTGCTGGGAAATACCAAGGGCTATACCTTCTATTGTTTGTTGTTATGTCTCCCCCCCCCAGCCCTGTCCTTCTGATGGAGACATATTGTTTTTGCCTTGTCCATGGGTGTATGTGTGTTTGTCTGTCTTTCACACTTTGTTTCCTTTCAATAACTTGAGTACCAGTTGACCCAAAGACTTCAAACTTCACAGGGTTATTGCCCTTATTGAGTACAAAAAAATCCTTTTGTGTTTTAGGTCAGTAGGTCAAAGGTCAAGGTCAGAGTGAAAACCGTTTCCACTCAATAACAGGATTACCATTTCACCCAGAGCCTCCAAACTTCATAGGATAATTGCTTTTACTAAATAGAAGAACCATATTGTTTTTGGGGCTAGTATGTCAAATGTCATGGTCACAGAGACCTGTAGAGTGAAAACTATTTCTGCAGAGTAACTGTAGTACCATTACACCCAGAGCCTTAAAATTTTATAGGATAATTGTATTAGAAGAACCCTTATGTTTTTAGGGTCCATAGGTCAAAGGTTAAGGTCACAGGGACCTCTAGTGTGAAAACTGTTTCTGCTCAGTTACTGGAGTACCATTTTACCAAGAGCCTTCAAACTTCATAGGATGATTTCCTTTACTCAATAAAAGAACCCAATAAATTTTGGGGTCAGTAGGTCAAAAGTCAAGGTCACAGGGACCAGTAGAGTCAAAACTATTTCTTCCCAGTAACTGTAGTATCATTACACCCAGAACCTTCAAACTTTACAGGGTAATTATATTAGAAGAACCCTATTGTTTTTGGGGTCTGTAGGTCAAAGGTCAAAGTCACAGGGACCTGTAAAACTATTTCTGCTAAAAAATATGAGTACCATTACACCCAGAGTCGTCAAACTTATTGCAAACTTATTCAAACTTGCACCCATAAAAACCAATAACGATATTAAAATTTGTAACATGAGCAATGGGACTCAGATGAGCGATTTAGGGCCATCATGGTCCTCTTGTTTTAGGTCAGTTGATGAGGAAAAGAAACAATTACCTGTTTTATTTGTTCGGTTAAGTGCTGACTGTCAGTCCAGTGATTATGGTTTCAAAAACCATGCTACGCAAGAAATTTCTGATCTAGAACATTATGTCTTAGACTCTTAAGATCTTCCACTAAATGTCTGATTTAAGTAAAGATAAAGCCAGTCCACCAGGGTTTTCATTAAGTTTTTTAGTTGGAGGGAGAACATGTAAAGTAAGCAGGTGATTTGCTGCCAGTTTGTTATAAAATAAGCCTGATTTTAAGAAAAGTAGCCTGGGAAAAAATCGAAAAAAAGCCGGGTAATTTACACGGCTTCCAGGTCTTAATGAAACCCCTTTGGAGTCCATTGCAAAGAGATCTGTACATGTAAGACTTGAAGTACTCAGGTTCAATAACTATGAAGTCAAAGCTAGAAGGGTGAACTTAACCCAGCCATATATGCCAAAAAGGTGTTGAAACCAGGCATTGAATACAAAACAGACAATAAAAATAGGACTTTGATACATTATAGTTTTTTTTTCCTTTCCTTTGCTTTTTAGGTACTTGCATGAAGGATTCTGCTATAAAGTTATAACCGGTCTGACATCAAAGATCCATGACATTATACTGTGTCAAACACCCCTGTGTAAGATGGTCTTACTTTTTCACTAAAATTCCATATACCAGTTATTTATAGATTTACATAGGCTTGTTTTTTACTAGGCTTCCAGAAAATCCTGCAGTTAAGACATTGTTCTCAAAGGTGTTCTTTTGCTAACATTTACCCTTTCTCATGTATGAAGGTATTTTCTACAAACAAAATATTTAAAGCAGCTTCTTCACAGAAGATCTTGTTGAAAATAAATTGTTTTGCTTCATGCAATTTGGTTGTCAGGACATCTTAAAATCAGAATGCTTCATTGTTAATATTGAGTGTTAAGTAGATACTACTTCACATGTATCGAAAAGGTTTAAGCTTAGACTATGGCCAAAAATAGATTATGATCATCCTAATGAAGATAAATAGTGATCATGCTTAATGCATTTTAAGCTAAGGAGTGTTACACTTGGGCACATGTATCACTCATTTGCAAGCTTTTTCTTCAAGTAAAGAAAATAACTTATTTAAATAAAGAATTTATACTATTTTAGAAGTACATGGATTTAATGGCATTGAGAAACTTCCTACTGCTTTTGACAACCCTTACATCTTCCATAGCCAAGCACACAGTACCGCTAATGATTAACATTTAGAAGTACTAGGTTTGTATATATCCAGATAGAATTTAGTTTGACCAAGCTGCTGTAATGAAAGAATTAAAATACAGCTACCAGTAACTACAATATACTGCCCTGCCCACCTCCCCCTTAATTTTTGTGTCTCTTGCTACAAAGTAACATGGCATATAGGGATCACTTATTCGTCGTCTGTCCGTCCTTCACAAAACTTGTCCGGACTACTCCTCAGAAATTACTGGTGTGATATAATCCAAACTTTAGGAATGATCAGTTTTAAGTCTAGTTGTGCATAGCATCGGCATTTTCGGGTTCAATGATTTTTGTCAAAGTTATGGCCTTTAATTATTTTTATCTTTAAAGTTTTTCTGCACTTATTCTCTTATACTACTAAGCATGAATAAAATGTGATAGGATTGATCAGTACCTGAAGTACTTGCACATATTACATGGAATTTTTGGTAGAATAATTTTTGGCTGAGTTCTGGCCCTTGAATTAAAAAAAATTTAGCCAAGAGACTGTCCAATCACCTCTCAATACAACTGCTTTTTTTGCTATCATCAGGCAACACATGTTATCACTGATCGCCCTGATGTTGAATGCCTTATTAAAACTTCCTCAGCACTATTTGGAAATAAACCGCTGATTTAATGGTTTCAGTCGATTCTACATAGCGAAATATGGAAATAAATTTTTTTATACCTTAACTGCAGGTTGGCAAGACTATTATGCTGTAGAACACAAAAGAAGAACTAGGATAGACGGCATTGTCAAAAGTTCCCCTGTGCTATGCCATTAACTTTCAAAGTTCCTTACAGTCATAAGAATAAAGGCCAGAGAATTTCCACTGTTGAAGCACTGCGATCTCCAAAAAAGCACAACACTTCCAGGTAGATCATCCCTTTATTTCTGTTTTCTCTTGAATAGTATTCTAAGTTAAAACTGACATAAAAACTACTGCAATGTTGTTCAGATCATTATTTTCCTGGTATGTGCTAATTTTTTGCTCATGTGAGCTGTAGGCTTCTGGTATGCCATTAGTACCGGTCAATGTCAATAGTTAGTCATCTATCCACATTTAGTTTGTTAACAATCTGATGGTCACATTTTTGTCCGAATTGTCATGAAACTTAATAAGGATGTTTGTCTTGGTAATTACTTTACTTTACAAGTTTGAATATAATCATCTGGGTTAAAACTAGGTTGCAGATTCCCAAGTATGGAACAGGGATTTCATTAAGTTTTTGAGTAAGCCGGGAAAAATCGAAAATAGCCGGGTAATTTACCCGGCTCCCGGGTCTTAATGAAACCCCTGTGGAAAAGCCTTGTTAACACTGTAGAAGTAATTTGTTTAGTCCAAATATCCTGGAAATTTCCCAGAAAAAGGTTGTTTTGGTAATTTCTAGATGGAGTTCGAAGATGGGTCATCTGGGGACAATAAACCAGGTCTGTAACAACTTTGTTAAAAGCATACATACTGAGGTGAGCGATATAAGCCCATCATGGCCCTCTTGTGTTAATACTTTTTGACTGGTTTAGTGGGATGTCACAAGGCTTGTACTGCACTTCGACATACAATAAAATGTTTTTCAAGTCATTTATATTAGGGTACTTCCATATCATTACTACCTGTGCACTCATAGAACACATTACTGATTTGCAGAGTACATTTTTCCTGGAAGAAGAATTTGAGTCAGTACAAGCTGGAGCCAAAAAAGTCACAATGAAGAACTCAGTGGTTGAGGATAATACTGGAATGGGTTGAGTTACTTTTTAGCGTGAGTCTGCCCCTGCTGTGTTGAAAACCTACATGTATTGTGGAACTCTCACCCCTCGCAAAGTGGTGGCATAAAAACAGTGAAGTTTCTTGAAATATGTCTTGAAATTATTGCTAAATACTTTTTCTTGCTCTCCTTTTCTTTATATAAAATATATCAAGGTGTCTTTAAAAACTTAAGTCTTGAAGAAAATTTTAAAGAAGTTGTTATAGGCAGCTATTGTGGGTGTATATTGCACTGATAACGGATGCACTCTTCATTTCTTATAAATGTACATGATGGTTTTAGCTCACCTGAGCACTATATGCTCAAGGTGAGCTTTTGTTTTCGCCCTGTGTTTGTTGTGCATTGATTGTCATGAAATATTTACTTTAAACAACTTCTCATTAACCACTCTGTGAGAGATGATAAAACTTTGCAGGAATCCGCCTTGCATGAAGCTTTATAAAAGTTATTCAAATAACACTGGTTGGTATGGCAACAAGAATTAACAACTTAAAAAATCTTCTTGTTTTAAACTGCTAAGCACAAAGTATGTATGGCTAAAATTCAATAAATATTGATAAACTGTGTAGAGAAAAATAAATGTTATTTGATGAAAGTGTATTCAGTTTATTTCAGCAGAAGTAAAGTTATGATATGTATTGGAGATTGTCTGCACTTTTTTTGTGCGGATTGACCAAAGTACGCATTAACTGATTTGGGGCTCACCATGGGGAATTTATTGAAGGCCCTGAGTAAAAATGTCATAAAATACCCATTTTTGACGTGTTGGCATAAAATAAAAAGAAAATTTGTTTGTTTTTTAGTGGAAGATGGGAATTTATTTCATCAAGTGAACACCATATGTTTATATTTTCACGAGTGGCGCACTCGATGAAATAAATTCTCATCTTCCACAAAAACAAACAAATATCCTCTATATTTCTGTAATCCATTAAATGTTCCAGATACTTGATACCATTTTCTAACCATTTTTATAATAGAAAGATCCGTTTTTGTTCCTAATCATACTATTATTCCATATAATTTGCTTTTTTAAAGGTTGATTTTGTGGTATTTTAGTCCATGCAGTTAAAATATATTTGAGAAACACATTTTCTTGACAAATATCTTCTATTTCTTTTGTACCTATATTACAATCGAATATAATATCTCCGCCAAATTTTTCTAACTTATTTTTATAAAAGGTTTTCCATGCACCTGAGTTATTTTTATCAAGAATTCGTTTGATCCAACTTGCTTTTAATGAGTGGAGAAACGTTTTGATGTCGATCATTTTTAATCCGCCGTATTGATAATCAAGTGTTAGTAGTTTTCTCTTTACCTTTTCAGGTTTATTTTTCCAAATGAATTCGTAACACGATTTAATTATATCTTTCATTATATTCTCGGATGGATTCGGTAAAACGGTAAATGGGTATACCAACTTCGGTAAAGCAAATGATTTTATTACTGTAATTTTTCCCATTCAAGTTAATTTTCTAGTGTTCCCATTGTTTAAGGCAATTTTTGAAACTTATCAATTTTGGTTCTATGTTCTTTATGATATTTTCTTGTAGATTATTAGTGAAAGTCATTCCTAATGTATTTGCTGAGTCTGATGTCCAAATAAATTTTTTGTGTCGGCAGTATTTTATATCAGTGTCACGTAACGATCCTATTCTAAGAATGCTAGTTTTCTGTGTGTTTAGTTTTAATCCTGATTTTTTTTCAAATTGGTCTAAAATTTCTATTAATTTTTCAAATGATTCTTTCGTTCCGTTATTAAAGAATGTAGCATCATCTGCATTTCAATATTTTTAATGATTATTCCTTTAATTCATGATTGTGTTTTATATAATTAGCTAAAATTTCAATACATATTACAAATAAAAGAGATAATAACGGGCATCCTTGACGAACACCACGTTGTATAGGTATATGTTCCGAAAGATGTCTATTATTAAGTATTAGGCTAACAATATCATTGTTAAATAGTTTAAACCATCTTATAAAAGATTCTCCAAAATTAAAGTATCTGAGGCATTTCCATATATAGTTGTGATCCACACTGTCAAATGCTTTTTCAAAATATGCAAATGGACCTGGTTTATTAGATATCTTTAGGTTTTCAATCACTTCAAATAGTAGCCTTATGTTTTCGCCTATAAATCTACCTTTAATGAATTTCAAACCTGTTTGTGTATTTTCTATAATTTGAGTCTTTTTTAAGTCTATTTACTAAAGATTTAGTTGCAATCTTATAATCAATATTTAATAAGCTTATAGGTCTCCAGTTTGCTAACAGAGTTGTATCTTTATTCGATTTAGGTAAGAGTGTTATAATAGCCTGCTTTTGGAGTTGTGTCAATTTTCCAGTTTGATACGAATAATTCAAAGAATCTATCAAGTATTTTTTTTCAAATAGTCCAAAATGTTTTATAAAACTCTGCTGTGAGGCCATCTGATCCAGGGCTTTTTTGGTTTTTCATTTCATTTAATGCTTGTAGACATTCATATTCATTCAATAAGCCTTCACAGATTGAAGATTCTTCATCGTTAAGACTTTTATGATTTTCAATAAAGAGATTAGATCTTGAATGATCGTTAGGTTTTTTTTTGCTTTGTGTTTAGCTTTGTATAAAAGGTTACTTCTTCTTTTAAAATATCTTTTTGATCTGTTATTTATTTTTCGTTTACTCTTAATTTATAAATAGTCTTTTTTCAGCTCTGTGTTTTTCAAGACTTGCGAAATATTTACCGTTTTTTCATTTCCTTCTACATCCTGAGCCTTAGCTCTTAACATTATTCCATTGAGTTTAATTTTTATGATACCTTCAAGTTCTTCTTGTTTTTCGATTAATTTTTTTTTTCAATAAATGTTCATCATTTTTATTAGTACTATTACTTTTAAATGAAGCAAGTTCCTGTTTTATCTTATGTATTTCTAATGCGAGATCTATTTCTTTTTTATTTTCGTTTCGTTTTTTATAACTTGCACATTTTATTGTTAAATTCCTTATTTCACCTTTTATGATTTCCCACTGTGTGTTTGGGTAAGCATCTTTGTTTGTGTCTGCTATTTCAGCTATACCTTTTTAATAATTTATTGGTAGTGATTTTCAATCAATAAAGAGTTATTTAACTTAAAATATTCTGATCCTTTGTTTTCATTCAGAAATGATATACTTAGATGAGCACTGGAATGATCTGATTTATAGCCTGGTTTTATTTTACAGTTCTTCACTATGTTAGCCAATGAATCTGATATTAAAAAATAATCGAGCCTGCTGAATATAATAGGCTTTGTATTTGAATGTCATGTGTATTGTGTTGAATTTGGGTTTAAAAGTCTCCAAATATCAATGAGGTCAAAACTTGTCATTACTGACTTTAGAATTTCTCTACAGTGTCGATTCTTCCATTTTTCTTACCATAATGTATTTGTTAAGATGAAATACACAAAAAAACAAAATCTTCTTTTGATACCAATTTGAAAGAATCAGAGACGAAAGAGAAATAGCCCTTATGCAAAATAAATTAGAAAATCAATCAATTAAATGGTCAGTCTTCAGATAAGATAATGACCCTTATAAACATCATGTACCGTACAGAAAAAGAAAAGTAAAATAGAATGAAAACAATCTTTTCTCATTTCTAGTCTTACTTTCAAGACACATCACCTCTCTCTCTCTCTC
Organism: Cyclina sinensis; assembly: GCA_012932295.1. Classification (NCBI taxonomy): domain Eukaryota; kingdom Metazoa; phylum Mollusca; class Bivalvia; order Venerida; family Veneridae; genus Cyclina; species Cyclina sinensis. The sequence goes on along the minus strand of JAAONU010000009.1, from coordinate 12,526,194 downwards.
TCTCTCTCCTGCTTTTGCTTTTTTCCCGTTTATTCTTTGTTTTCTTTTTTCATATCTAAAGAATATTTTTTACATTTTACATTTGTATAAGCTATACGACCAGTATATATGTTTGCTAACTGAAGCTATTGGTAGAAAGACGGTGGAATGTGTTACAAAAAAGTCACTTGAAGTGATGCCAACCAAGGTGTCCCATTTTTGTGAATCTGCAATATTTTGCTTCGGTTTTTGAGCTTGGCAAACCATTTTGTGCCATTGATATGATATTTTTTGTAAACAGGCACACAAACATTTACAACTAGTTAAGCACAGACATAGTGCATCTATGATTTTTTAACTTTAAGACAATAAACTTGTAGTTTGGGTCACTTTATTGTGTACCCTCGGTTCTTTATTGATGTTAGATTTTTCAAAATAAACATGCTGAAAATTATAAAGAGTTGTGTTGGAATTTTTTATTTAATGTTACTGCTTAAAAATGAAAGTATTTTCTTTTTCAAGCTGATTCCATAAATGTTGGTATGAATTTGAACACATGTGATTTTAAGGCTTAAAGCTTTTTACAGGGTGTTGTCAGATACAAATACAATTATTCCGTATAAACTTTAAACTATGAAAGGTTTAGACTTGATCAAAAGTCTGCGGGTTTTATTTAAAAATCAAAAATTGAAAACTGCCTAGTTTTTATATACAAGCAAAACATATATTTATAAAATCAAAAAGGATTTTCTTAGTTATTGTCCGAATTGTCAACTGACAGACAGACAACCTGTGCCACACAATTAAATGTACTGCATATACTTGGCACATACAAAAACTTCCATGTCCTGAGCTCCATACTCATTCAAAGGAGTATGATTCAATTCCTGGTGTTAACAAACTTTCTATGGGACGTTTATTCTTGGGTGTTGTGTCCAATGTTCATTTGCATCTTACCATTATTTCAGTTAAAAGGAAACAAATTAGAGAAAAATACAATCTAGGCAAGTTAGCTTTTCTAAAACATTTGTAGTTTTATAGATTTTGAAAAATATTATCTTACCTCTTCGCCTACAACATCAGTCAATATTTCTTCCCTCTTTAACAGAGTGGACTGTCATTAATTTTAAATGAAACTTTGGGGGTAAAAAATGGCTGAATTGAGTTCAACTACAAATGCAAGTAATTAAGCTAAATGTTTTGAAAGAGCAACCGTTAATTTTACACAAACAGCAAAATAAATCATGGGTAATTCTGACAACGGAAGGAAAAAGTTGAAGAAAATTGGTAGTTTCAAACCTTTTTTTTCCAGGATTTCTTACCTCCCCTTAACGACTCTTTTAATTAGAAATTAATCACATGTTACCAATAACAGTAAGAATTAGAAGTTATTGGTGCATATCGTGTAAAAAGTGCTTAACATTCAACTGAAGTTATTCTCAGATGGAAATAACATTGAATTTAGCGTCTGTGACCCACTCATTAAAAATTATTGTGAATAAACATTTAACGCCATTTAAAAGTAAGGGGTAATGACGATGCCAAACAGTTTTGGATGGAAGTTCACAAGAATCAACACAGGGGACAAGCATCAGCCCAGATTTTTCATACTAGAATATATGTCTTTTTGAAACAGGTGAGAAATCAGCAATCTTTTATTGAATTGATTCCATTGAACACTTCTTATAAAAGTTATGTGGTGTGATCTGTTCCTAACAGCATAAATCGTTTCATTTCTAATTTGAATTGCATTCACAAATGGATTTTTATGGTTTTTGTATGTGAAGCTGAATTCTGCTATATGGTTCACTTATAGAGATGCCTGAGACATAGGCCATTAAATATATTGTAAATTGCACAGTAAATTAAACAATATGTTCATGTCACATGAGTTCTATAAAGTTGAAATAAAATAAATCATTCACATCAGCTGTTGTATAATATGCTTTTAATTTTCATTATTATATGCCTGTGATGAAATTTGTTGAAATGATACCTTAAATTGACTTCACAGTTAATCTTTGTATGCCCTCGAAGGGAGGCTTACAGTTTTTGAACTGTCAGTCCGTCGGTCCGTCCGTCCGACAGTCTGTCCGAAAACTATAACATTGGTCAAAATTTCCTTATTAGTAAGTGTATTTACTTCATACTTGGACACAGCACCCCTTTGAACAAGACCTTCCCACTGACTTATATTTATTATACCTTGACCACTGAATGACCTTCACCTTGAAGATCCAATAGTCCAAAAACTATAACATTGACCATAACTTCTTTATTAGTAAGTGGATTTACTTCATACTTGGACACAACATCCCCTTTGAACAAGACCTTCCCAATGACCTATATTTATTTGGCCTTGACCAGTGAATGACTGGTCTTCAGCTTAAAGTCAAAGCATCGCTTCGGGGGCGTTGTCACCTTATAATGACAGTTCTTGTTTTTTTTCTTTTCTTCTTCAGAGTTTCCTATCACAGACTGCTATTTGTTTAGTCTTCATATACTCAAGCGATAAAGAATCACAGCGTAAACTTTGAAGATGATTATAGATAAGACGTCGAGTATAATGTTCAATATTTTTAAGTAAAATGAAGATTAATAAGACATCGTTACGCAATCCCGTTATGCAACATTTGATACAGGGCTACGTGCACTGTAACAAAGAGAGTTACTTGACCGATTTTCATTGTTTTTGAACAACGTATTTGCAAGATATTGCAAATAATGTCACCCTGCGTTTCATTATCTCTTGACTATATTTGAGCAATGACAAAGATATTTATAAGGGAACTTATTAGCGGAAACACCTGTATTCATTTTCCTAAAAACAAAAGGTGCCATGGTGAAGGATAAAATGTCAGGCTTGGATGTTGTGGGTTCATATACCACATTTGGATTTTTTTTCTACAGCTTCAAAATTCTCTACTTTTGCTACCATTACTTGTGAGAAGTCTTTTAAACAATCATTGAAAAGTTGAAAATATTTCAAAAACAATAGAGAAATTAAAGTATCAGTAGGTACTAAGAAGTTTAAAGATAGCATGTGAATATAGACTATGATACTGTGACTAATAGAGTAACTGATCCTATTTTTGAAACAATTTGTAGCACTGGTGCAGCACTGTGTTTGATTATACATAGATAGTTGATATACTATTGATTAAAATAAATTCGGGTTTTGTACTGCATATAGTTTTTGTTTCCATTTAACACACAATATTATGAGTAATATCAGTCTAATATGGAAAATATTATGATCTAGGATTTGGGTCAGAACTGACTAGTAAGAGTAACATTTTGAAGAGGACTAAAGTTGAAGTAAAAACCCACTCTGTTTGCCTTTGTTTACATAACCTTTCCATGTTTTTTTTCTTTCATCGCCTTGTATTTTAAGAGTTCAACAATTGCTCTATTTTCATTTAAGCGAATCTACGGTTTTAAAAAATCGAAGTCTAACTGACCTGTTTAAGGCAAATAATGTATTCTCGATTTTACAGAACTATGTTTTACAAATATATAAACTCATATTCAACCTCTCATTTTCCAAATCTTACACTCAAAAACCATGATGGATAGTTCTTATTTGACATTTGTAAAAATGAGTAACATCACTTTGATCAGTAAATGATGTTTGTATTTTTATATGTAGTCCTATTAGGAAAATTCAATGAATATGATAATCAGTTTTAAAAAAATAATCTACGATACAGATCACTCCTTTAAAGATCAAGATAACAAAAAAGCTTAGCTTTCAGTATTAGTACTTCAGGCTACAGCTTTGTGACCTATGAAAAATTTCAAACAGTGTTTTTTTCGTGATAAATGTCAGCATTTTGCCCCTTACAGATTTTACAACCCTTTGTGTATTTTGCTCCTTACAGATTTAACAACCCTTAGTGTACATTGCTCCTTACAGATTTAACAACCCTTAGTGGATTTTGCTCCTTACAGATTAAACAACCTTGAGTGTATTTTGCTCCTTACAGATTTAACAACCCTTAGTGTATTTTGCTGCTTACAGATTTAACAACCCTTTGTGTACTTTGCTCCTTACGGATTTAACAACCCTTTGTGTATTTGTTCCTTACAATTTTAACAACCCTTAGTGTATTTTGCTCCTTACAGATTTAACAACACTTTGTGTATTTTGCTGCTTACAGATTTAACAACCCTTAGTGTATTTTGCTCCTTACAGACTTAACAACCCTTAATGTATTTTGCTTAAATAACACACAGTGCTCTTATTTCTTATTGTTAAAATGTTTCTTTAAGTCAAATACACATTGGGTAGGTAGGAATTCATAAAGTCGATATTTACAATCATTAAAAGAATGAGAAAATACTGCTATTTAATGTGGGTATTTGCATTGCCTAAACCTTTTTATTTTTTTCTAATTGTCATATTTTATAATTTCCGCAAGTTTCTGTGGGGAGCAGTCATCTGTATCTAATGAATATTCTTTCTGAGAGAATAATCACGTTTATGTTAGGGATAGATAAACGTTTACTTAATTCATGTTGTGAAACATACACCAGAAACGGCAGTTTAATTACAGAAGTGTGTTTCTGTCCCAAAATGTGTGTCCGAATGCAAAAAATGCCAATTTAAAGCTCAAAATGAGTAAATTGGGTTTTGTTGCTTCTGGTAAATTCTTCTGGTAAAGATGACTGAATTTTGTAACAGTTACATATTATTACATATATATATATATGGATATCTTAAATAAGTGTTAAGGATTACACATCAAAACATTAAAACAACATTATGTCAAACAAAGGCGATTTACAAAGAAAGTGGTTTTGTTCTTCTGAAAAACAGGCGACTTGAAATCAGTTAGAGTTACGATATTAATGTGTAGGAAGCAGAGGGCATGAAACACTTTGAAATCGTTAAACTGCCATTTGCAGTTCCCTAGAGGAAGATTTGCAAGGTTTAGTCATTTGTTTTGTTGGTTGTCTAACAAGATTTAGTAAAGTAGAAAAGTCTATCGCATAAATTGACCTAGATTTCGTTAAGATACAACTTCTTTTGTAAGATTTCGGAAATTACAACCCCAATATATAACAACCCTGAATAGCGAAATCTCCCTTTAACGGTTCTAATGGGAACCAAGTAAATTATATTCGGGTTTAAACCGAACCATGTGATACTCTAAGGATAGGATTTTTATTACTGCTTGTTAACTAACTCAAGCATAATGTGTTCAGAGTGAACTTTTGTGATAGCCCTTTGTCCGTCGTTTATCTTTTTGTTTTACTTTAAACAACTTCTTCTCCTAAACCTTTTGGTTAAAATTAATAAAACTGGTCAGGAATGTTCCTTGCATAAAGGTTTACCAAAGTTTTTGAAAGACCTTTATCCCATTCATCTAAACGAAATCCATACTCATGTAGCAACACCAAAAAATAAGCGATATCGTGTTAATTGTAAGCGCTTGTAAGTATGCGTTTTTGAGATCGCTCTTTGAGCATAAGTTGCAATTTTGCGTATTTTTTCATTGATGGCCTATATAGATTAATTAGGAAGCTTGTCTCCCTTGAACAACATTCAGCGGACTGTAATGACTACAGGCCGCGAATAAAAATTCTTTTCGCAGTACGTCACAGAGCAATCAATGTTAACAATGTTTGTTACGTTTTTGTACATCAGTAGCAAGAAGATATTGTCTCAGTCTTTCATAATAGCGCTGCCAAAAATCACTTGAAATATCAAAGCGTTTGATTTCCCTATTGGTGTTTTAAGTTGAAATTTGCCGACAGACACTTAAAATATTATTGTTTGATGTTTTACCAAAGACTCTGTGGTCGACAGATTGTCTATACAAGACATATGACACAAGGCAAATATCAAAGCTCTGACTTAATTGCTATATGTCAAGAAAATATTTCCTTTATATCTTTACATAAGATAGTTATCATTGGGCCAGGACAAATGACTACAGGAACATAGTCCTGTCCTGGTAATGGTCCACTAGGCAAACTTACTGACAACAAAACTTTTATGAAATAAATAATATATATCCAGGAAAATGATAATTACTCAACATTGTTTTTTTTCTTTCTTATGTTTATGTTTCAAGTAATCTTCACCCCCCCACCCTAACGTTTACGTCCGGTGACGTCATTACAAAATCGTTTAGGCATAGAAGGCCAAAGTATTAATTGAATATGAACTGAAAACCTGTTGTGTTTAAAGTAAAGAAGGAAACATATAATTTAGTTTTTACAGTACTATGTCGTGGATATATCAGCAGAACAAGGGCCCGTTGACTTTGGCACAGAAGGCTGTACCCAACTCCCCCCGCCCCCCCCCCCATCCCCAGTTGTTTGACTAGTTTAGTTTTTCAACGTATTTTAATTGCAAAATGTGTAACACATAACTCTATATATGTGTGTAAGGAGGGGCCATTTTTACTTGTCAAAGCTACGAGTGCATGTATTCAGGATATCGAAATGTTATTATAGCGACAATGATTGTGTTCCCTGCTCAGCTTTACTGCAATATGAACTCTGATCTAGAGTAGGATACTTATTTCATTTTATCCAGGTTTATTTTTTCACAGCTACATTTATTAGAAAACATAAGGAACCAGTTTTTGCGACTTTTCTGTATAAGTATAGATTTGTATGACATCTGCTTTTACTTAATTGATTTGTGGATTTGTACACCTAAATCTAATTAAATTACCAGACATTTTAAGTCAATTCTTTCAGCATCTATTTCTGATACACGACCTTTGGGACATTTCAATGTTCTGTGACAGCCCTTGTTTCATATAAAAAGTGGTATATTACACATGGATGGCAGCATCTGTGAAACAGTCCAATCAATACCTGTTATGACGCACAACAACGTTCTGCCAGACTTATGTGTAATGTCTATATTGTAACTACAATAAAAAAATAAACAAATCAGGTGTTTATTTTAGACAATAAATTGTCCAAGAAAGGATCTTTTTGTTAGCCTAATAACAGAGAAAAAAGTATTTTTAATTTACTATGTAATACACTTTCAAACATTTATTTTAGACATGAATTAAATCGACATGAATATAATGTTGATAAATATGGCTGCACCATTGAGAATTGAATTTGCTGAAATCTAAATGATAAAATGCAGAGGATGTATAGTAATTTTCCGATTATATCAGCAGAAATTTACGCTTGCCTATATCCCAGCTGATTTTTCTACCCTTGAACTATTCGAAACTGTCACTCCACTGACAGATTTAATGGTTTTAGAATATGATTTTATCAATGAAAAACATTCTTATTTAGTTGAGAAAACGCAGTCTGTTTTAGATAATCATTCCCTTTTAATGACCACATTATTATGAGAGAAAAAACAGAAACGGGTGCCGTTTTGGTAGGAAGAAATACCATTTATAGCTCAGAATAAGCATAGTAACATAAAACCTCCTGATAAGCTAGTATTGATACTATAATCAGAAAAATGCATTTGAAGAAAAACTGCTCAAATCAAGAACTCAACCGACTCATAGACATAACGACCAATACACAAATAGAGCCTTACATGTGACATATATCACACTTTTTAGAAAAAAGGTAAAGGCAAGTTTAAATATTTTGTTCTAGTTCGGAGAAAAATATTAATTACTGTCGTAGTGTTGATGAAAATCAAGTATTTGAAAAATTGCTCTAATTAAAACTGAATTTGATATTCCTTTACACACTCGGTATATAAGGTAAAAACAAGTTCATAATGTAAGCTCAACTTCTTAACCTTAAATTTATGAATTAAAGCTTCCTTTTACATAATATGGGAGCCAACGTAAATCGTAGATGCAGCACTAGAGGGAGACAACATTGAAACGATGTCAGTCATTTCCTCATCTGACTCAGTTTAAAACAATTAACTTCTTGAGAACATGTCACGGGGTCCAAATCCACACAATGTCTGTTTGTCCATATTTGTAAATTTTGTACCCGTGTCAGTATATATATATATATTGTGTTACTGTCTATATATGTAATTATTATACACACATTTCCATATACAGCCCGATCCTATATCAATCCCCATATCATCATTATCATTCATCATTCATTAAACTAACAGTTAACCCGTTTGACCTAACCATATTTGCATGCCGGGCCTCTTTTTTTCAGTTGTCCCGGATATTTAACAACACGCATGCGCACTTGATGAAATATTCAGTTGAGTAAACGGCTTGCGCCAACCTCTACTTCTTATTCAATTTTTATCAAGGGTTATGTTTTGTGCCTTTGCAGCTAATTGTTAGTTCATTCATTTTGTCATGTTTTTATGCATCTTTCCATGTTTCATTTTTATGGTTCGGTGTTGTACTTGTGAAATGGGCACTTGATGAAATATTCAGTTGAGTAAACGGCTTGCGCCAATCTCTACTTCTTATTTAATTTTTATCAAGGGTTATGTTTTGTGCCTTTGCAGGCCAAGACCCGCCAACGTTCAAAAAGGACCATACGACAAACAGTATGCTTAAAACTCACGTATTCAAACAAACTAATGAACAATCAATCTCCAGAAATATCATCAAAGCATCGTCGACGCGGAAAACTTGAAAAAAATGTACAAAACGAATAAGGAATAGGGACAGTTCCTTATTCCTTATTCAAATCCGAATAAGAAACAGAAAAGGATAAGCAGAGAAATGCAGCAATTTAAATTATATTTTATAAATCTTCATCCGAATTGCAAGAATCAATCATTTACATCACTGTATAAAGATCTGCATCGAAACATTGAAAAAAATATCAAGTTAAATAAGGACATTCAATAAGAAACCAATTCCTGATTCCTTATTTAACTCCGAATAAAGAACAGAAAATCTTACACATCGAAAACGACGAATATATTAGTATTTACACAGAACCACCAACGATTATGCATTTTAAAACAAAAAGTCTTCACTTAAGAATGTCGAGTCGGATATTTCAGAAAAAAATACGATGATGCTAGATAAGTAACAGAGAGAAACAGTGAAAAAGGAACTGAAGATATAACACATGCAAAAGCGATAGCAAAACTTCAAGTGATTGAAAAAGCCTATGCAAATGTAAAATCATTCACAAGAATTATTACCAAAACGTGGCGTCGCAAAATACTTGAAAAAAAAATGTACACAATGAATAAGAAATAGGGAACCAATTCCTTATTCCTTATTCAAATCCGAATAAGGAACAGAAGAAGTAAGGCAGAAAAATGCAGCAATTGCAATTATTCTTTGTAAATCTGCATTAGAACTGTAAGGATCAATCATCAAAATCACTACATAATGCATCTGCATCTAAACATTTAAAAAATATTCAAGTTAAATCAGGAATAAGAAACCAGTTTCTTATTCAACTCTAAAAAAGGAACAGACGATATTCCGCACGGAAACCGAATAATATCTTAATATTATGCATTCTCAAACACAAAATATCAATAAAGCAAGTCTAGTCGGATATTTATGAAAACATATTGATAGTAGATCATTAACAAACAAACACACTGAAAAAGGAACAGAAGATCTTTCGTACAGAAACCAACTAATATTTTAATATCTACACAGAAACACATTTAATTATGCATAATCAAAAACAACAATATTCACTTAAAAATGTCGAGTCGGATATCCAAGAAAAAAGATAATGCTAAATTAGTAACAGAGAAAAACACTGAACATATAACTCAATGTAAAAGCCATAGCAATAACTTCAAATGATTGAAAAAGCATGTAAAAATGCAAAATCATTCACCAGAATTATCATCAAAGCATTTAAGTCGCAGAGTACTCGACAAAATGTACAAAACGAATAAGGAATAGGGAACCAGATCAATCATTAAAACCACTGCATAGAGCATCTACATTGCAATGTTTGAAAAAATCTTCAATTCGAATAAGGAATAAGTTCCTTATTCATCTTTGAATTTGAAACAGACGATATTGCGCACGAAAACCGACTTATATCTTAATATCTACACAGAAACACATTTGTAATGCATTCTGAAACACAACAATGTTCGCTTAAGAATGTCTAGTCGGATATTTCAGAAAAAAGATAAATAAAAGATAATAATACTGAAAAAGTAACAGAACATATAACAAATACAAAAGCTATAATAAAAAAGTTCAAATGATTAACAAAGAATTTGAAAATGCAAAATCATTCACCATATTATAATCAAAGAATTGGCATCGCAGAGTACTCGAAAAAAATGTATTAACCGAATAAGAAATAAGGAACCAGTTCCTTTTTCCATATTCAAATCCAAATAAGGAACAGAAGAAGGTACACAGAGAAATGCAGCAATTACAATATTTTTTTTATAGAATTGCATTTGTATTGAAAGGCACAATCATCTAAATCACTGAATGATGCATCTGGATCGAAATATTCATTATATTCATTGCTGCATTTCTCTGTGTACCTTCTTCTGTTACTTATTCGGATGTAAAGATGTAAATAAGGAATAAGGAACAGTATCCGAACCGTATTCCTTTTTCATTCTGTTCATTTTTCCAAGTACTCTGTGAAGCCAATGCTTTGGTGATAATTCCTGTGAATGATTCTGCATTTTTTAATGCCTTTTAATCATTTGAATCATTATCTTTTTGTATCTGTTATATCTTTTGTTCCCTTTTCAGTGTTTTTCTCTGTTACTTATCTAGGATCTTTTTTTTTCTTAGATATACGACTAGAATTATTTCAGTAAAAAGTTTTGGGTTTGAAAATGCATAATCAAATGTAGTTCTGTGTAGATAAAAACAATATTTGTCGGTTCTTCTGTTCCATATTCAGAGTTAAATAAGGAATAAGAAACTGGTTTCTTATTCGTTTAGTTCATTATTTTCTATGATCCCTTTTGCATGTGTTAAATCTTCAGCTCCTTTTTCATATTTTCTCTGTTACTGATTTGTATCAATACACTTTTCCGAAAATCCGACTCGACTGCTTTCAGTTAGCATTGTCTTGTTTGAGAATGCACAATCAAATGTAGGTCTGCGTAGATATCGATGTATTTGTCGGTTTTCTATGCGTAAGTTCTTCTGATCCTTATTAAGACTTGAATAAGGAATAAGGAAGTAGTTCCTTACTCCTTTTCGATTTGAACAAATTTTCAAAACATTTCTATGTGGATGTTTTATGCAGTGATTTTGATGATTGATCCTTACAATTCTGATGCAAAAAAAAATTGCAATTGCTGCATTTTTCTTCGTATATTTTTCTGTTCCTTATTCAAGTTTGAATAAGGAATTAGGAACTGCTTTCTTATTCCTTATTTATTTTGTACATTTTTTCAAGTAATTCTGCCACACGAAATTTTTGATGATAATTTGGTGAATGATTTTGCATTTGCAAGTTCTCTATTTTATCATTTGAACTTTTTAATTGGGTTTTGCATGTATTATATCTTCTGATCCTTTTTCAGTGTTTTTCTCTGTTACTGATCGAGCATAAATGTTTTTTTAATATCTGACTAGACTTGCTTAACTGAACATTATTTTGTTTGAGAATGCATAATCAAATGTGGTTCTACGTAGATTAAATTATTAGTCGGTTTCCGTGCGTAAGATTGTCCGTTACATTCAAAGTTGAATAAGGAATAAGGAACTGGTTCCTTATTCCTTATTTGACTTGGACATTTTCTCAAAATATTTAGATTCAGATGCTTAATGCAGTGATTTTGTTGATTTATCCTTACAATTCTAATGCATATTTATAAAAAAGAATTGCCATTGCAGCATTTCTCTGCGTATCAAACAAATTAAAATATTTGAAATCATAATTAAATGAAAATATGAAATAGAATCTGTCGCAGTGAGTTACATATGAATTTGAGAAATAATTAGGCAGCAGATACCCAATACGTTGAATTATTTGTTAGACTGTAGTGTAGTATTACATAATTAAAGGTGAAAATAGATATAGTATTCTCAATCTGTTTTAAATCTTTTCATTAAGATTACTTGGTCTCTCACAGTAAAAAGGAAAATTAAATAAAAGAAATGTCTCACAGACACGAATGCCCCCGAAACATGGAAATGGTCATAGTCATGGTAGCTTATAACTTCATGATGTTACTTTGATCATTTATGCCAAACATGTTTTAGAGTCTGTGAACTAAACAAAGCACCCGTACGTCTAGGGGTAAGGCTATTATATGTCCTATACCAACTGTACATGGCTCGTAAAATCAATCATATCTAGCTCAAGTTCGAATGAGGGTCATCTTGGATCAAAAAGTAGGTCACAGAGCCCAAAAATAGAAAAACCTTGTAAACACTCTAAAAACAACTTTTTCAATTCAAATATCCTGGAAATTTGTGAGAAAGTTTGTTCTAATGATTTCTAGCTCAACTTGAATATGGGTCATCTTGGATTAAAAACTAGGTCACAAAGCCCCCAAAATAGAAAAAAAAACCTTGTTAACACTCTAGAGGCTACTTTTTCAGCCAAAATATCCTGGAAATTTGTCAAAAAGGTTATTTCAATAATTTCTGGCTCAAGTTCGAATATGTGTCATCTGGGGTCAAAAACTAGGTTACAGAGCCCAAATGTGGAAAAACCTTGTACACACTCTAGAGTCTACTTTTACATTTCAAATATCCAAGAAATTTGTCAGAAAGGTTGTATTGATGATTTCTAGCTAAAGTTCGAATGTGGGTCATCTTGGATCAAAAAAAAGGTCACAGAGCCCGAAATTTAAAAAACCTTGTTAACACTCTAGAAACTACTTTTTTCAGTTCAAATAACCTGGAAATTTGTCCGAAAGTTTGTTTTAATGATTTCTGGCTCAAGTTCGAAAATGGGTCATCTTGGATCAAAAATTAGATCAGAAAGCCCAAAAAATAGAAAAACCTTGTTAACACTCTAGAGGCTACTTTTTCAGCCAAAATATCCTGGAAATTTGTCAGAAAGGTTGTTTCCATGACGTATAGCACGAGTTTGAGTATGGGTCATCTTGGGTCAAAAACTAGGTCACAGGGCCCAAATATGGAAAAACCTTTTTAACACGGCAGAGGTATGAAAATTTACAAAGGGCAAGAAATTCCAAATCATGCAATAGAGATATAGGTTCTTGTGTACTCCACTTTTCCCCCTATGAGATCTATCCACGTAGTAAGTTTCATGTTGATACCTCTTTAAAGTTTTCGAGTTTTGTATTGGACAAAAGGGGTATGATAATTAACAAAGGGCAATAACTTAAAAATACACAAAGAAGAGTTAAGGTTTTATGCACTGCACATCCCAAAAATGACATTTCAATGTGATAGCTCTTATATCTCTTTGAACTTGAACTGCGGACCAAACCGTTGCGTGGTGCCCTTGAATGTGGGTTCTGCACGACGTCAGAACGAAATAAACTTTTGACCTAACATTATCATCTTGCACAGAGTTAAGGAAATATGGAGTGGAAAGGAATTCTTTGGCTGAAGTCTTGTAATTTGACCTGAAACAGATTATGGGCCTGAAAAATGGGCCCCACATGTCGTCTTAGTTAGCTAACATTTCACCTTAGATTCATGAGTATCCTTCGGGAGGTTCAAGAGATACAGAGACGACCACGAGCATAAAATATTACGGCCCTTGGGACGTTTAAAAAAGAAATGATTTGGTGTAGCTACAATTCCAGAGGCTCCCTTGGTAGCGCGGTGTACCAGTGTTAGTGCAAGAACGGACTATTCTGAAGCTTTATGTTCGAGATAACCCGGATGGAAAATGTGTTTCCGTAAACGTATTATGTGGGACAGGTGTAAGAAATATGCTTTATTACAGGCCTTTATATATTTTATATTATATATACGGACAATCTTAAATATTTGTGAATGCCCCTCATATAATAAATTAGATTGACATGAATCTTTGTAGCAGTGCTTATATTCGTACATAAAGCTTTAAATGGCAATGCAATCTTTGTTAGGTAACAGTACATTTTATTTTGTAGATAACTTTTATTATATTTTGTCAGTTTTTTATTATGTTATGTACATTCATCGTCATTCTGTGTGTTTTCTTTTTATATTATGTAGACCGTTAGTAATTTCATGTGCATTTATTATTATATCATGTAAACATTTTAATATTATTAAGTCATGTGCATGTTTTATATTATGTAGACCATATATTATATCATGTACATTTTTATTTTATTGTGTTAACTCTTTATCATATTATGTGCATGTTTAATTATATTTTTATTGTTTATTATATATTGTGCATTTTTTGCATTTGATCATGGTCACTCTGTATTATGTGTTTTGCATTCCTTATTGTATTGCGGACATTCTTTATCCTATCATATGCATTCTTTATTATATATTGTCAGACATCAGTTATATTATGCGCATTCTTTATTATATTATATCAGTTATATTTTGTGCATTCTTTATTATGTTATGTCAGCTATCAGTTATATTTTGTCCATTCTTTATTATATTATGTCAGCTATCGGTTATATGTTGTGCATTCTTTATTATATTATGTCAGCTATCAGTTATATTTTGTGCATTCTTTATTATATTATGTCAGTTATCGGTTATGTTATGTGCATTCCTTATTGTTTTGTGCACATTCTTGATTAAATTATGTCAGCTTTCAGTTATATTATGTGCACTCTTTATTACATAATGTGGTTTCTTTAGTATATGCTATCCTAACATTTTGTTTTGTTATGAGATTACCTTATTTTGTCGTGTCAACTTAGTTTACTATTATTACAAAACAATGTACCAGGGCGAAAAATTCATCTTGCAACGGCAAACGCCTACAGAATAAGACGCGTGTACACGTGTGAAAAAACAAAAACTCAAAAGTTAAATGGCGAGGGAAATCTTAAACATATCATACTATCCAATATGTTTATAAATTTCCAAACACAAGACTGTAAGTATAGACGTCTACCCGTGCTTGACAGATATTGAATTACAATACCTGGTAAAGTGGTTGTCACAACAATAGGAGATTCAGGGAGGAATGTAGGAGGCAATTTGGGTCAACGGCTGTAGATATAGTTTTTTATAACACCACTGCCAGAAGTGTTAAGACTCTTTTGGTACTTTATCGATTTTTAAGAAAGCAGATCGAGATTTTTAGTTAAGGTGTATTTTTTCGTTTCATTATTGATTTTGAAAACTGCTTTTTTTCTCAGGATTTTGGGAATGTAGTCAAAATAATTAAGTGACGCCTCGAGAAGATTCTTGGATACTTTTGTTTTGGGTATTAATCTCGATTTAACTTCAAAATAAGAAACATATTTTTTGTGATAACCATTGATATGCGTATAAAAGTGGAAAGGCAATTAACTTAAACAAAAAATTGTACAACAAAGCACATGTAAACAAAGCACCAGTCAATTCTAACTCCGGCCTCCCCACCCGGGGTATAGCGGGTACTTCGACTTTTTGGATAATCAAACCCTGGTAAAGACCCCGCCCTGCAGGGACAGTCATATGGTAAAATCCTCGCTAAATGCCCCTGCCCTTAGAGTAAGGTGTTTTGGGGCGAAAACAAAACCATGGCATTGACCAGGCAGTGCCCAAAACAAAAGTATCTCAGAATCTCTGCTCAAGACGTGTACCCGCTTCTGATTTACTAGGCGCTTCCCGGTGAAATATGAATTTTGCGCCTTCGTACATGATCTAGTCAAAATGAAAATCTCAGTTGCCATAACAAAATAAGGTTATCTTATAACAAAACAACAGCCACCGCAAGCGGGGGTCACGCTCGACTTTTTTCCATATCCAAAGGCAAACACATCAGAGGAAGCACATTGTTGTGAAGGGTTTTCAAATGAAACATCATATGGAAAAATAATTATCAAATTCATCCATACCAATTTTTGCAAAATTCAATAATTTGATCTTGCCTGTCATTTACAGGTCAGTATCATACTTTAAAGAATCAAAATGTCGGATTTGTCATAAGTATAGTTGTCAAAGTATGAATCAAATCCATAAGAAATTGACAAAGTCAAGGTCATTTTTAGGTCATGGTCACATTTGAGTTATTCAACATGTCGGTTTTGTCATAAGTGTTGATTTGTCCAAGTATGAAACAAATCCAACAACAAATAACACAATAAACTTAATAAAGTTATGGCAAATTTTAGCAAAATTCAATAATCTGACCTTGACTGTCAAGATCATTTTAAAGTCAAGGTCACACATGAAAGAATCATAATGTTGGATTTGTCATAAGTGTTGTTTTGTCCAAGTATAAATCAAATCCAACTATAAACAACAAAGGTATGGCCAATAATTTGACCTCGACTATGAAGGTCATTTTAAGATCAAGGTCGTACCTGAAAGAATCATAATGTTGGATTTGCCATAAGTGTTGTTTTGTCCTGTCCAAGTATAAATCAAATCCAACTATAAACAACAAAGGTAAGGGCAGTTTAAACAAATTCCAATAATTTGACCTCGACTATGAAGGTCATTCCATAAATAAATAACTAAGTAATTGCCAATTTGAGCAAAATTCAATGATTTGACCTTAATAGTCATGGTCATTTTAAGGTTAAGGTCACACTTGAATAATTTATCGTGTCGGCTTTGTCATATGTTTTGCTTTGTCCAAGTATAAATCATATCTAACCATAAAAAACAAAGTTATGGCCAATTTTAGCAAATTTCAATAATTTGACCTTGACTGTCAAGGTCAGTTGAAGGTCACAGTCATACTTGAAAGAATCAAAATGGCGGTGGTGTCGATGTGTTTTGTTTAAGTATCAATGTCATTTTTAGGTAATGGTCAAACCTGAGTTATTCAACATTTTGGTTTTGTCATAATTGGTTTTTTGTCCAAGTATGAATCCAATCCAACCATAAATATCAAAAGTATGACAATTTTAGCAAAAGTCAATAATTTTACATTGACGCTCATGGTCATTTTAAGGATAAAGGTCACATTTGAACAATTTTACATGTCGGCTTTGTCATAAGTGTTTCCAAGTTTGATTTTAAACTAACAATAAATAACAAAGTTATGGCCAGTTTTAGCAAAATTCAATAATTTGACTGTCAAGGTCATTTAAAGATCATGGTCAAACTTAAGATCATTATAATGTTGGATTTGTCATAAGTGTTGTTTTTTCCAAGAATGATTCAAATCTATAAAATATGAGAAAAGTATGACAATTTAAACAAAATTCAATTATCTGACCTTGACGGTCAAGGTCATTTTTAGATCATGGTCATATTTGAGTTATTCAACTTGTTGGTTTTGTCATAAGTGTTGTTTTGTCCAAGTATAAATCAAATTCAACAATAAACAACAAAGGTATGGCCTTAAGATCAAGGTCGTTTCTGAAAGAATCATTATGTCGGATTTGCCATAAGTGTTGTTTGTCCAAGTCGAATCAAATCCAACGACAAATAACAAAGTTATGGCCAATTTGAGCAAAATTCAATGATTTGACCTTAAAGGTGAAGGTCAATTATGAGTCGAGGTCAAGCTAGTCCAGTTTTCTTGAAGGTCTCTTGTCCAAAGGGTTGTTATATCCAAGCATGAAGACAATCCACTTATTAATAATAAAGTTATGGTCAATTTTAGCAAAATTCAATATTTTGACCTTGAAGGTGAAGGTCATTTATTAGTCGAATCAAGTTTAGACTGGTCTGCTTGAAGGTCATTTTTGGAAATTTATATTTTATTTCAGAATACATAGTCATCACACAAAGTAATCACAGTGCAAGAGCAAAAAAATAATTAACCTGTCAGTAAATCAAAAAATTAAATTTGATTCAGAATATTAATGTGACATACAGTTTTTAATATTGTGTTGTTTTTTTTCCATATTAGTCTAGGGTGAGTTAGAATAAAGACATTTGCAAAATAAAAAGCAGTTATTCCCTGTATTTATATTACATAACTCTCGCTGACCTTTTGAATCTTCTGTATAAACTGTAATATTGTAATGATGACAAAAGTCTCCTGAACTAGAAAAAAGGAAGACAGAAAAAAAACAGAAAAGAGAAAAAGGCGAAATCAGCTTAGTGGGTGGAACCTCTCGGCGTGGGTGATTTGAAGGAGGGGGGAATTGTCTACATATCCTCTACGATACACCATGTACAGTGGAGCAAACATGGTAAAAAAGCAACAATAGATCCTAAAGCTTCAAGGTCACGTTAAATTAAAGCTGATAGCATGACTTACATTCATTTATAAGGATATATAATTACGGTAAGGATTTACAAGCGATACAAAATGTCTCCAATGCTTCTCAAAGGTTTGCAAACTTAGTGTTTTAACTGCATTATATTTATCAGTTTTAAACAGAAAAGCTACAGTTTTTTTAGGCCCTCTAAATTTGGTAGTTGTAACCTCATTTTGCAAGAATAAATAAATGACTTACAAGTTAGGATTATCTTATTTAACACATTTGGAAAAATAACATTACCAAAAAGTATATCTGTTTTTGACCAGTTAATTGAAACTGATTCACATTTTGTTTTGAAGCCAAGTTTTAATATTTTGCCAAAAAGTACTAATTACAGGACTCTCCCAAAATAAGTGAAATATAGTTTCTGGTTACCTATCGCAAAAGGAACATTGGTTATTATCAGTAAGGCCTATTTTAAACCGGAGATAGTTGGTTCCTAGAATTCTATGATTAATCCTAAACCGTAGCCATTGTAGTTTAGGATCATTTGTGGTTGTAAATGGTAATTTATAAACCTGTTTCCAGTTAATATAATTATTGAGATTCAATTCATTTATCCAGGGGTCACTTGATTTTGCTTATACTTATATATAGGAAAAAAACTTCTTAAGCCTAGAAATAAAATATTAACTGACATGAGATGGGTAAGTACTCCCCCCACCATCCCATCTGCATGGGGACCCCCCACTCCTCCCTCCCCGCCCCATTTTTTTACACCCCCGCCCTATTTTTTTAAGGTACTTTTTAGGTACTGAAAAACAAATCTTGAATCTTTTTACCTAGTTATATTAACTATAACTATAACTATAACTTCGTGTGGAGGTGAAGGGAGACTGATGAATAAATGATTCAACTTCGGTAATGCTAAGGTTTTTAGTACAATATTCTTACCTGTGGGGGACAAGACTCAATTTGACCATATGGACAAGAGAAGTTTTAATTCCTTTATTTTGGTTTCGAAATTTAATCGAACAATATCTGATAAGTCTGAGGAAAAACTAACCCCTAATAGTTTGAAAGTGTGTTCCCATTGTAAGGATAACTCTGGACAAAGGGTTCGATTGCTACCTGTCTTCGATCCAATCCAGACTGCTTTGGATTTGTAACATTAACATGAAGTACTTTAAAAGCATTCCTTAGAGATTCTGCAGATCCATCAAGTAAAAGACTTGTATCGTCAGCGTATTGTTAAGTTAAAAATTCTTGGTCATGAAGTTTGATTCCTTAAATGTTTTTATTCTCTTTAATTAACAGAGCTAGTACCTCAGCACAAATGATGAATAAATAAGGAGACAACGGGTCGCCTTGACGACAGCCACGATGAATATAAAACCAATCTGAAAAGTGACCATTTATAGTGACACATGACTGAATATTTTTGTAAAGAGTTTGAACCCATTTTATGAAGTCTGTACCAAAATTGAAACAACTTAGAACTTTATACATGAATCTCCATGACAACGAATCGAACGCAGTTGCAATATCAACGAGAAGCACTATTCCCGGAATCTTAATATTCTTATATTATGTCATATATAGTCCTAATATTATCCCCAATAAAGCGCCCGGCTAAAAAGCCACTCTGGTTCTCGCCTATAATTTTGTTTAATATCATTTTTAATCTGTTTGCTAAACTAGCAGAGGCAATCTTATATCCCACATAATGAACATAATCAACAATGAAATTGGTCGCCAATTCTTAAGTAAAGATTTGTCTTTATTTCCTTTCGGGATACAAGTTATTACCCCTTGTTTCTGTGTTGTTGATAGTTCCCCAGTTTCAAAAGCATAATTCATAGACCGAACCAAAAAACTGTTCGACATTTCCTTTAAGCTAGAGAGCATCTCATTATTAAACAGTTTTCCATCAAAAAGCAATTTCTCATTTTCTGAAAGTTTCTTAATATTATTGTTTTGTCTAAATGTATCATCTAAATTTACCTCTTTTGAATTCTTAAAAGCATAGAGATTTTTATAATGAGTCATAGCTTCAGTTAATATTTCCTTTTGATCTTTTTACAGTATACCTGTTTTTGAATATAAAGCGTTCATATGCTTTGACACGTAATTCCTATTTTCCAAATTACAGAAATAGTTCAATGCTTTTTCGCCCTCTAAAATCCATTTTGCCCTTGAGCGAATTAATGCTACTTCAAGTTTTCTTTGATTTCATTTCTATTCTATTCTTTTTTCTTTTGTTCGAAAATAATATAATCAACCAATGTCGAGTTTTGAAGGTTTTCGATTTCTTTATTCAATTTCATTTCGTGATCATTTTCTCGTCTCTTTTTATGTGTACAATAGGCTATAGTATTGCCTCGAATTTCCATAAGAAGCGTTTCACAAAACAGTTTATCATCTACCACGAACTAAATATCATTATCAGTTAAATCATCAATATGAACATTATTTATTTGAGGTATATGTGCGTACTGACACCTAACTTGTTTAATTAAAGTTTTAATTGGTAACACATAATCTAAGTCCTTAAGCAAAGAATGTTGAACTTCCAGTATGAATTTCCTTTAATAAATTTATCCAGTTCAATTGAAATAAGAATTAGTGAATGGTCCGTTCTATACCCTGGGTTGATACGACTTTCCACTATATCGACAAACAGGTTACTACTAATTAAGAAAAAGTCTAGTCTTGCTTTCTTGATGGGGCTTTTTTTAACCAAGTAAACTGTAGGGTTTCCATATGCTGCTCTCTCCAGCAGTCAACTAAGCCTAATTCAATAAGCATCTCCAAAACCTTAAGCCTTGCGTGGGGATTATTTACATGTAAATAATTGTAGCAGTCTTTTTCAGGGTTTAATACTAAATTATAGTCCCCCCAATAATACAGTTATGATGAATTTGTGACAGTTTCAGCTTATTTTCCGAAAAAAAATTTGGATCATCTCTGTTCGGACCATAAATGCAGAACAGAGAATAGTCCTGATTTTTTATTTTACAATGTAATACTAATAAATTACCTGAATTTTCTTTTTCTAATGAACCAAATTTGTATTCAAAATTGTTATTAATCGGAATACCTACACCTCTTGACTGACTGCTGTAATTACAAAAATAACATTCATAACCCCACTGGCTACGAATAATTTGTACGTCCTTATCAGTAAAATGGGTATTTTGTAAAAATAAATGTTATATTTCTTGGTTTTTAAATAATTGAAAACATCATTTCGTTTCAAGCAGTCACCTAGACCCTGAACATTTCCCCGTACATAATAACACAAGCAAGTAGTAGACATGCCCCCCTCCTTCCTCCACAAGAAGACAAAGTAAAGATAAAAAACTGTACCGATGACTCAGTCTGTACACGAGTCACCATTAAATACTATTTGCAAAAAAATGTAAACAGACATGATATGGGTGAAAAATACTACAGCATGAAAAAAAAATGCACCCATTCCGTACCACTACGAACGACTGGCAGCATTAGTGAAAATACCTAGTCATTGGTGAAAATTTAAAGAGGCTGTACTCCAGATTTGACATAATTTTTTTTTCCATAAATTATATATTTAGATGCCGTGAGATTATAACAACATAATATTTTACTTCAAAACTGATTATAAAAGTCAAAATAGAATTAAAAAAATATAATCGCTCCAGCCTGATTTGAACTCTGGACCCTCATGTTAACAAAATATTTCCAACGCTTTTACTGTCACCACCATCGCCGCATGTGACATTATAGATATTTACTTTAAATCTTATACGATATAGTTATACCGTCGCGTTACGGTATAGCACTTTTAAGGGGGAAAAAATCAATTTATAATGTAATTATTTGACTTATTTTTTGTCAGTAGGTTATTTTTTAAGCATTTATCATAAATATTACAAGAAATTTATAATACAAGAAAACTTTCTCTTTTTTGTCATCTAGAGCACAGCCCCTTTAACACAAATAAACCTATTGGAAGTATTGCCAAAATCGTTATAATAGAACCAATAATATTGTTACTAGATATTTAGTAGTTGTTTAAGCGATGTCTTATTAAAATTACTCCATACCCTTAACTACATCAAAAGGGTATGCACAGATTCAGAACTACTACTTAAAACATATAGAAGTTCAAGACATATTTTAAGATACCACCTTCTATATCCTACTCCACAAATGTTTGAAAATTTTTGACCAATTTATAAATAATAATAATACAGCACAAGAAAATCGTGGCTGATTACTTTATGAATGAACAAATACTACAACACGAAAAAACATGCATAACTTCAGTACTACTATGAACGATTGCACGAGAAAAACTTGGCTGGTTAATTTATGAATAACAGATATTACAGCATGAAGAAACAAGAGCTGTCGTAGGACAGCGCGCTCGACTATTCTCAGTACTTGACAATAAAGGGTTATAAAACCTTATAAACTCAAAATTCACACAAAATCCTTGACAAATTTACCTCCTCTTATGGCAGTCTAAAGCCATGATGATAAAAAAATGTTTTAAGTTAAACTGCAAAGGAAAGGTGACTATTGCTACCTAGCCAAAAACTTTTACCAAATTTCTAAGTCAACTAGATGGGTGTTCAGCTGAACACTTGTGTCACCCTTGGGTACTCTGTTAGAATAACTGAAAAGGTAAACAAGAGCCTGCTGGAAAAGACAGCATGCTAGTCCAAGTACAACAAGACCTGTCCACAGACAGCATGCTCCACTTTTCTCAGCGCTGGATAATAAATTACAAGCCAAGTTAGACAAGAGGCCCAAGTGATTTTTTTTTTGTGGGGGGGTGGGGGGGGGGGGGGTTGGCGGGTGGATAGGGAGTCAAGTACCTATGTATTAAAAAACAAAAAAGAAAAAAAAAATCGGACCCGGGGGGTCCAAACGTTAGTGGAATATACATGGTGTGGTGTGAGACACGTTTTATTAGCTGACACTTTAACTTGGATTATTTTAATCAAAACTGATTTAACATTGGAGTATTTTATATGGATGTGTTCAGGAAAGTACCTTCTATATATCTATGAACTCTGTTTTGAAAAAAAAAACATAAATAAAGTGATATTTTAGAAATACAGAAAACAAAAGACAACAAAAGACTGATTTTCTTTAAAATACACTTGATTCACACTTCACTGGTTACACTGGTATAGTAAATACCTAGAGGATTACCAACTAGGGACCATCTCACCTGAACTGTTTACCGTTATCCAGCAAGTACAATCATGGTGCATGCATTACATATAATTATTTTAACCATAGTTCTGACTTCATATAAGTCAGTTATAGACACCAAAGTGTTTACTCTCATCAACAAGCTTTCTCGAGATGAAAAAGTGGCAATCAAAATCTTATCTGTACAATACAAAAATTTGTTGTGCACAGAACAGCCTTACATTGAACAAGTCAGTGTAAACCTACTCTGTCCCCAGACTTATGCTTATCAACTGCTACAACTATGTACTACCACTGTACAAGATTTAAACAAAGCCTTCGTTACATGAACTCAAATAAAATGTTCAAGACGTCCTTTCTTTTACTGTGCGGTGATATAGCCATGAACCCAGGACCTGTAAAGAATCCTTGTGCTGTATGTACCAAACCTATTGCTCGAACACATTGTTTTGTTGTGTGTTACAACTGTGCTCAACAGACGCACATTAAGTGTGCAAATATACCTGCAACTACGTACAGCCAACACTATCACCTCTCGGATCGAAAATGGTTCTGTAGCGAGACTTGCTGTTTTGATTCCGAACTCTCACCAACATCTACATTAAATACCAACGAAACAGAACAAACATCGACTTGCGAAAAATTAACTGTTAACCCCCTACTGATCGATTCAACATGCTCGACTACGATGATAAACATAAATGACAGTTTCGTCCCCCCAGCTGATGAAGAAGAAGACTGGAAGGACTCATCAAATGTAATAAATGATTCTCATCATACCTCTATTAACTCACAACCAGAGTGTCTTGACATTTTTACGGAAGTGAAAATGCTTAGAAACAAGGATCGTAAACGACCTCTTATAGGTCATATAAACATCAATAGCATAAGATACAAATTTCAAGAGATCAGAGACGTATTTGACCGTAACTTAGTAGATTTATTTTGTGTATCTGAAACGAAAATTGACGATACCTTCAGCGATAACCTATTTAGTGTAGATGGATATAAACTTTACCGAAATGATCAGGATGCACGCGGTGGTGGTATTATGGTATTTACCCGTGCTGATTTACCTATTAAGAGACGTATTGACCTGGAAAGTGAACAACTAGAATCAATATGTTTAGAATTTGAGATGCAGAAAAGAAAACGGGGTATTCTGTTTGTATACCGACCACCCTCACTTTCTGACACGACTTTTGAATCTAATATAACAATATGTTTAGACAAAATGTTAATGAGTTTTGACAACCTGTTGACCATTGGTGATATGAATTATGATCTGATTAAACAAAAAAAATCTAAAACCATTGTAAATATTATTGATTCATTTGATTTAGTCAATTTAGTCAAGAAACCAACTTACCATAAAAACTTTGAAAACCCTTCTCTTATAGATGTTATTCTCACTAATTCTCCAACCTTGCTTTGTAACACGTCGGTATTCAATTGTAGTATTAGCGACTGTCATAGTATGATCTTTACATCTATTAAAGAACAAGTGAACAGTATCTCACGGCAGAAAGTAGCATTTAGGAGTTACAAAAATTTTAACGAAAACCAATTTAACCTTGACCTACAAAATGTCCCCTTTGATGTAGCATTTGTATTTGACGACATTGATGATACATATTGGCCCTACGAGAAACTGTTCACAGAAATACTGGATGAACATGCACCTGTTAAACAGAAGTACCCACGGAAAAACCCACCACTATATATGAACTCTGAATATCGTAAAATCATTTACAAAACTAGAAAGGCTCACAATACATATCTGAAACATAAAACCAGTCGAAATTGGGATGAATATAAAAAATTAAGAAACCTTAAAACTAAAGTTAAACCTGATTCGATTAAAACATACTTTTCGAACGTTGTGGTGGCGGGCCTAAATCCAAGGACTTCTGGCCTACTATCAAACCGTTCCTTTCCAAAAAGTCAGTCTCTGGTGGTTCTCAAGAAATCATTATTAAAGAAAATGAAAACTTGATATCAAATCAATCAGAAGTATGCGAAAAACTAAACGATTTCTATGTTAATATTGCCAAAAATATAGGCATCGATGTTCAGGAAAATATTTCACAAACTTACCCTAGTGTATCTAAAATAATTGAAACACACAATACAAACAACCAGTTCCATTTCCAACCTGTTACCCAAACAGAAATATCTAAGCCCCTAAGTCGTTAAACCCTAAAAAGGCCACTGGTGTCGATAATATCCCACCAAAAATTCTAAATTGCTCTGCTCCGTCTATTAGTGTACCACTATCACGCATTGTTAATAAAATGATTGAAACAAATATCTTTCCTGATGATCTTAAAAAGGCCCAGGTAACCCCATTATATAAGAAAGATGATCCATTTGTAATGAAAAATTATAGACCTGTAAGCATCCTTTCATCGACGTCAAAAGTTTTTGAAAAAGTTATAAATGATCAACTCTGTACATATTTTGATAATATCTTTCATAACTTTTTAGCTGCATTTCGTCCGAAATACGGTTGTCAGACAACACTTTTGCGAATGGCAGAAGATTGGGAAATGGCACTAGATAACAATGAACATGTGGGTGCCATACTTATGGATTTGTCAAAGGCGTTTGATTGCCTCCCACATAACCTTATCGCTCTTAAACTCAAAGCATATGGCTTGTCAGACAACTCTGTTTCACTTGTACATAATTATTTAACTAACAGAAAACAAAGGGTTAAAATAAGTAAAGTACACAGCTCATGGACTGAAACTATCAAAGGCGTCCCACAGGGATCTATTTTAGGACCTCTTATCTTTAACATTTTTATAAACGATATTTTTTACTTTATTGAAAAATCTACACTTTATAACTACGCAGATGATAACACCCTTTCTTTTAACCATCCTGATATTTGTGTTTTAAAATCTACCCTAGAACAAGAAAGCAAAACTCTCATTAATTGGTTTAACATAAATCAATGCAAGCTAATCCAGATAAGTTTCAGTCCATAGTTGTCGGTAAGAAAACACATGATCAACTGAAATGTTTTAACATAGATGATGTAAATATTGCATGTGAAGATCAGGTTAAACTCTTAGGTGTAGATTTAGATTTTTTATTTAATTTTGATGCACAGATAACCCGGTTATGCAAAAAAGCTGTTGCAAAATGTACTTTTAAGAATTAGTAAATTTTTATCTGTAGAATGTAAACTGTTGGTATATAAATCTTTTATCAGGACAAATTTTAGTTTTTGTCCTATTATATGGCATTTTTGTTGTAAACAGAATACTGAAAAGTTAGAGAAACTTCAGCACCGTGCACTTAGAATTGTTTTTAATGATTTTAATTCAACCTATGAAGATTTACTAGAAAAAGTAAACATGCCCACATTGCATCTTGCTAGACTTAGAACTATAGCAATAGAAACATATAAATGCCTTTACCGTTTATCTCCCCCTTATCAACACGATCTTGTTGAATTCAAACAATCAACCTATACTCTTAGAAACAGTAATACCATTTTAGTCCCAAAAGTCCGAACAACAACATATGGTAAGAAATCGTTCAGGTTTGAGGCAGCCCGGGTCTGGAACAATCTACCAAACCATATAAGAACATGTGATAACTACAAGGAATTTACTAGAATGATCCGGACCTGGACTGGTCAGACCTGTACATGTGTTATGTGTAAATGTATATAATTTTTATGTCATTTTATGTGCAACCTTTGTGAAGTACTTTATATGTTAGAACGTCAGTCTTATCAATTTTGTGTTTTATTTTCTAATATAACTGTCGTAACTTTCTTTTTACAGGTTTCGTTGATTGTCTTTTTATGTCTATGTGTTAAATGATCTCTGTTATATCGGAAAATAGCTTATAGCTAATGTTTTTTTTTGTACAAAACCGACTTTAAATAAAGTTTCTTGTATCTTGTATCTTGGGGGGGGGGGGGGGGAGGGGGTTTGAAGATGGATGGGGAGTGAAGTACATATGAATTAAGTTTAAAAAGAATCTGGCAGGGGGGTAGGGGGTGGGGGGACTGGTTTGGGGGGAGGGGGTTGAGGGTGGATTGGGAGTCAAGTACCTATGTATTAAAAAAAACTCCGGCCCGGGGGGGGGTGTTTACGTGGGCAGGGTGGGGGGTCCCCATGCAGAGGGGGGAGAAAGGGGGAGTACTTACCCATCTCATGTCAGTTAATATTTAATTTCTAGGCTAAAGAAGTTTTTTTCCTATTTATAAGTATAAGCAAAAACTAGCTGTGACCCGAGGGACATGGGTACCAACAATCTTTGCAGGGGTCTTGCTGGTGATCAAGTATTTCAAGTTTGAATTGAATATCTTTGACACTTTTTTAGAACTGGAAAAAAATTTCTAAATCGAAAAGGGGCCATAATTCAAACAAAATGCTTGACACAGTTATCTCCTCTTGTGAGCAGACTAAACTCTTGATGGTTAACAAGAATTGTAAGATTCAGGCCTATATCTGCAAGGGAAAGGTGACTAGTACTACCTTGCCCAAAAACTTTAACCAAATTTCTAAGTCGAAAAGAGGCCATAATTCACACAAAATGCTTGACACAGTTATCTTCTCTTCTGATTAGACTAAGATCTTGAGGGTAAACTAGTATTGTATGTTTCAGGGCTATATCTGCAAGGGAGAGGTGACTAGTACTACCTTGCCCAAAAACTTTAACCAAATTTCTAAGTCGAAAAGTGACCTCAATTCACACAAAATGTTTGACAGAATTACCTCATCTTGTTAGCAGAGTAAGCTCTGATGGTAAACAAGTATTGTAAGTTTCAGGGCTATACCTGCAAGGGTTAGGTGAATAATGTTACCTTGCCCAAAAACTTTAACCTGAACCAACGCCGACGCCGACGCCAGGGCGAGAACTATAGCCTTCCTTTTTCTTCGAATAGTCGAGCTAAAAATGCATATCTTCCATACTTCTACAAACGATTAATATTTCATTCATGAAAAAATACTGAGTGGTAGTTATCATATTTCAAGATACCACTGTCTATATCCTGGGGACAAGTGACAATTGAAGTTTTGTGTTGAGAGTAGAGACAACTAGGTTACAAGTTGCCTAAATACTTTCTGATTTATCCTCAGCAGCCCGTAGATCCGCACGCTGTTTCTACGTGTATACTGCTACAAGTCATTCAGGCTTCTTTTTTGTGCCTTTATACGTACTTCTTTTTCTCTCAAACGTTCAGAGAGATTTTTGATTCTTTTATGAGGTTTTCATTTTTTTTCCGTCACATTGTCGAGCTCATTTGCATTCCGTTGCACCGATCTTGCAATACATCTATGGTGTTCTGCTATTCTGTAAGTTTATCCTTACTTTTTCCCATACTGTCATAAGCCTTATCAAGCTCTAATTTGATTTCTTTGCTTAACTCTTCTCTAGGTTCTTTCATTTTCTCATGCACAAAATCTGCAGACACTAGCTTTTGTCGACTTTTGTCTATATATTCTTTAGAGGCCAGATTACTTAATCTGACCTCGAGAGATCGTACAGCTGCTACTATATCATCTAAACATTTACCTTTACTTTCTTTGGTATCTTCGTTTGCTTGTGTCAACATTTGATCGATTTTTACTTGATTATCTACAATTTTGTCACCTTTCTCGGACACTGAAATCTCAAGCTTATCCACACAATCTGTCTCTTCAACAATACTGCTCTCATTTCTTGACCTCGCCTTCTCTTTATCATCTTTTCCCCTCCTTGACATTTTACACAGGTTTCTTAAGTGCAAACTTAATTTCCAACGTACATTTATATACAGTTTACCTTATATCGAATTCACATACACTTCTCACACTAACAATCGCTCACGAAAATCTCGTGCAAAATCCATTTACGATCCATTTTTTGCGAATAATCCTCTTTTAATTTCACATTTCTCCATTTATCCACTCAATATATAAATTGGTAAGGTTATCCAGCTACTTTATTGAAAAAAGTTTGATATTCTTCACCAAAAAACGTTTTATTTTAAATTTTATTACGACCGAGAAAAAACCACTTCTAACCACTTACACTGACCTTGACCTTTCCCCTGCTTGAAGGTCTTGTTCAAAGGGTTGATGTGTCCAAGTATGAAGACAATCCATTATATTATAAAAAAAAATATGATCAATGTTAAAGTTTTCGGACGGCAACGACACCATGACTATAGCAATAACTTAGTTTTTTTCTTCTAAAAAATTCGGGCTAAAATGTAAGGACAGCATGTAATAAAGAAAGCAGATGATAAAAAAAGAATGCACATAACATAACTGATAGCTGACATACTATAATTAACAGTGCGCATATATGATAGATTGTATACAAAATAATAAATGCGCACCACATAATAAAGAAGATGCATGATAAAATAAAAATACATGAGACATTTTAAACAGACATTATAAATATAATAAAGCATGCGCACAATATAATAAAGAGTTCACACAATTTAATAAAATGTACATGATTTAATATATGGTCTACGTAATGTTATAATAATGTACATAACATAATAAACGAGGTATAATTAAAAAACGCAAATGATATAACAAAGAGTATAATACCATAATAATAATATACTCGCATGTTATGCTATGATAAACGGTCTACATCCTATAAGAAAAGGTTTACAAAATATAATAATAAATGCACATGAAATTACAAACAGTCTACATATAATATAAAAAGAAAGCACTTATAGAATGATAATGAATGTTCATAAATTAGTTAATAAAAAACGGACACATCTTAATAAGTTATCTACATAACATGCAAATGTTACATGACAAAGAAAAAGTGGTCGATGAAAGATATTTGAGGCGTTCCATAGTTAAGGCTACATATTGATTTTTCTGTTTTGGGAATAGTAATTGTAAATAAAACGCGGGCAACCAAGAAAATCTCATTATGTTGTCTGTAATTAAACAGTCAGACCGGTTTTTTTTTCTGTAAAACAGTCATCAGAATATGACACTTTATTTTTTCTTTGGTTACAATACTAAAGAGTTTCTACAACTGCCTCCTGAGATCCCTGAAATGATTTTCCTTCTTTGTCCTATTATTGTTCCCTCTTCTTCTTTTTTTTAAAAGTCTCCTCTCTTTCCAACTAGGTTTTTTTATGAAAACAAAGTTACTTTCACACAAGGCAAATTAGTTTCCCTCGGCTGGATTATATTGACAGAACAGAAGTGGGGAAGGGAACGAATAAGTAACAGAATATTTATTGCATAAATCTGACAAGATCATGGCAAACCATAAATAACTCTACAAAGTAAGATAGTCAGGTAAAAACAAGTCGGTTCAATACAAATAAGCGAAATTGACAACAGATAGTGTGAAGTTGCTATTATAAACAAATGAAGTATGAATGTGGGAGAGACAATATGAAAACAATAAAGAAAAAATAGTTCTATTTGACATTTTAGTTACTTAGTTGTTTGTTTGTTAGTCCCGTTTCAGCTTATACAAAATCATTCTGAGTTGATCTCTTCACTCAAAGAAGAATTTTACAGAACAAAATAGCCTTTTCAACCTGTTTAGCATAATAGCGCTTTCCCTGCTACACTTGAATAACTTAGAACTTGGAAGAGGAGTGTTTAAGTGCTTGTCCTGAAACAGCTTGTTGTCTTCATAAAATGATCATTTTGAAGAAAATACGATATAATCTGCATATAAAAGTACATACAGTTTTCAAAACACTCAGATCGACTCCTTTAATAACCCCTAAATTAAATCCCTTTTTTCTTATCATTCAAGAACATTCTAAGTAGGAAAGGAGATAAACTCTAACCTTGACTACCTCACACTCTCATCTTGACGTACCTCACACTCTCACCTTGACATACCTCACACTCTCACCTTGACATACTTCACACACTCACCATGACGTACCTAACATTCTCACATAGAAATACCTCATACTCTCACCTTGACATACCTGAACCGCTCACCCTGACGTACCTCACACTCTCACCTTGACATACTTCACACTCTCACCATGACTACCCCACACTCTCACCTTGACAACCTCACACTCTCATCTTGACGTACCTCACACTCTCACCTTGACGTACCTCACACTCTCACCTTGACATACTTCACACTCTCACCATGACGTACCTAACATTCTCACCTTGAAATACCTCACACTCTCACCTTATCATACCTGAACCGCTCACCTTGACGTACCCCACACTCTCACCTTGACGTACCTCACACTCTCAACTTGACGTACCTCTTCTCATCTTGACATTTAGAATGTTATTAGTTATAAACTTAAACAGTGACATTAAATTGCTAAGGAGCTGTTTGCATTCCACAACAATATTTTCCAGTAATTAATTCAGAATAATATACAGTTTTACTAATATCATAGTGGTATTAATCTGTTGAAAGCTGATCGAGGAGTTTGTGCCACAACGTATGTCAAACGTGACAAAATGTCTAAGTTCAAGGGCAATAATCGTGATTAGGTATGCATCATAAATACGTCTTTTACATCTTCTTTGTTCAACTACTATCTCTGCCAAGACAGTGTCATTTCCATCTGTTGAAAAATGAAGGAGTATTTTGTGCCGCAATGTATATATAAATAAAAAAGGGGAAGAGTATAAGTTCAAGGGGAAGTAACTCTGCATTGCCTGCATGGATTTTCATAACAATCATCATGCACATCTACAATACCTGATGACTATTTCTGCCAAGTTTCATTTTAATTGGTTGAACACTGAAGGATAATCGACGATTTGTTACGAATACCCCCTCTGATTTATGGATGAATGTGGAGATAGGCAATGCAATGCCGCGGTCACGGGATTACCACTACCCGATGGACTGATGGACAATTAAAATTAAGGTTATCGCAAAATGCACAAATAATACCAATACTTCAATGTACGAGTTGACATGTATGCCCTGAAAACTGGAGATTTTGCAAGTTCTGTGTCAAATGTTTCTCAAGTTAAAGAGCGGAAAAAGTTCTCAAATTCAAGGTGACCTTGACCTGCTGGTCTTAAGAACAATAGGGGTTTTCTACTCAATAAGGGCAACTACTTTACGAAGGTTGAACTCTCTTGGTCAAAGGATACTTTATTAAGTGGAAACTGTATTCAAATTCAAGGTGATCATTACCTTGACATTTGACCCACTGACCCAAAAATCAATGGGGTCTTCTACTCAATAAGGGCGAACAACCTGTGAAGTTAAAAGGCTGTGGGTCAAATGGTACTAAGGTTATTCAGCAGAAACCATGGTGACAATGACCTTGACTTTAAAAACAATAGAGTTTTTACCGAAAAAGGAAGCTGTAAGGGTGAAGGTCAAATGGTACAAGTTATTGAATGGAAAACATTTTAAATTCAAGGTGATCATGGCCTTGACTTTTGACCTATTGACTCCTTTAACTCAATAAGGGCATCAACTCTATGAAGTTTGAAGACTCCTGGTCAAATGATACTTGAGTTACTGAGCGGAAACGATTTTCAATGGTAACCATGACGTTTGATCCACTGACCTCAAAAACTATAGAGATCTTTTACACAATAAGAGAAAACCATTCTATTACGTTTTAAAGCTAAGGATCAAATGGTTTTCGAGATATTGAGTGAAAACCATTTTCAAATTGAATGTAATAGTGACCTTGACCATTGACCTACTGATCCACAAAGCAGTAGGATTTTTTTTATTTGATAAGTGCAACCATTTGTAAAGTTTGAAGGCTGTGAGCCAAATTGTACTGAGTTATTGAGCGGACATGGTTTTCAAAATCAAGGTAACAGTGACCTCGACCTTTGACCTACTGCCTTCAAAGTCAAAAGGAGTCATTTGCAGGTCATGACCAACCTTTTCACCAAACCTGAGAACTGTAAGCTAAAGCAATCTCTATTTATTGATCGGACAAGGTCTGGTCTACGGACGGACCGACCGACATATACAAAGCAATATAACACCGCATTGTATAAGTGAGGCATAATAACAGTTTTTACTTAACATACATAATGTACATGAATACTTACAATGTAAATCGAGTCCCCGTTTCCTGTCACTGCCACGGCCATTTACATTATACTTTGGCGCGGTATTCAGTTTTATGTTAATTTATACTTGCACGTTTAGAAAGGTTTCTATTAAGAGCTATCTTCTGTTTCTTCGGTTTATCGACTTTGGTATCGCTTCTTACTTCGCACCCGCGTTCCATCACATCACTCAAATGGTTATGTGAAACTTACTAGGCAAATTCTCATAAAAACAAAACCAGACCTTGGTGTTTCTGTTGGTTGCAATATACACACACAGCGTATGCAACGACCTGAAATAGCAGGAATTAGAAAACCACATCCTGTTATTGGCATTATATTTTATAAAGAAAACGACAAAATTTCAGTAGACGAATATTTCAAATGAAGAGGAAAATAAAACATTTTTTTTTATTTTAGGCCTAAAAATACCACTGCACTGGTTTTAAGACTCCAAATGATAACTAGCATACTTCGCTAAGTTTCGAAATTAGGTGGGGCTCACTTCAACGCTTTCATAGGTAACAGAACCTTCACAGTAAAAAGGAAATACAAATAGAATCAGTTCAAATACATTTAAATAAAGAAACAATTCACTACGTTCAGGTTCTACAAACAACATTGTTATTGTTATTATCTGACAAGGTGCCTCACAAAACAAAATATTGCGTGAGAAATTACTTTAGCTGGAAGATTGTTAAGCGAATTACAAACATGAAAACGTCAACAGTTTTATTACTTTTTTAAGCAGATGTTGATTACGAACATGTTTTGTTAACCCCATTATCTTTGTTGTTTGTTTTTTTTTGATAATCCTAACTTTTGATTTAATACATAAGTGACTATTTTCACAACTAAAAGTCAAGACCATCACAATAAGAAACAAGAATAAAGTTAAAGGATTCCAACTGAAAGGACCAATGTGCTATTTGATCTACCTTTGGGTAGCACATACCAGCTTTTAGCCACACATTCGAACTGGCTATGTAAATTATTAGTGATAGGGTATGATGAATTGATATATGTATTGCTGAAGTCTAAATTAATTAATACATGAGGATATGGGTATTCAGAGTGGTCAGGATGAGGTTCTCTAAGTGTTTTCCTTATTGAACTGTATTGAAATGCACTCAGTGTGAAGTAGGAGCTTGAAATTCGAAACTGATGAAAGCAGGTTATGTCAGTAGTTTCGGCTGCAAAAGTTCGATAGGATGCCGTGTGAGCTGGATACTGAAAAAAGTGTAGGGTTGACAGCTATCTAGCACTAGCTGATTTTGGTGTGCCATAACAGACGAACAATTAGCATGTAGTGTTATACTCTACCGCGTGCCTTCCAATATCAGGCGACTTGTCTGTTTCAATGAATTTGCCTCGGCTACGGGTCGAAAAGTAGGGCTTGGGAGTAGTTTCTTTCTTGCAGCTGATTTTTATAGAGAAGTGTTTCATCTGAAATTTGAGTTTTTTTGTAGATTGTCTTCAATCCTATAAGAATAGCTGTACTTTTCTTTTCAGGTTGTTGTATTGGGATAGTCAATGAGGCGCTAACAGTTTGAGTGGTCGTCAGACACTAAATTTCAGTGTGAAACTGGTATCTGCCACCTTGATTATCTGAGTAAGGGAGATACTTTATTACCAGGAATGTCCCTCATTATGCCAAGAAGTGATAAAAGGTTTAAAGAAACTCTCTCATACAGATTTGTTGTAGTAGCAGTGTAGCGATACATCAAAAAGAATAATTTCGCACCTTTATGAAGCTGCGATGGAATTACCGTAGGTATTAACTGTTAAGACAACAAACATGTCAACTGACTGCAAATTGCAAACTGACGCGCGTTATGAAAACAAATACACACACAAGATAAACTGTTGCTTTATTACGTTTTCCAAAACCTAGCGATTTTAAGAAAAACGATTCTGGAAATCTTGAAAATTGTTTGTTTTATGCGAATATTCGAATTCAGAAACGTATCCGAATATCGGTAACAAATGCAGATATTATATATTGACATCCCTACTAAAAGCTCTTCTTGTCTAAAACCGCAAGAGTAGAGGTTAGATATTTGGCATGGAGGTTAACATGAGGTCCCCAGCCTTATTAATAAAGAATATTTTGTGCAGTTTTCCATCTCATTATTTTGTGTAAGATTTGCATGCATGTGTATAAATGAGCTGCTTATAAATAGAAATATGCATCATTGTATTATGGTGTCAGGAAACACAGTATCTGTCATTGTAATTTGAGTGTTTAAGTGCTAACTGCAGTACTTCAATCAGTTGGAGTTTGTCAATATCACAAAATTAAATAAATTGAATAGAACTAAATTGGAAGAAAGCTACTTCATCAGTGCCACAGTGTCAGATGTGTTCATTATTACTTGAATAAAAGATTTTGTTTTCCATATTACATGGCTGTATGTTATGTGAGGATGCCTGTGAACATAGCTTTGTGCAGTTTTTCCCTTTAATAACCAAGTGTGTTATTTGTGACGACTCCACTTAAATTTATATTGCTTTATTAAAGACCAATAAGGTGGGGGAATCAATGTCCTGTGGACACATTCATAAATTTTTGTTATTATAAAACTATTACGTGGCACTTGTCTTTTAAGCATTTATACTCAGTGGAGCTCCTTAAGGGCCATCATAACCCTCTTGTTTGATGATTATGTTTCCTAAAATAGCATTGTGTACATAATGGTAATTAATCAGATAATTTAGAAAGACAATAATCCCATCTCTGTTGAGGATTTGCACTGACAAATATAAAAATCAAAATCTATAAAGTCCCAAAACTCCTGCAAAAATCAGTCAAGTAGAAAATCGTGACAATATGCAAAAACACAGTTGGTTCTGAACATTTCTATAAGGTGTTACTGAAATCGCATGATGAATGAAGTCGGTGTTGCGCTGACAAAAGATAAAAATCAAACTCATAAAAGTCCTATAGCTCCTGTAAACAATCAGTCAAGCGGAAAATCTTAAAAACTTTCACAACTACACTACGTATTGAACATTTCTATAAGGATTCGTGAAAATCCAGTCATGCTTGTAGGAAAAGTTGCGCTGAAAAACTTTGAAGCAGACAGACGGTCAGACAGACAGACATGGATAAAAATCAATATGACTCCCGTCCACTTCGTGGGGGGAGGGGGGGGGGGGGAGGGGAAACATAATAATATTCCTCGGAGCAAAACATTGAAAATGAAAATGAATAACTTGTATCAAGCATTGGAAAAGTTGGCAATTGAAAATTTCTTATGTTTTATGACGATAAAAATAAAAAACTTGAGAATGCATGTAGAAAAAAACGTGTTAAAAACGAACAATTAAAGAGCGTATTCAAAAAGAAATGCTCAATGGCGTCACTTGAAATTAAACAGTTTACTTTTTATACATACCGACTTCTGAGTACTATTGTTTTTTTTTCTGGGGTAGAGGAAGAAGTTGTTTTAAACACAACTCAATATCTACTCTAGTGACATACTCAAGTTAATATTTCATGGCTAGTACATGTGTGCAATTTGCAGAAGCCAAAAGATAGATAGATAGATAGATAGATAGATAGATAGATAGATAGATAATGCAAGTGGAGTGAGCAGAAATCATAGCTCTTATTTGCTCCATGTTTGAATTGTCTTTCTTAAATAAATTTTACAATGGGCGACAACAAGAAAACTCAAAATGGTTTCAAGGCATGTAGTATGTATGAACCGTAACTCTTTCCTTTTGATAATCAAAATCTTTGAAGTAAACGTTGAAGGAATCCTTTGTTTTTAACAAATTGTGTCCAGAAAGTAATAAAATATTATGCATTTTTATTTAGAGTTAGAAAATTTTCTGGCCATGCGTAACACTTTTATTACGCTCCCTCAGCAGCTATGTGAATACACTACCGTTACTTCAAACTGCTGCTTTAACAAGTGCAGATTTATGATATTGACCTTTAAAATGAACTTAAAAACGACCAATAAAAGTGTACCAATATCCCCAAAACCAAAAAATCTTAAAACCAATTTTCATTGGTTGAAACGATCACGTGACTGCAAAAATTATAAATAGACAGGTGATTTCTCACAATTTTGTAAACGAAATGGCGTCTCTGACGCGTTACCCGCAACGTTTGAAGACAGCAATAAAACACCCGCAAACTATCTAACAATCTTGATTTTAACCTTTTTGTTATCATTATTGGTTTATTTACTTATACATGTTAAAAAAACATTTTGATCAGTATATACAAAAGTAATATGCGAACATGCATTGTTTGTTTACATTTCGGGTTGTCATATGTATGTATGTGACGATTAGTTGTAAGCTAGTCACTGATTGGCTGAAAAGTAACTGTGGATTTACCTATCTGAAAATAGAAATATGGTTTTTAAAATTGATTTTTAACAGAGGTAAGAAAGTGAAACATTCGAACGATGCGCAGGAGAGTACACTTTTATAACCAAACAGCTGTTTCAGTGAAGTGCCACTGGAAAACCAATCCAGGGATTTACTTGAAATTGGTAAAATGAAAAATTTCAATGTGAAACAAAAAAGGTATCCAGTGATATCCTAAGATTTATAGGAAATTGTCAACGCCAAGCAATCATAGTTAATTATACAGTAAACGTTTGATGTACCTAATCTTTCTTCTGAGTAAAAAGCTTTCTTTTATTCGTTTAAACACGGATGTAAGTAGGAAAAACGTAAAGAGTGCTGCCATAAATAAATTCCTAATAAAACATTTATAGCACCTCTTAAATATTAGATAACATTCATTTATTGCACATTATAATAAATACAAATAGGAAACAGCTATAATAGAATGCCTTTACTCATACTTTTTAAGTGATCCAGATTTAGAAATACAGATATTTAAAAACCATGTTGACTACTTTATGAACTCTGTTTAAAAGATATTCTAGCATATTCTAGCATAAAATCGCTTGTTTTTGCCCGTTTTGCCTATGTTTTAACGAGAGCAAAAAGGTGTGTTAACAAGGAAGTTCTCGCGCTCACGCGCTGTTACATCCCGTTTTCAGTTATGCGCGTTACAGGGCCTTTGTAAATAATGGACGCTGATCCGTCTTTTTTGCCCCAAATCGGCAGTTTATGTAACTTTGCAGATCGGAACGTAGACGAAATAGTCTGATCTAGAGATAACTAAGATTTTTAGAAGGGTTGTATGTTAAATTAGACCTATAAGTGCTTACTAGGTAAATAACTTGTTTTAATCCATGTTCAAAATTAAAACGGGGGAATAATTCCAGAAATAAAGATGACAGAGTTACTTTCCTACTACAGTAGCTTGTCACTTTAAAAAAGTTGTTGAAGACTGAAACAAAGTATGTTCAGTAATAATGAAGTTTTGAAAATTATGGCATCATTCTGAATTTAAAGAAGATAGAGTTACGTGACATGTAGTATTTATGTTGAAGATAGAGTAACGTGACATGTAGTATTTATGTTGAAGATAGAGTTACGTGACATGTAGTATTTATGTTGTAGATAGAGTTACGTGACATGTAGTATTTTTGTTGAAGATAGAGTTACGTGACATGTAGTATTTATGTTGAAGATAGAGTTACGTGACATGTAGTATTTATGTTGAAGATAGAGTCACGTGACATGTAGCATTTATGTTGAAGATAGAGTCACGTGACATGTAGTATTTATGTTGAAGATAGAGTCACGTGACATGTAGTATTTATGTTGAAGATAGAGTCACGTGACATGTAGTATTTATGTTGAAGATAGAGTCACTGACATAGTAGTATTTATGTTGAAGATAGAGTCACGTGACATGTAGTATGTAGTTGAAGATAGAGTCAGGACATGTTATTTATGTTGAAGATAGAGTCACGTACTTATATTTGTTGAAGATAGAGTTACGTGACATGTAGTATTTATGTTGAAGATAGAGTTACCTGACATGTAGTATTTATGTTGAAGACGTAGTGTGAGTTAGATGAAAATATGTAAATAATGCGAAATACTTAAACAGAGACATAGTACAGATGGCAACTCTAGCATAAGGTCTCACGCGTGCCTGCTAAGACAGTGGTAGCAAGTAAACTTGTTAACTAGTGGCCAAATTGAACAAATATACATTTCTGAAACCTAGTCATTTGTCTATTGTGCAGGTATAATATTTGTGGTGAAATAAAGAGCCGTGTTAACGACTGTACTTATCATTTTTCAAAAACTATAAGATGGTGAAAGATTGGGTAGTGGTATATTCTGCCAAGTTATATTAAATTAAGGGCTAGAGTGCCAATATTTTACTGCCTATGACTAGATTCGGCTTTCAATGATGTACCTTAAAGGGTCGAACAAATAGCCGTGAGTTTTAATTTAAATGCCTATTTTTCAACTTTTGAGAGAATGTGCGCTATCAATGGAGTAATAGGAGTGCTTACTCTGTATAAGTCCTGTTGAAAGTTTCTGCACACAGACGCAGACGACGAGAGTTCTATGACAATATCTCGGTGTTTGTTCAGAAATAGCCGAGCTCAAAGCATTGTGTGTCTAAACAACTTTTATGCATGCAAATGAGTATCATCCGTCTAAATCCTACTCATGGTGGGGAAGTTAAAGGAAATGTAGGCGTTTTTATATCCACTGACATCAACGAACATAGTGAAGATATCTGTGGACAATAAACAGAAAATTTCCTATTTAGCAAGAAGTGTGTGCTTTAGTGTGAACACTTGAATAAATTGGCGATTATATTAAATTTTTGTTCATGTTCGGTATTATAACTTGAACTTACTGAAAATTAGCACTGACAGCACCCAGGATTTTCTGTTGAATAGGATGCATATGGCATATTTTCGAGGGGGGGGGGGGGGTGGGGTGGGGTGGGGTGGGGTGGGGTTGGGGAAAGGGGGGACTTTGGCTGTTAGAAACATGTTATAGAAGTGTTGCAGCTGATTACTTTGTAGCAATTTTCTGCTCTGTAGTAGAAATACTCCCCTGGTATTGGACTAAGTAAAAAAATCCCGAAGATGCATTTTTTTCTCTTGTTTTCGGGATTTTTTCCCCAAACGTTGACATAAATCTTCGGTATTTTATACGAACGTGTATGTAAACAAAACATTGCGATAGATGAATTTCCTGGGTTTGTAGCATGAAAAAACACAAGTAACTAAAATTCTATGTATTGTTCACTTTCTTTCTTGCTGCAATATGATAATAGGTTTCAGCGTTAGAAGGACATGAAGCATGTTATATTTCAACTGCTTTTACTGGCCTATTGGTCTTCATTATAAACGTTGAGTATTAAACATATAAAAAGTCAATTGTGTTACCTTTTTCAAAAAAGGATAGAAAAAAATGAAACAAAATAATAATAATAAAATACACAAACAAAAAAGGTTTTTTGAACGCTCTCTACATATTATCGTTATATTTTCAGTATATTTGATGCTTTACCGGACGAGATCATTGTAGAAGTTTTTATCCTTAATAGTCTCCAGAATTTCCTGACTGTTAAGTTTGCAAAAAATGGATGGAACGCTGTTGTGTACTACAAGTGTAATTTAGAGTAACATTTCTTTTCACTTTACTCTTAACATGAATGACGTTGACTTTAAAAACTTACACTTTCGTTTTTTGGGAAATCCACTATCAGTCAAGCTGCTTCATTAACAGGCCAGTTTCAATTTTAGACATTTTCTTTGTTACGGATTTATTAAATGCAGAACATTGGTACTGACTAGATTTGACGGATCGCAAATCATCGACTCTGCTTTCTGAAATCTTTAAAACCCTCAGAGATTCTAAATGTCTCGGGTTGCAAGAACTTTGTTACCGACGATTTCTTCTTATTGAAGGAATGCGACAAACCAGAACAAGTCTACGTCTTTCACCGAGATTGCACCTGAAATATTTACTGAAATATACTCTAGTGTATTATTTATAGTGCTTAACACAACTGATATCATGTTATTTCAAACAAACCTGAAATCATAGGGGAACATATGTATAATACCCTATTACGTTGGTACTTGTCTTTGATCGAAAATGACATTGTAAAGGATTTAGAAGACATTAGACAAAGATTCAGAGACTCTCATATTCTGCACTTCAGAAATTACTATGCTAACGAAGGGTAAAATCTTAGTGAACCTTGCACAGGAAAGACTTGTTCCAACCAGACTACAGAAGAGATTGTTTCAGTAGTTGAAACCTGCAGCTCTGATAGCGTAAACTAATAAAGTTGATGGACCACAGAATTCTAGTCTGACAGCCCCTTCTGATGCAAACCATGACAGGATAGAAACAGATGAAATCAATTATGTCAGCGAGTATTAGACAGATACTTGTCAACGTATCGGAGAATGTGATAATGATTGTCGATGATACATAAGTTCGCATGACATTGCATACTGAAACATTGATGAAAAACGGGTGTGATTATGCTACAGAGACCGAATACAATATCGACATATTACAGGAACTTGATAATTCATTTTTCGTGTGATAATTACGTAAATCATGAATAAGGACATATGATAATTAATGCTAAACTCGATCCTGGAATTGAAAGAAAAGTTATTTAGAGAGAAAGAGAACGAACAAAATGAAATAGAAACCACATGTACTACATACTCTTATCCTAAATTAATCACAGAAAGTGGGACAGAGCTCAAAACCGACAGTTTCCTGTCTACCGAAGTTAATGAAAGCAGAGACTTGGTACGAAAATCCAATATAGAACAACAAGAAGACACAGACTATGTGCCTGGTGTTTATATAGTAATTCAGAATAGATAGTGAAATAGTACCAGCCATACTAGTTGATAGAGTAGAAGAAGTTGAGAGAGGAAATTTGTCAAACGCAAGACGTAAAATAAAAGGTCTGAAAACAAACTGTTAAGGATGCAAAGCAAGAAATATTTAGGAAGTCAGAAAAGATGATGAAGGAAAGGCAAAATTATACACTGGAAAGGGCGAAAGAATTCTGTGTGAAAGACACTGCATTTAAAGATGCAACAAGAGCTGGGGTGGAAGAAAGTGTCGAAAAAATAT
This sequence comes from Cyclina sinensis, assembly GCA_012932295.1. Taxonomy (NCBI): domain Eukaryota; kingdom Metazoa; phylum Mollusca; class Bivalvia; order Venerida; family Veneridae; genus Cyclina; species Cyclina sinensis. The sequence goes on along the minus strand of JAAONU010000009.1, from coordinate 12,483,873 downwards.
TCCGAAAGTTTTCGGAAACTATGAACTGCAATGAGAAGAAGATATACAACATTAACCTTGTTGAAAAGACGAGAAACTAGTTGGAAGACACGCGAAGGCGCGAGCAGACGAATGTTTAGCTACGATTTCTTTTTCGAAGAAAAACAATGCAAAAGTGAAAGTCTGCCAGCCGTTATTTAAGGGTACTTTTTGAGCTATGCCCCTTATGGCATCACCCAGTTTAGTGGCGAATTTTTAAAATGCCGCAGAGCATCAATTGAAATGAATATGCAGCAGATCGTCTGGAGCGGGCGATTTTCTGACATCCTTATTCTGCGGCCCTGCAATCCTATTTGCGGCCCTAGTTTAAAGATGCAATCATTTGAGTTCTCTAAATGTTTATAAGCGATGGTTAAAAAAAGGAATCTGCATTCAATGTATTGGATCTGATTGTTCAATTTTGATTGGCAAATATGTTTGTGTTTTAGGTAAATGATGTGTTTGCTTTACAAAGAAATTGATTGTAATTAACATAATATTTTGCATAATTTTTACTAACGACAATAAAATTGAAATTAATTTACTGCACGTAAAAAACAAACTTACAATTCAGACTTAACTGTTTTTGCAACTGTTTTTTTTTTTGCAACAGACCCATGTTTTCACACTTCTTAAAGCATTTGATTAAACATTAGATTTCATTTTTTTTAAACTGAAGTCTCATTTAAATAAATGTTTAGAACGTCAACAATTTGACAATTCCCCAGAATTCAGAAAATATAATGCCAGCAGATGATGTGAGTGTTGCTAAATTGTGTATTGCTTTATCTATTTGAATTTATTTATCGTCGGTACCTGCTGACCATTTAACCGACGCCCCATGGAGAGGTTAGTTATTTTAAGTTGTTAAAGAATAAGTAATGTAAGTGGAGGAGTGTGGAGCGAAATCGCGACCCCTGGATTACCAGTTCAGCGCAACCACTGGACCACTGCTCCTACAAGATGCCGGCTTAAATAGACAACATGTTGTCTTGTCAAATGTAAGTTTTTTACAATATAAAATATAAAATTATTAGTCTCCTCTGTTGTTAATATTTTCCTTTTTTAGCTCTATTTACGATACTTTATTTCTAAAATAGAGTGAGTTCTCAAAGATTATATTTTATAGTGTATTCATAATATCTTGTGCTTGTATAGACTTTTAATTGTATATGTTGTAAATAAAATAACTTGCTTTTTTACACATTGACAATATTTACTAACATGGACAGAAACATAAAAACAAAAAGACAACTATCAATATCGCAAGAAATATTGCATCAAGGTGTGATCACAAGTAAAATTCAATTATTTTGCATAACCCATTGGATGCTTTTTGAAGCAGTCAACTTGTGGATTAAATAATGAAACAGTAATCAGATAGCTAGACGGATATAGAACAAACCACGGTATACCAAAACCGCCAACACTAACACAAGGTCAAAACGAGAAGAGCACTGCAAAAGAAGCTGCCGAACGCATCACAGAAAAATATTCCAAAACTTCCGTCACTTTGTTGTAGAGCACAATCTACAAACAATATTTAGAAATAGAAAATAGAATTGTATAAGGAATATAGGACAGAAGTGAACAAAAGTGGACTGCCTGTTTATGGCGTTTGACAATTCACAAGACTGTTCAAAGAAAAGAATATTGCTTTTTCAATAAAAAAACCCTGTGCTTTTTGTTGTGCATTCAAATCGGATACAATGGAGGAAGAAGAGTACAGCTCTTACATAAAAGGAAAAGCGGTGACTGCAGAATCGAAACAATCAGATATATAAAGAGAGAGCCAAGTCCGATGGAAAACAAAAGGTTATAACTATGGATTTAAAACATTTGTTCCTTTGCCCAAAATTCATGCAAGCTGTCTACACAATAAAATAGTTGTGCTATCATTACATCCCCACTTTTGATCTAGCTTCAGTAGCTGTAATGTGCTAGTTTCTGGAATGAGACAGCAGCGGATTTGAACGCCAGATTTTTCCCTTCCTGCATTCTAGATTATTTAGGGAGTTTGGTTTAGACAGGAACATTATGTATAGTAATGGATGTATATAACCGAACAGTAATTAAATATAAGCTAATGCACTTTTTCTAGTCAAGTGCGTTGATTAGACCTTTTTAAAGACTATAAAAAACTTAGGATTTTATACCAGTATAAGACCTACGACAAGTTGAGTCTCCAGTGTTAACATATGTAAGAAACTTGAAATATTGTCCAAATGGCAGTATCTCCTACAAGATTCACTACACAGATTATGAATACACTGAGCTGAACATGTCATGTGAAGTGACAAGCTCTTTCAAAGAAAATGTATCAAGAGCTTTTTGAAGACTAGTTCATGTTTAAAAAGGCAAAGTTTCAACATTTACAACAAATTAAGACTATAATACCGAAGGACTATCTTCCCTATTATGATCAATTGCCTCAAGATTCTGTACCTTTATTTTGTCAACTGCGATTTAAGCTTAAAGAGAATTTTTGAAGTTAAGAGGAGGTAACTGTGTTGAAAATCTGTTTAATGCACTGTTGTTAGAAATAGGCGCGTAAACACCAAAATTGTTTCGAAGTAGGGATGCTTTGAGGTGTTTAAATGTACAGGAAATACCGGGTTAAAACTGGAAAAAACAAAAACAACAAAACAGACGTTAAAAAAATTCTTTATTCGTGTTACGAGTTCTATTGTCCCTACTGCGAAGAATCACATAACTTATTCTGCTTTTATCAAGTGTATGGCTACAAGAAGTCGCTCTACACAATAGTAACAGTTTCAATGTGTATTACAATGTTACTTAATGCTTTTTGTTTAATGTTTTACAAAGTAAATTTCCAATTAAATTATTTCTTTTCAGTGACTTTTTCAGCTTATTTAGTTGCCCAGCAATGTCATAAAATAGTTATATCTTTGTATACGTATTTTCTTATTAATGAGATTGATACTGATTTGTTAGTTATACAACAGAATTTTTTTATTGAGTAACTTTTAGAAATTCTCAAGTTAAGACACATTCGTTGTGACGATTATTTAACACAAGTTTTCCCTCCTGAGGCAAACATACTGATCTGTATTATGAAGGAAAAGGTAACTAAATTGTTAAATGTAACAAATTTTTAACCATCAGACTCCGAGCTGAGAAAAATACTTTTTCATAAACTTAAGGCCTAGTATTTCACTTATTTATATTTTTGCAAGGTTTTTTATAAATTTTCAGCTTCTTCAAGGTTTTTACTGTTATCCACTGTATATGGTTAACAATGTTGTAAACAGTTTTGTGTCATGATGATGTGTAGATGACAATATCTGCGTGTTACATTTTTGTAAACCAAGTGAAACAACATTATACGTTATTTATTGATTACACCAAAGCTTTTGATCATGTAGTAAGAGAAAATTTGTAGTATAATATATAGAATTAGGGTTATGAGGAAATATTTTAGACATTATTAGATCTATGTACGAATCAGTAAAATCAAGGTAGGGTTAATATTGCAACAAATAAAGTAATAAATACTCAAGTGTACTTGATGTAAAATTAAGACAAGGGAAGTGCTCCCTTTTTATACGCCCGTTTGAAAAACGGGACGTATTATGGGAACGCCCAGGGCGGGCGGGCGGCCGGCGTCCAGTTTTGTCAGGAGCATATATTCTACATGCATGGAGGGATTTTAGTATTATTTGACAAAAAAATTTACCATCATAAAATGTAGTGTTGCACGCATGAACCAGGTCTCTAGCTCAAAGGTCAAGATCACACCTAGAAGTCAGTCGAAAACGCTTGTCCGGAGCAAAACTTCTACATGCATTGAGGGATTTTAACATAACTTAGCATAAATGTTCATTACTGTGAGGCGGAATGTCGTGTGCAAAATTTAAGTCCCTGTGGCCAAGTTCAAGGTCACACACAGAGGTCAAAAGTCAGATAAAACTATGAGAATTTGTGTATGGACCATTTAGTCATCATGAATTGAGGGATTCTATCACAAATGTTCGCCATCCTGAGACTGAGCATTAAACGCATAATGCAAGGTCAAGGTCACTAGAGGTGATGAAATGTCTAGATTTTGTTCGGAGCATATCTTCTACATGCATGGAGGGATTTCAGTATTACGTATTACTAAAGTTTACCATCATAAAACGTAGTGTTGAGTGCATGAACCAGGTCTCTAGGTCAAAGGTCAAGACCACACCTAGAGGTCATTGAAAAACGTTTGTCCAAAGCAAAATTGCTACATGTATTGAGAGATTTTAATATAACTTGGCACAAATGTTGACCATTGTAAGGCGGTGTGTTGTACGCAAAATTCAGGTCCCTGTGTCTAACGTAAGGGTTACACACATAGGTCAAAGGTCAGATAAAAATATGAGAAAGTGTGTATGGACCATTAAGTCATAATCAATTGAGGGATTCTAACATAAATTTTCACCATTATGAGACTGAGGGTTATACGCATAATTCTGGTTCATATATGTAAGGTTAAGGTCACTAGAGATGATGAAATGTCCAGATTTTGTCCAGGACCAAATCTTTTACATGCTTTGAGGGATTTAGTATATACTTGATACAAAAGTTTACAATCATGAAACATAGTGTTGCGAGCATGTACCAGATCAAAGATCAGTGTCATTTAGAGGTCAGAAGTTCATTTCAAATGTTTGTTTCACTATCCAGCACTAGAAATAGTAAAACTTTCTTCCCTACTAACACCTCCTTTTTATCTTTTATGCCCACATCTTCTGCAAAGCTTTTGTAACGGGCGTATTTTGTGACAATGGCACCCTATTATTTTCTACGTTTCTTAATGACTTTGAGGATATATTCTTTAAAAACAATGTCTCTGGTATCGAGGTTAATATATTCAAAATATTTTTGTTACAATATGCAGATGGTATTGTTGAGTTAGCAAATTTAACTGAAGAATTGCAAAGTAATATAGATTTATTACATAGTTATTGCAACTTGTTGAAACTTACAGTAAATGTTACCAAAACAAAAGTAATGATTTTTAAAAAGTAAGGCAGTATTTGTCCAGAACTAAAACTCAAGGTTAAATCATTCAACTAGAGCTCTTTAGAAGCATCTTGTCCTTATTTTAGCCTTATCTTGATTTTTTAAAATATAAATATGTTCACACAACTAAGAGTGTTTTCACATAAATTACAAATCGCGGCCGATAGATGGGCAAGACCAGTGAGTGTACCTTTTGAAGATAGAAAATTATGTGTGCCAAAACTTAGAAGAAGTGTACCATTTTGTACTCGAATGTCAAATACACAATGATTAAAAAAACATTATATACCGTGAAACATGTATCAATCTGTGGAACTTTTGAATTCGAATGATGAAAAAAACTGGTAACAAATTAAGGCATATAATCTTTTTCAACGCTTTAAAACTCAGAGATACCCGTGTTTAAGTTGTTTGTAAAATATAAGCTGTGTTTTAGTAGTTTATATTTGACAAGCTGACATATAACTTCACCGTAACAGCGTTTTTCGTTTTCTGGCCTTCTCCTTTTTGTTTGTGTGTTTGTGTGTTTTTGTTTGTATTGTTATATAATCATTTTGTAATGACTATTATACATGTGCTTTAACTACATATGCACTTTAATGGCACTATGGTGATAATGGTGTGTTAATTTCTGTCTGTCATATGTACTCTGTTGAACGTCTTGTATTATGTATCTGTATTGTCATCATTTCCTTTTAAGTCTAAATGATTGAAATGAATTTGTCTGTATTTCTGTCTTTCATTTTCAATTTTCGATAAACCATTGGTTGTTGTTTAATCCTGAAAGTTGTGTAATTTCCAATCATCGCCGTCTTCAGGGAAATGCTAATTTATTCACAATCGTTAGTAATGTAAAGCGATGCACAAACAAATGAATGCCCCCCAAAAAATTAAAACTGATATTAATTGCTCAAATCACGTTCAATATGAAGAAATTTAAATTCCCAGTATGCTTGTCCAAATAAATGAAATGAAATGCGGGATTGAACGTAAATATTTGAACGTTCTTAAACAGAAAGTAAAACGTGAACGGAATCACCGAGTTATTTTTTAATAGGTCACATGACAAAAAACAACCAATCGTCGTTTCTCTTTGGTTGATTTTGCCGTAGATTACGTGACAGGTACGTCAACCGTCACATTCACTGCGAAATTTAGCGCAAAATCTAAATGTTTTATCTAGACCAACGTGGGTCAAGTTAGGAAACCACACGGTTTTTCATTTAAAAAGAAGAACCGATCATTGTTTTGATTTCGATCCAATTATAGTATATTGATTGAAGAAATGAAAAAAGAAAGCATAAAACGTTTGCTGGTATATCCCTTTCAGGTCTACAGCTTTCATTATCTCTTTGAAATTCACTGAAATACCATGCGCAAAAAGATGCAGAAAATATCTGAATTATTATTTTGCAGCTATTGGACTTTTTTGTCTCTTAAAAACAATTTCAGTACCGGTATCGGATAATGGACCATCTTGCTGATATCGGTATCAGATAATGGACCATCTTGTTGATACCGGTATCAGATAATGGACCATCTTGTTGATACCGGAATCGGATAATGGACCATCTTGTTGATACCGGTATCGAATATCGGACCATCTTGTTGATACCGGTATCAAATAATGGACCATCTTGTTGATACTGGAATCGGATAATGAACCATCTTGTTGATACCGGTATCGAATAATGGATCATCTTGTTGATACCGGTACCGAATAATGAACCATCTTGTTGATACCGGTATCGGATAATGAACCATCCTGTTGATATCGGTATCGGATAATGGACCATTTTGTTGCTACCGGTATCGGATAATGGACCATCTTGTTGATACCGGAATCGGATAATGGACCATCTTGTTGATACCGGTATCGAATAATACACCATCTTGTTGATACCGGAATCGGATAATGGACAATCTTGTTGATACCGGTATCGAAAAATAGACCATCTTGTTGATACCGGTATCGGATAATGGACCATCTTGTTGATACCGGTATCGGATAATGAACCATCTTGTTGAAACCGGTATCGGATAATGAACCATCCTGTTGATACCGGTATCGGATAATAAACCATCCTGTTGATACCGGTATCGGATAATAGACCATCTTGTTGATACCGGTATTTTGTTGATACCGGAATCGTATAATGGACCATCTTGTTGATACTGGTATCAAATAATAGACCATCTTGTTGATACCGGTATTGGATAATGGACCATCTTGTTGATACCAGTATCGGATAATGAACCATCTTGTTGAAACCGGTATCGGATAATGGACCATCTTGTTGATACCGGTATCGGATAATGGACCATCTTGTTGATAACGGAATCGGATAATGGACCATATTCACATAAAGCAAATGCACTACTACTGAGTTGTCGTTTCATTGTAGACGTCTTGTACCGGTGGATAAATCTACTAAAACTGTAATGAAAAATTAACCTACGGATAGAAAATGTTGACCTTTTTTTAACAGTTTGTGACAATCACATAGCCGACTGAACATTATAACGGACAACGTTGATTTTATAAAAAAAGAAAAAAAATCCCTTCAAAGTATTCTAATAATGTCATACCCTTACCAAACAGAATTGTTCGACAATTCAGAACCGTTTTCTTTTAATATAAAAAATATGCTTTTTGTTCTGAAAAAATTATAAGGAATTAATCTTCGATTTCTGTAAGAGCAGAATGTGGCAAACATATTTCAACCGAATTTAAATAAAAACTGCGGACTGAAAACGGTAAATAATTTAAATGTTAGTACCAATATTACCCTATTTACCCTTTGGAGCCTTGTTTATACATTTCATTCACATTTAAGAGGCATACATTTACAATCAGTGTTACATTTTTTAAAAATCATTTAAATGTGAATGAAATTAAATGAATTATTACCTAATGTCAATATACGGCCAGTGAAACAGATAATCGGAATGCATTGATAGAATTGTTAATAATAAGAGTTGTTGTTGTACCATTTTTGGATAGATAGCGGTCTATTCGAAATGAATACTTTCAGGGTGTCTATGTTAGCGGTCTTTTCGAAATGAATACTTTCAGGGTGTCTATGATAGCGGTCTATTCGAAATGAATACTTTCAGGGTGTCTATGATAGCGGTCTATTCGAAATGAATACTTTCAGGGTGTCTATGATAGCGGTCTATTCGAAATGAATACTTTCAGGGTGTCTATGATAGCGGTCTATTCGAAATAAATACTTTCTGGGTGTCATTATGCATAAATGAGAAATTTTTGAACTCAGTTAACGTTTTTCTTTAGAACATATTTTTACAGAGAGAGAGAGAGAGAGAGAGAGAGAGAGAGAGAGTTAATAAAATAGAAATGAAGTATATCATCGATTAAGTGTACAGTTGTGTCCCTTTAAACCAGAAACCTCTCATCTCAAATTCATTTACGTATGAAATTTTATCGTGTAACTATAAATTCATTATCCGGTATTGTAGAATAATACGCCTGCCCTCGAGATGTGTAAGATTAAGCAGTGCAATCGGTCTGAATGTACATTTAATTAGAAAATAAATATCAGTGAACAAGCATTTATTTGTAAACTTTATAACGTATAACGTACAACTGACCAGTGGACGTCTGATGGCATAATACTTGTAGACGTTTACTAGGAATATATAATCTAACCCTACAACAAAAATTCTGAAAGTTAAGTGCACTTTGGTTTAATATTGTCACCTCTAAAGTTTTTAATGTCTTCCTTTGATTTGAGCTTGTGACCTATATTTTTACCCATATGATCCAGTAACGAAATAATGCGCGAGATCCGGGTGAACATTCACATAAAGTTTTATAAAGGCTGGAAAAAATGTGGCCGCTAGCGTGATAACAAACTTTCGACGACTGACGACAAATACATAAAAGGTCATCCTGAGTTCCCTGTATCCAGATAAGCTAACACGCATTTTAAAATCTTACAGAGATAATTGTTTCTTTTTGTAGAGACGTCTTACATCGATATTAGACTGCATTACAAACTCAGACAAAGGTACCTCAATTTCCATATAAGATCCAAACGTTTCTTATAGACAAAAATTATTGACAAAATTATCTGTTACCACTGCTTTTTTCTCGTGTAACAGAACCTGATTATATTATGAACCTATGTTAGTGAGAGACATGGCCATTTTAAGACAGTTTTTGGGTTATGCCCCTTAGGGAATCAACCAGTATAGTGGCAACTTTTTGAATTGCGACAGACCGTGTACTGAAAATGGATATGACGCAGAGCGTCTGGAGCCATCCTTATTCTGTGGGCCTGCGATCTTGTTTGCGGCCCGATATGCGGTGCTAATCCAGAATTAAGAAAATGTCAGGGATGCCAGCAGACGATGTGAGCGTTGCTAAAATACCTGTATATTGCTCTATCTCTATTTGAGTTTGTTAATTGTATGTACCGGTTGCCAATGTGACCGACACCCCATGAGGTTAGTTATTTTAGGCTGTTGCAGATAGTGCAAGATACAGAAAGCATCCCATTTCAAAGACATCTCTGGTTCTTTACTGTAGTGTATAGCACTGATACATAGGACCTCAGTTTAACCTTTCATCCGAAAGAGAATAGGTAATGTTTGTGGAGGAGAGGGGGGTCGAACTCACAACCCCTGGATTACCAGTCCATCGCGTTTCCACTGGACCACTGCTCCAGCAGGATGCCGTCTCAAATAGACAACATGTTAAAATTCAAAATACAGTGGTTACATTTCAAATGTGTCAGTGAATATAATGCACACTGGAAGTGCAAGTCTTGTAAAATATAATATTGTTATGTCATTTTCTTTTTAATATTTTCCCCTTTTAACTCTACCAATAATAAAAAAAAATTACAAATAGATGTGACCACATTGTACAATTCAGTTATTGGGTATAACCCATTGGATGCTTTAAAGCAGCCAACTTGACTTTATAGTTTGTTTTCCTTCTCTTAGCGTTTCCAAAGATAATCCTTTAAAATAATATAGACAGGTAAGAAACCTCGTGGTGCCTCTAAAAGCCAGGGTGAATTGCCCCTATTTTCCTTAACTGAAATACGCCATTAAATAAAATTCATAAAGAACATTGACGACACAATGCTCTTTTTTCAAACTGTTCTCGTTAGTGCAGTTTTGTGGTATTATTTCTTAAAATAGGTCAAATAAGAGGCAGTAGTACATTTTTTATTTAATTGAGTTCTTTAGATCTGTAAAATAACGGATTTTATGACAGAGACCAATGATGTCTCCTAAAACCTTGATTGGTTTTAAGTTAACAAAGAAAGTTAGTAAGGTTGCTGATTGTTGCAGTCAGAATCTAATTCAGTCTGATTGTCAAGACGTTTCGATTACCACATACAGTCTAAAGACGTAAAAGATTCCACATTCTTTTATCACAGATTTGGAACCGTTTATTGTTACTTATGCATCATATATTATTCATGAAACAGAAGAAAACGCGCAAGCACTTAATGAAATAGAACTTGCCGAAGTCGCACGCAAGTAGAAACAATTAAGCAATTGATTATCTCTTAAGAAACATTTCATGTACAAAATAATTCGTATAAAAGAAAGGTTGAATTATTCGGAATTATTTTTAAATATATTAATTGAAAACTGGTAAGCTTTTAATTAACGATTGTTGACCTTAACCCCAGTTAATGGTAAATGTTCATGCACGAAGTCTATATACACAATATTTAAATACCAATCAATAAAAAATAACTCTATGCCAAAGAGTAGAAAAATTTATTTATGGCCTTGGTGACCTTGACCCCAGTTAATGGTAGAAGTTCATTCAAGGTGCCGATATAATATATATCTAAAATATCAGCCAGTACACTAATTCTCTGTGACATAAAGTAGAAAAATATACTTTTAGTCTCAGTGACCCTGACATTGAACCCAGTTATCTCAAACTCCACCTAGACGTCCTTGAAAGTTACATACGTACCAAATTTCTAATATATTGGTCAATAAATGAAGACTCCATTAGGAAAATAACAAAAATCTATTTTTAGCTTCGGTGACCTTGACCACAGTTAATGGTAATGGCTCATGCAAGGTGTCTATTAAAGAAAAATAAAATACACAACTGAAATCAAAGCTGCGCAAACAGCAATAATTCTCTTTTAATGTTCATACACTTTCAAAGTGTTCTCTACCTATGAATAATGAGATGTTTAAAGAATCTTCCAAATATCTTAGTTTGCAATAGACTAGGTTTTAGAAAAACAAAATATATAATGTTCAAAATAATAAAACATGTAGAGTACTGGTTTCCCGAATAATCCACAGAAAGTTCTGAATTTTGATGCGTACATGCTGTTTATATAATTATACTGTTTAAGGCAGAAAGTTGAGGTTTGTCTGAACACCTTTGTCTGAACACCTGTGTTTCACGACAAACAAAAAAATCGTTTATATTGAGTGTCAGTTTCTGTGTTCTGTTAAGATTTTTTTAGATACCTAAAACTTTTATTTTGTTTTTTCTTATTAAAGAAAAAATAATATCCAGTTAATATTATAATGGAACATATTCAGTATGCCTGTAGTTGCCCAATCAATATATCACAATGCCACCTTTGATGTTTACATAAAGACAGAAACTTCGTAAGAGTACAAACTTTCCCAGTTCGTACAACAGTAGTTTAACATCCCATTATTTATTTAATTTGGTTGTTTTCCCGAATTCCAAACAGGATTTGCATTTTTCCTTGAACGTAGAATAGAAAGAATACTCAAATGCCCTATATATCTTATTTTCATTTACTTAGTTTTGCGAAAATTTTAAAATATAAAAACAGCTTCCGTGTTTTGGACGGATGTAAAGATATCGTTAGACCGGTGCTGTAACATAAACAAATAACGTCATCGGACAATACATCAAAACTACTAAGCAATTACTGGAGTGTGTAACGCGTCATCAAATATTGCCTATATTCGTTTCTATGCATTATTAACTTTTTTCGGCAGCGATCGTTATTCGTCAGAAATGTAGAAAAGTAAACAAGTAATGTATTGAGATTTTGAATGTGACTGAAGGATTTATCTGATATTGACTTTTAAAATCAATAAACGACAAAATCCGATTACCAACATCGGTACTCAAAATGGTTGTTTCTTCGAGATACAAGAGCTCTTACAGTTAAATGAACAATGATGTAATTATATCAAATGTTTTGCACTTAGTAGCACGTATTCTAGAAATCTCGAAACCTAAGATCTGTATCCTTACAAGAGTTTGCATTTTTAAGGTTGCTTTTTTATTTTTAAGACGAGATGATCGTTAAACAGGCTATTCACTTCAATGCATTGAATTAATCGACGAGTGGGAAACTTTTGGCAAAATCACAAATTGATTCAGACTTGACCTGTTCTCAAGAAATAATGGCAATGTAGCAAAATAAAGTCAAACGAGAAACTTCTCTTTCCTAACTCTTATTCTTAAGGATTCGGAAACAGTATTGAGGTTTTAAAACTGATTATTTCACTGTGTTCTACAGAAAGCCAGAGTTATCATAGGTCTTATTTTTAAGCCCCATTCGTCGGTCCTTACACCGAGCAGTTTTCGATTCATTTTACTTGCGAACGTTTGAACCTTGAAGGTTTATTCTAATTCGGTATATTTAGACCTATGTTTTTGTTAGAGACCAGGCTTACAGGCGTCAGCATTCTGAGAACAGTTTCCGATTAATTACTCAAAAACTGCGAAAACTATTGACCTTGAATTTTACAGGACAGATAGAAATGATAAGTAATAACCCTGTGTTGGTTTTTGTTCACTGGGTCAAACGTCAGTATCACAGAGTACAATATAATCGGTTTTTGATTTGTAACCTCCGGGATTTTCAAGTTTTAAAGGTTGGTCGGAAAGGAGGCCTACCGATACACAGAATTATATTCAAAATTACTTCCCCTAACAGCGCATGTAAGCACATAATAAGCTTATTTACGTACAGTTATCTCCCCTGTACAACGTAGAAAGCGTTTCCGACTTCCAGTTTATCGAACTCGAGAAAGAGAAACCAGTTGAGCGATGATATAAATTCTTTTATCCAAGATCCATTCTGATTTTTTATCGGCCGTGTGTGGATAACCACTGTTAATCAAATAAAAAAAGGTCTTAATTGTATCTGCTACAGTAGATAATTGGCACTGACTAGGTGCTTTACTGGGACAGAACATAGCCAGCAGGTGAGTCTCACCAAGAACTGAAATTATTACTCAAACTGCTTATAAGTTGCGCAAGTGTTTAAGTTTAGAATTACACTAATGCCGTATGAACATTTGATTAAATTTTACTGAAATAAAGCATCAAAACAGATTATCACGCATCCGAAGGAAGCATATAGTTTTTGAAATGTCCGTCCGTCTGTCCGCCCGTCTGTCCGCCATTCGTCCGTAAACTTTAACATTGCCCATAACTTCCTTATTATTTAATGGATTTATTTCATACTTGAACATAAGACTCCACTGGACAAGACCTTCCTACTGCCATATGTTAATCTGACTTTGACTTTGATGTCAAATTGTCAAAAAGACTTAATATTGGCCCAAACTCACTTATTACTTAACAGATTTAGTTCATGTTTGCACACAGCAACCTTTTAGGAAAAATTTTTACATGACATATTTTTCTTTTAACCTTGACCCCTACATGACCTTGACGTTTTTTATTTAGTTCATGTTTGCACACAGCAAAGAATAGTTGTCAGCATTTGAACTTCCAGAATGTATGTATTATACAACAAAGATAAAGGACACCACCGCTGTTTTGTTTCTCACATTTGTATCTGTATTTGCAATGTTTTATATAGGATCAGCTGACTTTCTAATTCCAAAAATAAATTTATAAGATATTATTATTATTAAGAATATTTGCAACCGCATTTTCTCCGTATAATCAGTTTATACAAAGAAGAACTATAACTCTTCCAAATCCAGTTACATTAAGTATGTAAACTTAATTCATGTATTTATGGTGAAGAGTTTAAAGAGCAAGGAATGAATATTTCAATAAATACCAATCTATCGTACTTCCTTGGAATGGATTACTGATAAATGCCAAACTAACAGTAAAACAAAGAGTGTGCTCTCCGTTCGAAGTATATAAATAGAAATTTTAATGACTGTAAAGTACATCAAGTAAGTGGAATTACAAATAATAAAATACACCATATTAAGTTGAAATAAAGTCAAAACACAAACATATGATTAGGTATTATAGAGTAAGAATATAAATGTGTAACATGGAGTATGAATCACATAAGTTCCAGCGGTGTTGTCAAATAAAATGTAGAACGTGAGGTTTTGATTAACCAAATTCATATAAAACTCAAGAAAAACAAAAGCTGAAAACTAAAGTTATCTGTGCAGTTATTATTAAGAACCAGTTCTCCTGGTATCAGCGTTATTTCGCCGCTTACTATAGTTCGCCATTTGCTGATACCGCCGTACCATTACTATTACACAATACATGTATACAAATTACATTTAAAAAATAGCAACTGAAATACATAATGCATCACATTCCTGAATAGTGTATAAACAATATACCTGAAAATAGTCTGACTTTGTTGTTTGAGTTGTTGGTCGGAATCAAAGTTGATCTGCCATACTAAAATACACAGACGGACTGAAGGACTTTTTGTTACATCTGTTCCATTTTGTCATTTCGTAGTTCTTACTTACTGTGGTCCTTATTGTCAGTAATAATTGCAAGCAATTTTATTTCAAATTTGGGAATACTCTTGCCAGTATCACTGTAATAATTCATCAAAATGTATTTCTAGGAGACTATAATAAAAGTCATGGGATAAAATATTAGAGCATAAAGGTAAATTATAATTGTACATAACGTATGTACAGATGCTTATTATAACATTACAAAATCAAAGAAATAATTTAAACTGCCAAACAAATGTGACTATACCAGATGACAATTTATTTATTCATTCAGTGATTTTATAGTGTTAATTTATTTTCTCCATTTATTTGACTGAAATGAATGATTAAATGTGATAAACATTTCTTTGGCATCTTTCATGAATAACCAATATATGCATGTAGACATAAATGGTGATGAGACAGAAAATACAACTACACTAATAGTCGTATGTTTACTTCCTCAACTATAATTGGATATTTATCCATACACAGTTTCATTTTTTTTTTTTTTATAAAATGGGGAAAATAAAAAAGAGATGCAGGATATTATCATGTCTAATAGTAAAGACAATGGGGAGATGGGGAAAGACAATCGTTATAAGGGGAAATGTTCCCCTATCTACTTGTGAGTTGGAGGAATGATCCCCTATCAACTACTGGATGGGGGAACGTTCCCCTATCTACTACTGAGATGGGGGAATGTTCCCCTATCTACTACTGAGATAGGGGAATGTTCCCCTATCTACTTGTGAGTTGGAGGAATGTTCCCCTATCTACTACTAAGATGGGGGAATGTTCCCCTATCTACTACTGAGATGGGGGAATGTTCCCCTATCTACTACTGAGATGGGGGAATGTTCCCCTATCTACTTGTGAGTTGGAGGAATGTTCCCCTATCTACTACTGAGATGGGGGAATGTTCCTCTATCTACTACTGAGATGGGGGAATGTTCCCCTATCTACTATTGAGATGGGGGAATGTTCCCCTATCTACTACTGAGATGGGGGATTGTTCTCCTACCTACTACTGAGATGGGGGAATGTTCCCCTATTTACTTGTGAGTTGGAGGAATGTTCCCCTATCTTCTACTGAGATGGGGGAATGTTCCCCTATCTACTACTGAGATGGGGGAATGTTCCCCTATCTACTACTGAGATGGGGAAATGTTCCCCTATCTACTACTGAGATGGGGGAATGTTCCCCTATCTACTACTGAGATGGGGGAATGTTCCCCTATCTACTACTGAGATAGGGGAATGTTCCCCTATCTACTTGTGAGTTGGAGGAATGTTCCCCTATCTACTACTGAGATGGGAGAACGTTCCCCTAACTACTAGTGAGTTGGAGGAATGTTCCCCTATCTACTACTGAGATGGGGGAATGTTCCCCTATCTACTTCTGAGATGGGGGAACGTTCCCCTATCTACTACTGAGATGGGGGAATGTTCCCCTATCTACTACTGAGATGGGGGAATGTTCCCCTATCTACTACTGAGATGGGGGAATGTTCCCCTATCTACTACTGAGATGGGGGAATGTTCCCCTATCTACTTCTGAGATGGGGGAATGTTCCCCTATCTACTAAAGAGATGGGGGAATGTTCCCCTATCTACTACTGAGATGAGGGAATGTTCCCCTATCTACTACTGAGATGGGGGAATGTTCCCCTATCTTTTAGGTGAGATGGGGGAATGTTCCCCCATCTATGTTCCCCCAGAAAAAGGACAAATGGAATTTCCTTTTTTATTCTGGAAGGCCTTATATATATATATCAAAAAGTTTATTTCAGTCTCTTTCATATGCATACATATATACATAAAACATATTAAAAAATGATAAAAAGTACATATGACCATTCTACAATAGAATTATAAGAGACTATATCATGTATACACTTGAAAGTATCACTATCCCTTTACAATTGATAGTTAGTTCCTATTGTTAACAGTTAAGTAACATTATAAGAACATTTATAAATCTCTAAGTATTTAAAAAGAGGCATTATTCCACAAATTAATTAAAACTATTTCACCCGTGGTCAGACCATGGATGATTGGTCAGTGGTGATATTCTATACGTTAGTAGATAAAACAACTTATCATGTTTAAAACAGATGTGTTATATTTGTACCATGCAATTTACTACCATCACATTTGTACAATAAAATTTACTATCATGTACTATAAGCACCGATCATCTAAAAAGATGTTAAAAGACTGTATTAAAATTAATTTAAAAAAGAATCTAAAACACTAAGTGGTATGAAAAAACCTTACTTGTACAATATATTGTAGCGGAGTTGAAGAATATTGTAACAGGTTTTGGCTGTGACTTTAACAATATCATTGTTGGAGAGAATAAATATAAGTTTATCTTCATCAGAGAGGTCAACAAATTCTGGCCTTATGTTACGTGCTTTTTCTAACATAGGAAACCTAATGTGCTCATATGCATTACAAGATAATAATACATGTTTTTCACATTCAACTGTAATTTTACATATTGGACATATCCTACTGTCAATAGCAATGTTTTCATATCTACCAGTTTCAAGCTTTATGGGAGCTACTCCACATCTGAATTTCGCTAGTGCAGACATGTGTTTACGTGGCAAATATAGTTTACAATAATTTTCAGTTTTATAATCATTTTTTAACAACTTATAGGTTCTTAATTTATTACCACCATTCCCATTTAGACTAACATTCCTATTAAGCTTAGCTATCCATTCATCTTTATTGACATATATTTTTCAACAACTTTTTCACAAAAAGACTTAGAAGAAACTGTTACACAACCACGTGCATACTCTACTAAATTTAACTTTTCCATATAATTATTAAATATAAATTGCCAGTTTTTACACCTATTGCTGCTCTTGCGCAAACAAGTAGAAAAGATCTTATAATTAACTCTATTTACATCCATTCTAACAAATCTATGCCATTGTTGACATACAGATCTCCATTGTTTCACATGTGTAGGCTGCCAAGCTAATTCTCCATATAAAGCTGCTGTAGGTGTATACCGCCCTACCCCTAAATAAAAACGCATTGCCCTATTCTGTATCGCATCCAAGCAGGAATATGACTTATTACCCCAAATAGAAGCACCATATGAAATGACTGGCCAAACCATTGAATCATACAATTTAACAAATACATCATATGGCATGGACCCTAATGCTTTCGATTTGGCAATAAGTAACCCCAGTGCTCTACCTGCACTCTGAGCTATACATTTAGCGGTCTTATTATAATCAAGAACTCACCAAGTAACAGACCAAGGTAAGTATATTGTCCTACAGTTTTTAGACTATGATCGCCACATGTGAAAACAAATGAGGATCTGCTGGCCGACTGCGACCTAAAGTGAATAATGTTGCTTTTATCATGATTTACTATCATAGCATTTGATGTACACCAATTTGACAAAACATTAAGCATAAGTTGAAGATCATTTTCAGTTTCAGCTACAAGTACAATATCATCAGCATATAATAAAATGCAAACCTTATCATTATCTATATCAATTCCTTTACCAATAGCTTTAATTTTTACAACAAGATCATCTATTAACAAATTAAACAGTAAAGGAGATAACGAACACCCCTGTCGGAGCCCACATTTTACATCGAACCATTCTGTTGTAAGACTATTTATCCTTACACAAGATGAAACTGAGTTATATAATGACTGTATTGCCTGTAACATATTACCATGGATACCCTTACCATCTAATTTGTTCCATAACAATGATCTGTCGATAAAGTCATATGCCTTACGGAAATCAATGAATGCACAAAAGGTTGATAATTTCTGTTTCTTTCTAGTTTCTACAATATTAGTTAAAGATGACACATGATCAATGGTACTGCGACCTTTCCTAAAACCATTTTGCTCATCACTGAGTATATTGTTAGATTCTGCCCATTTTGATAAGCGGTTATTCAAAATTGTACAGTATATCTTATACATGGTGCAAGACAATGACAAGCCTCTATATGACAATGGATCTTTAGGATTGACAGTACTTGATTTCGGTATAGGGCTTATTATTATCTTATTCCATGCAGAAGGAATAATTCCTTTTGAAAAACAGATATTATACAAAATATGAAGAAAAGACACGGAGCAATCATTTTTCAAGATTTCCATAGGTATATTATCACAACCCCAGGCTTTACCATTTTTAGCCTGTTTGACCGCATTAAACACTTCTAAGATAGATATATTGTCATTTAAAATTTCTGTATTGTCATTCATATGATTACCACTAGATATAAAATTTCCAGAATTTGTAGTATTAGGACTATCAAAAAGCTTGCTAAAATCATTTTCCATTTCTCAAGAACAGTGTTAACATCATTTGAAACACCATGTTCAGTAATAACTTCCATAGGTATATGTCTACTTCTTGACTGTGAAACACCTACCCTGCCAATGGTTTTCCAAAATTCAGTCTGGTTACTTTTGCAATCTGACAATAAATCATTTTGCAAACTTACCCAGTACTGACGCTTGCTTTGCTGTACCGCCTTATCAAAATTCTTTCTCGCAGAAATAATCCGAGATTTAAGTACTGGTTTTTCAGCACGCATATTACATTTAAGCCAGTTGCTTTCAGCATCGTCAGACAGTATTCCAAAGGCAAGATAAGTTGTTATTCCACCATGGTTTCCCTATTTTTCTTTTCTTATTAGACGTTCCACTGTTAACTTTAATATTCTTAAATGGAACTTTACTATACATTTCATGCCTAATATTATGACAAATATCTGCATATGCAGTATCTACATCACTTAGCTCTTGTAAACTTTGTTCTAGTTTAAAAATACATTGGTGAATACTATTTATAACATCATCTGAACACATAAAATTTTCAGGAATACCCTTTAAATCAAACTTATCAAATGTAACATTGACATTATGACTTCTGGCGGATTGTTCCGCAGTGTTTTCACATGAATTCCCTAACTGCACAGTCCATGATAATACAGAGTGATCCGGAATAGACACAGCAGACAAACCATTCACTGTACTTATCTCATCTATGAGCTGTGTAGACCTTTTGACTGTGAAGTTAGAAAATCTATGCAAATACTCGTGCTGAACGAAGCAATAGTCCACTACAGAACATCCCTTAGTGGATACAGAGGTAAAATCATTGTTATCACTATTTCTACCATTAAGAACACACATGTTACTGTCAATAAGAAAATCTATTAAACAATCACCATACATATTTGACTTATAATCAACAATATCTCTTTCAGGTAAATTATCAACACCAGCAATGTAGTCAAAACTATCACCAATACGACTATTTAAATCCCCGCATATGAATAGCATGCCATCATTTTGAAACATATAGATACCAGCTAAAAGATTGTCATAAAAATCCTGTACATCAGCTTGTCTTGACGAATTAATAGGTGGTAAGTAGCATACACAAGCATAAATTTTTTCATTTGAGATTTTACTTTCAAATTTCAACCATAAAATACCATCAAAACTGTCATCAACAATATTTATGTCATACAGGTTTAATAAATCATCTTTAATAAGAAAACCCACACCCCCTGACCCTGATCTTGCATTAACATGAATATTTTTTCTATTATTTCCAAACCAGGAGTAACCAGATAAATATATAGCATCATTATTTCTAAGATGTGACTCAGCTATACCTAAAATATCAAAATCTAAAAATAGAGCACATTGTTCCCTAACATTAAAATTGTCACTATTTTGCACAACACTCCAACCATTAACGTTCCAAAAACCTATTCTGGCCTATCTTCTTTGCTGCCATCCCCGTTCATTTGTAGTTACCATCTTTCATAAACCACATAGTATAGAATAATACAATGAAATTTTAAGATATATTGCCATTTTCTTCAAATTATAATTGTATTAATTGTTATCATCCATATGCAGTCGCTTATAATGAAATTATTACAACAGATATTGCACAGAGACAAAGAGAAAAAAGCAAATATTAAATTATCTGTATCATGAAACTTGCTGACTTTTACAGCCAATTTGAAAGAAGCTTCATAACACATTCAATGCAGAATATAACAATAGTTTTTGCTTAGATGTGTGTTGAAAGGCGGGAGAAAGGAGAAAAAGGGCACGTTTCCTCTGAGTTGATAATTTTCTGCCTTAGTTTGTATTTCCGGGATAACCGGGGAGGTTAACGACTTATCCGAAGTCCTATTATTTATAAACAAAGAGCTTATAGCGCCGAAAGAACAACACAAGAAGTCTTTCCAAATTGATGCCCATCAAATGAATTTGAACAAAAGGACATAGACAACACTGTAAAAAGTAAATGTACAAGCAAAAATCCTTTAAAACGATACTTTACGTAAAATAATTAAGCACCAAACATCCCTTGACAGCAGTCATCTACGAAAGAAGCGTTTCAATGAATGTA
Source organism: Cyclina sinensis (assembly GCA_012932295.1). Lineage (NCBI taxonomy): Eukaryota > Metazoa > Mollusca > Bivalvia > Venerida > Veneridae > Cyclina > Cyclina sinensis. The sequence continues at coordinate 12,462,716 of JAAONU010000009.1, read as the reverse complement.
AATCTATCTGTTTGGAAATGATCTTGTAGCGTAAGTATCGATATTGTTTTCATTGAACTGCACCAAAAACTTTATTTATGCGTTTCCCCAAGTAATCATGGATAAAACAGATGTCTGTATCTTTAAAAATGTATTTCCAATATGTGATATATGTCGCTCTTACTGAAATTACAGAGTAAATTCCGAATCCTTATTCCGGGCCCCACAACAGCTCTGTACTAAATTTAGGACTCCTGAAAATCCCAACAAATAGGTAAAGCGAACTGAAGTTTAACATGGAGTGTACAAAATATTAGACAATCTGCCTTTTGCAGAAGTATTCAGAAAAAGACTTGACTTTTGTGCGGGTACTACTCCGATGCCAGTACTGAGTACAGGGAAGCTGTTTGTTATGTTTTATGTTTGGAAAAACATCTATACACGATGTCTTTTGCAAACATGTTAGAGTCATTATGTCCTGTCTCATATCGATTTTCTCGCTTAAAACCAACATTTCATTGCCATTTCATAGCTACTTTCATGGCCACTACGGTTATATGCATCATCTTTGACAACTACTAGATTGTCGACGTTGTAATTGATACCTTGGAGAATTACCAAGATGGTAATAAAACATTGTGTGTTTGCGGTCTTAGTGTGTGCTAGGATTGCTTGTGACTGTTTTTAAATCAGCAAATTGATGGACCAATTAAATATCGCGAACAAACAAAGTGCTTAACCCTGAATGGGATTTGTATATCCCTATCTTTTCGGCTCGTATCTTCAAGTTACACACACTTTTACACCTATTTTGCTGCAGATACATTAAACAAACTGGTTTTCACTTTCTCTTTTGGTCACAAACGAAATGAAGTTCAAGAACAACATTGTTTAGCGCAGCAATCTCAAGTAATCGTACTCCGCCTGGAATTTGTTGTTATCTAAATCCACGGAGCGTGACAAGAGGCAAGATAACTGCTAACACTGAACAGGCTGCAAGCAACCCTGTTAAAAATGGTTATATTCTCAAATTCCAAACAGGTATTGCAGTTTTGCGAGAATGCTGAGCAGACATAGCCCTTAAATGCCATGTATCCGATAAGGAAACCGCCTGGCTACTCTTTTTATTTACTAAAATGATTGTTTCTAAGGCAGATGTAGGGGCTTTAAAGTATCGTTTCTTTTAAGTAAAGACAAAATGTTTATATTAGTGTTGGGGAGTCCATTTCAGTCCTCTTTTAAGCAAAATTAGGGCTTTATTCAGGATTTTGGAAAGAAATGACACAGTTGAAAGTCGACATTAAAATTTTCTCTGCAGAAGTCTACATAGTAACATTTGAAAATAGATTAAATCTTTGCATTTCAAGCCTTCTTATACCAGAATGAAATAAACCTTTATCCAGTGATTCATTTTTATTTTGCGCCTTCTATGTCACTATGTCCAGCTTTGCATTATAGGGTGTTCTTATACAAATACAATAAAACAACTATTTACAATAATTTTATGCCCCTACCACTTTTATAACTGCTAGAGCCATGAAACTTTCTAAAAGTAGTTGTCAGCATGTGAACTTATGCACCTGGGTATTTTGTCGCAAATTTATTCGAGATCAGCAGACTAATACCCCCTGATTAAGCAAAAAATAGCATTTTTATATTTGTGTCTCGTGTAACTCCAAAGGTGTAACTGCTACAGCCATGAAACGTTCTAAGAATAGTTGTCAGCATGTGAACTTACGCACCTGAGTATTTTGACGCAAACTTATTGGAGATCGGCAGGGTTATGCCCCCTGACTAAGTTAAAATAGCATTTTAGACTTGTTTCGCCTGTAACTTAACGTATAACTGCTAGAGCCATGAAACTTTCTAAGAATATTTGTCAGCACGTGAACGTATGCAGCTGGGTATTTTGACGCAAATTTATTGGAGATTGGCAGATTTATGTCCCCTGATTAAGCAAAAACTAAAATAGCATTTTTAAACGGTGTCACGTGTAACTACAAATGATAACTGCTAGAGCCCCTAAAAATCTAAGAATAGTTGTCAGCTTGTAAACTAATGCACCTGGGTGTTTGATGCATATTTATTTGAGATCGACAGAGTTTTGCCCGCTGATTGAGCAAAAAAGCATTTTAGACTCCTTAATGTTAAGGACAATGTTTATAAGCACCTGTAATTGTACAAGAATTTTGGTTTTTTTTCAAATTTTCCAAGAATATAGAGCTTACGTGCTGAAACACACATTTCCCGATTGACCTCTATCATTATTTAGAAAATATAAGCAGAGTACACGCATGTTTTACTAAGTCATTATTGAATAGCCTAAAAAACTTTGCGATATAAATTATTTTCAGACCGTCCATCCGTCCGTGACACTTATGTCCGACACATAACTCTTACACTGTTGAGGGGAATTTGTTAAAGCCTTAACATAATAAAAGGCCTCAAAGAAAAGTGCATTGTACGAGGGTCAAAACTCTAGCTGGCTCGATTTTCAAATTACTTCGTTTTTGTATACTTTGCTTCTCCGGAGCGTTATTCCTAAAGGATATAAGGGAATTCAATAGAGGATTTCAATGGGGAGTGCAGTGTGTTAAAAAAATAACTCTGTCTTGCCTCGTTCTTGAACTACATCCCTTTATTGTATTCCTATAAGTATGTGCAAAACACAACTAAAAACCAACTGAAGGGATAAGTTGGTGTTTCACACAATGATAGAGTACATTAAGCGAGTGTGCAATATGCAAGAAATGTAACTCTGTCTTGTCCCAGGTTTTTTTTTTCAATTTTATCCTTTCATTTTAGTTATAGATTCTAGTCTGCGAAGGTGACTTCACAACTTTATTATGGTTTTTGTTAATCTTTCACAAGCTGATAGGAAACACAAAGAGGAAGTGCATTGTGCATGAACCATAACTCTTTCTTGCTTCTATTTTGAATGACCTCCCTTATTATGTTATTATTAATGCTTAACATATACTTGACTTCTCCTGAGCACAAATCCAATTTTTTTAAAAGGAGTTTATTCATATTGAATACAATGATAGAGGGTCTCAAGGGGAAGTGCATTGTTCAGAACCACAATTCTACTTTCTTTGTCTTGAATTATGCCCCAATAAACACAACTCAAAGACTCCTGAAGAATTTAGTTCATATTTCACACAACGACAGAGTACATTAAAGGTCATTGGACACGACTATAGCAACTTTGTCTTATCAAAATAATCATAATGTACTGATTTAATGGTTTAATTACAAATTTGTGAAAATATTGCTTTTGATAAGAAAAAACGTGGCTGTGATGATCGACTGCGTTCGTTTCGACATCGGTAGTTTCCGCCGCAATTTTTGGCTGTGACGTAGATTTATCCCTACTGTACAGAATTACACTGCTCATAACACATCCGTTTTTAAATGCAAAAATAACACTAAACCACATGTGCAAAAAACACAATTAAGGCACACTTATAAAAAATAAACATGCCATAAATTGTAAATTTAAAAACAGATAATGCGATTACTTCATAATTTTTATTAGAAAATTCCAACTGTGTGCCGGTAGAACGGGTTGTAAGTTTACCTTAGCAGAGAATGTGATTAATAATTATTCCAATTTCTTCCATGTTGTGGTTTTAAATAAAACTATCTCCTCCTTGTTTTTACACGTTGTGTAACACTTTCTCACTTGATGATCACGTCATAAATAAATTCTTTGTCATTTAAGTGTAGTAAAATTGAAGTGAAGTTAGGTGACCTAATGTTCAAGTTCAAGTTCAATAGTTTATTATGCAAAAACATATATACATGTTCATCGCCATTATCAAATATTGTATGGCGGTATTAGATACATAGATATAAGCAGATCATGAGAAAAGTATGATGGTGTATAAATACAAAATTTTAACAAACAAACATTGGTATGAGCAAATCATGAGAAAAAAATATGATGAGGTATGAGTACACCGATTTAACAAACAAAATAGACAAAATCTTGTTATGATTTAAGAAAGTAACATATGAAAAATGAAATTTAAATATCATATAGGCTTTTATTAGTATAAACAAGTTATCATATTTCTATAGAGGTCGCATTTCAGTTTTCCATGTTATCACACTTAACGCTAGCTAAAAATACAAATTTTGCTATTTTATTCATTATAACTTTTTGAGTATATTTCATTAAATTTTTAAATTTTTGTAAGTTTGGCCACGAACAGTAATATCTTGGTAGGCATTTTAATCTCAATTCTCTATATAATGGACATACAAGCAGAAAATGAAATTCGTTTTCCACTACGTGTGTTAACATTTGTTTCACTGGAATGGAAATTCACACTACAGTGTATTTTTACGTTGGTATGTTGTTTGAAAATAATAATATGGCATGTCCATTAAGCACAGATTTTTTTTTAGTTTAACGCCGATTTCAACATATGTTATATCTCGGCGATCAGTCCACCTAACCGGTTTTCCTGGGTAACTAACCAGTAATTGCAAATTTCTCCGCAAGTGACTGACTACTGTTCCCACATGATCTACTCTGAATCAGCGGTGAGAGACAAATGAACATAAGACACAATGTCTGAGTACAATAGTCACGGAGAAATTTTGCCCTGCCCAGGGGTCGAAACAACGACCGATGTATTACTAATCGAGTGCTCTACCTATTGAGCTAAGCGGGCAGGCTCAGATTTGTGTCTGCTTATAAATTAATACCCAATGAAATGTCAAAGATCTATAAATCACGCCTTACCCTGTGGGATTTATGCATATTAACCTACCCAAAAGGGAACCTTGTATATTCTGCATAGCCGTCAAAACAAAGCAATTAACACTTTTTATGATCCAATCGATGTTAAAGTTGAGACAATTAGTAAAATTTTAATGCAATTGTTCGTACAAATTGATTGAATTCCTTTTGATCAGTCACACTTGTGAAAACATTATGTAATAATTGCTTCCAATTAGCAAGTCTCAATGGTTTTACTTATTAGTAGCTTCCATGCAGTTAAATATTTTAATTCCTTTTTTTCCGGTTCCGGTTTTGGTAATAGGCGGACGTTTATTTTTGTCACCGTGGATCAGCAAAGAAAATTTAACATTTCTAAGCCAGACTACAACAGAGTTAAACTGAAAACTTGAACATTGTCCTTGGTAAGATGGCCACCTCCCAGAGTGACATTATCCCACCCCATCCCCCCAGTTTCTACCTCGAATTCGTTCGGCGTGTTAGGGTGATAGTGATGTGGCAGATGAAAACATGTGCTTCAGTATAGGTGAAAATGATGGTGTTTGGAGTCAAGTGCTTCGTAAGAAACCCGAAAAACGCTCTAGACTGAGTAGTAGTGGTCAAAGTGGTACTGGTGGGATGATAAATTTATCAGATTTTCAAAATATGAGTACAGATAATAAACTTTCAATTGTGTACAATGAAATCTTTGCAAATCTTTGCAAATCGAATCAACCATGAATAAAATTGATAGCAACATTGACAAGTATTTGAAATTGAATGAAAAAGTCGATCAAGCGTACAATTGCTTACAAACACACGAGGAACAGTTAAAACTCCTACAATATAGGTCAATCGATAACGAAGCCCGCCAACGCAGGAACAATCTGATTTTCGGTGGGTTCAGTGAATCTAGAAATGAAAATTGCTTTGAGAAAATCTCTGAATTTCTGCTCTCTAATCTTGGTATACACACTGCTGTTGGCATGGAGAGAGCTCACCGTCTCGGCCGGTACAAGAAAGGAAGTCATCGCGCTATCATTGTAGCTTTCAAAGATTATGCAGATACTGTAACTATACTTTCATGTGCAAAAAAGCTGAAAAACACTGATTTTCATATTAATAGAGACTACCCCTCAGAATTAGTGGCTGCTAGGAAGAAAATATGGCCCCGCTATAAACAACTTCGACAAGAGTATCCTGATGATGGTGTAAAGATTGTTTATCCTGCCAAATTTCTGCTAGGTGGTAAAATTGTGGTGAACGCTTTTTCTGATTGGGATAACATCATGAGCGGAAGCAGAATACCGAAGTACGATATCTGGCAAAGTAGCGAAATTGTAAATATCGCTCGAAAGTCCCGTGAAACTCGTGAACTCCGAGATAAGCGATTATCACAAACAGATCGAAATGAGGACACCCGCGACCCACCGCCGACTAACGGTAGCTCGACACGCAGACAGAATCCAGGTCACCGTCTAGGTCTCGTCCTCCGAGAAGTCATGCTCCGATTACACCAAATCGTAATCCACTGCCACGTGACCCAAAGGATACCGAAATCATGCGGCCATGGGACAGTGATCGTGCTAAATTAGTTGAAAATACCATTGCATAGGACCGTAGGGGGTCTGCCAAAAGTGAAATTAAGCTGTGTGCGTTAAATGTGAATGGTTTAAAGAAACGTTTGAGTTATCCAGACTTTGTTGCATTTATTAGAACTTATGATATATTCTCTATTTCAGAAACTCACACTGATATAAATGATATTGTAGATATTGACGGGTTTACGTATTTTGCAAAAAATAGATGACAAAAATATTATAGGAAAAGCGGAGGTATTGGTCTGTATATTCGCGATAGTTTGGTCCCATATGTAGAAATTATTAAAACTGATTCAGAATATGCATTATGGTTTTTAATTAAGAAAGATGTTTTGTTTTTTGATGAGGATGTTATGATAGCGGCTGTTTATTTGTCGCCAGAAAATTCTCGTTTTATTAATGAGGACGATCTACTGCAGTTCGAAACCGAAATTAGTTCGATGTGTAGCAAGTACAACTATGTTCTGTTAACCGGAGAATGGAACTCAAGAGTAGCTGAATTGAAAGATTTAATTTCTTCAGACCCGCATCTTAACAATATTTTTGATATGGAGGATGAAATACTAGCCTCACTCGATAAATACACAATTCTCGAAAATCTTGGAATTCCTCTCTATCGAAATTCGCGTGATCACAAGACTAATACGCACAGCTTTCGACTTATTGATATTTGCCGCAACAATAACCTTTTTATAGTAAATTCTAGACTTCACAAAGATAAGAACATTGGTCAGTTCACATTCCGAGAAAAATCTGCAATAGACTATGTTGTTTCCACTGCAGAATGCTTCAAACTTATTATCGATTTTCAGATCCTTGAAACTGACTCGTTATTTTCGGACGGACACAGTGCCCTGCATTTAAAAATTAAAACAAATTGTGTAATTCCAGAACCGCGCAAAAGCAAAAATCTTTCAGAAAAAACAAAATGGAATAATGTTAACGCCGAAGATTTCATAAATAATATCGACTCGTCACAAATAGAACAAATCTTATCACAGTTACATACATTTCCACATTCACAAGAAACTGTTGACTTATTATCCGAAAAAGTACAAGAATTATTCCAAAACGCTGCTAACAAAACTTTTCCAAGACATAGTAAATGCCAGTTCACACATAAAAGGCAAAATAATGAATGGTGTGGCCATAGATGTCATCAATCACGAAAAAATTATCATCATGCTAGAGAATGCTATCGTAAAGATCCAAGTAATGACAATAAATTAAGGCTGAGAAATGCTAGCAAAAATTATAAACGTACAATGAATTTCTATATTGATAAATACAAACATGTCAATGCAAACAAACTTCGTAACCTTCATGATAAGAGTCCCAAAAAGTATTGGAGCTATCTAAATAAGTTAAAACCGAAACAAAAAACAGGACCTATCCCAACACTTGATGATTTTTACAATCATTTCAAAAACATAAATACTGACAATATTAATGTCGATAATGATGACTTTTTAATGACAATAATATGCATCACGAATTTAACGATTATCTTAATTCTTCTATTACCGAGGAAGAAATTTCAAAAAGCATAAAAATTTGAAAAATGATAAAGCACCAAGTCCTGTAGATAATATATTACATGAATATCTGAAAAATACACAAACTAAACTGATGCCTATTTATGTTAAGCTTTTTAATTGCGTTTTTGACAGTAGCATACTTCCGAATAGCTGGCTTGAAGGCAACATTTTACCAATATACAAAAATAAAGGGAATCCTGAAGATCCCAGTAATTATCGACCCATAACAATACTAAGTAATCTAGGAAAGCTTTTCACGTCAATTCTTTATTCTCGCTTAACAAATTATCTAGAGTTTAGTGGCATACTTTGGAAAATCAAGCAGGATTCCGTAAAGGGTACTGCTGTTCCGACCTTATACTTACTTTACATTTGTTGATTGAATTACTTAAGAAAAAGCGTCAAAACTATACTGTGCATTTGTTGATTTTTCCCAGGCCTTTGACAAAGTCTGGAGGGTTGGTTTATGGCACAAATTATTACAAAATCACATTAATGGTAGATTCTATGACGTTATTATAAATATGTATAAAAACATCAAGTCATGCATCTCCCTTATTGGTTCTACTTCCCCTACCTTCCTTTCGGAAATGGGGGTTAGACAGGGTGAAAATCTTTCGCCTGCACTCTCTTCATTATTTTTGAACGACTTACAATCCTTTTTGCAAGGAAATGGTAGCGTTGGTGTAGAGCTAAAGGACTACATATGATAACTTTACTTCTGCTGAAATAAACTGAATACACTTTCATCAAATAACATTTATTTTTGTCTACACAGTTTATCAATATTTATTGAATTTTGCCATACATACTTTAATTATAAAAGCGGACTAATACTTAATATTCAATAGTTCGGGCACAAACATGTATTATCAAAATGGTAATTAACTGATTCAAAACAGTGTATTATCACTTTTATCTCACTGATATTTCCCTATATTTCATTGGTAGGCATAAAATAAAATATCGTCATAAACTATTCCAAACACATCTTAATACCACTGGGGATTTAGTTGATATTTCACTCAGAGACAGAGTACTTGAAAAAAGAAGATTTTCTCCCTTCGCCAAGACACCATTGGCAACATTGCTCCGGCTGGGGCATGGACATGTCTAACATGGGTCGTTTTATCATTATCATGTTAATTATTATTTTAATTATTGCTAATGGTAATAGGAGATTGCATATCAGTCATTTTTAGCAGAACAAACTGTTCCATCATTTGAATACTTTTTTTTTCTAATTACAAAATGCAAGACTTCGATGAACAATCTCTATATAATTTATGGCTGCAGGTGAGACAACATTTTACAATTTGGTTCTCCTGAAAGGAGCAGGAAAGAGATAGAGACCTGGCTACATGCGTGTGTAATTTGTGAGACAGCAAACATAACACAAAAGACGGAATATTTATTTCTATGAAAGAGAATACTTGAGCATGCCTCTTACAGCTAAAGCGAGAATGGCAAAACGGCATCAGAGACAGAGAAATGGCCAAGCATTGCACGAACAATATAAGCAAAGAGCAAAGAATCGAAACTACAAGCGAAGAGAACATGGATACGTTAAATCAATAAAAGATATGTCATCCCGAGAACAGAGATAAACCAGAAAGGCTTGGTTAATCTCAGTAGAATACAGACAAAAACATAGGGAAATCCACAGATCTGAATCCCAGCTAGACCAATTTCAAATTGTCATTTGGCATAGTGAAATGACAATTTGAAATTCATTGATAAACGTTCAGTGACAGCAATATTCATCTTTGTTTTCATTTACTGTATTCTGTGTAAGACACTAGAATTCCCTGTTTCACAGTTTAAAATTTTTTTAAAATGTTAAGACAAAATGTTTTCAAATTTTCCTTCATCATCATTTCTGACGCGTTCCTTCACTTTTCTCTGCATTTTTCACATCGGGAAACACTGTTGGTTTCAAGGCTAAACCATCCAATTGACATGTATATAATATCAAATAACACATAAAGGGCAGTAGGAAGCAAACCTGCACATTTTGGTTTCATATATGACGGAAAAATAAGTTTATATTTACACAAAAAATATGACATTGTACAAGCATACCTTTTATTTCAGATGTATCAACACTTTTATTAGCCATAGTATAATTTATTTTATTTCACTCTTAGTCAATCGAATAATCAAACGATTCGCATTTTAAACGCTAACTTTGACATCTTTTGACTGGTGGCTAATGACGTAGTTTAGTATTTCTGTTTTTTGGCGTTATTTGGAAAGCGCCATCCGGTGTTGTAGTGCAATAGTTGGCATGTACCCTTTGTCATACTGACATCGATTGTTCAATAGATCGATTAGACAAATAACCCACTGTATAGTAAACGAATAAAAACTATTAGTTTTAAACAAACAAAAACAAAGATAATTTCTAAATTAATTTTGTAAGATTGGTAAAGTAAACAAGCACGTCGTAAACAAACAAGTCGTTTAAACAGTGCAGCAAATGCATTTTGCATCATGTTAAAAAATTGTCAGAAACAAATAGTGCCATGTCAAAAGGCAACACATATTTTGTGTTAATACTGTTCCATAACGACCCTTTAAATCATATAGAGTTATGTGATCTATTTATAAAGGGTAAAACTAAACGTCATTGGCATCTAAGTATTGCTCTCATGTAGCGATATTTTAATTGAATATAAAAAAGAAAATGGCAATAATTCTCGTAGTTCCGAAATAACAAGAGTTTGAGTTATTTCTTACTGCTATGTCTTATCCCTAGATATTTTGGATAGAAGAACATCTCAGCCTTTTATGTAGAAACATCTGAATGTTTAATGACGGAAAAAGAAGTCTGCCACCTGTCTCCATCATTCATTTAAATGTCTTTGCAGCCTAAAGTAGATCATATTTCAATGGAACCGAAAATGTAGATAGAGGATATTTAATGAGTGGTCACGGGATTTGTTGCACGAGTTATTTGAAAACGATAAAAATGAGGCTCTGTTATCTCTTGTCGTTTTCTAATAACGAGTGTAATAAATCCCGTACAACATGATCACGAATGTAATGTTCTATTTATATCAAAAGTTTTGTAATTGAATGGTGACAGACACGGACAGAAACTTTGATTTGTCCTGTCCGTATACACGCGGCCGTCATAAGAGTATTGTTAGTGACGTTGATGTCAAAATGTTATCACACTAATGTAACACAGCTTTATTACACACCTACAACGTCGGCTGTGATATAAATTGAGGAAAATGGAAAACGAAATTTATTGCACGAGTTATTTGAAAACGACAAAAAAAAGAAGGAAAAAGCTTGCCGAGTTTTTATCATATTTCAATAACGAGTATGATAAATTACGTATAACATGACCACACGTATTAGGTTTTTTTTATATCGTAGAAGCTTTGTAAGTGAATGGTGACAAAAACTATTTGCGCGAACACCATAATACATTGTTCATGACGTCGACGTCAAAGTGTATATCTAACACTATTCGCAAGAAGGAATTGACCGTGATATATACTATACGGCATATATACTAAACCCTATACGGTATATCAAACGTGCACCCGCTGACGTCACTAGAAACTATTTTCGGCTGTTCCTATTTGTCATTGTAAACCGATATATTTTTTAAAAAATTTATAAGTCAAATATTGTTATGGGCTTAGTTACCTTTTTTAATGTTCATGTATGATAAAATAACAGATATTTTGATAAAAAATAAATTATTAACTGATAAACTAAAAATGACCTCGTTGCTTTCATTTTCACTTGTACACTGAATAGCGGGGTAAATGGAGTAGTCTTACAGGGACAATAACCGTAAAAAAATGACACGATAAATAGTGCACATACCTGCACTCCTTACAACTATACATATGTATAAGAAAAGAAATAGATTTTTCAATTTTTGAGATCTAACGTCGAATATATGACGGTTTCACGTTCAGATACGTAATTGTTTAAACACAAAGGCTTACGGCCTTCGTGATTAAATTACCACGCATCTAAACTCGACACCGTGATATACTTGTCGGTAGATCACTCAAACTTAAAATCTATTTCCTAATTGTAACACTATTCGCAACTCACCTGCAATAAAAAGGAAGGAATTGACCATGATAAATCAGATACGTTAAATCACGCTGAACATAAGCGCGCGCCCGCTGACGTCTCTGCGAACGTCACCGGTAAATAGTGCACGTTCTTACGCTCCTTATAAACAAACGTACGTGTTTGAATGGATATAGATTTTTTTAAGTTTCGTGATTTACCGTTGTATATATCACGGCTTCTTGTTCATGTGTGTAATTATTCAAACACTCAGGCCTACGGTCTTTGTGATTAAATTACTACGCATCTGAACTTGACATCGTGATATATTTGACGGTATATCACTCAAACATAAAATCTTTTTTCCTAATTACACTAGTGTTATATCAAAAATAAGGCTTTATTACACGCCCACGACGTCGTCTGTGATATAATTAGGCGTAAATAAACAACAAGAAAACATTGGCTGATCATTGCCCTAACCACACAATTTACAACTGTGCATTCATAAGCGCTGACGGACAGAGTCTGACGCACGGACGGGCAGCCAAAGGCCGCATCATTAAGTGGCTTTAAAGCATCATAAGTGTTGTATCTTCACATTGCATTAACAGAGGTTAAAACATGTTCAAGGAAATTACCAATTTAACTATTAACGTCATTCAATGACATCAAAATAATATTAGCAGATAAGAGACAAAGCTGCAGTGAGGCAGCGGGTTGACATTATTTAGCCGAAGCTATCCACGTAGGATGATGCTCACCTTTCACTTTACTCGACCAAGTTATAAGGAAAGGATTGATTGTTAATGATTATTTGTCGCAAAGATTGCATATTCACAGATCGCGTATCATGCAATAGCATTTTAACTGTCTCAGGAGGCCTTGCAATTAGAAATCAACTGCCAACGTCGTTCGATAAACAAGAGCGTAAAGTAAAATAAACAGACAAATCAACTGTGACATTTATTTCTGGCTATAATTGCAACTGTAAGCAAAAAGTCTTTTGCGTCAGTGAGATTTCCACAGTCAAACTATATGGGATATACATGTTACTGTTAGTCAAATTATTCGCTCATAAGTGTTTTATTTGTTTTATGCAACGTTTTCTTGCACAGTCTACCATTTTTACTATTGGAATAATTGTTTATCCTAATTTTGACAAAAAAGGCAGTTACAGTTAACTTTCAGAAACGCTGTCCAGTCACTGTGAGATTGGCCTAAACGAAACAACAGAATTTATTGGCTAAGCATCAATAGTATAGCCTTATTTTGAACTTTTCTTCGAACCTTTAGAAGTTTCCATTTTAACTTGTTTTAGATTAAATTGAAATGCCCTTTTCTTTTAGTGTGCCCTAACCAAAAGATAAATAAGTAAGCTTCAACGTCATAGCATTGTACACAACACTGAAACCGATAACAGTTTACAATATTTATTTCTCTACATGATACAATTAAGAAGTAGTGCAAGTTATGATAACCGAACTTAAAACTAAGACAATGTTTAACCAAGAGGCATTCCATGGTGGCACAGAGGGGACATGCACAACTCCTTTTTAAATTGCACTTCTCTTTTTTATCTCGTTCCCACGAGATACTAACCCGAGGGAACGACTTGGTATGTCGTGATAACAAGTTGCTTAGTGTGAAAACAAGATAAAAAGAAAGAGAAGTGAAAATCTGAAAAGAAGTGTTGCATTTGAAAAAAGAGAAGCGCAATGAAAAAAACATCGTGATATAAAAAAAAGAACTGTGCATGTTAGCTATGTCAAGGGAACGACTTACTAACTCGTGGGAAAGAGTTAGCTATGTCGTGGGATCGACTTAATATCTTGTTCCCACGAGATTGCTATCTCGTTCCCTCGACATAACTATCTTGTACCCACAGTTTAGTCAGCCAATTAACTGTTGCGTACTTTTACTAAGATTTTAGAAGTGTACGGTATGTAATCGTCCTGGACTGATTTGTATAATTTTTCTGTTGCTGAACTGATTCGGAGTTATCAGCACCTGGATTAACTTAGGCAAAACTGGAAAACACATTTGATGAGCAAAAGAAAATTAGAGATAAAAACAATACGGAAGTCCTTCACGAAAATATTTAACTATATAATTGTTTCTGTCGGCCATGTTGCTCACATGTATTATGAAATAAATAAATTGATTGGCTGATTACCTTATGGGAACGAGTTAGCTTTGTCGTGGGAACGAGATCGCTATCTCGTGGAAACGGCATATTAAGTCGTTCCCACGACATAGCTAACTTGTTCCCACGAAGTTAGTAAGTCGTTCCTTGATATTGCTGCTCCTTTTTTTTAAAGCAATTTTTGTTATCAGATTTGCACTTCTCTGTTTTCCCTCGACTTAGTAACTCGTTATCACGACATACTAAGTCATTCCCTCAAGTATGTATCTCGTGGGAACGAGATAAAAAAAGAGATGTGCAATTTAAAGAAAGAAGAGTTGTGCATGACTCCTCTGTGTCACTGTACAAACATTACTATTTAGTAAGAGACACGACACACCTTGTGTCTATTAGAAATCTGATATAAATATTAAAACAAACTTTAAATATAACTGCAAAGACAACTTTGCACGTTTATTTATTGGAACAACAGAATGTACATTTTTACCAAAACAATTTCTTATCTCATCTTTTTATATTTCCTAGAGACATGTAAACTTTCAGTTCTATCCGATACCTTTAAAAAGTATTTGAAACATAGTTTCTTCGTTAGTGTTTCTTACAAAATGCATAGTGGACAAAAGAAGAAGAGAAAAAGATAGAGCGTTACTTTTGTCATATGACTTATGCCACTTACTAAGTCTCACCTAAAACGTTTTATCTGAACTCTTGATAAAAAAAGATTATATACTGAAATCAAGTCAGCGAATAATTATATTTAGGATCCGCTGAAATGCTGATTCATGTTAAAATCATAATGTTAATTTTCAATTTTTGTGGTATTAAGATTATTTGCTTAAAATTGCAGTATTTTTGGCATTGTCATCATCGATCAGTGAAAACACACTGTACTGGTTATGCAAGAGTTACGAGTTCGATCCTCCGCTCCTCCACTAACATTACTGTCTTTTGGAAGAGGCGTTTAATTATGCCCCGTATAACATGAGCATTCCCATTCTATTTTCAAACTGCTGTATTAGTTCTTCCAGCATATTCTTATAAGGTCAAGTTGTTTTTTGCATGTAGGGGAACCAAGTAGAATTTACCTGTATATTCTAAAATGAGAACTAGAAGATTCTTTGAGCACGTAAAAAAGACACTTTGATACATAAACGTTTAGTAGTTGAAATTGAGACTTTGAATGTGAATGCATATATGTTAGTGCCTAAACTTGCTGGAGATTAATTTGTGCTGGATTAATTAATATTCATGGACATTTTAGTATATATATACAGCTGGAATAATATTTCAGTTTAAAATGATTCTGTGAATGGAGATAGTGACAATAGGCTATTTTGGATTAGTAAACATGACATTGTAAGTCATAATTGTTTCATTATTTTGTTGAACTATTTTTTTATTAATTTAAAGTACTTCAGGTTTGTTAAACTGTATTGTGATTACTCGTAACAGCTATACATAGAGCATGGAAAAGATCCATGGGTGTCTCTGGAATAGGATGCTTTCTGTATCTTGCACTATCACCTACAACCTAAAAACACTAAACTCTACAGGCAGCGTATGCCACATAGACAACCGGTACCGACGACAAATATACGCCTTGTAAATAAAAATCTCCAAAGAAAAAATGATTTCATCTGTGTAAACATGTGCGCCTTGATTTACACGGAAATATCGTAAAATCAGTATGTTGATAACTGTTTTCACCTCTTCCCGACAGGAATGTGACGGTAAGACGGTGAACCGTCTTCAAGTAGTGATACGCAAAAAGGTGCATACCACCAAACAATAATAATGATAAACCTAGGCTTGCTCATAAAAGTAATTTAAAAAAAGTTCATTTAACACATGAAATTTGTGACACAAGTGTTGACAAGACTTTTTTCACGAGATCGATGCATGTAATGAGGTGCTAGAGTTACTGGGACATTCAAACAACATACTTAGTCATACGTCCTGAAGTCAGACATAAACAATGAATTTGTCCATCTTTGCAATCATAGCATGCCGTTTGCAAAAAATAATAATAATTAGGTGATGACGTTTCTAAAAGAGCAAAAGAAATTAAGACATTGCCATGATCGTAATCAAGATCAATAGAAATCGTACAAATAGAGACAGTATATGTTTCTGCATTAGGACATTGCCAGGGTCAGTATCAAGATCAATAGAAATCTTACAAATAGAGACGGTATATGTTTCTGCATTAGGACATTGCCAGGATCAGTATCAAGATCAATAGAAATCGTACAAATAGAGACAGTATATGTTTCTGCATTAGGACATTGCCAGGATCAGTATCAAGATCATTAGAAATCGTACAAATAGAGACAGTATTTGTTTCTGCATTAAGACATTGCCAGGATCGTATCAAGATCAATAGCAATCGTACAAATAGAGACAGTATACGTTTCTGCATTAGGACATTGCCAGGATCAGTATCAAGATCAATAGAAATCGTACAAATAGAGACAGTATATGTTTCTGGGGTATTTCGGATCTAGAAACAGATTCTGACGATAACCTACCAGAGGTAGGCCATGGTTGTCCAAGTGGATCCACGTCTCAGTCGAGTACAGACCAAAACAAACAACAAACCTACTCGAGGCGAGGGGCGTGCCAATCTCGAACCAAATAATTTTGTTCCTGGCAGATTATAATCGGACATGAGGTAATCGTGTAATCGTAGTTGATTGCAATTAATTACAATTTGTTAGAGTAATCGAAAGTATTCGATTACTTTTAAAAAATCGATTTCATTTAATCGTAATCGTAATTTTTACATGCAAGGAAAGGTGTGTAAAAATCGGTTGCATTTCGATTACAAATCGTTTAGTTTGATGGGAAACATGTATTTTTTCAGGCCATTTTTCGCAAATTTTGTAAAAAGTAGCTCGAGTTGGTGAATGGTCCCTCTAATACAAGTGGAGGAAAGTCTATATTTTATAATTCAAGAAGGATTTTGATACAGCAAATGCTTTTTGAGATTGAGTTTGTGGAAAATATCAACATTGTTCGCAAAAGTCAACAACGAGGCTACAATTTATCGCCAATTACACAAAAAATACCGAACTTGCAGAAAAAAGCAAGAACTGCTCTAAACCCAGAGATATTTAGCTTCACAATATTGATTAGTTTGGAGAAATCGATTAAGTTATGATGGAGAAATAAGTTAAAACATTACCTGGGGTGAACTCGACGTTTGCGATTGTACTTTCGTTTTCGGCGTTTTTATGGGCTATTTCCGGTGAACGGTGTCCAACAGTGATACTGCACAGTGTAACTTGTTTCAACAAAATAAATCAATCTTTTATTTACCTTAGGCACTGTGACGAAGTGTGAACTTAATTTTATCCCATTACTATTTTCACCTTTGTTACCAGTAACAAACAACATTAAATTTTATACCTCAATAGAGGTGTAAAATCCATCCAGTGCTCAAAACTGGCCCACTAAATCGAACGCTTTTAATTTTGTAACCCTGGACGAACTGGTCACAGGGGTTAAACAACTGTATATGATACAGGAGCAATAAACTTGGTATGCTGAAAAAGATGCAAATGGGTAGTGTTCAAATTAGGCTACTGGTGCATCCAATTATTACTAAGTTACAGAAGTTACATAATTTGACTTGTAGACATTAAGATATCAAATTCCTGAGCATAAAACACTGTCCACTACACTTCTTCATAAAAAGTCAGTTGAAGTACAGTCTAACCTTAAACTACAGCCTAAGCAAGCTGAGAGTGTTGCATTAACAGTAGACTTGTGGTCAGATCGCCAGATGAGAGGTTTTCTGGGTATAACGGAACTCTTTATTCTAGACTGGGCCTTAAAATTTGTTGTTAAAGCATGCAACGCTCTAAGGGAAAACATTATATCTGGGTTTATAAATGTCAGTTTGTTTAGAGTGAAAACTCTAGAAGAGTTTTATACAAAACCTTCGCGATGCATAAGCCTGAATGACTGATCTTGGTTTTACGATTAATATAGAAAAGTCGATGTTTGTACCTATCTAAGATTGTTATATTTTTGGGATTTGTTACAGATGCAGAACGTATGATTCTTTTTCGAGAGACAATATTTTTGATTAGTGCAAAAAGTTTTTAGGATTAACATTTACAATGTAGAGTTTAAGGCTTGTTTGTTGCTTATTTCCAAGCAGTCAAACAGGGAAAACTCTATTATTCTATACTCATAGAATTGAAATTGAACTTCAACTTCTTGGGGTAAGTTTCGTTTAAAGTGATGGTATGTCCTAATATAATAGATAGAATTTGATGCTATTCGATATAAAATGAACCTGACGGTTGCCTAAATGTCGATTTGATGTCTTTTTTCAAAAACATTTCTGAAAAACCTTGCATAAAAACATTTATTTTTTATTTTTTTGCAGTATCATTGAAAAAATACTTTTTTTGCAATATCATTGAAGAAGTACTATTTCGAACTCTGTGAATTTCCAATATCTAATTTTTGATATCTGCGCATGCGTTTAACAGTTATATGGCCTCTCATGGTCGACCCAAATTTAGCCCGGAATCAAAGAAAGAAAAAATCAGAAGCTCTTAGAAAGAAATCTTAGAATCGCAAGTCTCGACCCTCTTGAATGTTAAAGATGAAGAGATTGTTGAGTCCACCATGCTTGATCCATTTAATTCTTAAAATGCACGTATGTATTGATGCATAACCTATTTTTACCAAATCATTTGCTTATGTCATGCATTGTTTGCAGCTTAGCAACCTTAGAGTATTGAGAATGGTTCACTTCAAACCTTTTCCAACCCTTCAACATTAAATTTAATAGTGACGATATTTGAGATTTAAATACAGGTGTGCACTGTAAATTTACGCTTCATTTGTTTCCAAAGTGCACTTCGTGATTTTAAGGCAATAATTATAAGCTGAGTGTTGTATTATGTTGCAGTCTCGAGAGATGTTTAAAGATCATAGGTAAAATAAGATTTAATTAACGTCGGCAAGAATACAACAATACAAGGCATAATGAAAAACATGCAGAAGAAAAAGCTAGGAGGGAAAAGCACACACATTATACATATAGCACAGATATTTGTAAAGCACATAAAAATATTCGAACTCTGCTGATCTTGACTGTGTAAGTCTTAAAACTGCTCTTAATAGAAACCAAAAAAGCTCTGACAGGAACGACACAAGCTGTATACTTAAAAAGGAAAATAAGAGAGTATCAATCCAAATCAGATTTGGATTGAACTGATCAGCAGCAACCAGATAGTTGAAGAATAAAAGCAAGCACAAAACAAAATAAACTAAAGTGACAAAAGCATGACATAGTAAGACACACATAAATTATAATCTGGTAAGAATGTATATGAAAAGCAGACGTCTATAGAGAGCAAACCCCTTTTCAATGCTACAAACAACTAAGCAGTATCAGCAAAAATAAATCACAGAATAACAAACTAAAACACACAGAAGCAAACTATAATGCAGCAGAAGATAAAACAAAAGGCAGGTAGAAAAATAAGAATTCATACAAGCATGCAGCACCTGCACCAGTCGAACTAAGTCAAACAAGCTGAGCATTTACATATGTTGCCATTCCAATGTGACATCTGCCATCACTTCGATAAATAGAAAATCTCGTCTCGTCGAAGAAAAAAACGCTATTCCATTGTTGCCTTATCCAGCGATGGTGTGTACGAACCCAATTAACACGATTTACGCGGTTACGCCGCGTCAATACACAGTCAACGTAAGGACGACGTCGACGTAGACCATCCTCGCGCAGACGACTGCGCACAGTTTGGGCAGATATTCGGTTGTTATATGTACCAGGGGTGTTAGCAGCAGTGGCAGTTTGAAAACAATTGCGTAGGTTTGTGTTCATTATCTATCAGTCTTGACCAGGCGTCGTGACGCGCGGACGACCACTACGTGGTAAATCTTTCGTATGCCCTGTTGCTTGGAAACGTTGCCTAGGGTTTCGAATAGAACAGTTAGAACTGCCAACAACCCTAGCAACCTCATTTGTCGCCATACCAGCATAAAGCATTCAAATGACACGTTTACGTAAATTTGGTGGAATTCTAGGTATATCAAAAAGAAAGAAAACTTAATAAAATTCGCTCTTTTATTGACAAACCAAGTCAATGAAATCAGACGGTAAGGTTTGATTTTATAAACACGGATTGTACTGGTCAGTGCATTCACCAGAAAAATTGAGTTTAACGTTATTTTGTGTGCCTTTTTGTTGTGTAATGCGTACAGTTGAGTTATAGTTATTTGACACATAATCGTTCGCCCGAACATATGTAGGGAATTGGACAATCATGTTAATTTCTTTCCATTACATTAAAAAATAAGTAAAGAAATCGGAAGTTTCTTTTTTTCAGTATATATTCATCATACACAAATCTGAGAGCTCTGTCTTGCATTTTAACCATTTTATGAGTATTGCCTTCGCAACAGAAATGCCAGGCAAGAGGGCAAAAATTGAAACTTGATAGAATGAAAGATTGTTAATATGTTAAGTTTACTGAGTTTACTGCCTATACGTTTAAGAATATTCAACTGTTGGGCTGCTTTTTAGCAGAAATTTGCAATGTGATTATCAAATGTAAGTTTAAAATCTATGTCTATTCCCAGTAACTTTACCACTTTTTTCACATGAGATCCTGGGATTAAGATTTGCTGTTAGTTTTCTTATCAAGGAATTTTTCAAGTTTTGTTGCATACAGTTAAACCTAAACCACTCAATTAATGTTTGAATTTCATTCTGCAATAAATTAATTAGTTCGTTAAAGCTTGGAAAATTAAAAGACAGTGTGTTATCGTCTGCATAGTTGTATATATTTTTTTAATGAAGAAGAAGATGTCGTTAATAAACACATTAAACAGAAGAGGACCTAGAATTGAGCCTTGAGGAACACCTTTTTTGATTTTTGCCCAGTCACTAACTACATTTCCTATTTTTATTTGTTGTTTACGATCACTTAAGTAGCATTTTAGAAGGTTTACTGAGTTTTTAGATAGCCCATAGCAAGCTAGTTTATGAAGAAGAATATCATGTGGTAAACAGTCAAAGGCTTTTGATAAAATCCATGAAGATTGCTGCAACATATATATTTTTGTCTAAAGCCAATTTCCAGTCTTCCAGTAGTGTCAGAAGTGTAGTTTGACATCCATGACCCTTCCTAAATGCACACAGACAATTATCAAAGATATTTTCAAAATATTCAGATAACTGCCTTGAAAGAACCTTTTCAAATATGTTAGATTGATTTGGAAGGGTACTGACTGGTCTATAATTTGATTTTAACAATATCATTTTTCTTATGTAAAAGAATGACCGCCTCTTTTAGCCTGTTCGGGAACTTGATACTAGAAATAAAGCAATTTATTAAATCAGTTAGTGGAGCAGTAAGTGAAGGCTTACTTAATTTTAGAAGTTTAACTTAAATTTTATCAGCACCTGTAGCCTTTTTAATGTTACATTTGTCAATAATTTTAGATATAGTTTTCTAATCAGTTTGCTTATATTGGATGTATCTCTTTCATAGTTTTGTCCCTGAATCTTTTTTAAGCTAGGATGATCCTGTGGGTTAAAAACTTATTCTTTGGCCTATATTGTCTGCTACATTTACATAAAAGTTATTGAAAGTTTCTGCATGTTCCACATCCTCAGAGATAGTTTTATTATTCTCAAGAAGAGTAATTTTGGCCTGTGAGTAGCAAGACGTTTTAGAAAGATATGGTTTAATAGTACTCTAAAAGTCAGTAGATTTACAACCTCCAAGACATCTTTCCTGAAAGTAGTTATGTAAAGATTGCTTTTTAAGTTTGTTTACCAAAATTCTACTTTTCCTATAGCATTCCCATGTTTTTGATTTTTTGTTATTTAGATATTTATGGTATTGCATTTTTTTCGGGTTATAAATTGCTTTACGAAGTCTTCTGTTCATATAACTGTTTAACTTTCCTAAATATTTCTTTAATTGGAGCATGCTTAACAAAAATTTGTGTAATATCACACTCAAAATTTTCATAAATAGAATCTAAATTGCAGTTGTGACCTGCCATAACATCATGTAGTAATTCAAAATGTTAATAGGTCATTATTTAGTTCATCAATATTCCGATTCCCTAAATTTTCTTATTTGATTTTCTTTTTTTGAGTTTCTTATTCTTTGGGAGTATTATTATTAATAACAGTATATCAAATTATGGCAGTCTCTTATGCCAGTACTAATGTTTAATGTTTTTTACATAGATGTTTAGAGTTTGTTAAAGTGACATCAATAATAGAGGGTTTACAATTTTTCATAAAACAAGTTGATAATTATATGAATAAGGTTGGATATATCAAAAAGCCCCATTAAATCAAGGAGAGTTTTTCTTTCTTGTTACAGTTCAAATCATAATTCAAATCGCCTGTTTACCATGTATTTGTCAAAGTGAGTTACACATTTGTCCAGCAAGTATGTCAAATTATTACTAAAACATGGTCTGTAGATACATATAATAGACCATCTGGTTTTGTTTAAAGTTACCCCATGAAAGATAGTTTCACAGTCATTGCATTCTAAACTTTTTCTTCTGCGTGCTGACCCAATAAACTCTGCGATTCCTCCACCATGTATGTTTCTATCCCTGCGTTCAAATTTGTAACCTGGGATATCCAAAATACTATCGTGGAATGATTGGTCAAGTTTTGTTTCAGAGATAAATTTGTAAAGCTGCTATAGACGAGGCTGTTGTACAAAACATGTGATTTGACAAGCTATTTTCAGCATTTTCCACGACATTTTCTGAAGTTTGCGGTAAATGTTTATTAGACAGTGTGTCTGTTGGAGTTCGAGTGTCATTGATACTCACTTACACTACCTGTGAGAGAGATACAATGATGTAGAATGTATTAAAGTTTAAAACAATTGCCATTTCCCGATTTGCTATTTGATGTCAAGGTCGGCAAGATCGAAGTTGTTTTATTGCGCGCTTGATGATCAAGATTTAGCAAGAGGAAACAAAACGTCTATTGATCTTGACAGTTCGAAAAAGCTTGTAATCTTTGCACATCATGCTGATCTTGTAATGCAAGATATCTCCGGTATGTTTAAAGATTTGTCAATAAACGAACTGTTTTTAAAAAAGACTTTGTTTCAAGGTAAAAATCAAATTTATTTTCGTTGTCAAAATTTTGACTTGCGCGGGAGGCGCATGCGCAGTTCACCGGAATATCATAGAAAATGCATCTAAATATCTCAAAGTATGGTATTAACGTAATTCGCCTTTCAACGGTAAACTATCTATTAAGAACCTTTACTTAAGTACACTACACTTCTGTATGTTCATAATTTATATACATGCATTTCTAGATAGATTTTCCTTAAAAAGAACAGAATGTAATCTGAAATGTTTCATTATATTCTTAGTAGACGCGGAGGACATAAAAATTGGCAAGTAAATAGGGCAGTTTCATATAATTATTGCAACTTATACGTTATAGTACTAGACGCGCACTAATATCTATTAGATCTTCTTTCTGCAGGCAAATATTGAAAAGCAAGCTACTTGCAGAGTAACTGGAATTTGTACACTGACCCTGTTTAGATAAGAAACGATGCAGACAGAGATAAATCTGTCAGTAATTATCTAGATACAGCTTGATGCCACGGCTAGAAGACGGAGAATAAAAGCCTACACATTTAAATACTAATGATTATTCTTTGTTCTCGTTACAGCGTAATTCTTAGATGTAGAGAAAGGTATTGCAAGCGGATACTGTTGTGCTTTAATTGTCTTGCAAAAGATCATAAAACAAAGCTGTCGACTTACAAATATGTTGTTTTTCTCTGTTAAATACCAACGGACTAGTAGGTGATTTGTTTACAAGACAGTTTAATGTAAAGACGATCACAAAACAAAGTGCAATCTACATAAGTATTACCAAATAAAAACTGTTATTTATTATCAAACAATAATGAAAATAACTGTATTTTATTCATGTACATGAAAAAGATAAACGTAAAAGAACTTTAAGCTTCTCAATTACAACTTAGTAAAATGTGGATTAAACATTACATGAATAAAAATAAAATGTGGATCAAACATTACATGAATAAAACTGACAACAATCTGATTTTTTTTCGTTCCTATAGCAATATAAACAGTCACGGTAAGGTGGTTTCTTACCCGGCATTGTATATGGCGTCTATTTCCAGATACAGAAGTCATTAAGTCATCAGTTATAAAGATCCTTGCTGGAAAATAAATCAGTTTACTATTTTTGGCCGATAAATTATTTTCAATTAACATCGCAAAGTGATCATCAGCTTTCCAAGGCAACCATTCAAGGAATTCACAGCAGCACATATTTCACATTAAAAATCGAACGCGCAGTATTCTGTTTGCAAGATTTAATTTAAATCTACGACATTTATGTTTACAAGGAAGAATAGAATGACTCCAAAATAAAAATTCGTGGAATTGCACTGATACCAAATGTCCACCAGACCTGCTGAAGTCGTTATCATCATGTTTCGACATATACACGGATAATACTTTATATTTTATGCCTAAAGTACGAAATTTGGAATGTTAGTAAAGCGTTTGGATTAATATTAAAAAAACCATAAAGATAAATGCAAAACTCAGCTTTATACATTACGAACAAAATGTAACGGGAAAAAAGTAGTACACAAAAGATATAAGTTTCTCTTTTTTATCGTATAAACAAAGCTAGCATATTATACTAGATAAATAATAAAACAAACGTGTTTCATTTGTTCGATTTACTTACTGAAAATATTCCGAGTTGCGAAGAATGACAAACGTTTCAATCCAAGTTCTGTTTTCGATTTCAGACTTATTGCAGAACAATAAAATCGATTGTTTAACTTCAAACGCTGTAATTATTAAAGTTACTAGATTCTTCATGCAGTGAATAGGTGATATAACTAACACGTGTGGAAACTATTAGAGAAGTAGAAGGTAATGATATCACACACAATTCAAACACCGTTAAACCTGTTCAAAGACAATACATGACACCATTCAGGTAAACCTGTTCAAAGACAATACGTTCATTCCGGTAAACCTGTTCAAAGATAATATTAAACCATTGTCACCAGTAGTTGCAAAGTAAGAAAACTACAAGGGTAACATTTCTGAAACAGATGAGTTGTATTAAGTTCTGATATAAGTACTAGAATTCAGGGATTTAGATAATTTTGACATTGTAATTTTTTCTGCACCTTATCAACAAAAAATATGATAAAGATGCTATTTGAAATTTAAAAAAAATCATGTTTTTATGCCCCCGAAGGGAGGCATAGTAGTAATCGCACTGTCTGTCCTTCCGTCCATCCGTCCGTCCTTCCGTCCGTGTGTCCGGTAAAAAGCTTGTCCTCGCTTCATCTCCAAAACCGCTTGAGGGATTTCATTGAAACTTAACAGAAGTGTTTGTCACCAAGCTTAGTTGTGCATATCGTCAGGAGTTTCTAATCGGATTATTCTTAGCAGAGTTATAGGCCCTTAGTCATTTTTCATGGTCAGGAGATTCTACTCGATTTATTTTTTGGCAGAGTTATGGGCACATAGTTATTTTTTACTCTAACTTCTATATTAAAATCTTGTCCACGCTTCATCTCCAAAACTACTGGAGGATTTCATTGAAACTACACAGGAATGTTTGTCACCAAACCTAGCTGTGCATATCGTCAGGAGTTTCTGGTCGGATTATTCTTAGCAGAGTTATAAGGCCCTTAGTCATTTTTTTACGATAACTTCTATATTATCTATATTAAAACCTTGTCAATGCTACATCTCCAAAACCGCCTTGGGGGATTTTATTGAATCCAGAATGTTTGTCACCAAGCCTTGTTATATATTAACCATAAGTAGGGGTTGGGAATAAAACAATATTGTTCGTATTCAAGGCCAAACTCACAGCTTTCTATTTCATTGAATAATTATGTCTTCAACCTTCATATAAGAATCTGAAGCAGAAAAACATTACGCTTTACCTTCAGTTCATGCTCTATTTTTTGTCTGATCTCTTTTCTACAGGCATATTCAATTATATATTTACACCAGTTTCATTTCAGAGCTACATTTCGGGGCCATATGTCAATTTTCAGTGACAGCTCTTGTTCTTTCTATTTCATAAAGGCCTTGATAAAACAAACATTGTCAAATCTTCAACTACTTATGGAAGCATTAGTATACTTACAGAAATATTACAGCGATATAAAAGCGAATAACGATCCAGCAAAGGCCATGCTTATACTGCTGGAGTAAACATAGTATTAGATTAATCTGAGAAAAATCAATTCGACATCGACTCCTATTTTGAACAGAGCTTGTTATTGGAGAATGTGGTAATGTGATTTAACTTAGAATACCCATTAAAAAACGGAACTTTATAGAAATTATTGATTTTTTTCTGTATGCTGTTTTGCAATCTTTGAGATAAGATATTTATCAAAAAAAGAAAAAAAGTGAATTTTAGTTCTACCTGTCGAATAATAACTTGTTCGTCACATTAGGTAACAGATGCTTTCGAAAGATAAGACTTAACTCAGACTTAACCTTTTTTGTTTGTCTGGTTGACATTTTACGAGTTAATTGCTTTACAACAAAGCTGTACCTCTTTATTTGGGTAAACTTTCCTTCGTACAGTAACACATTTTACTTATTTACTTTACTTGAGACAAAACAAGAGGTTTTTTTACACCAACGCCTTGCAATAACTTGTAATTCATATTAATAGGCACAGTTTTAAAGAAAATATCTGGCATTTCTCTTAAAAAATGCCAAGTTTGTCTAAAAATGTTAATTTTCTTCATTCTTAACTTAGACTGCCTCGGTAAAACTGCATTTTCGGGTAGGGGCCCTTGTCTTTTCCCAACTGATGTAAAAAGGATAAGTTAAAATAAAAAAAAATATTTACAACGAACAAATTGATCCTCTTGAATATGTGAGCTGAATAAGTCCTTCTATAGAGTGTATGTTTTCATTATCGCTCCTCCAGATATCAAAGTCGTAACTTAACATTCATTCTACACCAGCTGAGATTTAAAGAGCGATTGAAGTTCGTTTTATTTACACTAAAAGGGTTGATGCAACCATAAATCAACTATATGTCAGTCGATTAGAACAATCTAACATGTTCATTGCACGGAAAAACATCTGCAAACATATTTTATAGAGTACTCAAAAATAAGAGCTACCAGAGTGACACTGATGTCGTCCTGCGCATCTGAAAACCTAAAGATCAATATAGAATGTCTACTTAGCACGGTGGGCCTAAAACAATAAGCTTTGGAGTTTCTCATAAAGCAGCATTGAACATTGTAATTGAAAACAACGTGTCCAGCACAGTCCTCTGTGAACTTGACTCAAGCAGAGAGCTCATATAACTCATTGAACTACATTCGTCCAACCATCGTGTTAACTTTTAGGGATTTTTTGTACTTACATGATTTTCAAATTGCAAATCCCTGTGAGTTTTACCGTTGACCCAGTGGACACAAAAACAATCGAGATCATCTACAGTCGAATAAGTTAGACTTATGGAGGTTAACTGTTTTCAAAGGGCAAGCCGATTCTAATTTTCAGAATCACAAGAAGTTTCCGATTTTGTTATCGTTAATATATACCGTGTGTAAGTTGTAAGTGCACATTTGATAATAACGTTTACTGTTATTTAAGCATACACAGTCAAAATGTTGAGATGTTCCCAGGATTTAAAGTGTTATTAATGCCTGGTAAACTTACAGTTTATCTTGTAAAAACAATCCTTCGATACTTTCACTACATGCATAAATCACTAGAAGTACGTTCTTACTTGTAACCCAAAACGATCTTACTATAGACTAAGTCCATAGAACACGAACATAATTATAACGTATCAAAGCTCCCATGATATGTGTCTACACTCCATTATTGTTATATAAACAATCGCGCTTTCGTTGGATTGGTAAAATCAATCAAAGCAGAAATACTGTTCATGCTTTTCATACTCAGACCAAACAAAGTTGGGGTTAGGGGCTATATGGAAATCCCTTTGTCCCATCCCGTCCCGATATTTTTTCTTGATTATCTCTGAAACCAGAGTAGGTATTTTATTAAGACTTCAAATATTTATGGAAGATCACACTGCATGTGCCTAGTTTAATATTTCAGAGTCGTATTTTGACTTAATTACCCCCCCCCCCATTTTCACTTAGAAAATGCCCCAAAATTAACAATTTTCTTGTATAACTCTGGAACCAGAATAGTAATTTACTTGATACTTAAAACATATATGAAGAAACAAAGGCACACCCACGTAAAACAGTTTGGGTGGCGCTTTATAGAAATTAATTTGTCCCGTCCAGTCCCAATAGTTTTCTTTAATATATCTGAAACCGGTACAGAAATTTTATTGAAACTTCAAATATATATGCAACTACATGTGCAAAGTTTGATAACTGAGAGTTGTATTTTGACTTAATTATACCCCATTTTCACTAAGAAAATGACACAATATTAACATTTTTCTTGAATATCTCTTGAATCAGTATAGTTATTTACTTGAAAATTAAAACTGTAAATGAAAGATCACAATGCAAGTCCAAACGTCAAGTTTGATGACTCTAACTTATAAGAGAGGCAATGCAAAAAGTACAGGTTTCTGTCTCAAAATTAAGGTTTCGTCTTATTAGCCTGATAAGGGGAAACAGGCGGCAGTTGAAAAGGGGCATTATTACATCACAGTACAAGTCAGCATTATCAATCTTGGAGATTGCCTCTCTTTCCTCGTATATGTTTTGAGTTTCAAGTTAATAACTATGCTGGTTCCACAAATATTCAGGAAACATGTTAGTTTTGGGACATTTCTAAGTGAAAAGGGGGCATAATTAAGTCAAACTACAAATCTGAATTATCAAACTTGGAACATGGAATTGCTTTGTGGTCTTTCATATAAATTTTAAGTTTTAAGTTAATATGAAATTTCAGAGACAATCAAGAAAAAGTGAATTTTGGGACATTATGCCAGTGAAAGACATGGTATGAAATGAAGAAGATTCTAGGCATAGTTATTGGATGATTTTAGTGTAATTTATAGAAATTCCGCCTACATCTGCTCTCGCATTCAGCTTGTACAACGATTCTAAATGCAAATTAGTTGGTCGCTTTTTAAGATTTTTAAGAATGGCCCTGAATCCATTGTTGTAGTATTTATGTTGGCTGGTGAAGGAAAATGGCCAGCAAAAGTCGTTTTTGATTCTGCAAATATACTTGCAGAATGCACCTATAAGACGCACCCACTCTGTGATCGAATTCTGAGAACAAAAAGTGTGTCTTATAAGCGGGTGTATTTGGTTGATAATATAAAAAAAATTCTTGAATCTCACTGAAACCAGTACTTATATAAACTTTAAATATATATGGAGTGTCACAGGCTAATTCAGTAAGGCGAGTATATAACTCTGACTTGCATTTTGACATATGTATGCCCCATTTTTACTCAAAGAATGTCCCTAAATAATCATTTTCCTGATTTATTTTATGAATATCATGCATAGAAGGAATTGTGATTGGAACCATGATTTAATTTTGCTATTATTTTGTCCTCTTTTTGCTACTTAGAAAATTTAAAAAAAGGTACATTTCATGGAATAACTCAGGAACCAGTACTAACCCTAATGTAAGCTACATGTATGAGGAAAGTCCCAATGTCAAGTGTCATATATGAGAAAAGTCCCAATGTCAAGTGTCATAACTATTGCTTTTATTTTGACATAATTATTTCCGTTCATTTAGAAAATGATACTGACATATTGTTATTGTGCAAAATTTTATTGACCAGGATTTAAAAATCGCATAATATTTTGTATTTCTGGATGCTTTGACGAGAAGTCAGAAATTTTGTTGGGAATTTTCCATGCCCGGTTTTGTAAGGGTATAGTTTCTTTTCTTTGGCTGTTCTATCGGAAGACTTTCTTTACTAATATGGTTCGTCTTTTTCAAAATAAGAAGAAGTCATGTCATCTTAGAGTTACCTATAAGCATCAGTATTATATGATTTTAGTAAAATTCTTTCCTAACACTTATTTCCATTCCATCCATGCACCCAGACCACACTCAGTCTTCGCACTGATGGGGGTATGACTCGCATTCAGCGATAGCTCTAGTTATGATATAATCTACAATCAAATCACGGTAAACTACGCGAAAGCTTGAGAGAAAAAGACTTGCTTATAGAATTTTAATTTAAATATATATAGACTTTTCTTCATGAGAAGATTACAGACTTTAATAGTCCTTTCTTTGTAGAAAATGAGTCCTCTAGAGCAGTGCTGATAATTGAGCAGTCTAGACAGAGGTAATAGACTTTACAAAATATCAAAGAAGTTTGTCATTTGTTTTCAGTTATGATGTTTTAAAAGATGAAGAAGACATTTTATATAATCGAATGTTGTGTACCGTTTTACAATATCCACATTAGTTACAAAATTTATCATTATGATTTAGTATTTGCTTGGTGGGGGACGCATGAAAAAGAAACAAACAAAAAATGTAGAAGAAATTTGGCGAGGAGGTTTGGTGGAGTCACGAGGTGGGGAGAGGGGTGGAGTGAGCAAGTACCTACGCGTGGGGTCGGCGGCGAGTAACGGAAGGGGGATCCCATGCAATCGGGGTTAGAGGAAAGTACCTACTCATCCCAAATAAGTAATAAGTTAAGTCCTAGGCTTTGTGTTTTCCAATTAGAAAATTTTTGCTAAATAAGTTTGTTCAAAACCAATTGACCCCTGGGATGTAGCTAATTTTCACTCCAGGAAAATAATATGAACAATCTTGGTAGAGGTCGACTAGAGGATGCCTCACATCAAAATACAATACTCTGTGTCAAGCAGTTTTAGAGAAGGAAATTTTCAAAGTTTTTCCTATATAACTATATAATTATATTATAAGCCTCAGGGCGGGACCAGTATTGAACCCGGCATCATGATTTGAACCATCATGGTAGAGGTCTACTAGACAATGCTACAAACCAAATATCAAAACTCTAAGCCTTATGGTTTAAGAAAAATCAGCTACATTAAAGTTCTTGCCCGAAGAAGACGACGACGACGACTCAGTGTCCATTAAAGCTCGTCTTACTTACTTGTCTTCCGTAGTTTTCATTTGTCCATGTCTTCATAAACACTTCGCCCTATAATATCCTAAGCCCTATACTGTATACTAATTTCATATTAACTACCTTGACGCGCGTCTCTATCTAAATTTCCACTTCATTGCTTTTTTGCACTGCACATGCGCACTTAGAAAGAGATATTGATGGCGAGAGCCACGATATTCATCCTCTATTAAATTCTTTTAGAAGCGCATATTGGTGTATTTACAGGTAAATTGATAGATTGTTTTGATGCCCATATTTATGTATTACATTTTGTCATTCATCATTTCTTTGTGTTCCATGTATTTGCACTTAGAAAGAGATATTGATAGCGAGAGCCACGATTTTCATCGTCTCTATTAAATTCTTTTAGAAGCGCATGTTTGTGTATTTACAGACCCTTATACCCAGGTCCCAAGACAGAACTCACAGGAGAGCCGTTTTAGAGGCTGAGTATCTTTTGGGCAGCGACAAATGGCGCCCAACGTGGGACTTGGGCAGCCACAACGCTAGAGTTTCAGTGAGGTCGAACGTTCTGGAGTCGAATGTTTAGCGGTGCTCAGTCAACCATTTTAAAATCACATGTTTCTAACCTGCAGAATGTAAACAATAGTGGAAGTGAAAGTTGTGATTCATCGTCAGCAGTTATAGGCCTAGAGATCGATAAGTTTTGACAATCTTAATTGATTTAAACCAGGAAAATTAATGTGCACATCAATTCATTAGATTAATTTAGCTAACAAAACACAGGATTTCCCCAGCAGGCATTTTAAATTTGGCCGATATTGGACCGATATTGTAATTAATATCGGCTAAATGTCTGATTTCAATATCGGGGCACCATCGGTTTTGCAAAGTCAATGCTATATCGGTTCGATATTGTTTCCAACATCGGGCCTACATTGGACCGAAATAGTTACAGTGTTTGCCTACATTGGACTAATGTCATATGCCTATATTCGAGAGATATAGATCTGCCTTTATTGGACCTGCATACATTTTCCCTCTATTGGTTCTATCTGCAGGACGTGTGAGATAAGAAACCACAATCTGTCACGTACCAGTATCCCTAAAAATAAAGGTGAAACCTTGGTTCAAATCCTAGCCGATTTCAGTATGTATCAATCACATTTTATTGCTCACAAGGCTAAAGTGAGCAATATTACATTTAACAATTGTTGTTAGGTCTCCGACATACACTTTCTTGGTGCAAGTAAACAAATATTCCTTCCAAGACATCGGCCAATAAGCTTGAAAAATTGCCATATGAGTGGTGGAAACTTAGCAAGGCTACTAGTAAATAGTAAGTAAAGTATATACACACAGCCAGTAAAGCCAGTAATTTTGTTTTATTATTTATTTCATTACACTAATAGCTAAAATACAACTGTTCCCAACCACAAATAATATCACAATGCATAGAAATGCGTATTGTTCTAATTATAACAGTTTAAATTTGAGCTATCACCGGAATCAATTCATAAGTCAAATCCTTAACAATTGATAAACCCAATCAAGCAAATTTGCACATATTTTGGACATCTGAACTGTATGACATTGTATGACCATGACCTTTGGGGTGGTAATATATACTTACAGCTATTATAATTCAAGTATTTGTGAGCTATGTATGAAGATAACATATGTACTCTTCATTTTAAATCTGACCAGAAAACACTGATAAATATACAAATATGTATCAGATTTAAATTTCTATAATAAACAACTATTATGCATACTTCACTAGATTCTAAAATGACAGTTGGCACATGGTAGAAAAAAATCAAAGTTTAGCATATAACGTAACATA
The DNA here is from genome assembly GCA_012932295.1 of Cyclina sinensis. Classification (NCBI taxonomy): domain Eukaryota; kingdom Metazoa; phylum Mollusca; class Bivalvia; order Venerida; family Veneridae; genus Cyclina; species Cyclina sinensis. Next base: position 12,429,723 of record JAAONU010000009.1, on the reverse strand, counting down.
AACAAAATTCTGACAATGCAACATGTACATTCAGGTAATAAGGAATCTATGTGTGAAAATAAAACACATACAAAAGCAGTGGTACCCAAAAATGCAAAACATTTTCAAACATCATAGTACCATAAGACGGTCATAATTGCAAGTTATCTCTAGATTTACCAAAGTCTCCGGTATTTATCTTTAGTAAATATATGGCAAAGTTAATCCCAATGTTAGATTAACTAAGGAAGTAAAATTGTTTACAGCATTTTACATCAGCTGGCACCACCGATCACCATGTTCTCAATATAACTGTATTTTAAACATTGAAGATACGTGTATACAAAGAAAGCCTGTCTTAACTTGTAGAACATGCTCATTTCAGACTTTTGCAGACACAGCAAACATTAAATAATTTCAAATCAATGCAGTGGCTGTAGTACAATGTAGAACTAATTGTTGACAAGTTTGGGTGGTTAATACCACACCAACTTTAGCAACTTGTTACATATCAAATGTAAAATAGACTAGTAGTTACAATTTAAAAAATTCCATTTCAGGTTGACTAGAAGTTAACAGAACTTTTGACATTCACATCATCACACATGTGCAATGTTACATCATTAAAATACATTTCACAAACAAAATGCAATGCCACTGAACCAATCATACATAATTTTTCCTTTTGTCTTTACTGTTTGTTTGCCAGAGGCATTGGTTATTTTTAGACGGATAATATAGAGAATAATGGGTTGGTGTCATGGATGGAGAAAATTTATCTGGCAAGGCGCAGGAATTTATCTGGTGGGCTGAAGACAAACCAGATAATTTTCAGAGATGGGCCAGATAAACTTTTTCCATCCACGACACCAAAGTATTATTCTATTTTTTCTTTCACATGTTCTTTATGACTTTTCTGACAGAAAATTAACAAAATGCAAGCACAACACCAATAATTATAAAAGTTTTAACTGAAAGAATCTGCCTGATCACATAATCAGGTAATTGTATATATATCAAGATCATATGACCAACTGCTGTAGATAAATTTATACAGCACCTTGTTATCGGTTCAAAAGTCTTACTAGTGACAGGGTAAGAAATAATACTTCTGAAATAATACCGATACTGAAACCAATATCCATTACTACCTTTCTGACAAAATAATAACATGATAATTAGGTGAATAATTACACATAGGAGCCTGATATAAATTAATTGTTGCATTTCCTACTAAGGGTAAAACGGCATAAACACTTGTTGGATTACAACCCTTTCCTGTCATATTAATAAAAAACGTCCAATGATTTCAGAGAAATCAGTACACCTTTTGACTGATAGACGGACAGACAGATACAGGACAAAAGCAATATATCTGCTGACCACTTATATGGGAGATATTATAACATCTTGATTTTACACTGGCATCTCAAGAATTTCACTGGGTACACTGAGGTCAATATTTTAGAGTGGTTCAGTCATTCCATTGGTCGATCGATTACTGTACCCCTGCTGTGGTCTTTGGTACCCAGAAGCCACTCCATGAGAATGTCTCTATAATCACTGACTGCTGCACTTCTGTAGAGGCATTCTTATGACATTCTGTCTAAAACACAACAGAAACAATTCAAACATTAAAACATTACTGTAATGGAATAAAGAATATTAGATTTAATATACAAAGATAATCATAAACAATACCTAAGACTCTTACATATGACACAGTAGTAAATTTACAGAAATAACTGGAAGTTTATTTACTAAATACAAAAAAACTGTATTAATTATATCCCTTGTAAATATTGAACAAGTATAGGGGCAAAATTTGGAAAGAAGGAGGGCAAAGTTACGTGTTTTCTTCTATGAAGGACAACGCTTCGCTTTATCAATCCGCTTAAAATTATGTTTAAAATTGAACTAGTACACAAAATCCTAAAACCACGTTCAAAATAAAGACGTGAAAATATGTGACTTTTTAATTATTGTGCTCTATCATCATACATGCAAGGGCTGAACCATAAAATAATTTCAGACGATTAAAGAACCACTTGATATCTAAATTTATAACAATACCCGTTGTTGCAATGTATAAACCAAGCTCCTGAAGAAAAGATACGTAAATTTAACGAACGCCGAATGCAGGTTCCTGACGTAGCAGTTACTTCCCTTTTAGTACAGATAACTCCAAGCAGTGTTACTTTCGTGCCAATGTTATCTAACAGAGATCAGCCCGATATATGAAAATGGTCTGAATTTTGATATGGACAAAACCTTGATTTTTTTACTATGTTTAGCAAATGTTCAACCAAATATTTAAATGTATTAATTGTATCTAAATATAGGTCTATGATAAAATACAATAGACGTTTATGAAGGTAGACTTGAGATAACGGCTAAATACCGGACCAATATCGTAAACTGATATCAGAGTACCAATATCAGTTACGATATACGTGTGCCTGCTGGGTCTACTTTTCGTTTTAAATTGGTACCAGATGTGGCGTTTGACAGCTCGAATGAAAGCCACACAGGATCAGGTATACATGTCTTCATATACACTTCGCCCTATAATATCCTAAGCCCTATACTGTATACTAATTTCATATTAACTACCTTGACGCGCGTCTCTATCTAAATTTCCACTTCATTGCTTATTTGCACTGCACATGCGCACATTAGAAAGAGATATTGATGGCGAGAGCCACGATTTTCATCCTCTATTAAATTCTTTTAGAAGCGCATATTTGTGTATTTACAGGTAAATTGATAGATTGTTTTGATGCCCAGATTTATGTTTAACATTGTGTCATTCATTATTTCTGTGCTTTCCATGTATTTGCACTTAGAAGGGGATATTGATGGTGAGAATCACGATTTTCATCGTCTCAATCAAATCCTTTTAGAAGCGCATATTTGTGTACAGAATCTTATACCCAGGTCCCAAGACAGAACTCACAGCAGAACCATTAGAGGGAGTTAGAGTATCTTTTGGACTGCGACAAATGGCCTAAGGTGGCGCTTGGACAGCCGCAATGCTGGAGTTTCAGTCAGGTCGAACGTTCTGGGGACGAGTGTTGAGCTGTGTTCAGTCAGCCATTTTGAAAATCACGCGTTTCTTACCTGCAGAATGTAAACAAGAGTGGAAGTAAAACTTGTGATTCATCTTCAGCAGTTATAGGCCTAGAGATCGATAAGTTTTGACAATCTCATTTGATTTAAAGGGGCTGTGCTCCAGATGACAAAAAAAGAAAGTTTTCTTGTATTATAAATTTCTTGTAATAATTATGACTAATGCTTAAAAATAACTTACTGACAAAAAATAAGTCAAATAATTACATTATAAATTGATTTTTTTCCATTTCAAAGTGCTATACCGTAACGCGACGGTATAACTATATCGTATAAGATTTAAAGTAAATATCTGTAATATCACATGGTGGTGACAGTAAAAGCGTTGGAAATATTTTGTTAACATGAGGGTCCAGAGTTCAAATCAGGCTGGAGCGAAAATATTTTTTTTGGTTCTATTTTGACTTTTATAATCAGTTTTGAAGTAAAATATTATGTTGTTATAATCTCACGGCATCTAAATATATAATTTATGAAAAAATGTTTTTTTATGTCAAATCTGGAGTACAGCCTCTTTAAACCAGGAAAATTAATGTGCACATCAATTCGTGAGATTGTCCTTATAAACTTTTTTTTGTTATTGCTTGCAGTGTATGGCTTTCACTTTGTAACATTATAGGTTCCTTTATATATGTGTATTTTTCCAACCATGATATTGCAAGGAAGGCGCCATATTTAATTTGTGTTTTTGTTGACAAAAATGTTTACATGTATAAAATTCCCATTTTTTATTACAGTTTTCTGCCTAAATTTTTTCATAAGGTCACATTCAGTTGCAGATAGTAAGGTTGCTGTAGGGTCAAATTATCTTCAAAATAGTCTCAGGCCGTCCAATTTGTATGCCTGTGCATGCTTGCTGAAAAGTTTTCCCATATATATTAGTCTATTGTCCAAACCCCCCTGGAACTTGGCTTTGGCATACCTCTGCATTCTTCTCCTGTCCATTTCTCCGGATGTGGAGAAAAATCAAGGTCCTGATTATCCCTGTGGCTCATGTGGACAGGAGTTTTATGATAATGATGTAGATTGTGATAATTGTCACCAGTGGTTTCACACAGACTGCGAAAGCATTAGCCCTTCAGCATACGCCAATTACCAACAACTCCAAGCATGTGGTGCTTCATTCTCGTAGCTCTGCACATTTTGTGACACATCAAATCACACTTTGTCATCGTCCCAAACCATATTGTCTGCTACATCGCCAAACCGTTTTGGTGTTCTTGAAGGGGAGTCTTTGACTACCCCTGCAGTGTAAAGGACAGATAGACCAACAAAGTACAAGAAAAACCACACAACGTACCAGGACACCAACCAAGCCTAAGCAATTTCCAAAATTAAAAGTTCTTTCAGTAAACTGCCAATCCTTAGTTAATAAAAAATTGGAATTTTATGCATTATTAGATCAACAGAAACCTGGTGTGGTGGTCGGTACGGAATCTTGGCTTCACAAAGATATCAAAGATAATGAAATTTTTCCAAAACATTTAGGTTTTACTCCATTTCGACAGGACAGAGGAAGTAAGGGCGGCGGAGTGTTTATACTTGCGAGAGATTCGATCATCTCTTCGGAACAAAAACAACTTAAGACAGACTGTGAAATTCTATGGGTCAGTTTACATCATCTATCAAACCTGGATGCAAATATTTAAATTTATATGAAGATTTTATAGATTTACTTTCAGATTTCAACTTGACACAAATGGTAATAGACAGTACTAGAGATGACAACATCTTTGACCTATTTTTGACCTCAAATTATACATTGGTAAATGTAGTTAATATTTTCCAGGTATTGCTGATCATGACATCATTTATTTTCAAGCAGATATCAAACCACAAGAAACTCTACAAGTACCAAGAAACATTCCTCTATACAGAAAGGCCAACTGGGACAAGTTTAAAGATTTCATGAACCAAGTAAAGGATGACATCATCGAACATCATTCATCTTAGTCTGTTGATGAACTTTGGTCTATTTTTCTAATGCCATTACTTAAGGCATTTCAGATTTTGTTCCAACCAAAAAGATCGAGAAACAGCGATCAGTGCCTTGGATCACTCAACCTATCAAAAGATTGATGCGAAAAAGGGATAGACTTTATATCAAATTAAAAAAAGGCCAAATCCTCTAAAGCAAGATCAGCATTCGTAAAGAATAAAAATGATATAAAACAACATATTAAAACATCATACAATAATAATATTGAATATATTTTTGGCATGAAAGAACACGATGAGGACCAGTTCTAGTAATTTCAATAATTGCAAAACCTTATCAGCTTAATTAAGAACGCTAAGCAAGATGCGACAGGAATTCATATGCTTTTGGACACATCCTTAGGTTCCAACAAAACTACAAACAGTGAGAAGGCCAAAATTCTTAACAGACAGTTTCAACCGTGTTTACTCCTATGTCACCATTAACATTGTCACACTCTTGCCTTTTAGAACTACGCAACTTATCTTTACATGATTCTTCGTCCTCTTACAGTAAATATCAGACCATTCAAGACATTACCATAAGCCTCAACGGAGTGGAGAAATTGCTTTCAAACCTGAAACCAGATAAAGCTGAAGGCCCGGACAACATCACACCACTGGTCCTGAAAAATCTTAGTCACCAAATAGACCCAATAATAACTTTAATTTTTCAAAAGTCATTAGATTCTGGCAAATAATCAACTATATGGACAAATGTTGTACAACTTTTCGAGAAGGGCGATAAAGAAGATCCAACAAATTACCGCCATATCTCATTAACCTATATTCTTTGTAAATCCTTAGAACACATAGTGGCCTCCAACATCACAACTCACTTCAACAGAAATAATATTCTATATGACTTACAGCATGGATTCATGGAGAAAAGATCATGTGAAACGCAACTCCTCCAACTTGTTGATGAAATTAGTCGAAATATAAACTGATTTAATATTGCTAGTTTTAGTAAAGCTTTTGAAAAGGTGAGCCATCTTAAATTACTTTATATGCTTCAGGAACATGGTATCAATAGATCAACCTTACGTTGGATACAATTTTTTCTTATAGGTCGAACTCAAACAGTTGTCCTGGAAAGTGAAAATCAACTGAGGTCCCAGTAACATCCGGTGAACATACCACAAGGCTCTATTCTTGGCCCGCTACTTTTCCTTCTTTATATTAATGATCTTCTATCTCGTACAATCACATCACAGGTCCGTATGTTTGCAGATGACACTGCTGTATATCTGGCAATCAATAGCATGCAGGACTGCCAAATGCTCCAAGATAATTTAGATAAATTGATGAAATGGGAAGAAATGTGGAAGATGGAATTTAATCCTGGCAAATGTGTAGTCTTAAATATTACTAAAAAGAAGCAGGCATTCCCTTTTGATTATAAGTTACATGGACAAAAACTAGAAAGTGTTGATTGTGCCAAATATTTAGGAGTTACCATTTCCAAAGACCTATCCTTCAACAAACATTTCGACAACATCTGTAATTCTGCTAATAAAACTATAGGCTTTCTTCGTAAGAACATCCAGACAAAAAACAGAAAAATCAAAGAAGTGTCCTATAAAACAATGATAAGACCTCAAGTTGAATATGCCTCTTCAGTATGGAGTCCCTATACAACAACAAATATTCTCAAAGTAGAAAAGTTCAGCGTAAGGCAGTTCGTTGGGTAAATAACAAATACTTTTCATACAGCAGTCACCCGTATGCAGGAGGAATTTGGTTGGCAGACATTGCAGGAACGACGAGACATAGCGAGACCTAACACATTCTATAAGGTGGTATATGGTTTGATGGCAGTGCCACTCTCTTAATATCTCGTTAGGCCTGCGAGGATGACCTGCCACATGCAAACACTCTCCAATAGGCAAATCCACACTTTTGCAAATTTGTATAAGTATTCTTTTTCCCCATATACCGTAGTTCTTTGGAACTCGTTACCCAACACAGTTGTTCTACAACCTACTTTTGAGGGGTTCAAGAGTAGTCTTGAACCCTCTTACATTTCATACCGCCCCTGAACAGTCTGGACAGTGTTTTACCATCTTTTAATCTATACATATTTCGACTTTTATAACACTATTGTACTTTTTACTTCATTCTCACTATCTCACTTGAAGTCTCACTATTCACAACTTCTGTCATCTTTTTTCTGCACTTGACTGATCAGCACCTTCCTGCTAGTTCACCTGCAAGGGGCTTAAGCAGTTTAGGTACACTTTTACTTTAAAAAAATATTTTGAGTTTTGTTAATAGTGTACATGTAGATTTTGTTTTTGTCATACGATATATAGTGTTTCAAAAGTTTTGTTTAATTTTCAGAGTTGGCAGTTAGCAAGTGTTTTGTTGTTTTGTGATAGTGGTCACACTGATTGATTTCATCTTTGCATGAGTACAGTACTTTTTTGGTGATTGGTGAAAAACATTTCTCCATTTATAGCACGAAAACTTTAAGATAAGTCATACTTTTAAAAGGTGTTGTATTATAGACATCATTGAGCTTTTAGTTGTATGTAGAAACTGCATGATTATTGCGGCTGAATCGTGAAAGTTTCTGATAGATAGCATCATAAACTTGTGTTTATATCTGATTGTTTACTTGTTTGAACTGAGTAGTTTGACTTTGAAATTTGGTCACTGAATTTTCAAGTAATCAACTATGGATACTGATACTACAAAAGATCTCCCACATACTAGGGATGAGGAATTACAGAAGTTTATTGACCAGCTTGAGCGTTCGGGTAGATTTACTGTTATCCCTTTCTCTACCTGCAGTCCTGCTCCTGTCACTACCAGCAGCCCTGCTCAGAAATATTCTCCTCTGCGAAATATTACGAGGAATTAACTTCAACTCCTATAAGAGAATACAGCAGAAGGAATACTGTAGAAGGGATACACCCACCAGAGAAGGATGCAGTACCACGCACTTCTCCGCTTCTCCCCTATACACTATTTCCCCATTCTTATTTTGATACATCTCTTACTGTAGGGCATTCACGAATTTCTAAATTACCCCAGTTTTCTGGCGAGGGCAGATAAAATGATTGCGAATTTTAAGGTCTGGGAGTTTGACCTGAATTGTTTGATCAGAGTGTATCCAGACCACATTCTCCATGAGGCTATCCATAACAGTCTCAAAGGTAAGGCACGTACTGTCCTTTTACATTTAGGAGAATGGACATCTATTTCTGATGTTATTGCAGAACTTGAGGCAATTTATGGGAATGTAACTACTTCTGAACGCCTGAAGGAACAGTTTTACTGTGCAAAGCAGGAGCAGAACGAGTCCGTGGCTGATTATAGCTTTCGGCTGGAGCAAATTTTAACCAACGGTTATCTTAGCTTGGATATATTTACCAAGAATGACATGCTGAGAAATCGTCTCTGGTCAGGGTATTCCATCACCCACTGTCACTTCTAATCCTGTACCCTCTGTGCCCCTGCTACTGTTTCTTCACTTAACACAACAACTGGTGTTTCTTGTTTAGTAAATATGTCCGCTGTCGAGAATAAAATCCATCAGCAGTTAGAAACATTAACTTTCCAGATGAAGAAATTCAACACCAGAGTAGAAGCAGCTGAGAAGGAGCTCACGCTGTTTAAGAAGAATGCTGAACCACCAACTAAAGGTAATACTGGAGGAAAAAAATGCTGGTCTGGAACAGGTCGTTTCGATAGAAGATTACCGTCATGAACTCCAGCAGCTAACGACAAAGAGAAAAAGGAATCTGACAACAAAGATTTAATCGAGCAGAGACCTTCACCAAAGGACCAGTAGAAGGCCTGATGTATAACAGCCGTGTCATTGTTCCATTGGTTGGTCACTCCAACATATCAGAAAGTTTCTGTCAATGAAAAGCATTATTCAGCTCTAATTGATTCTGGTTCCATGGTCACAAGAGCCAGTGAGTCATTTTTCAAGAATCTTGGTCTTTCTTGTAAACTTCTCTGTTTGGAAGACTTTGCCTTTGACATTTCTGGTGCTAATGACACTAAGATAGCGTACATGGGAAATACTCTTTTAGAACTTACCGTGCTGTCATTAGAGACTTCTTTTATTACAGTTCCGGTTTGGGTTGTTCAAGACACAAATTACTCTTCAACAGTTCCTATAATAATTTGCACTAATGTCATACGACATTTTCATTCTTCAAGTAGCGTGAAGGATGTTCCTGTTTGTTGGCAGCAGGCCTTTTCTGCTATTTCTTGTTGTCCGTCGGTTCTTGTAAATTTTCGCAATCGTAGGTCTTTTACAATTCCGCCTCATCAAACAGTTACAGTATGAGGCAAGGTTCGTGATGTTGGAGACATGACTGTTGGTGTAACCGAGACTCTAGATTCTTCCCATTATCTGAGTGTATGTCCTAGGGTTGTGAATGCAAGACCTGGGAAGGCATTTTCGAAAATCCCAGTGAGAATCATCAGTTTATCGGCTAGACATGTAAAGATTTGTCCAAATGACGGTTCTGTGCTGTTTGAAGTCAGCTGACGTTTTGCGCTGTCTTGATCATTCAAAAGGTCCTATTCCCAAACACCACAACCAAGATAAATCTCTTGAGGATTTAGGTATTCATCTTCCTTCTGATAACCTGAATATTCTGAGGCTACTGAGTTTTTTAGTCACTGGAAGCATATCTTTTCATCTGAGGTAACCAATCTTGGTTGTTCTAAGTCAGTTAAACACAAGATTGAAACCTATGCCATTTAAAGAACCGTATCGTAGGATCCCGGAATGATTGAAGAGGTCGAGAACATATCCAGGAAATGCTGAAGGCTGGATCAATAAGACCTTTTCACAGTCCCTTTTCTTCCAATTTTGTTTTGGTACGGAAGAAGGACGGTTCCCTTCGGATTTGTATCGACTTTCGCCGTTCGAATAACAATACTGTGAAGGACGCCTTTGCACTTCCTCGCATAGACGAGACTATAGACTGTCTTGCAGGATCGAAGTTTTACTCAAAACTTGATCTCCGGTCTGGTTATTGGCAGGTTCCACTGAGAGAATCTGATAAGCCCAAAACAGCATGCATTTACGGTAGGTCCTCTTGGTATTTTTGAATGTCAAAGGATGGCTTTTGGTCTAACCAATGCCCCGCTACTTTTCAGCGGCTGATGGAGCGTTGTATGATGGAAGTTGCACCTCAAGAAATGCGTAATCTACTTAGACGATGTCATCATTTTCAGTGACACTGTTGATCAGGACGATTTCATCATTTTCAATGACACTTTTGATCAGCATTTCGAGGGACTTGCTGCAGGTTTTCACAAATTGGAGCAGTATAGACTGAAACTTAATGGTTCAAAATGTTAGTTCTTTCAGTCTTAGGTAAAGTATCTAAGGCATTTGGTTGATGCAAATTGGGTAAAAACTGATCCAGATAAAATAAGTGTCCTGCAAAATGTCCTATCTCTAAATCTGTTAAGGATCTTCGTTCTTTTTTGGGTTCTGCGGGCTGTTACCGCCGGTTCGTGAAATACTTTTCTCGAATTACAAAGCCTTTCAATGACTTACGAGTTGGTCACCCAACTAACAAGAATGGCAGATCTAAGAAAGAGGCTGCTCCTTGGACTTTGGGTTCTAAGCAACAAGAAGCTTTTGAGACTATTATTGAGAAGCTTACTTCAGCTCCCATTCTCACTAATGCTGATTACTCTAAGCCTTTTATCCTGAATATTGATGCTAGCAGTTTAGGTCTTGGAGCTGTCATTTACCAGAAAGTGGATGGTACTAAGAGAGTTGAAGCTTATGCCAGTAGAGGTCTGCGACCGAATGAACGGAATTATCCAGCACATCAGCTTGAGTTTCTTTTTTTTTTTTTGAAATGGGCTGTGGTTGACAATGAATATTTGTATAGGAATTGGTTCCTTGTACGCACGGACACAACCCTCTTACATATGTCTTTACGTCAGCCAAGCTTGACGCCCAGTCTCATCACTGGTTAGCAGCACTTTCTGCCTATAACTTTTTTGTTCAATATCGCTCGGATAAGCAAAATGTTGTAAATGTTACCAGGTTTTGAAGTCACATACTGTCAAGAAACGAGAATTCTTTACCCAGATATCCTTAAAGCTTTGTTTCAAGCTTCGCTAGCAGATGTTCGTGAACTCCCTGCAGTCGAGTGTCTTTCTCTTGGTCATCAGGTTCATGATATTCCTTCTGATGACGATTTTGGCTCTTGTCTGAGTGATATTGACTGGAAAGTCGAACAAGCCAAGGATAGTACCATTTACAGAGTAATAAGTATTGTCAAGGCTGGTCACAAACTAAAGAGTCGTCAGAGTTCCTTGGAACCAGATTCAGTGAGACGGTATTTACGAGAATGGAGATCTTTGTTTATCAAAGATTGTATTTTGTACAGAAATGGTTCTGTTTGTGGTTATCCTGGTGTGCAACTTGTGATTCCTAGTGTATTGCATGACATTATTTTTGCAGGGCTCCATAATGGTGCAGGCCTTCACGGTCGGGATCGAACCACGTCTTTATTTAAATCTAGGTTCTTTTTGCCAGGATTAGACATGTTAGTTGAAAAACAAGTCCGTGAGTGCCTTAGATGTATTCGGCGCAAGTCTTCGGTTTCCAATTCTGCTCCTCTTGTGTCTGTAGAGTCTACATATCCACTTGAACTTGTTTGCATGGACTATCTCTCTTTGGAAATGTCTTCAGGTAGATATGAACACATACTTGTGATTACAGATCATTTTACTAGGTTTGCACAGGCGATTCCTACGAGAAACCAGACTGCTCATACCACAGCTAAAATCCTGTTTGAGCAGTTTATCTGACATTATGGTTTTCCGAGCCGCTTGAATAGCGATCAAGAGCGTAACTTTGAAAGCTCTGTCATCAAGGAACTGTGCAAGTTGGCCAACGTGGACAAGAGTAGGACTACGCCATACCACCCACAAGGGAATAGAATCCCAAAGCGTTTTAATTAGACACTTCTGAACATGCTCAGTACTTAAGAGGATGACAAGAAAGTGAATTGGACGGCTCATGTACCTGCCCTTCTACAAACCTACAGTTCAACCCGTCATGGAAGCACAGGGCTTTCACAGCATTTTTGGACGTCACCAGCGTCTTGCCGTTGATGCCTTTTTGGGTATTGAACCCAATGACACCCAAAAGTCAAAGAGCCATTCCAACTATGTGCGAGACTTACTGACACGACTGGACTTTGCCTACAAGGTAGCTTCTCGAGAGTCAAAGAGGCAATCCCTCAGCTAAGGAAGCCTAGTCTTAATCCTTGTGCTGAACCATTCTATCCAGGTCGTCCGGTTCGATGCAAACAGAAACCCAGATGCTAATCATCAACAAATTGGGTCACGTAGTTATTTTGTAACAGCTGGTAACAGAGAAAAGCTACAGTGTTTTTATCCCATTTTATGTTGCAGGTTTGTCATTAGTATTTTTTAACTGACAGGTGACGATGGCTGATGTACAGTTTGAGCACGTTTGTTCATTGAATGTATTTGGTTCAGAGGTTTTGCCAGGTACGCAAGGTATTTTTAGGTATTATAGATTGTACTGCAAACATGTATATAGCTTCAGTGCATTGAACTTGTTTTATTTCAGGATTCAAAGATATTTGACAGGTTGTATAGACGTTTATATTATGGTATTTACCATATGATAGATTTTTTTTCAAAGTGAAAGTATAAGAAGACATTTTTACAAAAGCAGTTTGTTTTTGTTTCAGCTGCAAAGTCCTCAGATACACGAATAACATCTACGAATTCTATTTTATAAGCGCATACCATTGTATATATTTTTTCACAAATTTAGTGCCATTTGTGAAATATATTAATGTTTGTCTTAATAGAGCATGGATATTGAGTCGATCGAATCGTAACTTACTAGTATTGATTTAATCTCACAGTCTTATATTATGAGCATTGCAGGCCTGATGTTCATAGTAAATCTGTAATCTGTCTTGATGACTGAAAAAGCAGGGCAGTTTCATACAATATATGCTGTAGTATTATTACAAGTTACGTAGTTATGTAGTTCTTTATTTTTCTGTAGCTGTACTGGTCTAGTTAGAGCTTGCATAGTACATGTATTTTGTGTATGTTTTAAAAGTAGTATTGTTAACTAGTATATACTTTACAGTTATACTTTAGATATATTTAAGTAGATTCAGTACTTGTTGATGATTAAAAATGTCGGGACGACATTTTTCCTGTGAGGGGAAGTATGTCACAAGATGAGGTATACATTTATGTTTGTCTGTCTGTCTTACTTTTGTTACTACTTGGCTTCCATAGTTTTCATTTGTCTGTGTCTTCATATACACTTCGCCCTATAATATCCTAAGCCCTATACTATATACTAATTTCATATTAACCATCTTGACGGGCTTCTCTATCTAAATTTCCATTTAATTGCTTATTTGCACTGCACATGCGCACTTAGAAAGAGATACTGGTGGCGAGAGCCACAATTTTCATCGTCTCTATTAAATTCTTTTAGAAGCGCATATTTGTGAACTTAAACGTAAATTGATAGATTGTTTTGATGCCCAGATTTATGTTTTACATTTTGTCATTGATTTCATCATTTCTTTGTGTTCCATGTTTTTACACTCAGAGAGATATATTGATGGCGAGAGGCATGATTTTCATCGTCTCTATTTAATTCTTTAATGTGTATTTACAGACCCTTATACTCAGGTCCCAAGACAGAACTCACAGCAGAGCCACTAGAGAGTTAGACTATCTTTTGGACTGCCACATCTTGGAAATGCAGTATAATAATAAAGAAACTGATGGTAAGATAAGGAATGTTATAGAATATTCTGGAAAGATCTTGGTTTGAACAAATACAAGTGGGATCTTAATGAAGATTCTGGAAAGTTCTTAATTTGTATATATAAGTGTATATCTTTCCAGTCAGGTATCTTTAAGTAACTTTAGTGATAAAATATTGGATTAAATTTTCATCAGTGATAGTTATATTTGGAAATATCTTTAAATATACAGTGTGAGGAATTAATTCAACTTTTCAACAATTTGTGGGAATACTTTAAGGACTTTTGTTGAAAATACTTCAACAGTGATTAACAGTTTAAGACATTTAACACTTCCAGGATCAGACAGGATTATTAATTTATTTTAGGACTACACTTAATCCAGGTACTGTTAAAGCATTTTCTTTGTGACTTTGTGTAAATGTTCTAATACTTTAAGAATTTATTTAAGGATAAATCTTTGTTATTTTTTAAAAGGTTGTGAATGGTTATTCTTTCTGTTACTCTTTCGGTTTGGATCGTACCAATGTGATTAACAATTATTGTATTCATTTTATTTGAAGACATTCTGTTTAGTCCACCTGACCGAAAAGTTCTAGCTTTTAGTATGCGCTTTTGTCCGTCGTCCGTCCGTGGTGCACAATTAACTTCAAACGGCATCTCATCCTATACCACTGGTCCAGTTGCAAAACTTCACAGGAATGATCATTCGATGGTCTAAGTTCAAAACTGATGATTGATTAAAATATTGTATCCCAATGGATACAAGTAAAAATACTTCATAGGATTCTCCCTTTGAATAGATCTCTATTAACGATAAAGATAAAAAGTTATAAATGTTACTGTTGTCAAACAGAGAAAGAAACAATAAAACATACTTATTCAATGTTCTAGAACTGAACTATTTATGAATAAAATATTTACTTTGTTAAAACAAATTGATATAAATTTCAATATTAATGACAAGGACATTCTTTCCCATTCTGAAGAGCAGCCCACGGACCTTATTTTGCTGCTGTTAAAAAAATTTATATTTTCAGAACAAAAACTAACATTTACAACTTTCAGTAAGAACTTTTCAAAATGCTTTCAGCTATTATAACCAAGCCCAACTTTTCAAAGCTAATAACTTGATGCATTCAAAAAATGGAAATGTATCTTAATTATTATTAACAAAATTAATATAGAAACAATATTCATATTTACGAATAATTTTATACCAAGACACCTAGTAAATTCTTCAGATTGAAACGACACACTCCCAACTCTTTGTTTATATTAAAAGAAGAAAAAAACTTGCAATACAGATATATGGCTCTAAACATCTGAATGAGTAACGAACAAAAATACATATTATGTGCACCCAGCTCATTTCTCACATTTATTTTATCATCTAGAGCACAGAACAGTTATACATTTCCTAGAAATGTGCCGTTTTCTAACTTACTCCAGTTTCATGCCCTCTCTCTATTTTATTTGTTTCTTTTGGTTTGTTTTTTTCTTTTTATAAGTCCGTTTGAAAAGCGGGACTTATTATGGGAACGCCCCTGGCGGGCGAGACGGCAGCGTCCAATTTTGTCCGGAGCATATCTCCTACACGCATCAAGGGATTTTAATGAAACTTCAAAGCAATGTTCACCACATGTCGCGCACATGAACTGGTCTCTAGGTCAAAGATCATTTATTAGAGGGATTGTAACACAAATGGTCATTATCATGACTACGGCTGTGACACATGTAATTTATGTCAATATATGCAAAGTCAAGGTCACTAAAGATATGGAATATCCAGATTTTGTCTGGAGCATATCTCCTACATGCATGGAAGAATTTTTATTATACTTTATAGAAATGTTCAGCACCATGATACGTATTACCCTTTACATGATCCAGGTTTCTCGGTCAAAGGTCAAGGTCACACTTAGAGCTCATTGAAAAAAAACTTCTACATGCATTGAGGGATTTTAATATAACTTAACACAAATGTTTAACACTGTGAGGCCAAGTGTCGCGCATAAAATTCAGGTCCCTGCGACCAAAGTCAAGGTCACAAATAGAGGTAAAATTTCAGATAAATATAGGAAAATATGTATAGGGACCATTTAGTCATCTTTTATTATTTGATTGTAACACAAATGATCACTATCATGACACCGGGTGTGACATATGTAATTTAGGTCAATATATGCAAAGACAAGGTCACTGCAGATGATGAAATATCCATATAAGGTTCATTTAACAAAACACAGTGCCAAGAATAGAAACTTGCTTGCTAGCTAACACTTCTTATCCATAATGCCCACAACTCCACCTAAATATTTTGTGACGGGCATATTTTTTGACAATGTCTCCCCTTTTTTTATTAACTTCCATCTTTTCAGTAAACAAACTGATATATACTGTATTAATATACAGCGTTTGTATTTAAAGTTAATTTTCAGGTAGAAATGTAAAACAACAAAAAAAGATTGTTCAAAATAATGCCCCTGGGGTCATAAATGGCCCTGTCCAGGGGTCACTTGATTTAACATGGGCTCATATAAGGAAAACTTTGAAAATTTTCTGACAGCTTAGATATTTTTAGCTCTAGAATACCCCTTTGTCCGTCGTCATTCCATCGTCCAACATTTACATATCATTTCCTGTATCATTGGCTCAGCTGCAATTAAACTTTACATAAATGATCCTTGTATGGCCCTTTTCAAAATTATATAAAATTGGAATTCCATACAGAGTTCTGGTTGCCATGGCAACTGAAAGAAACAAACTTTAATAATCTTCTTGTCAGAAACCACAAGGCTTAGAGCTCAGGTATCTGGTTTGTAGCATCACCTACTAGACTTTTGCAAAATCATATAAATAATGGCTCTTGGATCAGCTGCTTTAAGGTTGTCTGTGTCTTTTTGACCCGATAAGAAGCGTTATCATAATGCGGCTCTCTTGTTTCCGCATCGCCCGCAGTAATTCGCGTTTCCATACCTGAAAATTAAGGGAAGCTGTAAGTATTTTGGATATACATTACCAGTGGTCGTACATGTAAGGAAAGGGCAAGTTGAACTTGATAAAATCAATAACAATGAACTAAACTTCGTGTAGTTTGTTGCATCCACTGTCTGTCCGGATTGCGCGTACGTCGAAGAAGACCACAGACATCTGCTTCTTGGCAGGATGGGCTTTTTGAACATTTTAGGGGACGGAAAGCCGGGATTTTTCCACATCTTAGATTGAGACTTTCATCCCTGGTGTGTACAAACTGATCCAAGTTTCATCGTGTGTCACAATTCGTTCCATCATTTCAACTCATTTACGGGCAAACCTCTTCAACAGCCGCTCACAAGACTCCAATCTCAGTCGTGTTATGCTCATTACTTAACATTTTAGGTGTCCAACGGGCAAATGCACGTCGAATATTTAGCTGGTCATGAATGTTATTAAAGACGATCCCATGACTACAGTCGGATCTGTCCGGCACGATTACAGGGATGGTAATGCGGCGATCTCTGACAAGAAACTCCTGGATGGCGGTGACGTGGTCGGCCGCTGCGCTTGTCAGCGATGTTTTTTCTGCCCTTCTCAAACAGTTTGTACCATTAATAGATCACTGTCTTTTTCGCTGCAGTTATATTCAATATTTTGGCCGGGTAGACGACAATGACGTTCGGAAAACCATATTTTATTCCGTGAGAGAGTTACACGTCCATTTTCTACCCAGAAATGGCAACATATTAACATACCTTAGAGTGAAATTTCCTAATTCTGCATGAAAAAAAGTGAAAACAAATTTCCGCGAACTTTTTTATCACCCCTCGTAGATCATGGCTTCATGGACAGAATTGGCCTCACCCCAGGGGTCACTTGACTTTACGTAGACTTATATAGTAAATCTATTAAACATCTTATCAGAAACAATTAGGCGTAGAGTTAAGATGTTTGGTGTAAACCATTGTTTAGTGGACCTCTACTAAGTTTGAACAAATCAAGGTCCCTGGTCAATATTGGCACTGCCTCCAGGGTTCATTTGATCTTATAAAGAGTTATATAGGAAAAAGTTTTAAAAATCTTCTTAAATGAAACCACAAGTCACAGAACTTACATATTTGGGTTGTAGCATCATGTAGTGGTACCACTACTAAAATCATATGGATAATGTCTCTTTGGTCAGAACTGACCGCTACCCTGGAATCACTTGATTTAACATTGATTTTTATTGGAAAAACTTTAAAAAATCTTCATGTTAAAAACCATTAGGCCTAGAATTAGATATTTTGTGTGAACTGTTGTCTAATGGACCACTACAAAATCTATTTAAATCATGGCCCCTTGATAAGCACTGGCCCAGTCCCAGGGGTCACTTGATTTTAAAGAGTTATAAAGAAAAAACAACTTTTAAAAATCTTCTTGTCTGATACCATATGGCCTAAGTCTTAGATACTTTTTTGATCACCATCTAGTAGACCTTTATCAAAATCATATAAATCATGGCTGTGGGTTCAGAATTGCCCCAACCCTACATAGATTTGTTTAGGAAAACCATTGAAAAATCTTCTTGTCAGAAACCATAAGGCGTAGAGTTTAGATATTTGGGGTACCATAGATTGTACAAATCATGAACTCTGGATCGAAACTTGCATAGCCCCGGGGGTCATATGGTAATTATTAGAGTTATTTAGGATTTTTGGTTTTTGATCTTCTGTTCAGAAACCATAAGGTCTGGAGTTTAGACAGGGTGTACCATTTTCTAGTGGATCTCTACTTTGTTTAAACAAATCAAGGTCCCTGGGTTAAATTTGTCGTCATTACCCAAAGGAGTCATTAGTGAGACATCAAGATTTTGTCTTATGATAATGAAGGCTCATTGTCCTGAGAACCGGAGAACTGACTTTTAATAGTTACAGTTATAAAGAACACATTAAAACGAGCCTCCTTACAAAATGCATCAATTAAACGAAAACTAGCATGCTTTTCTGTCATTTAATATATATATTATGTAATCTATCTAATACTGTCTGGGTGTTGTTTTGAAATCGATTGAAATACCCGATCGAGTGTGTGAAACAAACTTTTCACATGAATATCATTTAACATTTCTGTGACGTATCAGTAAAGCTTAGAATATTTCTACCAAGTATATCAGATTTGGATAATGCAGGAATCCAGTTGTTTTAATGTAATTTCACAGCTTCAGGCGAAAAAGTTCGCTCATCAAATAAATTAACAGATGACACTTTGCAATTCTGTATAATATTAGATAGCAATTTTGAGAAAAATCGATTATATTCTCAGTTTTAACTGCACCTAATCTTCATATACGTGGTCGTTAAAGCCTTCTGCGTAATTATTATATGTTATTAAACATTATGCTTACTTGAAGATTTGAAGAATTGTCTTGCGCAACGTTTCAGCTCACCAGAGCACGGAGTGCTCATGAGAGCTTTTCGGATCGGTGATCCTCCGGCGTCCGTCATCCACAATTGTTTCAAATGTCAACCACAGTGCCAAATTTGATAAAACGTGCCTAGATATTCCTTGCATGAAGGTCTAGCAAAATTGTTTAGATGGTTCCGGTTCACTGTATATCTGAATCACGGGAGCTAAAAATAGGGTTTAAAAAGGCACCGAAGTTAAAAATAAATGTTTCTACTTGTTATAGAGCCTTAATTTATTGACTATTTGGTATATAGACATCTTGCATGAAGCTCCGCCATTTACATGGGTCAAGGTCACCGAGACTAAAATTAGATTTCTACTTTATCTCATAGTGCCTTCATTTATTGACTAATCAATTAGATACTGGGTCTGTAGGTTCCTTGCATGGACCTCTACTCTTAGGTGGGATTCAAGGTCACTGGGAAAGGTCATAATCATGGTGGCTAAAAATAGAGTTTTCTACTTTTTGTCATAGAGACTTTATTTATTGACCAATAGATCGTATGCGGTAAACAGGAACTTTCCGTGAACCTCTACCATTTACTGAGGTCCAGGTAAAGGTCGCGAAGGCTAAAAATATTTTTTTCCTTTAATGGAACCTTCATTTATCGACCAATATCTTAGATATAAGGTATTAATGCACCATGCATGGACTTCTACTATTGGGTGGGGTTTGAGGTCACAGTGATCTCGTTAAGGTCACAGAGGTTAAAATAGATTTTTCTACCTAACGTCATAGTGTTTTGCTCGCATTCAGTTCAATTTTAAACAAACTTTAAAAAATCATAAACAGTAGATGTCCTTTCTTTTCCTGAATCAGCCTGAAATCATCGTGGTTTAAAAAGGTTTGGTGGCCAAATAGACTTATTTGACCATGTCTGCATAATAGGGGTTTCACAACTTTGAAAATGTTACAAACTATATGTGATAGTCTTTATTTACTAACAAATGTCTGTAATATTTAGTACGTATGCACAATGGAACTTGGGTTGGATGTTTTGTCACTAGGGTCAAAGTTACAGAGGCTAAAATCAAAATTTGACTCACTCCATAGGTCACTTAGTTTTATATAGAATGACATAGGTTAAAATCTTCTTGTCGGAAACCACAAGGCATGGAAGTCTAGATATATTGTTTGTGTATGAAAGTAGTTGCAGCTGTATTCAGTAGAGCGATAAAAGGTCCATCATGACACTCATGTTTCCTATTAGAATAATGTTTGTTTCGTGTGTCATCCAAATTCTCTATTACAGTATTCACTGCTGCTATTCGACAGGTAAGCAGAACCTCGAATATATCTTAATTTTTTGGTTGTTCTGTTTCGGTAATACATCCATACATCGCACTTGGTTTAAGCGGTTATACCAAGGAGGTCGATTTACGACATCATGGGTCTGTTACGACGCAAATTGTAATAAAAACGCAAATTGTAATAATTATTACAATTTGCCTTTTTGTTACAATTTGCGTCACGTTTAAATCACGCAAATTGTAATAAAAGTCAAAATCGTGAATTTAGGGTTTTTGCAATGTATTATTATCTACAATGGGTATATAATCCATTTTAAGACATTTCCCGGGGAATTCACTACTTTTAGAATATATCGAACACTATCCTTATGAGGAAGAAAAAAGTTTATTACAATTTGCGTTTTATTACAATTTGCGTTGCAAACGGTAACGCAAATCGTAATTACGCAAATTGTAATAAAAATTCAAAATCGGAATTCAAGGTGGATTTAAGGCTATTGCAATGTATTATTATATAAAATGGCTATATAATCCATTTTAAGACATTTCCCGGGAAATTCACTCCTTCTAGAATATATCACGTACAACCGTTATAAGGGAGAAAAAGTTTATTACAATTTGCGTTTTATTACAATTTGCGTTGCAAACGGTAACGCAAATTGTAATAACGCAAATTGTAAAAAAAATTCAAAATCGGAATTCAAGGTGGATTTAAGGCTATTGCAATGTATTATTATATAAAATGGCTATATAATCCATTTAATGACATTTCCCGGAAAATTCACTACTTCTAAAATATATCGAATACTATCCTTATGAGGAAGAAAAAAGTTTATTACAATTTGCGTTTTATTACAATTTGCGTTGCAAACGGTAACGCAAATTGTAATAACGCAAATTGTAATAAAAATTCAAAATCGGAATTCAAGGTGGATTTAGACTATTGCAATGTATTATTATATAAAATGGCTATATAATCCATTTTAAGACATTTCCCGGGAAATTCACTACTAAATTCACAACGCAAATTGTAATAAAACGCAAATTGTAATAAAATTTTTCCTTCCTCATAAAGATAGTATTCGATATATTCTAGAAGTAGTGAATTTCCCGGGAAATGTCTTAAAATGGATTATATAGCCATTTTATATAATAATACATTGCAATAGCCTTAAATCCTCCTTGAATTCCGATTTTGAATTTTTATTACAATTTGCGTTATTACAATTTGCGTTACCGTTTGCAACGCAAATTGTAATAAAAGGCAAATTGTAATAAACATTTTTGCTTCCTCATAAGGATAGTATTCGATATATTCTAGAAGTAGTGAATTTCCCGGGAAATGTCTTAAAATGGATTATATAGCCATTTTATATAATAATACATTGCAATAGCCTTAAATCCACCTTGAATTTCGATTTTGACTTTTTATTACAATTTGCGTTATTACAATTTGCGTTACCGTTTACAACGCAAATTGTAATAAAACGCAAATTGTAATAAACCTTTTTCTCCTTCATAAGAATAGTATTCGATATATTCTAAAGTAGTGAATTCTCCGGGAAATGTCTTAAAATGGATTATATACCCATTGTAGATAATAATACATTGCAATAACCCTAAATTCACGATTTTGACTTTTTATTACAATTTGCGTTACGTTTGTAACGCAAATTGTAACAAAAACGCAAATTGTAATAATTATTACAATTTGCGTTTTTATTACAATTTGCGTGGTAACATGGGTCTCTTGATTTTGTTTTTAATTTTAAACGGATTTCTTGACAGTGTAACATATGATCACCGCTGTTTCCTCTATGATTATTAGAATGTTATCAAAGGGTTTTAGCGTAATGAAACGAAATAATTAAAAAGGTGCTTATATCATTGACATGACATTCGAAATGCAAGCTTTTCATTCAGTTCACATACAGATACTTAATTTTAGCGTTTTCGAATACCAGTAAATTGATGAAAAATAGTAAAGTGAACTATTCTTAGAACCCGGACTGATTTTATTGCATTGCTTGGCACTGGCGGTAGCTGCAAAGTTTATGTCTAACTTGATATTTTTGTCACATATATCTAGGCTCTACTCTTGCGTCGTCCTAAACTACAACACGTAAATTATATAGGTAAACACCACAAAACCGTTCCATAAGTGTACAGTTTTCATCTTTCTCAGGGCTAAGAAGAAATTAGCAGCTGATTAACGAAAAAGTTCAAACCCGGTTTAAGTAAAAACATAACATATGTCATAAGTTAAAGATCTTGTAACGATTAACAGTTATTCAGTCTTGTTTGTTGTGTAGATAATGATGTCATTATATAAGAATTCAGACAATGAATTCAGACGCAACAGTATGTTATTATAAACTGGTAAAATCATCAATACATCCCAGACACAAAACGCTCAAAAGGCTTGGAATTAGTCTTTTAAAATTACTTGTACCCTATCAGTCAGATCAAATGCATTGCAGCAGACTTATGAATAATATTCAGCCGCATTACTTCAGTATGAAAATAAGCATTAATTTACTCTATACCTAAAACAATGTATTTACTTTACCAGCAGTTTTCTAGGGTAATACAATGAATTTAAAAAACTACTTGTTTATTCTTTGAAAAGATATTTCGCAGGTTTAATAAGTAAAGTACAAGTAAATGTGTGATAACATAAACATTTTTTATGCACGGCAACTGTTATTCCTTGTTACTTAAATGATTATTCGTCTGCCATGAAAAATCCACGTCAAAAATTAATCATAGATGTCTTCGTCCACAATTCTTATCGACTGACTTGTTAATCAGCCCACACAGACTACAACGCTTACACAGTGAATATTCAGTGATAATGAACTACACTTTGACTGAACTACATTTTATGCCAGGAAAACTCAAGAGTTTAACAATAATATTTTACAGCATCTTCGACATATTTCAATTAAAAACGAAGACAGATATGAGAGAATTATTCTCTATTCTCGAAAGTTTGGTAATAACTGGGTTTGTTTCCAAGAGATAAGGTGAAACTTTAAGCTAACAATTGTAATGGAATCTGTCAACGATCGTAATAAAAAAGACAGGTTCAAGTTTTGTGACATGTAGCAAACAATAAGTTTTTGTTTTCCTATGCATGCGATACATTGACTTTTTATTGCCAGTGTTACATCATTAAGCTTATTATATTTGTTTTTATCTGTCAATATACAAAACCTATTGTAGAAATTATGCAAACCAGGTGGTTATGTTTCAGGTTTCGAACATGTAAAATATCATTTTGACATAACCGTTGCGATTAGAAATTTATTGTTGTATGTTAAAGTTGTAAACTCAAGCAAATTTTCACTCATAACTGTTAACGATAAATGCAGTCTGATACTACTACTTTGTAATACCTTATGATAAATGCAGTCTGATACCTTGAAATACCTTATGATAAATGCACTCTGATACCTTGTAATACCTTATGATAAATGCAGTCTGATACCTTGTTAACACCTCATGATAAATGCATTCTGATACCTTGTAACACCTTATGATAAATGCACTCTGATACCTTGTAACACCTTATGATAAATGCAGTCTGATACCTTGTAACACCTTATGATCAATGCACTCTGATACCTTGTAACACCTTATGATAAATGAACTCTGATACATTGTAAAACCTTATGATAAATGCACTCTGATACCTTGTAACACCTTCTGATAAATGCACTCTGATACCTTGTAACACCTTATGATAAATGCACTCTGATACCTTGTTACACCTTATGATAAATGCACTCTGATACCTTGTAACACCTTATGATAAATGCACTCTGATACCTTGTAACACCTTATAATAAAAGGACTCTGATACCTTGTAATACCTTATGACATCTTGTGCTCTTGATATTTGTGCAATAATCAAGTCTGAGTTCATTGAATATTGAGGTTTTTTTCCCGAGAAATATGTATATGAAACCTGTCAACGGTAATACTAGCTCTAGACGTTTCTAGAATTCTAAGTAGGTGTTCTTATAAAGTGAAAATCAAGTTTCCAATGACATAAGTAACTAGACTCTTTGAACTCCGCAAAATGCCTAGCCTTTGTCCTTGAACCAACACTCGCTTTCACATGAAAATTAAAATGAAATGTAATTGACTGTATGGTCTTTGATCTACAAATGCCACAAATCTTTACCAACACTAACTGGTTATGATCCAAGGCACGTGAGAACACAGGATATTTGAGGATGGTGTTCTAATTAGCCTCCTTTTTACAATGTAGCAAAAAAAAGGTAAATTTTCAAAAAGGACCTATATGACTGAAGAAGCCGCAACAAAATAAACCGTTAAAGTATTAATGCTGGTCATTGTGGTCATAGAATAAACCAAATAAGAACTCTAGAATGCTTAAAAACGTTATCAGCACACCTATCTACATGGTTATTTTTCGTGGATGGCAAGATGTACTTAAATCATCAAATTATTTTATGACCCGCGTCTAAAATTGCTTCGGTAAATGCCGATCGCACTTCGCCAATATCCGTAAAACGAGTCGACATTTTCACGTGATCAAATTTGAATACATAAAGTAGACAACAGTGGTGGTAAGCAAAACCTTTTCAATATTGCAAGCTTGTTTCCTATTATCACTATGAAATGAAATCTTCATTAATAATACATAATTTTCTCTTAATGTGTGGTAGTCGGGTCAATTTTAGCGTGAACATATCAGTCTCAGAATACTTTCATTTTCTGTAACATGAATTTTATACTTTCTCATTACATCTGGAGAGAATTTGTAGAATTTTGCCCGGCGTAGTGGCCCTGTCTCCCAAATAAATGATCCATGTTTTCCAATCTGAGAAGTTACGACCCTGTATCAAGGTCTAGATTATTTTTCAAAACATTTTTTAACAAAAAAAAAATCATAAATGCTAAGTCTGACTTCGATCAGCAATCCATAGAATATAATTTTATAATTTATGTACCAATAACCGTGTTTTCGGGGAAAAAAACCTTTTAAGCCCAACACAACAGCACGTGTTAACCAAATTCCATTGCCGGTTATTTTATGGATGAAGATTTTTTTCCTTCGTTATCAACAAATTTCTTATACTGATTTGTCCTTGGACATGGAAAAAGAGAAGGTGAAAGTTCAAAGTCTATTTTAGTCGTTTTGTCTCACCAATTACACGTGTTAGAATTACCTATTCTAAAAGTTATGATGGCGTAACTTTATGGTTTCAGTTTTGAAGTTCTGGTCAAAAATAATTTTAACCAGGTTTTCCGAAGGAAACCTCTGGTTGTAAGATTGGGGTATGTCGGCGGGCGGGCGTAAACAATTTTTTCTTTGCGCAACTCCTCCTTCATTTCTCAAGGGATTTTGACCAAACTTTACAGAAGCTTTGTCATCAAGTGCCCTGGCACAAATTGTCGCTGTTTTGCGATTCAAACATTTTTGGGCTAAAATTTTACAGAAGCATCATCATCAAGAGCCCTGGCGCATATTCCCGGTATTTTGCTATTCGAACATTTTTGGCAGAATTATGACCCTTTGTTTTTAAATACTATATAATATATAGAGAAATACTCTTCTGTGTGCAACTCTTCTTTGATTTTAGAAACTACTCAACTATTATATTAAACTGAAATTTTATACATATCTGTGTTATACATCATATAATATCACTGTACAAGTTCCATAACAGTGACCAACATTTTGAGAGAATTTTTCTATTTTTCAGCCCAGAATTTTGAGTTACGGTCAAAGACGTTTTATAGGGGTAGATCACTGTCACTATGGTGGCTGATTTGTGCCATGTCGTATGAGCGTGTTTTCGGGGCGAAAATGCGAAAACACAAAAATATTTTTTCGCGTGGCGGGACGAAAACGCGAAAACCCGCAACGCGAAAACACGAAAAATTTGCGTGTTTTCGACAGACCACTTTTCGCCCCGCCACACGAAGACACGCCACATTTTATTTGTCATGTCTTACCAACAGTTTGTCGTATCTTTGCATGCCGGGGCGAAAACCCGCCACTCGAAAAGACGACAAATCATAACTTTATCGTGTTTTCGCATGGCGACCTTTCGCCCCGCCACGCGAAAACGCGCCACATTCTATCTGTCGCGTTTTTACCTTCAATTAAAGGAAAAAACCCGACACATAGAATGTACATTTACTTGTTTATTATTTACTATATACATGTATCATTTGCTCTACTAAGGGGAGTGAGATGTGCCTCCGACCCAGGCAACATAATATACTACTATAATCTAATGAATAGATTAGTATTATGAATAAAATTAAATCGTTCTTAAGTTTGTTGTTTGTAATAATGTGCATCTAACTAGATACAATTAGCATTTCAATTCTGTAGAAACATAAAAGATACAAATTAACATTCATCTATATATTATATATGTAAAAAAATAAAAAGACCAACATTCCCCCAAAAGTGTTCAAATTGCAAAATGCTGACAATATGCACCAGGGCACATGATGACGAAGCTTCTGTGAAACATGAACGTTGAAAACCTGGTTTCGTCGCATTGCGACGTTCCTTCTTTTCTTCTTTTTCTGTAAAAGTTAAGCCTCCATATATAGAAAATAAAAGAGAACGGACTTTTTAAATTTTCTTTGAAAAAACCTCTTTTAGATTAATGCTGGCATAACTTTTGTTAAAATCAAATGTTTGAATTTCATTTAAAAAAAAAAACTTTGACTGTTACAGATTTTTTTGATTCAAAAATTTCTTAATTAGCTCTATAAAGACTTCTGTAGGTAAAACTCCCAAGAGATTGCAAGTTCATATAAGAAATATTATTTTATGAAAGTAATAATTTCAAACGACTGAATTTTCAGAATTGTGTTTGAAGTACCATTCTTAAATATTTAGCCGGCATAACATATGGCACGAATTCATTTATAAATTTATTTACTTAGTTAAATTAAATGTTTTGATACATTGTTTATTTGGTGTATCTCACATCATTTCAGGTGCTAATTTGTTATATTGTCTCTAACTTTTTAAATTCTTCCAAATAGTCTTGCGAATAAAATGTTCCTGCATTTTTATATATTCAGCAATTTCAATAATGACAATACATTCTTTTTTAAAACGACGACTCTATTTCAGGTAGTTTTGCTCACTCCTTAAAATTTGTAAAGAAAACTGAAATATGTTGCCTCGTCGGAATGCCTTCCCCCATAAATCCCGTTCGCTGGTTTTTGTTCAACAGGTCATATGTCCTATAATTATAACACAATTCAGATTGAAGACGACAAGCCGAAGACAGCGACTGTAGCATTAAAACAGATGGTAATAAGTGTGCATAATAGTTACTGTCGTGACACTTGGTCTGATTGTGTCTGCAGTATATAGAAAGTATATAATGAATGGTATTTGCATGATGATCAAATGTTTATTCAGACAAACATTAGTGCAATTTATTCATGACTTTCGGGCTTTGAGTATGATAACTTAGAGCAGCTCTCTGTAATATCCTGACTTGACAATATGAAATTCGGTCACACTGAATACGAAGAATGTGACAGCTACAGGGTTTTGCTCACGTTAACGGAATGCCGTTCGGGTCACGTAATTTTAATATCACCTGTTCGATAGCGATATTTAAAAAACAAAATCTCTTGTTTTGCTCTTTTAGGTAATCATAAATACCAGAGAGATTTAAAAAATGGCAAGAAAGTACAGGCGAAATAAAACATCTAAATTTTTGCAAGTGTCACTTTAATCCTCGCGAGACCTAAACTAAAAATGTCGCACTCTCGTGGTGATTTAACTAAAATTTCGCTTGTCTCGGTAGGACTAAATTTTGCTTGTCTGCGAAGATTAAATAGTTTCGGAACAACAAAAACAACAACATTTTCAAAACCGTAAACACTAGCCATGACCATAGTGATTGTCTGTACTATAAACATTATCATGATAGAAACAATAAATCAGTAACTACAACAAATTCTACACCATCAGTATCACTAAATCATGATAACAAAATGATAATAAAAGAACATACTATGACAGTTTGGGTGCTTTAAAATATCATTTACCCGTGACAGATTACTACCAAGCTCGGTTATCGCCTCAGTTATAATTTTTCTCAGCTTGATAATATTTTTTATCCTGTCAAATATCTCATATCCGACCCGATAAAGGGGGGTCGTATAAATTTTGCTTTATACGGCACATGCTACGTCATCACGGTGACGTCATGGACTAGTTTTGTGTTTATAAACAATATTATAAATAATCAGAAGGAAGTGATTAAATGGTTGTTATTACAAACAGAGACTACTTGAATAAAAATTAAATATTTCAATATCTAGATATTATAATATAGCATGATCATTTAAGGAAAAAAATATATCGAAATTTTAGAACTATTTTTTTATTTTTTGTGTATATGTTCACCTGACGGATAACCTTGACATTTGAAACACTTGAAAGAGTAACCTAGTAACCTAGTTTATTGACAAATGCCAGATGTGACAGGATAAATAGAATAATAGGTTAGTGTCTTAAATGAGAAAGTTTATCCGGCTCGGCTGCGGTATTTATCGGGTTCGCCTTCGGCTCACCCGATAAATTCCTACGCCTTGCCAGATAAACTTTCTCATATTAAGACACTTACCTATTATTCTCTATGAATCATTCTAGCTGCCATGGTATACCGTTATACTACTTCAACTACTACTGTTCCTACTACTACTACGAATAATCGTATTTTTTTTCAATGAATTTTAAAATTTTATAATTTTTATGTGTGTTAATGAACCGTAGCTGAAAACACTAACTCTTTTGATAGGTACAGTATCTCGTTTGGATCAATGACATTCAATGTCATTACAAGATACCTCGAGCTTAGAAAAGAGAAAACATTAACCATATTCAGAAAATGTCTAATATGTTCAGTCTTGATAGTAAGGTTGTCACGACTACGATGTCTATAACTATTCTCATTCTCTTATACCTGTGACAAAAGGAAATTAATATCCGTAACCTGATCAATAACAGCTAAGACTTGTTTTGCCGCTATGAAATAACATTTTTATTACGCTCGATGAAAGATATCTGAATAATTGGGCGATGACATAAGATGCTCTTTTCGCGGCGGAGTTTGCTCTTTCATGTTTGTTAAAAGATACCCGAATACTTTGTAATCGCTTTACTATGTACCGAGAGTCTTTTTGCATCGGGGAGTCCCCTTAGCACTAAAATATGTACATATATATCTGAATGTGATATTCAGCAAAAAAAGTCCACGTATTGCTCTTTCGTACATTTATGAAACATGGGTTTTAGAAAAAAGGTAAGTGTTACCATACGCCTATACCCACGAAAAATGACTACAATGGAGGTCGCGCAGTGCAGGTTTTTTTGTCAACTGATAATGTTTTCAATAAGGGAATTTGATAGAAAAAATTTTGTACCTTTTATCTGGCCTGTTGCGCTTTGGTAAATAACAATTTAAGAAATCCAGTTTTATATGACGCTTTCCGATGTACAGTAAACACCGTTTGTCATCAAAGTGTCTGAAGTCCTTTAAGCACTTAGCAAAGATAAGGCACTTAGAAAGCGTATATCAAGAAATTAGGTAGTATCGTTATTTATAGTCTAAAAGATTCCGATAATCTACATCAAAAGTCACAGAGCTATAAATGTATTACAAGAATCAGAGCCTTGATCGAAGTTTATGAATGTACACATTAAGTGCCAACAGTTTTGTTTTTTAATTATTTTTTTTTTTCGTTTTGTTTTCTTCATAATCAATAATCATTTTGCCAAGTTTCTTTTGTTATTTAGGACTATTACTTTTCGAATGTATAAATCTGTTAGTCAGAGAAAAATCTCAACAGGTAATAACCATTCATACATGAAGTTACTAGAAAGAGTTCACAATGTGTATCTATATTAGGTCGACCATAATTATTAATTACCATGTTCCTTAAAAAAAATCAACGCATTCGATACGTCTGCAGTTTGACACTAGAAACATCTTAGTTTATTAAGCTTATACTAAAGCCTTTCAATCTTGCCGTATATACGACAATGTCTACAACAGCTGTCTATCACATCTACTTTAAGAGACAAAACTGGTGAGCCGTATTGCTGAACAGGTGCATTTCTGTTCCATGTCGCTGAAACACTCTTATATGAGAGTATCTCAATTTCTCTTACACTTCTATTTGGACAAAGGACTTGATACGTACAACAAAGAGACCAATGTTGGAAACACCCATCTACTGAATTAAACATTTTGCTTGATTCTGAAGGTAAATAGTTGATAAAATTTAATAGTATATACCCTACTTAAATGTACTCATTTCATTGGTCGAGAGTGTTGCACGAGCGGGTCTGTAAAAAAGTAATTAACACCAGAAAATTTCTCACGAACGTGTAATTTATTATGTGCAGGGTAAATAACAGTGTGGCCATGCCACGTGGTAGGGGACGTCATTTTAAGCTGTCGCAAGCAACCTCTTTTTGCCTCGATTCGGAGGAGAAAACTGCTGTAAGTATTTTATAGCGCATGCGGAACGCAAAATTGTGTCCTACACAATAGCGTATAATGATTCTTTTGTCAGATGTACAGACTTATCTGATACTCCGGAAAACTGTCAGGGCTCGTGAAATTTTGTTTGTTACCGCGGAAAGCGCATCACGTATAATGTAGTAGTAAAATTATCACTTATAATAAACTGTTAAACGTTGCATAAACGATGAACAGAAGGTCAGAAATTGATGTAACAGCCGTAGGATAAAGCGACTGTCAAAATAAAGCCGTTTTCATGTAGATAACAATTATTGCTAGATCACGCTAACGCTATCCGGGCAGTGGTTTGATTCATTTTTATCAAGTGGCATTATGAACTGGCTCTGCTTGCGGAAACGAGAAGAAGTTCAGCCAGAAAATGTCTGCCATCGTTGCTGGAGCTGTGTCTGATGTCAATATTTATTATATGATACAAAGAACGATGTGGAGAAATGTTTGCTTTTCTATTAGCAGCAATGATGTAATACAGAGTAATTAAAATGAACAATTAATAACTAGAACAAATGATGTAGAAAATACTACCATAGAAACCTACATAAGAAGGATATCGTTGGAAACGATAGATGCTCCCCACACGAACACAAGAGAGTAAAAACTAGAGATGTGTCCATAGGACACGGATGTCCCCACATAACGCTGTATTGTCACAAAAAGTCCTGTACAATTACAGGTGCGTATAAACATTGTCCTTAACATTAAATAGTCTAAAAATCCTATTTTTGATTTATCAGGGGGCATAACTCTGTCGATCTGCAATTTGCGTCAAAATACCCAGAAGCGTAGGTGTACAAGCTGACAACTATTCTTAGAAAATTTCATGTCCCTAGCAGTTATGCGTTTGGAGTTACACACGACACAAACCAGCGTGACAGCGGACGGACTGACTATATGCCCCCCACTCCCCCCAACTCCAACTTGTCTGAACAGTACTATTAGTTCTCTCGGTCGACCAACTTGACTGAATAACACTATTAGTTCTCTCGGTCGACCAACTTGGCTGAACATTAATATTAGTTCTCTCGTTCAACCAACTGAGCTGAACATACTATTAGTTCTCTCGGTCGACAAACTTGGCTGAACATTAATATTAGTTCCTTCGGTCGACCAACTTAGCTGAACATACTATTAGTTCTCTCGGTCGACCAACTTAGCTGAACATTAATATAAGTTCTCTCGTTCAACCAACTGAGCTGAACATTAAAATTAGTTCTATCGTTCGAACAACTTAGCTGAACATACTATTAGTTCTCTCGGTCGACAAACTTGGCTGAACATCAATATTAGTTCTCTCGGTCGACCAACTTAGCTGAACATACTATTAGTTCTCTCGGTCGACAAACTTCGCTGAACATTAATATTAGTTCTCTCGGTCGACCAACTTAGCTGAACATACTATTAGTTCTCCCGGTCGACCAACTTAGCTGAACATTAATATAAGTTCTCTCGTTCAACCAACTGAGCTGAACATACTATTAGTTCTCTCGGTCGACAAACTTGGCTGAACATTAATATTAGTTCTCTCGTTCGACCAACTTAGCTGAACATACTATTAGTTTTCTCGGTCGACAAACTTGGCTGAACATTAATATTAGTTCTCTCGTTCGACCAACTTAGCTGAACATACTATTAGTTCTCTCGGTCGACAAACTTGGCTGAACATTAATATTAGTTCTCTCGGTCGACCAACTTAGCTGAACATACTATTAGTTTTCTCGGTCGACCAACTTGGCTGAACATTAATATAAGTTCTCTCGGTCGACCAACTTGACTGAACAGAACTATTAGTTCTCTCGGTCGACAAACTTGGCTGAACATTAATATTAGTTCCTTCGGTCGACCAACTTAGCTGAACATACTATTAGTTCTCTCGGTCGACCAACTTAGCTGAACATTAATATAAGTTCTCTCGTTCAACCAACTGAGCTGAACATTAATATTAGTTCTATCGTTCGAACAACTTAGCTGAACATACTATTAGTTCTCTCGGTCGACAAACTTGGCTGAACATTAATATTAGTTCTCTCGGTCGACCAACTTAGCTGAACATACTATTAGTTTTCTCGGTCGACAAACTTGGCTGAACATTAATATTAGCTCTCTCGGTCGACCAACTTAGCTGAACATACTATTAGTTCTCTCGTCGACCAACTCAGCTGAACATTAATATAAGTTTTCTCGTTCAACCAACTGAGCTGAACATACTATTAGTTCTCTCGGTCGACAAACTTGGCTGAACATTAATATTAGTTCTCTCGGTCGACCAACTTAGCTGAACACACTATTAGTTCTCTCGGTCGACCAACTTAGCCGAACATTAACATAAGTTCTCTCGTTCAACCAACTGAGCTGAACATACTATTAGTTCTCTCGGTCGACAAACTTGGCTGAACATTAATATTAGTTCTCTCGTTCGACCAACTTAGCTGAACATACTATTAGTTCTCTCGGTCGACAAACTTGGCAGAACATTAATATTAGTTCTCTCGTTCGACCAACTTAGCTGAACATACTATTAGTTCTCTCGGTCGACAAACTTGGCTGAACATTAATATTAGTTCTCTCGGTCGACCAACTGAGCTGAACATACTATTAGTTCTCTCGGTCGACCAACTTGGCTGAACATTAATATAAGTTCTCTCGTTCGACCAACTTGGCTGAACATACTATTAATTCTCTCGTTCGACAAACTTGGCAGAACATTAATATTAGTTCTCTCGTTCGACCAACTTAGCTGAACATACTATTAGTTCTCTATGTCGACAAACTTGGCTGAACTTTAATATTAGTTCTCTCGGTCGACCAACTTAGCTGAACATACTATTAGTTCTCTCGGTCGACAAACTTGGCTGAACATTAATATTAGTTCTCTCGTTCGACCAACTGAGCTGAACATACTATTAGTTCTCTCGGTCGACAAACTTGGCTAAACATTAATATAAGTTCTCTCGGTCGACCAACTTAGCTGAACAAACTATTAGTTCTCTCGGTCGACAAACTTGGCTGAACATTAATATTAGTTCTCTCGTTCGACCAACTGAGCTGAACATACTATTAGTTCTCTCGGTCGACAAACTTGGCTGAACATTATTATTAGTTCTCACGTTCAACCAACTAAGCTGAACATTCTATTAGTTCTCTCGGTCGACAAACTTGGCTGAACATTAATATTAGTTCTCTTGGTCAACCAACTTAGCTGAACATACTATTAGTTGTCTCGGTCGACAAACTTGGCTGAACATTAATATTAGTTCTCTCGTTCAACCAACTGAGCTGAACATACTATTAGTTCTCTCGGTCGACAAACTTGGCTGAACATTAATATTAGTTCTCTCGTTCAACCAACTGAGCTGAACATACTATTAGTTCTCTCGGTCGACAAACTTGGCTGAACATTAATATTATTTCTCTCGTTCGACCAACTTGACTGAACAGAACTATTAGTTCTCTCGGTCGACAAACTTGGCTGAACATTAATATAAGTTCTCTCGGTCGACCAACTTGACTGAACAGAACTATTAGTTCTCTCGGTCGACAAACTTGGCTGAACATTAATATTAGTTCTCTCGGTCGACCAACTTAGCTGAACATACTATTAGTTCTCTCGGTCGACAAACTTGGCTGAACATTATTATTAGTTCTCTCGTTCGACCAACTGAGCTGAACATACTATTAGTTCTCTCGGTCGACAAACTTGGCTGAACATTAATATTAGTTCTCTCGTTCAACCAACTGAGCTGAACATACTATTAGTTCTCTCGGTCGACCAACTTGGCTGAACATTAATATAAGTTCTCTCGGTCGACCAACTTGACTGAACAGAACTATTAGTTCTCTCGGTCGACAAACTTGGCTGAACATTAATATTAGTTCTCTCGGTCGACCAACTTAGCTGAACATACTATTAGTTCTCTCGGTCGACAAACTTGGCTGAACATTATTATTAGTTCTCTCGTTCGACCAACTGAGCTGAACATACTATTAGTTCTCTCGGTCGACAAACTTGGCTGAACATTAATATTAGTTCTCTCGTTCAACCAACTGAGCTGAACATACTATTAGTTCTCTAGGTCGACAAATTTGGCTGGACATTAATATTAGTTCTCTCGGTCGACCAACTTAGCTGAACATACTATTAGTTCTCTCGGTCGACAAACTTGGCTGAACATAAATATTAGTTCTCTCGTTCAACCAACTGAGCTGAACATACTATTTGTTCTCTCGGTCGACCAACTTAGCTGAACATTAATATAAGTTCTCTCGTTCAACCAACTTAGCTGAACATACTATTAGTTCTCTCGGTCGACAAACTTGGCTGAACATTAATATTAGTTCTCTCGTTCGACAAACTGAGCTGAACATACTATTAGTTCTCTCGGTCGACAAACTTGGCTGAACATTAATATTAGTTCTCTCGGTCGACCAATTGAGCTGAACATACTATTAGTTCTCTCGGTCGACAAACTTGGCTGAACATTAATATTAGTTCTCTCGTTCAACCAACTGAGCTGAACATACTATTAGTTCTCTCGGTCGACAAACTTGGCTGAACATTAATATTAGTTCTCTCGGTCGACCAACTTAGCTGAACATACTGTTAGTTCTCTCGGTCGACAAACTTGGCTGAACATTAATATTAGTTCTCTCGTTCGACCAACTTAGCTGAACATACTATTAGTTATCTCGGTCGACCAACTGTTCTTAACATAAATATAATTTTTCCCGGTCGACCAACTTGTTTGAACATTACTTCTAATTCTCCCGGTCGACCAACTTGGCTGAACAGCATTTCCTTAAATTTTGTTGACTCTTAGTCTCTTAACAGATATCTGTTATTTAACTATGCAAAACATACAACAGTTGCACTAGGTTAATTTAAATGCTTTCATTTTTAATTACCAGTCTTGATTTTTTCCTCGCACCATGTCTTAATCTTGTAATGCAACACGAATTGTGTGTTTCTCAGACTGAATAGTTCTTTTAAAAGACGCTGTAACTGCAAGTCTTCATTATATGACAGCTCGACCAAAATCAGAAATGATACACCTTTACATGGAACTTGTTTCTGTTGTAAAAACCTGACACGATATTTCCAGCGTTTGGTAAATGTTAACTCTCTTTACTTCCATTCTGTATTCTCTAACTTGATTCCTCTAGGTATTGCATTTGAATAAAGCAGTATGTAACGTCTTGCCTTTACAAGACCCGCCCTTTTGTGGACAAGGTAACGTATTAAAGAAAAGACAGCCTTTTTAATCTTTTTGCACCGTGCATCAGTGTACCGCTACTGTCAATTAATTTACACTTATGAAATAAGATAAGTTTAACCTTTTTTAAACATTAAAAATGTGCATTCTAGATGATAGTTCCGAAAAGACATGTAGAAAAACCAATAAATACACATCTTCGGAGAAACAAAACATTTTTAGACTTGTAAGCTGCCTTTAACACCTAGATTCCGTGCTAAGACCTTGCTATTTGGCAGAAAAAAAGCATCTACTAATTACAATGAAATCGCGAAATTTGTTGTACACAAATGTAGAAAATTGGAATAACGGACTTTTGTGGTGCACAATCATGAACTGTATGGAACGTATATATATTGTAATTTATGAAGATATTTATGTAGGATGTAAGCCTGACACGACCCAGTAATTAATTGTTGAATTGTCTTCGGTGCTCCTTCTCTCAGTCTGTCCAATATTTAACATACTCATTCGGTGCCCCTTCTCTCAGTCTGTCCAATATTTTACATACTCATTCGGTGCTCCTTCTCTCAGTCTGTCCAATATTTTACATACTCATTCGATGCTCCTTCTCTCAGTCTGTCCAATATTTTGCATACTCATTCGGTGCTCCCTCTCTCAGTCTGTCCAATATTTTACATACACAATAAAGCATCGTCTACGTCTTATATCCTTTACATTTTTAGAACATCTGAATTATACTATTATTCTTTCATTTTATATAGCGTATTGGTTACCATAGTAACTGTAGTGTCTTTATTTTTGTAAGAATTATTGTTTCAATCATCTTTAAATGGAAAGGAAACTCCGCTATTGATATTTTTTACGAGGACGGCTCTTGGTTTTCATCTGCCTTTCATTTGCGGTAGATAATTCTGAAAAAGTTCGGTTATCCCAGACAAATCAGCTAAATCACATTTGAGTTTAAATCAGACTAAATAGGCACAACAGTAGGCAATGATTTTGACGTTTTTTTCTTTCAGAATATTCAACAATAATACTATTTAAGGACAGTTCATAGGTTACCACAAATTGCATAACAAGTGTATGCATTCTATTCATGAGCACCAATGAATGTAAAAAAGGTCAGCTTTATTGTAAGCTTGAATTTCTTCTATAATAATTGTTGTATGAAACATAGAGCTCGATATAAAACACACCCTGGCTAACCAGATACGCTTCGCGGACGGCATTACGCCGCGATCACGGCATACGCAACGCTTTTAACCGGTTAAACGGTGTAAAAGTAGAAATTCTAAGAGGGTCAGGTATGAAAATTTCAGGGTTTTGAATAGATTTTAAATTAATAACCTAACCAGTAGGCCTAAGTCCTGAAATTTTATGTTTCCACTGCATCAAGGATCTAGTAGTTAGTTCAAGCCTTCGTGAAAATGGACAGGTCAGGCCTGTTGTGCATTACCGGTTAAAACGTATTTTTCTTGAGCTAAGCTTAAGTATCGTGAAGAACTATGATTGCATATAAGATATCAACACTAGAGGGCAACACGTATGGAATTTGAATGTCTTTTAATTGTAGTTTGCATGCCTTCTGCAAAACTTTAGGCCACGCGTCGTACCTGAACTTCTGCTACGTTGAGTATCACGGCACATAAGATGATACTGGAATTAGTCAGAATATTGTTGATGGTTTCTTCGGATATATTTGGGCTGTAGAGTTTATTGTCGTGTACAGTATAAAACATGGTTTGACATACTTAAAAATATTGACATCAATAAGCTGATTTGAGCTATCTTTTTTTTGCATATATCATTTTGCACTGTTGTAGCGCTGGAGGTCGAATAATAGTATTTACATTTGAAATTTAAAAATACAATAAATACAATTAATTCGTGCATAAATACAATAAACATGTGTGCGACATTCTGGGTCCGACAAAGAATACCGGTGTGGGGTGAAAAACATAGGACCCGTGAAATCCTTTAGACTTTCCCTTCTGCGCATGCGCACGAGATGTTTACATAGGTTTCATCATGGCCGTGAAATGTGTAAGACGATAACACTGCATATGTTTTTTTTTATGGATTAATCAGTAAGTTATCAGGAAAAATTGGAATTATAGTTAAGTCTTAAGTATTAAATATATTATGAAACGACTTATTTTGGTTAATTGTGCTGATAAGTTTCGAAGCTAACAGGTTGTTTGAGTCTCGGTGAGTGAAAGATTCGACACAATGCTGATTGATTTTCATTTATCTTAGTTTATTTTTAATCGTTTGGTATATTTCTGACCGTGATATAAAAATTTGAAAATTCTAAAGTGTGAAAGAAAGGGTTAAGTATCTTGTGTCTTGATAGAATATAATCTTAGATGTATTAATTGGACATGATTTTATCCAGAATAAACCTTGCAGATTTAACACCCAGTCATAATCGGAAATCGATTGTTGGGTTATACAGTAGATTAATTAAGTAGAGTATAATGTAGATTTAGATTTGGGTAGGTAATGGATTCTACACAAATAGAAGTGTGTGGACAACAGTGGAGTGTCTTGTAGCAGGGCACTTTTGCAGAAGAATCACTCGCATATTTTA
The DNA here is from genome assembly GCA_012932295.1 of Cyclina sinensis. Classification (NCBI taxonomy): domain Eukaryota; kingdom Metazoa; phylum Mollusca; class Bivalvia; order Venerida; family Veneridae; genus Cyclina; species Cyclina sinensis. The sequence continues at coordinate 12,390,824 of JAAONU010000009.1, read as the reverse complement.
GTTAAATAGTCAGTGCCAGCAGGACTTAACTCAATAAAAAGAGAAAATACGCAAGTCGATATATTGTATTTTTTGTATGTGTTAATACCTCACCTCCGCTATACTGAGATTCTGACCCAAAACAAAAATATCTCAAAATATGCTCAAGATGTCACTTGAATTATTTTTATTTATGTACCCCTGCTACTCTTGTATAAATTTAAAACAGTCTACACAGTACACAGCTCTTTAGGCTATAGACCCATTGGACCTGTATAAATTGAGTTTTCTAGAGCCTCAGTGGCTTACTTTTTTGAAAATTCCTTAATATGAAGTAATGAATGTGTGGTTAGCAGAAGTTGGATTTTCTATTTGTCTGTATGAATTTATTCATCAAAGATAACTGTTTCGCAAATTACTGATGCTTCCTGAAGGGTTCAGTTATTTAAGGGCGTTGGGGATACTACAAGATACAGAAAGTATCACCTTCCAAAGACACTTGTTTCCATTATAGAATAAGTGTATGGCGACCCCATGTATAGCTCCGACACATTGGATTTCCGTCGAATGTCTCAGCTGAAATCAGTTTAGATAGTGGAGGAGCAGGTGATTGAACTTGCAACCCGTGGATGACCAGCCCATTCTTTACTAGTTGAGAACTTACATGCCCAATAAGGTGGATTTGGACTTGGAGGTACTTTCGTCTAAGTCAACTTCTCGCTGTTTTTACTGTTAAATTTAAAACAATGAAAAAAATATATTCATGCTCATATATTTTATTTATAAATTACACATATATCACATTTTTCTTTGAATGATTAGAAAAATGGGAGACTAAAGACAAAGAAATGCTAATGCTTGAATAAAGTTTTGACTGTCAATTAATAAAACTTAAATCTTCTCCACTTTTATAAAAAACAAAACAGAACATTACAATCAGAAATTTGAAATAAACATTACATTTTTTTCATAAGGATTATTTCAGTTACTATAAGTAAAAAGTTTCTTAGGTACTGGATGTGTTTCCAGTTTCTCCAGAATTTTATTTAAATAAATTACAAACAATTTTAAGATGTAAAGTAGAGCTGTAGATTCTTATTGATTGTTGCTTTCATAAGTAAATAAGACAGAAATATTCAAGTCTTAGAGAAAACTCAAAAGGAATCTTTTTCAATGAAAAAGGAAAAACTGGTTTTTTAATAAAACATGACCATTAAATTTTATCTTAATCGATCAATTGAATGTTGTAAGTTTGCCTGACACATTATATGGAAACTGCAAGTATCAGCATGCGACAAAAGTTTACAATGGGGTTAGAATGGTATCATTACTAAGGATGTAAGGCCAGTTTTTGAGGTGTTTTTTTATTATACATGTTTCTGTATCTTAATAATTATTTATTGCAGTTTTGAAAAAAATATCCATTATACCCACTGATATTTATAAAAACTGAAGTTGTCAGTTTCAGTGCTATTGACAATAACAATATATCACACTACTGTTCAAAACTGATGATGACAAGGACCATTCTAAGGGAGTAATACCACCAGATGGTAGGGAGGGGGTAAGGTCTTGTGAACACTGTCTGGATCAGTAAAGGATTTTGTTAAAAAGTTTTTCAAATTAGTCATTGCATCTGGGAAGACTACCTACTATTAAATTACAGACAAAGAAGAATATAGCTTGGTATTATTTAAAAGTAAAGTTAAGTAATAAAACAAAAGTAACCAGATTTTGAAATTTTTATTTGTCCTTCAAGTTATCGGTTTGGCTTGCAGAATTTGTGTACAGCGTATGTAGAGTAAGGTTCACATATAAACATATTTATTTACAGCCACAATAGGTAGATGTTTAAAAAAGCTGGATTTTCCTCTAGCATTTATGACCCTTCATCATTTAATCATATATATTTTGGATAATAAGTAAAATAGTCTCCTCAGTGCAACATACAGTGTTTGAAAGACTTGATAAAAACATTTCCAACATATCGATCATAATCTTGATGGCAAATAAATACCCTATTAACATTTTGTGAGTGGAGCTGTCTGGTTTCCCAGGTTTGGGCAAATCTGCCAAAATGATAGGACAAGAATATATGTCTTGGAGAGTCATTGTTTGGATCCCAAATGGAACAAGAGTATAAAGTGTTACAATTTACCAGCCGTGGCAATATCCTTTGACCTATTTTAAAAACTGATTTACATTGTATGATTAACCTGATCTTGGACGAAATGCTGACTAAACAATTTAATTAAAGTATGTGCCTTTTCCTTGTTTTGACCACATCCACTCCGTGAAGTTACAAGTAAGCTATCATGGTAAATAAAGTCAAATAGGAAAAAAATGAAACATGCAAAGATATGCATTACTTCCTCTTAAAACTAAACTTCTCATTTAATTGTACCACAGGATATTTTATCTGTTCTTGCCTGTCATATTTTATTAGGGGTGCAATAAAACATCAGGAAACAATACATACTGTAACCAAATAACAGGTCAATAAAACTGCTGGTATATAGTAATTTACATGATTATTAAAAATTATTAAACAGCTTAAAAGTCAATATTATAAATAAGAAAGAGAAAATTTAGTAAACTAGTAGGATTTTATAAAGATACCTTTCGTAAAAAGAAAATAGAAATTTATGTGTGCTTTTGGCTGTTTCTAAGAGAATTTAGTGTCTTAGCATTTTCACAGGTATGAAATTTGTTTTAGAGCCTGTGTTTAATATTAAGAATTAAAGATGAGAGTGTAGGACAATAGCCCACTAGAACACTCGATGATACTGTTTATTCTTGTTTGGATTCCCTTTTGTTGAATTTGGTTATGTATTTGACAAAAACGTGAAGTCTTACAATTTTCACACTTTCATAGATGTTTGAAATGAAACCTTACATGTTAATTGAAAGCATTACTTTTGTATCATTTAGTTGTAGTTACAGTAATTAATGCCACTCTCTATTTCATAAAAGAATGTTTCTACTGATTTGTTTTTCAGAGAACTGTGTGTGACAAGGAATCCGGTTATTTGCCCCCCAGTCTTTAAATGTATCATCAAACATCTGCCCCCCAAGTGAAATATCACCTTGGACATTTGCCCCCTTTCTCCTACCGCCCCTCAGAAGAAATGTCACCTTGGACAACTCCAAAGATATGTTTAAAGTGAAAGACTTAAAATACCATTGTATTTTAGGTCTTAGTTAAAATGAAACCTGACTTGTTAATTGCGTCATACTGATATGTACATGTATTTGTCTTGCTAAGACAGTAATCCGTACCACTCTCTCTTGCAAAACAGTTAGGTGTGAAACATACTTAGTGTCTACAAAACATAGAAAACGCTTTGGTAGTTCAATGCTGAGAACACTTTCCTTAAATGGAAAGAGATCGGAGTTCAAATCTCAGCTGAAGCAAATCATATGTTGTAGCACTGGTACTCATTTTCATTGCTGTTCACAAAAACACCACATTATATATCATTATCAAAGACCTAAACCTAAAACATGCCATCCTGGTACAATTATGGTCTTACTGTTTTCACGGGTATTATGTAAAGAATGAACTCTATTACTCACTTGAATAGGAACAAAAGACATGATGGAATCTGTTCTATTATGTCCAGTTTCTATTTAGTATTGTCTAATTAGATAAAGTTTAACAGTGCTTATGTCTTTGTCTGACTAAGAGCTTTTTTAGCACGGCAGTTTGCTACACATTATGCATGTATTTGAAGTCTTAAAATTATCACGGCCTCAAATCATGATGATATGAAATCTTAATTCTGACATGCAAGCTTCAATTGTACACAGTGATACATGCAGTGACATGCAAAAAGAACCAGTTATAACAGCAGTTGTGTAAAACATGCCACAACCAATCTGGTCTTATGGTTTTCATGGTTATAGTGTAATCCATAAGCTGTAGTATTGAGTTGAATAGGAGAAAATACGTGATAGTATTAGTTCTATTATGTTCAGTATCTATCTGTTATTGTTTAAATTAGATAAAGTTTAACAGTGCTTATGTCTATGAAATCGAAGTTCTTAAGTTGTTATTACCGATGGTTAAATCAAAACTATGATAAAGAATTGTTGTAATTAAAATTTGAATAGTTCATTTATATTTTTGAATTGTTTTGAGTTACAGTGCAAGACAGGGAACTTACTTACTTTTGTCTTACGTTTCTCACGCATTATCTTTTTATATGAACTTTACAAGATGTAGTATGCTTATTTCCTAGATGGTTCCGTGATTTAATTGTCATACTGTCTTAGAAAATGTTTTCTAAATATTCCTTTGTAAATGTTTCAATTAAATACATTAAGAACCAATTATAAAAGCAGTTGTGTAAAGCATGCCATCCTTGTAAAATTCATTATAGTGTGAGTTGACAGTGAAAACGTTTTCACTGTCATTGAATAAACAAGAGAATCACAGAACGGATATACGCCCGTCATTTGTGTTTTTTGAAGGAATGATATTTACATGTTAGTTGCAGGACAAAATTATTTAAGAAGAAAGATTATTCACAAATAGGATCAGGAAGGGTTATGTTTCTTGCACACTGCACTTCTGCTTCTTAAATTCTATCTTTATTTTAAGTTTCAAGTCAGTCCCTTTCATAGTATTCAGGTTACGCTCCGGTCAAAAATTCATAAAGTTAAAGCAGGGAGATTATTAAAAACAGAATAAAAGTATTGTCTCAAAGGCACTGCACTTTTCATTGTCGCCATCTGTCTATATTTTAAGTTTTGCATCAATTCGCTCCACAGTTTTAAAGTTATGCTCTAGACAAAATAATTTTAGGAGGGGAGATAATAAAAAGTTATGGTTCTTGTTCACTGTACCTTTACTTATTGCAAGCTGCACAATAAGTTTTGAGTCAGTCAGCTGGTTAGCATCAGAGTTGTGGTCCTAGCTTATTTACCTTCTAAGTAAAATCATCTGTTCAGAATTTACGTATGAATTTACTTACATAATAATAGAATAAGGGACATAAACCAGGAAGCTAGTGCTATGGTTCATGTAGACCATACTTGTACTCTTTACAAGGATGGTTTGAAGTTAGTCAGTCAATTAGAAACAAAGTTATGGTCCGTTCAAAGTATCCAGACGCACAACACCTGTCCACCTACCCGCCCGCTACGGGATACCATAATACTTCCCGTCTTCCTTTTTTTATAAAAAGGTGACTAGGCAGAGTTGTTATTTATGGACATTATTTTTTGGTAGTTTTGATATTATACTAGAGATTAAAATCATTATACAATAAAAGCGGACTTATTCGAAAATTAGCCGAAGAAGAGTTGTGGTTCATGGGCACTACACTTTTAACAGTCACAATCTATCTTTGTTTTAAGTTTCAAGTCAATCCCTTTCGTGGTCTTAAAGTTATGCTCAGGACAAAAATTCATTATAAAGTTACAGAAGGGGAGATAAATCAGAAATAGGATCTGGTAGAGTTATGGTCCATCAGTAGTGCACTTCTTTATCGCCATCTTTCTTTATTTTAAATTTTACATCAAATTACTACATACTTTAAAAGTTATGCTCCGGGAAAAAATGTTTAAGGGGGAATCTATTTCAAAAATGAACCAGGTAGCGTTATGTGTCTTGCAACTGCATATCTGCTTCAAGTCAATCTCTGTCATGGTCTTCTAGTTATGCTCCGGACAAAAATATATGATAAAATTAACTCAGGGTGATAACTACAAACGGAATTAGGTAGAGTTATACTTCTCCATGTCGCCTTCTATCTATATTTTAAGTTTCACATCAATTAACTAAACATTTTTAAAGTTATGTTTTGGACCCAAAAAAATTAGAAGGGAATGCTCTGGTCCGGACATAGTATCTGGATATCACGTTGTTTTAGACCGGCGTAATATAAAACCAGAGGGCCATGGTGGCCCTCGATTGCTTACCTGAATACTTTGCCCTTGGGTCTGCTGTTGAGCAAACCTCAGAAGCTTTTTTAAATCTATTTGAATTCAAGTGACTCCCAGGTAGAGCCAATTTTCACCCATAGGGTATTTTGGTAGAGGACCTCTAGCTGATGCTCTGTCCAAAATATCTAAATTCTATAGCGTTTGCTTTCAGACAAGATGCAGTCTTCTCTTTATAAGCCTATTTAAAATCAAGTGACCTCGGGGCCGGGACATGAATGACCATAGGGGCTTAACTTAAACAATCACGGTAGAGGACCTCTCGGGATACGGCTTATTTTGACCCAATAGGCATCATTTAAATAAACTTGGTAGAAGAACTCTAACTGATTCTCCATGCCAAATATCTGAGTTCATGGCCTTGTGGTTTTAGACCAGAAGATTATAAAAGGTTTTCCGTTTATAAGTCTATTATAAATAAATTGACCCCAGGAGTATGGCCAATTTTGACCCATATATGACATCTTTTGAACAAAACTGGTAGAGTACCTTTAGCTTGTGCTCAAAGCAAAATATTTAAGCTATAGGCCTTGTAGTTTCAGACACAAAGACTTTTTAAAAAGTCTTTCCTAAATAAGCCTATGTAAAATCAAGAGACTTCCGGGCAAAGCTATAAATGAACCAAGGGGCATTATTTGAACAATCTTAGTAGAGGACCTCCAGATGGTGCTCCATGCAAAAAATCTTAGGTATAAAATTTACGATTTCTCACAAGAAGATTTTTAAAAAATAAATATTTTGCACAAAAAAGGACCCCCGGGAAGGGACCAGTTCTGACCCAAGGGTCATAATTTGAGCAAACTTAGTGGAGAACCTCTGGCTGATGCTCTATGCAAAATGTCTAGGTTCTAAGCCTTGTGGTTTCAGATAAAAAGATTATTTTAAAGCCTTCCTCCCTATATAAGCCTATGTAAAATCAAGTGACCCCTAGGGCACGGCTGTTGATCATCGAAGGGGCTTAATTTAAACCATTTGAGTAGAGGACCTCCGGATGATGCTCCATGCAAAAAAAAATCTTAGGTCTCAAGTTTTCAGTTTCTCACAGGTTTTATAAAATTTAATATATTGCACAAACTGGACACCCAGGGTGGGGCCAATTTTGATCTCAGTGACAAAATTAAAACAAAGTTGGTAGAGAACATATAGCCGATGCTCTCTGCAAAATTTCTTAGTTCTAGGTATTAGGGGCATAATTTGAACAACCTTGGTAGAGGACCTTGAGCTGATGCTCCGTGTAAAAAATCTCAGCCCTTGGCTTTAAGATTTCAGACAAGTAAAGTTGGTAGAGGCCCTCTAGCTGATGATCCATCAAAAATTTCTAAGTTCTAGGATTCGTGGTTTCAGACAAGATCTTTAAGGTTTTCCCTGTATAAGCCTATGTAAAATAAATTGACCCCCGGGGCAGGGCCAATCTTGACCCCAGGGGTATAATTTGAACAAACTTGGTCCTCTAGACAATGCTACATACTAAATCTAAAGGCTGAGGGCCTTGTTGTTTCAGACAAGAAGATTTTCAAAGTTTTTCATTTCTGCTGCCATGGCAATCAGAGTTCTTGATGGAATTGAATTCTTTGAACAACTTTGGTAGAGCTTCATGCAAGGAATATCCCAGGTATGTTTCGTCAAAACTCGCATAGTAGTATAGGACGACGCACGCCGGACAATCTATGATCCCAAAAGCTCACCCTTGAGCACTTTGTACTCAGGTGAGCTAAAACAAACAGATCCTTTTCGCTTTCTAACAATCTTATTCTAACTAGCTATGAATACATATTATCATCAAATCAGTAGAAAAAGCAACAGAAGAAACACGATAGCCCGCATTACAGCTTGTGCAGCCGTTTCTGCATTTCTGTTTTGCTCAGGAAGCAATCACTTGTACCTTCTTCTTACTTAAATGTACATTTCAGCCCAGTACTGGGTGGTTTTCTTTTTAAGTTTCGTCAACATATAAAAATGACTTTAGTTCTGAAACGTTTTAAAGCACTCGCCTGAGACAGAAACAAAATAGCAATATGATAATGTTTATGAGTTTTATAAAACTTTTTTTACGCAGTCTACAATTTTTGACGATAGCATTTTTGTAAGTATAAATCAAGATTATAAACTCTTTCTCGGCCAAAGCTTTCATTGGTCTATTATGTAGGTCAAAGTTTGGTTAGGCAGCTGTGCTGCAAAAGTAATACCCCAGTTGTAAATGTCATTAGTTATTGTCTTTTAGCCGTAAGGAGCTATGAAGATTCCCGACAAGAAAGTTAACTACCTGTACAAATTAAGCAATAAATCAATTTACAAATGACAGTAAAATAAATTTATTGAAGGAAGTACAATAAAACTTCCAGTAAAATAATGCCGACTTACACGCAAACCTCTGTCAGCAATTTCTCTGAGCTCCTTACATATATAAGGACATCATGTGCAGAATTCACTTACACTTTTGTTTCCGAAACATTATTGCACAGTTTGCACAATTATTTCTCTTTTTTTCTGTTTAACATTTACTTGTTTTCAGTCGACAATTTCATTTTATTAAAATCCACAATGCAATTTTATTTATTTATTATTTTATTTATTTATCATATTTCTTCAGGTCAGTTTGCTGTACGCTAAACGCAATACCGCTTTCCGTAAACGATTCGATGGGAATGTTTGATATCATGTCCTCACAAAATTGATATGGTCACACAAAGATGATCACATTACAATTTTCATATTTTTAACTGTTGTGAACGTGATACGAGTTATTAATAATCAATGCAAATCAAGTTAAATAGTATTTTAATTATTTTGTGTTGTTTTGAAGAAAATAAGTACATTGTACTTGGATCTAGTGGTAAAATGTCGTGGCATGTTTGGTCCTACAGTCCTTTAACGTTATATAGTAAATACATTGCTATACACTGAGCACGCAAAAGACTCAGGAATATTGTTAAGATTAGATGATTTCTGTTTCTTAATATAGAGCATAAAGGAATCCGCTGTTTCTCGTAAACATAAATAATAATATGCAATTTCAAGAGCGATACATACAACATTAATGTTTATCAAAATATGCGACCTCAGATGAAGTTTTTATGTTAAGATATATAAACTCTGACGTATGTTCGAGCATGGCGGCCCGCGGCCTTGCGGTCTAGCGGCCTAACCGTAGCGCCCTAGCGACCTGACGGCCTAAACGTAGCAGCCCACCGGCCAAGCGGCCTAAGATATACATTAATATCAAAATAAAAATGATATCTATGAACTAAGTGTCAACAAACAACAACAATAAAACGTGTTTGGTGTGTACGTTTGCGAATTTAAAAAAGCGTTTAAGGCTACTTAAAGCGGTCCAGCGGCTAGCGGCCTGAGATAAACAAATAAATTTAATATCTTAGGACTAAGTGTCAGAAACATCAACTGTGTTACAATGAAAGAGGTTTGGTGTGTATTTGTGCAGATTAGGAAAAGCGTCTGTACGTGATTTGTTAACTAAAAGGCTTCCAGTGGCCAAGTGGCATAGCGGCCTAAGATATACATTATGAATTAAAATTAAATTTAATATATTTGGACTAAGCTTTAAAAAAAACAACAAAAAACGTGGTTTTGTGTGTTTTTTTGCAAATAAAAAAATGTCTTTTCATGTTAAGTTATGTTTTGTTTTGTTATCTGAAGGCTGCTAGCAGCCCAGCAGCCTTAGATATACCTTGTGTATCAAAATAAAAATGATATCTATGCAGTGTCCACAAACAACAACAAAAAAGGGTTTGTGTGTATTTTTGCAAATTAAAAAAAAACGTCTTTTCATGATTTGTTCTGTGAAAGCTGCTTGCAACCCAGTGGCCTAAGATAAACCCAGTCTTTCACAATAAGAATTATATCATTGAACTAAGTGTCGATAAACAACAACAATAAATGGGTTGTGGGTTTGGGGTGTGTTTTTACAAATGAAAAAAACCGCCTTTTCATGATTTATTATCTGAAGGCTGCTATCGGCTAAGCGACCAACGATTAACCTTCAAGTTGTCTTTCACTATAAGAATAATATCTTTGAAGTAAGTGTCAACTAACAACAACAATAAAAGGGGTGTGGGATGGTTTTTTGCAAATTAAGAAAAAACAAAAGTTTTTTTAAATGAAAAGAAGGATTTGCCTAGCTGCCCATCGACCTAACGGCTTAAGATATACATGGTGTAACACAGTATTTTTGAACTCAGAACAAAGTAAAAGAACATTCCAAACACCTTTTGTTTGTGAGTTTGTTTGAACTTTGTTCACAAATACTTTTTATGTCCCCACAAAGTGGAGAGCATATAGCGTTGCACTTGTCCGTCCGTCCGTCCGTACGTCTGTTCGTCCGTACGTCTGTCCGTACGTCCCGAAATCTTGTGAACGCAACTCCTCTTAAACCGGATGGCAGATTTTGCTTAAACTTCCAGGGATGAACAACCTTAATGTGTAGATGGTAGTAAAGGAAGGAATTTTTGCTGCGACCAAATTTAACAGAATTATGGCCCTTTGTTGATTTTTTCACTATATACTATGTAGAAATTTTGTGAACGCAACTCCTCTTAAACCGGATGGCATATTTTGCATAAACTTCCAGGGATGAACAACCTTAATGTGTAGATGGTAGTAAAGGAAGGAATTTTTGCTGCGACCAAATTTAACAGAATTATGGCCCTTTGTTGATTTTTTCACTATATACCATATAAAAATTTTGTGAACGCAACTCCTCTTAAACTGGATGGCAAATTTTGCTCAAACTTCCAGGGATGAACAGCTTTAATGTGTAGATGGTAGTAAAGGAAGGAATTTTTGTTGTGACCATATTTAACAGAATTATGGCCCTTTGTTGATATTTTCACTGTATACCATATAAATAATTGAACATATAAATTTTACATTTGTAATTTAATTTAACATGTACATAAGGTTACCTGTAGATCATTTTAGGTATATGTACAGAAAAAATCTTACATACAGGATATACATGCTCTTGTTTATGAGCACTTATGCATAGTGGGGGCATCCGTGTCCTTTGGACACAGTTCTAGTTTTAATTGTGATACACTATGTATATCTAAGGCCGCTAGCAGCCTTAAGATAGCAAGTTCTTCTAAAACCACCTTTTTTGAAATTGCAAATGTACACCAAAACCCCTTTTGTTTATTTTGTTAGTTTAAACTGGGTTCCAAAATACATTTTAATAGTGAAGCACTTTGTATATCTAAGGCCGCTTGGCCGCTAGCAGCCAAAGAAAAGCAATTACCTCTTTCATAAAAAAAATCCTTTTTCAATTTTCAAAAGGACCCCCCCCCCCCCCCCAAACTTTTTTACTTTTTTATATTGTTTGTTCGAACTGAGTTCAAAAATACTATTTTTACTGTAATTCAATATGTATAGATTAGATCTCTAAGCCGCTGGGCCGCTAGCAGCATAAAGATGTAAAAACCCTATTTTTTGAACTTCCAAAAGTGCACCCAAACCCCATTTGTTGATGTTGTTTGTTTGAACTGAGCTCAGATAACCATTTTAACTGTGATACACAATGTAAATCTTAGACCGGTGGGCCGCCAGTAATCTTAAGATAGCAAATACTTCTTTTCATGAAAAAAAAAACTTTGTTTTAATTTTCAAAAATACAACCCAAACCCCTTTAATTGTTGTTTTTTTGTTTACACTTCGCTCAAAGATATTATTTTATTGTGATCATTTATGTATATTTAGGCCACTGGTCCGCCAGATCGCTTTGGTTAGGCCGCCGGGCCACCAACTTCACGAACATACTCTGACTTTCAGTTTCACACACAAAACTGTTGTAAGACTAGGATACCGATTCCGTAATACCGTTGTCCCGGTTCCATTCCCCTATCGTGTTATTGTCGCCCAACAGCGTGCAGTACCATTACATGTAACAAAACGTTTCATTATACCCCAGGTAAAATCCAATATTTATGAAATCAGTCCGTACAATAATTCTGAAGGGCAATAATGTCAAAATTCTTACAGGCCTGTTGAGCCTGTAAGGTTTGTGATCGCCCTATGCCGGGTCTGCCTTGTGCATCGTTTATTTTTACATTTCAACAAAGTCTTCTATACCATTAGGTTGAAGTTGATAACTCTTTGCAGGGATGTTCCATGCAAGAAGCTGGTTTAACTAGAGGTCCCCTAAAACGTTTTTTCTTGGGTCATTGATCGCCCTGCTTCGAGGGTGACTTGATTTATACAGGTTTAAATAAGACTTCAAAAATCCTGTCTGAAACCACAAGGCCTAGGGCTTAAATATTATGCATAGAGCAGCATCTATAACTCCTCTACTAAGATTTTTTTCAAACTATGCCCTTCGATAATTTTGGGTCACGTGATATTACGTAGGCTTATACAGGAAAGTCTTAAAAATCTTCTTGATTGAAAACATATGCGTTAGAGCTTAGATATTTTGTATGTTGCATTGTCTAGTAGAGCTCTACAAACTTTATCTTAAGTATGACACTAAAGTCAATATTGGCCTATTTAATTTTTAAAAATCTGTTTTCAGAAACCGTTAGCTCTTGACCTTTAATATTTGATATGTAGCATTGTATCGTTGACCTCTATAAAGATTGTTTAAATTTCTACCGTATGATGGAAACTGATCCCAACAGGGGATTACTTATTTTACATGTGGTTGTGTTGGAAAAAAATCTTCTTGTCTGAAACTGTAGTGGTCAGACCAATGCTCGGCGTAAAATCAAAGGAATTTCTTTGAAGAGACTAAACAAATTACTCTTTTTATGTTATGAACTAATTATATTCAAGAGTAAACTTTGCTAAATCCTTACTAAGTTTCCCTATGTGAAACAACCGTGACGTCAACAACAGGGCAGGCTATAAATAGACCGAGTTAAACAGGTGCGGTTTGCACAAAATTGTACCAATGCTCGGCGTACCGTAGATGACCTGATTGATAGACGACCTTTCGAAAAGAAATCTTTTGTAATTATGCAAAGAACCATTCTTGAACACAAAATGAATAAAGTATTAAATAGATTGTTTCTATTCATTGCGTATCAAACAGCGGAAGTACATGATCTCGCGTAGAAAACAATGCGTTTTGTCTGTTTTATCCAATGGGATCCCCTTCCATCTGCTATGCTTAAGTCACGTGATGATACCGGAAGTTCAGAGAACCGTGGAAAGATAGATGAAATGACACTTAACTCGAATTAAAGAAGAGTTTTAAATCACTTCTAAGAAAAAAATATCAATTCCGTGAAAAAATAGATTTACGCCGGGCGTTGGTATACGTCGAGCGTTGGTCCAAGCACTCTATTGGAGGTTAGACATTTTGTATTTTGCGTTGTCTAGTAGACCTCTTCTAAGTTTGTTTAAAATATGTCCCTCGGGTCAAAATTGGCCCCATCCGGGAGTATTGATATTAGATCTTTGAAGATTTTCAATTCAGAAACTGTAATTTTGCTTCTGATTTTTGCACATCAGCATTCCACAACCATGTATGTAATCAGGTGAGCGATCCAGGGCAATCATGGCAATTTTTGTTGTGTTATTTGTTACTCCAGTACTGTTGTTTATCGTTATATCTTTTAGTTTTTCATTCCACTATTCTTTCTCTAATAAGCCTCCTACATCAATTTCTGTTAGTTTTGGGGTGCCTTTAGACTGTATTCGAATTTACTCTCCGCTTTCCGTATAACGTACTATGATTTGAGTAATTGCAAGCATTTAGTAGCTAGATGCAGAGCTATCAGTTTTGTCAGCGATTAGCGTTTTGCGTTCAACGTATAATGAATTAAGTGGTGTCGCCTAGAAAAGAGAGTAGAAGATTGAACGAAACAGATATAAAAGTACATAGTAATTGTCATTAAAGGAAAACAAAATAAAACAAAGGAGCAAATTAAAAAGGAAGAGACAAAAACTACAATAAAAGGAGACGATCAGTTGTAAAGTTTAACAAAAAAAAGTATAAATAGGTTTGTCAAAATTGTGATTTTGATACTATCGCCCTGTGATATAACATCTTTTACCATCTGACAAAAGGAATTTGCACTCACGCACGTAAAAAGTAGACTGGGATTTCCAAAGTCTGAATTCATAAGCCCTTATAAATATATGTTACTTTCGATGCTTTCAAAACTACACTGTTAGTTTTTATTTTTAACTGAATGCACGGGACACTGAATATTTAGACTTTGGAAGATCAGACAATATTTATTTACATTCTGTGATATTTTAAATGCTTTTAGTTGACTCTGACCACTTCATTAATGTTATCATTTTTTATCGTCCCTGACGTTATTAAGTTAAATAGTGAGATTGCAGATGAAACAAGAGGCATCTTTAAAAAAAAATACGAAGCCGTGGTACAAAGACACGTGAAATTGGGAAAGTATACGATAACAATCCGAGTAATAGTACTGCAGCATCAGTTAAGTTACTGACTTTGTATTGTAATTTGTCGGAAAGGATGCGCTCAAAGAAAACGTTGAAAGACAAAAAAAAGAGAAAGGAATTCAACCATTACGACATTTTCGCCAACAATTTGCATTAGTTTTCTTTCTTTCACGAATATCAAATGTGCAATATGTAAGGAAGTTGAAAAATGCTTATGGTCCTGTTTGGTTACATTTAGGTTCAGAGTCAGAAAACCTAAGTGCTTGTTTGCTAGTGTCCTTCCCTTTTTATGGCAAGTATCCAATGAAATATCAAGGATCTTTTTAGTCTACCAGTGAAATTTTAGCAACAATCCTTCTTTCATTAGACAGACAACCGAATGAAATAAGACGGACTATGGCCTATGGACATTAACATTATTTTGGTTGGTATCTTTGCTGTGTATTTTGTTGCGTATAATAAGATAACTGTCAAATCCCTTTCTAGTGATAATACATTATGTCAACCTCGACTGAGATGTAATTAACTTTCTCGGGATATATCTTGATTTGACAAGAAAGTGGGACGAGTACTAAAAATCGTACGTATACAAGACAGTTCATTTCAGTACCCGCGTAGGAGAATTTCTGAAACTGAGTCCGCGTGAGAGCATGTTCGATTTTAGCCATTTATTTTACGAAAATTCTGCATTCGAAGCAAAAACAAGCCAAACTAAAACAATGAATTATCTTAACATCAATCGGTTTTGCTTTTGTTCGATAAACAATGCTTCACAGCGAAGTTTCTATACTATAAACAGTGCTTTTTACCAGAGTCGTTTTCAGACCTAAACTATACTTTTAAACTATAAAAATTCTTGAAGTGCATACAAAGCACACAAGCCAATCTTCGGTGCACAACATGATTTTTGTAACTCTACAGATTTCTGATCGAAAGAGACAATCTTACATTTCAAACGACGGATTGTTGACAAAAACACTATCCGCGTGGGAGCAAAGAGCAGGTGCGCGTTGACAAAGTATCCCACTAATGATATAGAAGTTAATAGTTGCATGACAATAGAGCAGGATCATGACTGTGAAAGTAACCTTTGAGCTGGGTTTTAGAGGGACATCCCCGTCATTCACTGAATGAAATAATTATGAAATATGTAATACATCTTTACGTATATTCCACTATCAAATTGTAATACAAATGCATTCTGAAAATCGTTAAAAAGAAATTCATAAAAAATATTCGCTGCATTTGCTAGAAGTTTGTGTAGAAGCTGATAACATAATTGTATTTAATTTTAATTTATAGTTTGAAACGGTAGACGAATACAATACTATACGATACCATACCATACCATGCTATGCAATACCATGCCATGACATGACATGATATGCAATGCAATGCATTCCAGTTCAGTTCAGTCCGTCCAGTCCAACAAATCCAATCCAATCCAGTACAGTACACTACAATATATATCCTGTGTGTATATATTGAACGCAAGTAGTAATCATAAAGTATCAATATCGTCTTCAGCAAAAAATATATATATTTCCAATCACATTCATTATATACTTTTTATATGTTTTTTGTTTCTATTTAGTATACTTTTTATGGTTAAATCTTTTTGATTTTTAATTTACGGCTGTATTAATATTATTGCTATTGCATTTTTTCAGGGGCAATTGAACTATTTACTACGACTTTTGCCTTAAAATTTTATAACGGCAACACTTTTAACCAATGGAAAACTTCCTTCTTCAGCTGAAGATTTTGTATCTTACGATTTCATTCATTACAGATGTGGATCAAAATCAATTTGAATACAGCTACGCCACTTCTAGAGTCTAAATATTTTGTGTGTCACATTGTCTAGCAGACCTGTACCAAGATTGTTCAGTTTAAATCCCTGGAGTCAAAGTTGGCTCTGCCCTTGGAATCACATGTTTTTCATATACATTTATTGTAAAATCAAGGAATGTTTTCAGGTCTAAAACCACAAAGTATAGCGCTGATATATTTTGCATTGAGCATCATCTATAGATCCTCTACCAAGATTGTTCAATTTATGTCCCTGGGTCATTTATGACTCCACCCAGCAATCACTTGATTTTACATAGGCTTATAGAATGGAAATTTTGACAATCTTCTTGACTGAAACCACAAGGCCTAGAAGTATACTATTTTGTATTATTCATCATCTAGCAGTCGTCTACAAAAATTGTTCAAATTATGTCCCTGGGGTCATAACTGACTCCGCCCTACGGGTCCTATATGTGTAAATTATAAACTCTTTGAAAATGTTTTTGTCAGAAACAATAAGCGTTTGATCTTAGATAATTGACTTGTAGCTTTGTTAAGCTTATTTCTGCAAAGAGTGTTAAAATTAACCCTGCCAAAGGGGACACCTGATTTACATTACGAAATTTAGGGAAAAAATGAAAATCTTCTTCTCTGAAACTCCTAGGCCCTCAGCTTTAAGATTTGATATGTAACATCATCTATTAAATCTTTTTCAAAGTATTTAGATGTTTTACTTTAGTTTTTAATAAAAATGTTAGTTTATGTTTTTACATCTCTCTTTGTTATCATTTCCCTTGGCCAACATTTGGCTGCGTCTTTGATGCCTCGCATCAATGTTTTTCTTTTAGTATATTTGCTTTAGTTTAGTTTCGTTTCTTGATAACGTTTAGTCTGTTCAGATTTTATTGAAAATGACAGGTTCTTAATCAAATGAATGAACCAGGGAAACGAAAAACCCTCTTTCCCTAAATAAAGTTCTAAACGGACCGGTGGGTAGATTTTTAAAAAAAAAACTAACATTCTTTATTTCTCCTTTTAATTCTGTGCTTGAGAAGAGTTGTTTTTTATTTTGAAAAAGAATGTTTGCATATTGGTTCGTTAGAGATGCTGTCACTAGTAGTTTGTCCACAGGAATGGGGGCAAATTTCATATCATATGAGTCATCAGTCTTAGTTCTGAGTAGGTGATACACTCAAAAAATTTCTTTTAAGCGAAATATTCATTTCTGCAGTTTTGTCTTTGAGGGATATGTTTCTTGGCAAAAATAAATAAAACTGAGATTAAAACTCACCTGATGATTTATTAAGATGGCACCTAGGCGTCCAAAACAAGACTCATTATGGATTTTTCCCTTAAAGAGAGAATAGTTAACATTTAGGATCACTTTGCATTTTTTTGTGATAAAAACCCCGGCTGCAGGTGACTCAGCATTTCTTATTAGCAGTCAAGTACCATATATTCTTGTCTAAATGTAGAAGGTGTATTCAGATATTAGGAATAGGTCCATCCATTCCTTTAGACGTTGTTTTGCTACATTAACTTTCGGATTAGGTATCCCGCTAAAACTTATTCTTAAACTAGCTTTAAGAGATACATTCAGTACTCTTCAGGATAATTCAAATTATCTAAATATGTTTACTGCTTATTTCAGGGAACTAGCTCTCATTTCATGCTTTTTATCTTAATAAAGAAACAGTTATGTGGACGATCAGGACGTTCCGACTTGTTGGACTGGATAAATATTCAAAAGTAGGCATGAATGAAATCAAAAATGTATTGCCACCAATGCTCAATGTTCCACACAGTTATTTGTAATTCATAGGTGTTTACTTTTTGATTCCTGCGTTTTGTCTTAACAGTTGATCGATTAGACGTTTTCACCTTCCGGACAGAATAGTCAATGTAGTGTAGATATGACCAGAATAATAGTATAGAGTGGAACTTCCGAAAACCGAACACTCATGGGAGCGGCCAAAAAGTTCGGATTTTGGAAGTTTCCGCAATTCAGAAGTCCGAATGATCTGGACAAGTACAGGTACCAAACTTAAGTGTTTATTTATGATAGGGAATGCAGTCAGTACTGTTAAGCGTAACAGCATTTGTAACATGAAAAACTTAATGCAAAATCAAAATCAATGGAACCATTTCGGATTCACGAATAATCTTATTTTTTTCCTTTAGGGACAGTTCAGTTCTACAACGTTTAGACCGTGTCTCGGACATTTTGACAATGCAAATGTTGAACATTTCATAAAATGCCATAATGTAAGGACGTTTTTATTTGCTCAATATTGCTGTTTTCACCAACCGCCTTTGAATTTTAAAAGTTTGAAAAAAAACGCCTTGCATTAATATAAACTAAATTTTACGGAAATATCGTCCGGAATTCAGAATTCGGAAGTTCGTTCAGTTTTTAGAAGTTTCCGGTTTTTAGAAGGTCCTGTTTTCGGAAGTTCCACTGTCCATGTTTTTATGATGCATAATGCCTCACAGCCATAATTGTCATGCCTGTCCTTAAGTTTTATCAATTCCCCTTTTCGTTGCTAATTGTAGAGGGAGTTAGTGTTTATTCTTTCCCAGTAGCTATATATTATAGAAAAAATGTAACACCTAGATTTAAAAATTTGTACATAGCTTTAATGAAATCTTCATCATAATTAATGTTGGTAAGTAAATAATTTGTAGATTTGCGTAATAAAAACTTCATTGTAATTAATGTTGCTACAAACAGTATATGAAGGAACCATTCATATAACCATGTCTTCATTGTAATTAATGTTGGTACAGACAGTATAGAAAGGAATTATTCAATTAACTATGTCTTCATTGTAATTAATATTGGTACAAATAGTATGGATAGGAACCATTCAATTAGCTATGTCTTAATTGTAATTATATTGGTACAAATAGTATGGATAGGAACCATTCAATTAACAAAATATATTCATTGTAATTAATGTTGGTACAAACAGTTTTGATAGGAACAATTTAATAAACTAGATCTTCATAGTAATTAATGTTGGTACAAACAGTATTGATAGGAACCATTCAATTAACTATATCTTCATAGTAATTAATGTTGGTACAAACAGTATAGATAGGAACCATTCAATTAACTGTATATTCATTGTAATTAATGTTGGTACAAACAGTATTGATAGGAACAATTCAGTTAACTAATCTTCATAGTAATTAATGTTGATACAAACAGTAAAGATAGGAACAATTCAATTAACTAGATCTTCATAGTAATTAATGTTGGTACAAACAGTATTGATAGGAACCATTCAATTAACTATATCTTCATAGTAATTAATGTTGGTACAAACAGTATAGATAGGAACCATTCAATTAACTGTATATTCATTGTAATTAATGTTGGTACAAACAGTATTGATAGGAACAATTAAGTTAACTATATCTTCATAGTAATTATTGTTGATACAAACAGTAAAGATAGGAACCATTTAATTAACTATATCTTCATAGTAATTAATGTTGGTACAAACAGTATTGATAGGAACAATTCAGTTAACTATATCTTCATAGTTATTAATGTTGGTACAATCAGTATAGATAGAAACCATTCAATTAACTGTATATTCATTGTAATTAATGTTGGTACAAACAGTATTGATAGAAACAATTTAGTTAACTATATCTTCATAGTAATTAATGTTGATACAAACAGTAAAGATAGGAACCATTCAATTAACTGTATATTCATTGTAATTAATGTTGGTACAAACAGTATTGATAGGAACAATTTAGTTAACTAGATCTTCATAGTAATTAATGTTGGTAAAAACAGTATAGATAGGAACCATTTATTAATTAACTGTATATTCATTGAAATTAATGTTGGTACAAACAGTATTGGTAGGAACAATTTAGTTAACTATATCTTCATAGTAATTATTGTTGATACAAACAGTAAAGATAGGAACCATTTAATTAACTATATCTTCATAGTAATTAATGCTGGTACAAACAGTATTGATAGGAACAATTCAGTTAACTATATCTTCATAGTAATTAATGTTGGTACAATCAGTATAGATAGAAACCATTCAATTAACTGTATATTCATTGTAATTAATGTTGGTACAAACAGTATTGATAGAAACAATTTAGTTAACTATATCTTCATAGTAATTAATGTTGATACAAACAGTAAAGATAGGAACCATTCAATTAACTGTATATTCATTGTAATTAATGTTGGTACAAACAGTATTGATAGGAACAATTGAGTTAACTAGATCTTCATAGTAATTAATGTTGGTACAAACAGTATAGATAGGAACCATTTATTAATTAACTGTATATTCATTGTAATTAATGTTGGTACAAACAGTATTGGTAGGAACAATTTAGTTAACTAGATCTTCATAGTAATTAATGTTGATACAAACAGTAAAGATAGGAACCATTTAATTACCTGTATATTCATTGTAATTAATGTTGGTACAGACAGTATTGATAGGAACAATTTAGTTAACTATATCTTCATAGTAATTAATGTTGATACAAACAGTAAAGATAGGAACCATTTAGTTAACTAGATCTTCATAGTAATTAATGTTGGTACAAACAGTATAGATAGGAACCATTTATTAATTAACTGTATATTCATTGTAATTAATGTTGGTACAAACAGTAATGGTAGGAACAATTTAGTTAACTAGATCTTCATAGTAATTAATGTTGATACAAACAGTAAAGATAGGAACCATTTAATTACCTGTATATTGATTGTAATTAATGTTGGTACAGACAGTATTGATAGGAACAATTTAGTTAACTATATCTTCATAGTAATTAATGTTGATACAAACAGTAAAGATAGGAACCATTTAATTAACTATATCTTCATAGTAATTAATGTTGGTACAAACAGTATTGATAGGAACAATTAAGTTAACTATATCTTCATAGTAATTAATGTTGATACAAACAGTAAAGATAGGAACCATTTAATTAACTATATCTTCATAGTAATTAATGTTGGTACAAACAGTATTGATAGGAACAATTTAGTTAACTATATCTTCATAGTAATTAATGTTGGTACAAACAGTATAGATAGGAACCATTCAATTAACTGTATATTCATTGTAATTAATGTTAGTAGAAACAGTATTGATAGGAACAATTTAGTTAACTATATCTTTATAGTAATTAATGTTGATACAAACAGTAAAGATAGGAACCATTTAATTAACTATATCTTCATAGTAATTAACGTTGGTACAAACAGTATTGATAGGAACAATTCAGTTAACTATATCTTCATAGTAATTAATGTTGATACAAACAGTATAGATAGAAACCATTCAATTAACTGTATATTCATTGTAATTAATGTTGGTACAAACAGTATTGATAGGAACAATTTAGTTAACTATATCTTCTTAGTAATTAATGTTGATACAAACAGTAAAGATAGGAACCATTTAATTAACTATATCTTCATAGTAATTAATGTTGGTACAAACAGTATTGATAGGAACAATTCAGTTAACTATATCTTCATAGTAATTAATGTTGGTACAAACAGTATAGATAGGAACCATTCAATTAACTGTATATTCATTGTAATTATTGTTGGTACAAACAGTATTGATAGGAACAATTTAGTTAACTATATCTTCATAGTAATTAATGTTGATACAAACAGTATAGATAGGAACCATTCAATTAACTATATCTTCATAGTAATTAACGTTGGTACAAACAGTATTGATAGGAACAATTCAGTTAACTATATCTTCATAGTAATTAATGTTGGTACAAACAGTATAGATAGGAACCATTCAATTAACTGTATATTCATTGTAATTATTGTTGGTACAAACAGTATTGATAGGAACAATTTAGTTAACTATATCTTCATAGTAATTAATGTTGATACAAACAGTATAGATAGGAACCATTCAATTAACTATATCTTCATAGTAATTAACGTTGGTACAAACAGTATTGATAGGAACAATTCAGTTAACTATATCTTTAGTTTTTACAAGTCTCATTGCAGCTTTTATATCTAAAAATTCGCCACTTGGAATTATTATATCTTCAGTGGTACCTCGACTGGTGGGTCGTTTCTTTACCGACAAATCAGTTTCAGGAATAGAATCAATACATTTTAGCTAAACATATGTTTTAGATAATTAGTTGCTATTGTCTTTATTGCTTTAAAAGACAGTCTTTTGCTAATTTTGATGGCAGTCTTCATCTGAATTCTGGAGGGTCTAAAAGATTACGCCACTTTGTTTTGTGTGTCATTTCCACATCCACTTTGACTAGATGGTTAGATATTTTTATATTTTTGCTGCTCGTTTTTGGAACGTCAATAATTGTCGTTTTTACACAACAGAAGTCAATTGTTGGTACGATTTATATTAACTTTTTGGCTTTTCTGTTTTTTTTTCCATTTTTTGTTGCTTGCTTAATTTTGTTTGTGTTTTTACCTGGCGGATATGTAGATATTTTGAACAATGGTATATTTTAAGATAATGTTTATGCAGTTATTTGCTAAATTAATTGAACTGTTATGATTATACAGTATTTTCTCGTCTTATGCCAAACAGATAATAACAAGTTGAATTCGTTGTTTCTCGTTATTAAGTAATGCATTATCAACTCTTTGTCTGTTAAGAGTTAACATATTATTGTGTATGTTAATCCGTATTAAAACTATATATAATCATGTCAAATGTCATTGGAGTTTTATTAGTAATACACTTGCTTTTACTACTTGTAGCTATAGAAACAACAGTCTGTGACCAACATAATAATGACAATATTGTGCAAAACTTATGTGATGCTAACCGTCAAGATCCAGTTTTCTGTATGAATAGTTCTGAAGTTAAAATTACATGTGATGATTTGAAAAGTTTAACTTTATGTTCATTTTTATGTCCCAACCATTAAATGGGGGCATATAGTGATACCCCTGTGCGTGTGTACTTGTCTGTGTGTTCGAAAAGTATACACTTCGTGTCCGGTCCATAACCTCTGCATGCATAATGGGATTTCAAAATAAATTGGTACACTTGACCACCATAAGTAGACAATATGTCAAGCGCACGATACAGGTCTCTCGGTCAAAGTTCAGAGTCACAGCAGGGTATTGAACTTTATGTATTTGTAATATAGTCTTAAGTGTAGTGAGAGTTCGTGTCCTGTCTATAACTTCTGCATGCATGATGGGATTTCAAAATACATTAGTACACTTGACCACCGTAAGAAGACAATGTGTCATGTGCAAGACCCAGGTCCCTAGGTCAAAGGTTAAGGTCATAGTAGGGCATTGAACTTAGTGGATTTGCCATATAGGCTTAAGTTCTGTTGCAGTTCGTGTCCGGTCCATATTTCTGCATGCATGATGGGATTTCAAAATAAATTGGTTCACATGACCACCATGAATAGACAATGTGTCGCGTGCAAGATCAAGGTGCCTAGGTCAAAGGGTAAGGTCACAGCCGGGAATAAAACTTAGTATATTTCTCTGACACTTAACTTTTACATGCATGATGGTATTTCAATATCTATTGCTGAAAAACTTTGAAAATCTTCTTTTCTAAAACCGCTAGACACAGAGCCTTAATTTGATGTGAGGCATACTCTTGTAGACTCCTACTATCAGTGATCATATTATGTCCCTAGGGTGAAAATTAACTCCACCCCAGGGATCACTAGGTTTTTCGAAAAGACATGTAGCAAGAAAATACTTCTAATGAGAAAGCACAAAGCGTAGAACTTAACTATTTACTCACATAGAATGGGTAGGTACTACCCCACCCCCACATGGGACACCGCCAACTGTTACACCCCCCCCCCCTAAAAAAATCATTTTTATTGATGTTTTTTCATATGGATGCGTTTGCAACCCTCCACCCGCCACACGTAAAAGAACATGGAAAAGAAGTGTATTTATGTGTAGGTACCTGCCCCATCCCCCACAAGACTCCACCGGACGACTCCCCCCATCTCTAAGAAAAAAAAATCTTAATATTTTCTTTTTGTTTCCTTTTCTCTTTTTCTTGGTTAGTACGTACTTTCATTTTTTTCAAATTCTTACTTTTTTGAAAGGGTAGGATCTATCAGCTCATAACTGGCTCAAAAATGGTTATCGCCATTTGTCTGTACTGTTTAAGTTATCACAGGATCAAGATCTTCTGAATGGACATACAGAAATGTTAAATACACGGTGAAGAGCAAATTTTTAATTCATTTAGAATCAATCATTTGACAAAGTTTTATAGGTATATCTTCAGTAGTTTGGAGTTATTGCAAGTCCAGAATATAGACGGACAGACATATAGACGAATACAAAGATCTGGTGCAAACTTTTGTCGACGGACAAACTACAGACGGACGTAGAATAAGCCTTTCGTTCCCGCCGGTTAGAGACTGGTAGGGGACACACAAATCGAAGTGTCTGGTCTGTAAGTGTATTTTCTCTCAGTGCGATAGGACATCAAAATCGGTTGAGTAAATTCGCTAAGATACTAATTTCGATAAATAAGCTCACAGTAGACGCAGGCTATTGTCTTGTTAGAATAGTATTTTTTGTTGTAGTAATTGCCGTGTTTTCAGAAGAAAGAATGGTCAAAATGACGTTTGCAACAAACTACGGAAACCAGACGTTTTTCTATTACAGCAAGCTGTCAAGAACACGACTTATCTTTGGTATTCTTGTTATATCGAGACATTTTCATTTTCTTCTAGTGGAAAAACCATTTTAGCTAAATGTTTCTTTAACGTTCAATTTCTCATCACGCTGGTATGTACATGCCGCATTAACAAACACAGAAAACACTGATGGAAGTGTCGTTTTATAGCCAGTAAGTGCATACAGCAATTATAAAATTTATTTTTGAGTAATGTTAAGAATTCGCGGTTAGAATGTGTCTTATAATAATGGTGATGACGATGATGATGACGATGATGATGATGACAATATCTTTATATTTCGAAGGTTACATGTTACTATTGCTTTACGCCGACGACACAGTTATAATATCGGATAATGCTACCTATTTTCAGCATAGTTTAAGTGTTTTTAATAATTCTTGTGCAACCTGGTGATTTAACGTTAATACAACCAAATCCAAGGTTATGGTTTTTGGCACACGTAACACTCGTAATTTTAGTTTTAAAATTGGTACTTAGGACTTAGACAAAGCAGATAATTTTGACTACCTAGGCGTTACATTTTCTAGTAATGGCTCCTTCCTAAAAGCGCGCAAACATGTTGTAGAACAAGCTAAAAAGGCCTTCTTCTTATCAAAGTTAAAAAATGCAGATTTGCCGCTTGATTTAAGTCTTAAATTATTTGATCATACATTATTGCCCATACTCACCGGCGGATGCGAAATCTTTGGCTATGAGTGAACAGTTACTTGACGATTTCTTACGTAAAATTACTTTTGCTAGAAAAAAGTACCCCGATTTATAAGCTTTATTGAGAGCTAGGAAAATATCCCGTTTCATTCACAATACAGAGTCGCATGATATCCTCCTGGAAAAGGCTTTTAACCAGAAAAGGTAACAAAATTTCGTTTCAAATGTATAAATATATGTTAATGCAGCGAAACGTTGAATTTAAATGGATCAGTAAAATAAAAAATATACTGAATTCAATCGGAAGACCCGACCTGTGGCTAAATCAAGATAATCTTGTAAGTAAAAACATTGGACATGTTATCAAGCAGACGCTCATTGATCAGTATAAGCAATCATGAAACGCCCAATTACTGCAGTCTAATAAAGGTTTGATCTATAATAGTTTGAAACAGGATTTGTGTTTTGAAGATTACTTTACAGTCATACCCCAGACACTTAGTACTTTATTCATCAAATTCCGAACAGCTAATCATAGGCTACCAATTGTAACTGGTAGATATGATGGAACGGTATTATCCGAACGTATATGCAGGCTTTGCATAGGTAAAAAAGTATGATCGGAGAAACATTTGTTAGAATGCGAGTTCTTTCAAGAACAGCGAAACCTTTATTTGGGCGAGTACAATATCCAGTGTAATACTTGTTGTTTTAAGAGACTTTTAACGTCTAAATCCGATAAAACCCTTGGCAGTTTTTGTAAATTTATTAATCCCCTTCCGCAAAGCAGGGAGGGGATTATAGGAATGGCCTCCGTCTGTCCGTCCGTCCCTGCGTCCGTCCGTACGTCTGTCCGTCCGTAACACTTTCGTGTCCGCTCCATAACTTTTAAACCGCTGAAATGTTTTTGAAATAACTTGGCACAAGTGATCACCATTATGAGACGATGTGCAGAGTGCACTAATTGGGTTGCTACCCCCAAGGTTAAGGTCACACTTAAAGGTCAAGTGTTAAAAAGTGTACATTTCGTGTCTGCTCCATAACTTATAAACCACTGAAATTTGTTTTAAATAACTTGGCACAAGTGATCATCATTATGAGACGATGTGCAGAGCGCCATTATTGGGTTGCTTTCCACGAGGTCAAGGTCACAGTTAAAGGTCAAATATTCACATTTTACGTTTGCGCTATAACTTGGCATTCGAAAAGTGTTTTTATTACTGTGCACAAATGATCACCACTATGACACAATGTGCAGAACACAACATCTGTCCGTCTGTCCGTCCGTAAAACTTTTGTTTCCACTCAATAACTTTTAAACTGCTGAAAATGTTTTGAACTAACTTGGCTTATGAAAATACTTTGCACAAGTGATCACCACTATGACACAATGTGCAGAACCTAACAACTGTCCGTCTGTCCGTCCGTAACACTTTCGTTTCCACTCAATAACTTTTAAACTGCTGAAAATGTTTTGAACTAACTTGGCTTATGAAAATACTTTGCACAAGTGATCACCACTATGACAAAATGTGCAGAACCCAACATCTGTCCGTCTGTCCGTCCGTAACACTTTCGTGTCCGCTCCATAACTTTTAAACTGCTGATTTTTTTTTTGAAATAACTTGGCACAAGTGATCACCAGTATGAGACGATGTGCAAAGCGCAATTATTGGGTTGCTTCCTCCAAGATCAAGGTCACACATAAAGGTCGAGTGTTAAAAGGTCTTCATTTCGTTTCCACTCCATAACTTTTAAACCACTGAATTTTTTTTTTAAATAACCTGGCACAAGTGATCACCATTATGAGACGATGTGCAGAGCGCCATTATTGGGTTGCTTCCCACGAGGTCAAGGTCATACTTTAAAGTCAAGTGTTAAAAGTCTACATTTCGTGTCCGCTCCATAACATTTAAACCGCTAAAAAAAATTGAAATAACTTGGCACAAGTGATCACCATTATGAGACGATGTGAAGAGCACAATGATTGGGTTGCTACCCACAAGGTCAAGGTCACAGTTAAAGGTCAAATATCCACATTTCACGTCTGCTCTATAACTTACTAACTTGACATTCGAAAAGTTTTTTAATTACTTTGCACAAATGATCACCACTATGACACGATGTGCAGAACCCAACTTCTACCCCCCAGGTCAAGCTTAAAATTTTAATGTTCTCCATAACTTTTGGAATTTATAGAAGATTTTAAATAACTTGACACAAATAATTACTATCATGAGACTATGTGCTTATAATATGCATGACACAACATCAAAGTCATGGTTTGTTAAATGTTAAGAAGTACATATACATGTCTGCTGCGGAAGGGGATTTAGCTGTCCTTCAGACCGCCTTGTTAGAATTTTTTTTGTCGATTTTAGTAAGTGATGCCAGTACCTCCTGTCTAAAATCTCCTAGATAAATACTACTTTATTACTGTGTAATTTAATAGCTAAGTATAAACTTTGATATAATAATTTGATTTAATGAAGCTCCATTTTTAAATTTTAACGACTTATTTATATTTAATTTGGTGAAGAATCTTTCTATTTTGTATATATAAGGTTATAGGTCTTATCAGCCTTCGTCGTATGTTTTGACAACTAACGTGTCACAAGGGTCATGATCAAGTCCGTGTCAGGTTATCCTATTCACAGACACTTGGGGTATAGAAATTGTATATTTTTCATAAATTCGAAGCCATAAGGAACTCGTACGAGGGTGCATCAATAAATTCATAAACTAATTCAATAGTGTCAAAACTACTGGTCCGTTTAAAATGAAACTTTAAATGCTGTGAAAACAGATTATTTCAAATTGAATCGTACTATGAACACAACTTTGACGTCATCACTTATGACGTCATAAACCGTAAACGACGTCACGTTACGGGCGTCCGTTCGAAAATGGCGTCACACAGCGTTATAAAGTTTTACACAAAACTCGGAAAGTCTTTTTCCGATATTTGTGAAGATTTGCAAAAAGTTTGCGGAGAGGCTGCTCTGTCAAAAGGTGCCATTTCAAAGTGGATGAAGCGGTTTAAAGACAGTAGAGAGGCAACTGAAGACGACAGTCGTGCAGGTAGACCTGTGACTGTAACAAATGAAGAAACAGTGGTTGCCATTCAGGAGTACATATTCCGAGATAGACGAGTAAGTGTGGAGCACGTAGCAGATAAGTTCGTTATTTCATATCGTACAGCTTAGTGTATTATGACCGACAGATTAGGAATGCGCCGCGTTTCAGCAAGATGGGTGCCTCGTTTGTTGACGTCGGAGCAGATGGGGGTAAGGGTGAAAATGTGTCAGCAGTACGACAAGAGGTATCGTGAAGAAGGCGATTACTTTCTAAATCGAGTGATAACATGTGATGAAACGTGGATTCACTTTTTTGAACCGGAAAGCAAACGTCTGGAAGCATCCTTCCTTGCCTTTCCCTACAAAAGCGATAATTTCCAAGTCAGCCGGGAAGGTTATGGCCATTATATTCTGTGATACATACGGTGTAGTGCTAAACCAATTTATTCCTCCGAAAACGACAGTCACTGGGAACTATTATGCAACATTACTTAGAACGGAACTCATGGCGGCAATAAAGAGAAAACGCCCACATCTATTTAGGTCCGGATTCATATTACATCACCACAACGCGCCGAGCCATTCAAGCCACGTTGTAATGGATACACTAGAAAAACTCGACGTCGAACTCTTACTGCACCCACCCTACAGTCCGGACCTAGCAATTTGTGACTTCTGGCTGTTTCCAACTTTAAAAAACAGTCTTCGTGGTACGAAATTTGAGTCAAGAGAGGAACTGAGGTGTGCCGTGGACAGACAGCTGCGGGAGATGTCACGTGACGGGCTACAACACGCGTTCGAGTCATAGCTCGAGAGATGGGAAAAGTGCAAATCGTGCATGGGACGTTACTTTGAGAAGGAGTAATCATTTTAGGTACTTGAATTAAATCATTTCCCCGCTATTGAATTAGTTTACGAATTTATTGATGCACCCTCGTATACCAAGTTTGGTACCTCTCTGAGAACGTTTCAATAATTGCTAAAATTCGCTGTTATATCTTAAAATCTTAAAAATATAAAGATATAAATGTTTGTCAGATGTAAACATTCAACAAGCGTTGATTTACATCGCATATTTTTCTCGTTCAATGCATATCACATACAATACTGATGTCATGCGACGCAGAAATGATTTATCTTCACATTCATGTAACTCAAAATACCTTTTATCCTTGTTTGCCAACAAAATTCGTAATGAAACTCCAATATTTCAGAAAATTTCCTAATTTTACACAATCTTTCGAGAATAAGTCTGCTTGAGGAGACTTATAATCAAACAGAACATATTCTATGAGGAAACTGTCAAGTGTGCAAAAATAAAAAAAAACACTTTAAACATCATATTTTAAAAAATCAAAGTCAGTGTTTATTAGTGTTGTTTTTTTTTTTTAATTTTGAAATGTCACTGCAAGAAAGAAAAAAAATCGATTTACATAGTGGTGGTTACCGCATGGGTTCTTCTAGTTCCTACATGTACTGCGCTATGTGTATTAAAGAACTGGGTAGTTTAGTGAACCAGCAGAGCACCTGTAGTACAATTTTATACCCAAAGTGTCTGTGATCCTATTAGCCGGACTACTTTTTTCAAGGGTTTCTTTTTACTTTAACTATCAGACACGAAGTTTGAGTGCCGTACTATTGAATGAATTTTTAATATTACTAAATAATTATACATTTTAAGATTTTACCTTAAAGCGACTGACTCACAGAATTTTGCTGAAAATGTATTTTTTTCTTTAAAATTTAAGAGAATTTAATATACTATGGAAAAAACATAATATTATGCTTCTATACACCATGAAAACTGAAAAAAAAGCTTTGACTTAACCAGGATTCGAACCCACGACCTTTTGGTCATTAAAATATAAAGCGATGATCTAGACCACTGAGCCACAGCGCCTACTTGTAGCTTGCGTCAAAATTAATATAATTATAACTAAAGTTTGTACCCCGTGACAACGGGGTAAATTTTTTACCGATAAAAGTGTGTTAAACTTTATATTTTGATGTTTTTCTGTATGAAAAATTGAATCAGTAACTTAGTTTAAATATGTTCTTCACAAATGCAGCAAAAATTTCAAGATGTAAGAACATTTTCTTTTTTTTTCATCGTCGGCCCATCTGTGAGTCAGTTGCTTTAAGAAATGAAAAACTCAAAGAGGAGACTTTTTTATACTATGTTGTTATTAAAGACTTTGATCAACTTATGTTTTACAATTTTACTATTCTATATATGTATCTGAAAGCATAAATAAAACATTATATTTTTATACCGGATCCTACATTTTGAAGAGAATATACAGCTGGAATACATTATTATAGTTGACATTAAAATCTCATTCGTTTCAATGGTCTACATTTTATAAGGGTGTAGCAATATTTCTTGGATATTTTGTGAACTAACTGTGACAACCTAAAGTTCAAACAATTTATATACATCACTGTTTAAATCTTACCACAGTATAAACCTGATTAGCATATTCAGTAAACAAAAATTGCATGTCTGTCATTCTATAGATATTATTTGGGGACATAAAATGCTTTTCTCAACAGTATTTGAATGTCTGCAACAAAGCCAATATAATGACTACTACAAATTATCCTGTATTTTGAAAGGAGTTTAAATCGTTTTTGTTTTGCACAAAATATGATTACAGATAAGATAACTTAAATATTGACTTACATGGAATGGGTAGGTACTCCCCTCCTCCCTGCAGGGGACTCGCCCCAAACTGTTCCCCCTCCCTCCATCCCCAACCTCCACTCACTGTTACACCCCTTTATTTTTTCATTTATTTTTTCTTTTGCTTCTTTCTTTTTTTCCTCTGGGATGAGTAGGTACCGACTGACAACACACCCCATCCCATCAGACCCACCCACCCTTTTCTTCAGTTGTTCATTTTAATTTGTTTTGTTTTTTTGCAGTTTGAGTTAAGAACTAGATAAAAAATATATTTCCTTTTTTTTGCAATAGGTAAATATTTGCATGCTTGTTTCTGATAAATAAAACAGACAAGCTTTGGTGTTGTTCTATTATGTTCTTGTGAGACTTGATTGTCACAATTTGATACGATACTGAAAGGCACAGGAATGGGACTTTAAGTGTGGTATGTAGTAAGAACTGCATTAAAACATGTGCATGAATATGTGGAACAGACTCTCAAAGGTGATGATTTGTTTCCAGGTTAAAAAATGATCTTCCAAAAAAAAAAACAAGTAATGCCAGAAGCTTTTTACCAAATGGATGGTTTGTACAGTTGGGGAAATACATAAAAGATCACAAAAGATGAGGTATGCCGGAAATGAAGAAAGTCACAGTGTTACAAATAGGAAAAGGGCTTTGACAGGGGCAAACAAGTTGAGAGGACATCGATCGAAGTGGACCCCTATTGATGGGCTTTGGTGACACCCCTCAGAAAGGTTGTCATTGACAAGCACCGCGTTTTTTCCAAGGTAATGATGATTTTGATAACACCCTAGTTAATCGTTTAACAGTTTAACTATAAAACATAAATGCAAATTCGTTTTACATTACAGACTCATAGTTTACTTTTATTTATTTCCATTCACAAATTCTTTAAACAAGACTTTTAGCAATCTATCAAATTAAAAAGGCACTGAGCCACAATAAGAAGTGACAAGATATTGCATCATAATGCACTACCCCATGATTTTCAAATAGCAGGACTAGAGTTGTCACAAAAGGATTTTGAGATGAACACACATACCCAGCACAGATCTGACTCATAATGCATCAGTCATGCCATTTCAAAAGAATAAAAAGTACTCTAATTCCAGTGCAAATCCTAAATAAAAAGGATTTTTACTATAACAAATAATAAACATATATATTTTATTCATTGAAAGTATCTGTCGGACCTAATGATACAAGTACTTACTTTTTCTGCATTAAAACAGGTCTCATATATGCGGAAATTGATTTAGAAACAGGGTTGAAGCTGTGACAAGCTTTCTGCAGATGACGATTTTTGGTATGTGATGTACATGTTGGATGGAATAACTGGGATTATAGATGTAATTTAAGCAAAGACGCTATGTTGTTTATGTTATTTGTCCAGCTACTATGACAATATGGTTGACTGGCTTTAATTTTGATGTGATGTGGGTTTGTATTTTGGACTTTTTCATGGTCATTTAGTGTATATGTTTAATGTTCCATAACTTTGTTCTATTTATCCTGATACTTACCTTTTAAGTAGTGATGTTGTTGCTTTTATGATTATTACCTGAATAACTTCGATGAATACCTGACTTCTAGTATGAAATTATAAAAATAGTAGTTACAATATTATCAACCCTCTTCTTTGTAAGTAGTTGTAATTTGTTTGAACCCAGTTATTTTGAGACTATTTTCTTTTATAAGTATGTATCAATTTGTTCTAGATTGCTCGTAAAGTAAAGAAAATTTATTATCCACCAAATTTCTATTTGCACTAAGACAAGCTTTTGTATACAATTTACATTTATAAATATAGTAAAGCAATAAAATATATTGCACTCAGTACAATAAATTCTCCCTTTCCTTTTTTGCATTTTATAGATATAACAATGTATCCTGAAATTTTACATCATACTTCTTTATAAACTATTTAGATGGGGGATGATCCCCTACTTTACACTTAAGATGGGGATAAATGAAAGTGAGATGCTGGATATTATCCTGTCTTAAAGTTAAGACAAAACAAAGTTGAGACAAAGTTGGAGGAATGTTCCCCTATCTACTAAAGAGATTAAGGAATGTTCCCCAATCTACTACTGAGATGGAGGGATGTTCCTCTATCTACCAGTAAGATGGAGAAATGTTCCCCTATCTACTAGTGAGATGGGGGAATGTTCCCCTATCTAGTATGGAGATGGGGGAATGTTCCCCTATCTACTAGTGAGATGGAGGACTGTTCCACTATCTTTAAGCTGAGATGAAGGAATGTTCCCCTATCTACAAGTGAGATGGGGGAATGTTCCCCTATTTACTACTGACATGGAGGAATGTTCCTCTATCTACTAGTGAGAAAGATGAACGTTCCTCTATTTACAAGTGAGATGGGGGAATGTTCCCCTATCTTCTAGTGAGATGGGGGAATGTTCCCCTATCTACTAGTAAGATGGGGGAATGTTCCCCTATCTACTACTGAGATGGAGGAATGTTCCCCTATCTACTTCTAAGATGGAGGTATGTTCCCCTATCTACCAGAGTGATGGGGGAATGTTCCCCTATCTACTAGTGAGATGGGGGATGTCCCCCTATCTACTAGTGAGATGGGGGAATAATTCTCTATCTACTTGTGAGATGGGAGAATGTTCCCCTATCTACAAGTGAGATGGATAATGTTCCCCTATCTACTACTGGGATGAAGGAATGTTCCTCTATCTCCTATTGTGTTGGAGGAATGTTCCTCTATCTGCTAGTGAGATAGAGGACTGATCCACTATCTTTCAGCTGAGATGGAGGAATATTCCCCTAGCTACTAGTTAGATAGGGGAATGTTCCACTATCTACTAATTAGATGGAGGAATGTTCCTCTATCTACTAGTGAGACAGAGAAATGTTCCTGTATCTACTAGTGAGATGGGGGAATGTTCCCCTATCTACTAGTAAGATGGGGGAATGTTCCACTATCTACTAGTGAGTTGGGGGAATGTTCCCCTATCTACAAGTGAGATGGGGGAATATTCCCCTATCCACTAGTGAGATCGGGGAATGTTACCCTATCTACTAGTGAGATGGGGGAATGTTCCCCTACCTACTAGTGAGATGGAGGAATGTTCCTCTATCTACAAGTGAGTTGGAGGAATGTTCCCCTATCTGCTAGTGAGATGGGAGAATGTTCCCGTATCTACTACCGAGATGGAGGAATGTTCCCCTATCTACTAGTGAGATGGAGGAATGTTCCCCTATCTACTACTGAGATGGAGGAATGTTACTCTATCTACTACTGAGATGAAGGAATGTTCCCCTATCTACTAGTGAGATGGGGGAATGTTCCCCTATCTACTAGTGAGACGGGGGAACTTTCCCCTATCTAAGATTGAGATGGGGGAATGTTCCCCTATCTACTAGTGAGATGGGGGAATGTTCCCCTATCTACTAGATGGAGGACCGTTCCTCTATCTACCACTTGATATGGAGGAACATTCCCTTTTCTTTTAGGTGTTCCCCTATCTATGTTCCCTCACAAAAAGTACAAATGGAATTTCCTTTTTTATTCTGGAAGGCCTTATATGTAGATTAACTCTCGACACGGAATTTTTTTGTCGGAATTTCAAATGGATTAATGACCTTCCTTTTTATCTTATAATATTGAATCAGAGAGCTTTTTCTCTATATTTGAAAGAAACTATGTATAGTTCCGGAACATGCCTTATTTATTGAAATATCTCAGACATATTTCCATGTTGTATACATGTATACTTGGGTGAAATAAAGTTTGTTGTTGTTGTTGTTGTGTCAATGAAATTAAATATCTCATATACAACATGGCCTTCTGAAACATAAACAAAAACGATGTTTGTGAAACATGTATGCCCCCTAATGGCAACCAATAAGTCAGGACATATGGACTCTAAACGTGACCTAGACCTTTAACCTACTGACCTTAGAATCAATATGGGTCATCTACAGGTCATGAACCACCACACAACTAACTCTGAAGACAAACTTTTATTGTCTAGATCACAGTGACCTTGAACTTTGACCTATATCCCTGCCAAATCTGAAGACTGTACGCCAAAGCGTTCCTTTGTAAAAAAACAAAACAAATTTGTCTACTTTTTGGATCGATCCAATGTTACGTAGGGCACAAAAAGCTTATTACAAGTCACCTACCAACGACCAGAATTTTCCGCCTAACATTAAAATAAATAGTTCTATCGATTCAAGCATTTAAAATAACATTTACTTACTTAGAAGTTCAGTGATCACTTAGCTCTTGTGGCATATTTCTGCCGTAAGATAATCAGTTAAGGTTCGCAAACGCCACTGTGTTAATAACGTAATTTTTGCGATAATTAACTGGTTGATAAGTTAGCATTTGATAAAAGTTTAACCGTAAAATGGCCAGTTAGTGCCTAGAACTTCCACCAGTTAACTTAATTTCTAAAAGTTGTTTTGCTTATAGGATAATAAGATAAAATTCAAACTGAATAACTTACTGTCTAACAGGCTAACTAGATAGAAATCGTGTTGCTAGTTATTTTAGTTAGCTAACTAGTTAACAATCGTATTACCAGTTTTTTGTTACTTACTTGCAGACATGTATTAACGCAAATTGTATCAAGTTAACCACTTAATAAACAACATATTATGTGAAAAAACAAATTGTAACTAAATAAGACGTTACGTAAAAAAAGCTGTGTATTTCTTGTTGCTATATAAGACTCGTGCTACTTCTTATTAACTTATTTATTAAGTGGCTAACTAGAAAAAAAATCGCGTTACCACTTATAAACTTACTGAATAACTAGTTAAGTAGATTTAATTCGTATAATTACTTAATAACTTACTTAATTAGTGGTTAACTTAATATAATTCGCGTTACCACATATTAACGTACTGAAAACCTTGTTAACTAGACATAATTGGCGTTACTACACATCTGCAAATAAGAAACATAGAACAGAACAGAACAGATACTTTATTAAGATTTGTACATTGTACATAATCTATAATACAATACTATTAACTAACATAACGTCAATGTAATGGTAATAGCAATCATGACATTTTTCAAAATTCTTAATCTAAATTTATCTAGAAACAAGTAAAACTAATTAATAAATGTATACACTACGAAATAAAAAGAAAAGACATACGAAAAGCAGAATGAGCATTTATGATGTTTAACGCTCAACATTTAACAGTGTTTTTCTCAAAGCAAGTGCTTCTTTAACAAATTTGGATAACTGAATTCATTCATATTTACTTTTTGTGTTCAATAATTGTAAAAAATTATAAAATATTTAATTTTCAAATATTTTTTTCTGCACTCTGCATAACAACGGCATATCGTATGAAATGAAATTCATCTTCAATGTCTGAGGTATTACAGCATAGACTTTACCTTTCTTCTCTAACAATTCTATTTCTAGAATATCTGCCAGTTTGTACTCTTAAAGACAGACTACTCATTCTTAATCTACAGAAATAAAATCTAAAACATCTTGTCAAGATATCCACATGTTAAATAGCTTTTGGAAAGATACAATGGAAGCTTTTGCAAATCTAATCGAAATAAAATCAATGAATATTAACATTTATGAAACTTGTAA
This sequence comes from Cyclina sinensis, assembly GCA_012932295.1. Classification (NCBI taxonomy): domain Eukaryota; kingdom Metazoa; phylum Mollusca; class Bivalvia; order Venerida; family Veneridae; genus Cyclina; species Cyclina sinensis. The sequence continues at coordinate 12,354,018 of JAAONU010000009.1, read as the reverse complement.
CATACCATTATTCTATAATCACAGTATACTTATTGACAATAAGAGTGTTTTTTTTAAAAATCTTGGTTTGAGGCTGGAGTGCAATACATTTGTGATGTTCACAAATCAAACTGTAAAGAATTCATGACTGTTGAAGAATTTAATAAAAAATACAACTTAAATGCAAATTATTTGACATATACTGGTATGATAATTCCTTATAGCAATTCCTAAAGAAACGCAACCAAGATCATAAACAAATAGTAAATTTACAAAGGCCAATCTTCCCACCTTTTATGGAATATATTCTAATAAACCAAAAAGGCTGTAAAGAACTATACACCAGCTTTAACCCAAAAAGCACAGAATTACCTCCCAGTCAAAAAAAAATGGTCTGTAAGACTACATTGTAAAATTGGACAGGCTGACTGGAGAATATATTATAGTTTACCTTTTAACATCACATCTCACTCTAAAGTACAATGGTTTCAAATAAGGTTATTGCACAGAGTGCTAGGTACAAATGAGTTATTATTTAATATTGGTAAAAGAGAAAATTCATTATGCACTTTTTGTTCAAGGGAGACAGAATCAATTGAGCACTTGTTTTGGAGATGTAGGAAAATTCAAAATTTATATAAAAATATTTTTAGATCAGTGGAAGCTTTTTCAACAATTAATGAGCATGGTATACTTTTTGGTTTGAGAGAAAAAGAATTAAATGCAGAAAACCTTCTTTTGATTTATGTGAAGATGTATATCTATAAACGCAAAATGTCTAAATTACATCCATCAATTGATGGTATAAAGGCTTATATAAAGTACCTTTTGAATATAAATAAAGAAATAGCTTTTCAATCAGAAAAACTGATACCATTTATAAATAAATTTGAATTTTTGATTAAGACAATAATTGGTCATGGAACATAATTTTTTCTTGTTTCACTACATTTGTTTATTTAATTTAGTTATTGTAATGTAGTTGTGCAACACTAATCTGAATGCTGCTTTACAAATTTCATTTCACTAAATATTTCAAGCAGCCAAAATAATGTATGGTGCTTTTTTAACATTTATTTATATATACAAATATGGCACGCCAATTGTCCAATTATTACGTGAACCTATGTTTACGGTCGAAAAACTAGGATTAACGGTTGATAAACCAGATTTTTCAAACGTAAAATCTAGTTTTTCGAATATTAACTTATATTTTCGAGCGAAATCATGGGTTAATGTCGTAAACCGTAGTTTACGCTTGTAAACCATAGATCACGTTTAAAAACACAAGTTTACGGTCGAAAATATAGGTTACGTTTGTAAACTATCCTTTACGAGCGTAAACCGGGGTTCACGAGCGTAACAATAAGATAGTGTCCATAAACATAGGATAACAGTTGAAATCCGTTGTTTAACTGAAAAACCTAGTTTATCAATCGTAAACTATGGTTTACATTCGATATTTAGGATTATGAAATCAAACTTGAATTTCGAGCGTTAACATGTGTTTACGATCGAAAACCTATGTTTTCAAGCGTGAACCTACATTTACGGCCATGAACCCATGTTTACGATCGTGATCATAGGTAAATGACTGGCTATCATATTTTTTCAAGCGAAAACATGAGATAACGTCGAGAACCATAGTTCACGCTCGTAAATGTACATTCACGTTCGTAAACCTAAGTTACAATTGTTTCGAAAAACCTAGTTTATCGAACGTAAATATAGGTTCAAGAGCGTAATCTAGGGTTTACGACGGTTATCCTATATTTACGCTCGAAAATATAGGATACAATTCGAAAAACCAGGTCTTACGATTGAAAAACCTGTTTTATCGATCGTAAATCCCAGATTAACGGGCCTAAACATAGGTTAACGTTATTTTGGACAGTTGACTTCTCTTGAAATATATTTTACGGAATTTAACCAGTGTTTTCGAGCAAAAACGTAGGATAACGGCCGTGAACCATAGTTTACGGACGTGAACCTAGGTTTACGTTTGATAAACTAAGTTACTGAGAAAAATATGAATTTACGAACGTAAATATAGTCGTAAACCTATGTTCACGGTCGCAAACCCAAGTTTACGGTGGTAATCTTAGGATAACGACCGAAATTCTAATATTATTTGAGAAACCTAGTTTATCGAACGTAAACGTAAGATCACGAGCGTAAACTACGGTCGTTATCCTATGTTTACGCTCGAAAATAGAGGTTAAAAATCGAAAAACCAGGTTTTATGCTTGAAAAACCTAGATTTTCCACTGTAAATCCTAGTTTTACGAGCGTAAACATAGGTTCACGTAATAATTGGACAATTGGCGTGCCAAATACAAAACCCCATCTTTAAAAATAAATTAGGCTTGTGTTATTTGAGAAAAACATTATTTTGATTTATACAAATGATTATAGGTTTGAACGTTTCTTAGCATGTATTCATGTGTGTGTGTGTGTGTGTGTGTGTGTGTGTTTAGGTCTTTTTTCAGGGTAATTCTCTTCTTTTTTCTCATCAAATTTGGCAATACTTGTATTTCTGTTGACTCTAGATTCTAGATATGTATTAATTTTATTTTATGAATGTTGTTTGTTGTGTTTAATGTGAATAAATGGGGCCTGATAAAAAAAGATATCCAAATAAAGTTCATATTCAAAACTACATTTAACATTTTTGTACATATACAATACAGTTACTGTACTATTTTCTAAAGTAGCATACCATTCCTGTTTAAAAGAATCAATAACTCGACATCTATATTCATATAAAAATAATTTTTTTGTCAATAGTATTAACATTATCAAATACATATGAAAATCCATAATCATTCAATAGCTTTTTTACATTTGAAACCCAATTTTTATGACCATTGTTGCTATCATCTAGAGCTTGATTATATACTGTCTCTAGGATTATGTTATCAGTTTCTACAATTTTTATCCAGTATTTTATTATCCTTACTAACCTATGAATATATAAGGGATATAATAACTGGTTACAACACGAACGGTAACTAGTTAGTCTGCTAAAATAATTATTCTAACACTATCTGCATTTCGCTGACTATAAACAAAGAAGAAAATTGACTGTAATATACTTACACTTTATATCACTCAGAACACAAGCACGCGACCGCTGACGTCACTGCGAACACCACTGTTGAATAGTACATATACTTGCCCCTTATAAATTTACGTACCTGTTAGTTTTAAACTTTTCGTGATCTACCGTCGTATATATCACGGTTTCTTGTTCATATGCGTATTTATTTAATCCCGAAGGCCGTCGGCCTTCATGATTAAATTACTAAGCATGTGAACTTGACACAGTGATATATTCGACTGTATATCACTCAAACTTAAAATCTATTTCCTAAGTAACACGAATTTTATCTAGTTAACCAATTAATCAGCAATTTATTAAGTGGTAACATGATTTTTTTCTTTTTAACCTATTAACAAAAGATATAATTATTAAACATTAAGTCAACTGGTTGCAGTTCTTGGCACTATAAGGTCTATTATTTGTGTTAAGATATTTATTGTTTTTGATTTTCATTTTCTTTCAAAAGTCTGTGTAGCGCAGTGATTCGGTCTTTGATATTTTTAGAATATACATTACTCATCGTCTGTTTTTCAAGTACATAATTTTACCGTTGCAGTTAATAATACAATGGATGGATCTCTAAGCTCAAACCTTCAGCTGTCGTTTTTGATAGCCGTGTTTCCCATACACTACAATATTTTGTGATATTTAATAAATTATATATTCCATACAAAAATAATTTGAATTGAAAAAAGAAAGAAATACGTCAGTATGAACATTAGCAATTAACACCAGACATAAAATGTTGTCATTGCAATAATACCACTGAAAAAGTAGATTGTCTGCCCAGCTGTCCAACTGTTCTGTTGCACAGCAAGCTGTTTCATTATTGCTTAACGATGAATATACGAACTATTTATATCTCATCTGTGATAGAGTTGTCCATAAACTTGATAATGTAGTCGGCAAAACAGGGTAAGCACACAAATAGCGTATAAAAAAAACAGAAAGAATAAAACAGGAGTTGTTTTTTTTTTTATTTATTTAACATGAATTTAAACTTTCTTAAAAATCAGCAGGAAGAAAATGTTTTTGAAAGGTATAAAGATTACTCTTCATTGACTACCTCATTATATATTACATATAAAATAACGTGGTTAGTAAGTAAACATACAACATCTGTTCTTTACATAATAACCAGTTGTAAGCAGTAATCAATATCAAACTGAAGCATTACTAACTAATAAATGGCGAGTGATTGTATAAGTATTATTCGTATTACACCATAAATTGTCCTAAAAAACGCTCTGTTGTAAACGTTTTCGCTGAATTTCTTAAGTCATTTCATCTTCATGAACAAATGCCTCATATACAACATGTTCATTGACAACATAAAGTAATTAGTAATCAAATTGTACAAAAAGAAATTGTTTCATTCTGAGTCTAACACAGTGAAAAGTTTCTTAAGCATCATCAACAAAGGAAAGCTGAACGAACGCATTCTTTTACTTAAATTTAAAGAGTATTTTAGATTCTTAAACACTTCGTTTTCAGTTGTGAGGTACGAACAACTATAATCAACAATATTTAATACGGGAATTCAGCTTTTTGGATGGAAAAAACTTTTTCAAGCGTAAACCGGTCGAAATAATCCTGAATTTTCTGGCATGCTGCTAGAGGTAAAAGCTTTCCTTTTCAATTTGAATATTACCAAATCAATACATGCATTTATACCGGAAACAAAATGATATTCAGTATAGATACAGTAAAACAATTGTGTTGATCGGATTATAAGGCTGTATTTGTTTTGCACACTCGAGTGTCGAGTCGCAACACAAGAGCTTAACTAACACCGAGAACGTAACAAGAGTGTGTCGAAATTGGGTCAAGAGTCTACTCTCCATTTTATGAGAAGTGAGCGAGAACGTGACGTAACAAGATGGCGGAAAGCCACACACACACACGAGCACAAGGTCAATGGGTTTTTGATGTCACTTAAACTGTATTTAATGTTTGTTTAGTGTTTTCCATTAGTACATTATATTATTATCAGTCTTAAAGCAGTGTTTCGTGTATTTTCTTCGCATTATGGCTCCTTTGTGTGTTGGTTTGTATTCGGATAAGCATATTTCGACCAGCATGATATTTTTCGATGCAAACGATGATTATCGTGATCGGCTACGTTAAAAGTGGATATTAATTCATTATGTGCAGTTATACACTGTCATCCAAAAATCCATTCCCCGTGTTCCTTGATAGATTTTGTTGATATTCTCTCATTGTGTGACTAGATCTTTATACTGACTGACCTATTAACATTTGCCCTTCATTTAGAATGACCTTGATCATTACATATTAAAAGTGTAAAAATTGATAAGCATCAAATTATGACTATGTTTTGTTGTTTTCTTCTTATAAAATATAATGCTGCAGTTTTTGCAGTGGCTAAAAATTTCGATCGACAAAGAGGTAGAGCCTTTAAGGGTCTACTTCGGCCTCAAAATTAAAGTTCACTAAAAATCACTTATTTTTATGTTTACCTTTGACCAACTGATTCTCTAACCAATGTAAAAGCAGGAGATCTTGGCTATTATACTGCCTCAAAATCTACCGAAAATTGGAGATTTTAGAATGTTGGCCTATTATTGAAGAATTCGTGTATATTTCAGTCTGCATTGGGCATGTAAGGACCAACTCCCTATTTCGTTACAAAACAAATATGATCCATAGCTACATAATTTGAAACCAGTGGTGCACTGGCCTTTGAATTCATTAATATATAGTAAAAAAATCCATTAAAAAATGCAGAAAAAGTCCAAAATCTGAAATTTGGGGGAATATTTTGCTGGTAACCATGGAAGCATACTGACGTTTGTACGCCTTTACTGATGGTTTTTCAGCACACTAGCTATACTTGTAATGAAAAAGCCTTTGGTATATATGTACAAGACCTCTTAAAAACAGCGGGTTTTTGAGCCCTCCCCCCCAAAAAAAAAAACAAAACAAACAAACCTTTATAGTCCTCACCCCTTTCTATTTTGTCTCCAGTAAGAAATAGATCTCAGAACTTTAAATGTTACCGGAATTGAAGTAGTACTCAGAATTTTAATTGTTATCAGTCAGAAACAGTACTCAAAATTTTAAAACTTCAATTTCAAGCTCATATATGTGAAAGGCTATTTACAACAATCGAAGCTGCATGTTGTATGTTTTATTGATACATAATGTATTGATGGTAAGTATCCAGAAATGTGACCGCTGCCTCTGAACAATCCAATACGTGTCAGACCCAGGAGAGCTGTTCCATTCCCACTGCCTCCGAACAATACAGTAGACGGACCAAAGATAGCGCTTCCATTTAGTGCAGTGCAAATGAATCTACCGAGTGTTCCCCAGCAAATTGTAAGTACATATTTCTTACAAATAATTTTTGTCTCACCCAATCAGTAAAAACAAAGTTGAGTGGTCCAAATTGTGAAGGAAACAACAACGTCAAACAACTCAGGACATATTTTACTGGAACTCATTAATTATAAAATAATCAAAGCCCTTGGCAAATACATGTAGTCATTGAAGTGTCTGTCTGTCCATTTGTCGGTATGAAATTAGCTTAACCAGATTGTATTGTTTCGTGTCTAGCACCAGTACCGGTTGCCAGATTGCCAGATACTTTAGATACTGTCTGGACAATTAATTTTGCTGTGGTGTTCAGCTTAAAGCTTTTTGATCATACATATTAGTATAAATATTAAGTTGACCTGAGCCACAGGCTCAAGATGAACTTTTAAGATGGGTCAATATTTTCAATATGTCAATCCGTTGGTCAGCTGCGTTTTGAAACAACATCACCTAAATCACTAAACGGATTTTGACCTAACTTCACAACGGAATTCCATGTAGAACTCTGGATGCCATTGTCTTGTTGCCATGGTAAACGAAAAGAAAAAAATGAATTTTTTCTCTGAAAGCACAAGTATCCGCCAATGTGAGAATAAATTTAAGTCCCTAAAGAGAGACTTCAAGGCTGCAGTTGATAATAATAGGACATCTGGGAATAGTCCGAAATCCTGTCAGGTCTTCGATGAATTTAATTAAATGTATGGCCTCAAAGTCCTGAAAACAACAGGAGAAATAATAATAAAGAACAACCAAAAGGAAACGAAGTACAAAGGATGAAATGTTGGACTGGCTGAAAGATTATTATACTAGGCAACTATCTGCAAGAAAAAAGATATATCAGAGAAAAGAAATGTACCAAAAACAAGCATGTTTGAAAGGTTCATTTCAGTCATCGAGAGAAACAAATGAAATAACTTTCTTTCCTAAAAGAGACGTTTTCAGTTTGGCAGAATTGTTGTTGCTATTATTTTCAAATTATTTTTGGCTAACACTTACAACATGGTTCAGTTTAATAGTTCACAATTTGCAACACATGTTTAGTTACGTTATATCTTAACACATTGTTATGTGGCTGCCTAGTTTGCTGAGTCACTTGGCATATATTGATAATTGTTTCTCGGGTGCTATTGGTTCTCTGCCACAACTTCGCGACAAATCGCGTAGTGATGGTGACATTTCATTGATCAATACTTTAAAAGTCGTTTTCGATTTACGAAAGTCCCTCTGGAATTGATTTTCTGAATACTTAACAACTTGTTGAACAAAATCACTTCATTTAGATATGGAACGTTTTCCTTTGCTCATAGCTATCACAAATAATACAGGAAAATCATCAGAATCGCGGTCATCTGTTGATTCATCTAAATACTTTAAAAATGGAACGAGTGCGGCGTCCATTTTGTAAACATAAACGCTGTTCTAGCTGTTAGTTTACACTAACTAGTGCGACGTTACTACAGAAGAATGTCATGCGGATGCCTAAACTCTAGCGATGGCAAAACAAAATACTATCTAAATGTCTACATCCGCGTCGATCACATGATGTAAAAGCTAAACATGCAAATTACCACCTGAGGCCGGGAACCAGACTAGCAAATTTACTACGTTTCCGGTTCTTGTCGGACTGAAACTGTCAGTTAAGGAGAAATGATTGTTAGGTGAGTTTATTTGATGTTATTCTAATATTATAAATATAACATTATTTGATCTTCTTTAAAAAAGTATGAACAACAAATTAAATATTAAAAAGTCAACACCGGTTGACAAGTTCAGTAACTGTAGCAAGTGGGTTAGTTTATTTACATTACAAATTACCATACGATGTAGGACAAAAACCCACACTATGATTTTTACCTTGAGTTTTACAGAGTGGACATAACCCTATACATTGATTTATAAGAGTAGAAACAATTTTGTAAATTACAATTAATTAAACTGTTTTTGTTTCAGTAAGGATTTTTTTATTCTTACCAAATTATATTGTGTATATATTAATTTGATTTTGATAACTGCTATGTAAACTTCCAAAAAGGTTGTCAGAAAACTATTTTAAATAGTGTCATAAAAATGTATTGTTGTTGCATGTTTATAGTTTAAACTGTAAAGTATTTAGTATCCATTTTGATACTCATCACATTTACAGTGTAGTAAAACCCTCCAACTATTTTTAGCTCACCTGTCACGTAGTGACAGAGGGAGCTTTTCTGATCACCTTTTGTCCGTCGTCCGTCCGTCCGTCCACAATTAGTTTGTTAACACTCTAGTGGTCACATTTTTGCCTCAATTGTCATGAAACTTGGTCAGGATGTTTGTCTTATTAATATCTCGGACGAGTTCGAACATGGGTTATCAGGGTTGGAAAATTAGGTCACAGAGCCCAAATATAGAAAAACCTTGTTAACACTCTAGAGGCTACTTTTTCAGTCCAAATATCCTTGAAATTTATCAGAAAGGTTCTATCGATGGTTTCTAGCTCAAGTTCAAATATGGGTCATCTGGGTTCAAAAACTAGGTCACGGAGCCCAAAAATAGAAAAATATTGTTAACACTCTAGAGGTTACATTTTCAGCCCAAATAATCTGAAAATTTGTCAGAAAGGTTGCTTTGATGATTTCTAGGTCTAGTTTAAATATGGGTTATCTGGGGTCAAAAACTAGGTCACAGAGCCCAAATATTGAAAAACCTTGTTAACACTCTAAAGGTAACATTTTTACATCAAATAATCTGGGAATTTGTCAGGAAGATTGCTTCTATGATTTCTAGCTCAAGTTTAAATATGGGTCATCTGGGTTCAAAATCTAGGTCACAGAGCCCAAAAATAGAAACATCTTGTGAACACTCTAGAGGTTACATTTTCAGCCCAAATAATCTGGAAATTTTTCAGAAAAATTGTTTCTATGATTTCTAGCTAAAGTTCGAATATGGGTCATCTGGGGTCAAAAACTAGGTCACAGAGCTTAAAAATAGAAAAATCTTGTTAACACTTTAGAGGTTACATTTTCAGCCCAAATAATCTGGAAATTTGTCAGAAAGGTTGCCTTGAGGATTTTGTAGATCATTTTCGAATATGGGCCATCTGGGGTCACAAACTAGGTCACATATTCCAAATATGGGAAAACCTTGTTAACATTCTAAAGGTAGCATTTTCAGTCCAAATAACCTGGAAATTTGTCAGAAAGGTTCTATAGATGATTTCTAGCTTAGTTTTGAATATAGGTTTTCTAAGGTCAAAAACTAGGTCACAGAGCCAGAAAGTAGAAAAACCTTGTTAACGCTCTAGAGGTTACATTTTTAGTCCAAATGTCCTTGAAATTTGTCAGAAAGGTTGTTTCAAGGAATTTTAGCTGAAATTTGGATATGGGTCATCTGGGATTAAAAACTAGGTCACATGGTCCAAATATGTAAAAAACTTTTTAACACTCCAGAGGTTATATTTTCAGTCCAAATATCCTGGAAATTTGTCAGACAGGTTTTTTTGATGATTTCTAGCTCAAGTTGGAGTATGGGTCATCTTGGGTCAAAAACTAGGTCACAGAGCCCAAATATGGAAAAACCTTGTTAACACTCTAGAGGTATCATTTTATTCCAAATAACTTGGAAATTTGTCAGAAAGCTTAATTCTATGGTTTCTAGCTCAGGTTTGAATATGGGTCATCTGGAGTCGAAACATCTAGGTCACAGAGCCCAAATATCGAAAAACTTTGTAAACACTCTAGAGGCTACATTTTAAGTCCAAATGTCCTGGAAATTTGTCAGAAAGGTTGTTTTGATGATTTGTAGTTCAAGTTTGGATATGGGTTATCTGGAGACAAAAACTAGGACACAGAGCCTAAATATCAAAAATCCTTGTTAACACTCTAGAGGCTACTTTTTCAGTCCAAATATCCTGTAAATTTTTCAGAGAGATTGTTTCGATAATTTCTAGCTCAAGTTCGAATATGGATCATCTAGGTTAAAAAACTAGGTCATAGAGCCCAAATATGGAAAAACCTTGTTTACACTCTAGTGGTAACATTTTCAGTACAAATAACCTTGAAATTTGTCAAAGAGATTGTTTCAATAATTTCTAGGTCAAATTCGAATATGGGTCATCTGGGGTCAATTAACCAGGTCCATAGCAACTTTGTTAAAAGCAGTCATACTCAGATGAGCGATACAGGGCCATCATGGCCCTGCTGTTTGGTTTTGCCCATGTTGGGTTTTGTCAGACTACCAACAGAGCCAAGTCCCAGTGTATAAAAAAGTGTAAATAATATTTCAAACAGGACTTTGTATTAAATATGTTGTATTCCAACATGTTCTTTTTATTGAGCTTATTCAGATACAGAATTTTCATTGAAATAAAATTCTATTTTCAAACCGATTAAGTCCATGACTGGTAGTGGTAGAAAAAGAAGTTTTAGGATACCCATGCAATTATTTCATGTATTGTAAACATAAAAAGACGTTGAATATTCTATATTCTTTGGAAGTATTTCTAAATTGCTTTTGACGTACTTGATACAATTTCAGTCCCTCCAAAAAAAAAGAATTATCCAAGTCTGTCACCAGCATCTGACCATAATATTTAGTAATATAAGCTTTATCTGTTATTTTTTGGGGGTAAAAAGTTTTTAGAACTGGCCATCTGAAGCAATTTCAGTTATAAAACAAAAGAAAAGAGCTGTCAAAATTTTAATTTTACATTTTCAGTCAAAGACATGAACAATTATTGAAAAAGGCTGTTACCAATGCTGTGTAATCAATATACATTTTCTTTTCTAAAGTGATATGTGTGTATTAGGGATGGCAAAATCCGTTTAATTTAGCATTAAAATGTTCGAATAACTCATTCTTTAAAATCACAGACTTTTCACTGAACTTATATACAATGTAGTTACCAACGTTAAGATCTGGGTGTTTCCAATTCATGGACACAATGTGTAGTTCCCGGTATCCGTATTGGATAGATCCCTATTCGTTTTAAATTTATATTTAGAAGGTCTAAAAGAAAAAAAAGAGAACAAGTGCAAAAAATGGCTAGTATTATTTGCATGTTTATTGATTATTAGCTATATAAATGTGAATAATTAGAACATTCTGCGAAAAAATAAATCAAACCAAAAAATAAATTTAGATCGGAGTTATCGCCAATAATTGACACGATCGTTTATTCGTTTTCTTCCTTTGACCAATCATTCTGTCTCCAAGTTTGACCGTTATTGGACACTCTGAATCTGACGTATCAGTATCTTCTAGTCTATCCATTGTAGGTGGCACTTACTAAAACACAGGCCACCAAGATAAAACGACGCATGTTTACGGTCGAATTGCCAGTGGTGTGAATATAACAGTTAAAGCAACAAATGGTGTGAATTCACCTGCTTACAACACCTTTTTCACTTTTTAAAAACTTTATGATATCATTTTATATGAAAACAAAACAGATTAATGCTTGCAAAGTGTTATTGGTATTTTTTTCCAAACATTCAAATTCCCAAAATACATTCGAACGTTCGGCATCGGGTCCGAACGTTTGAACGTTCACTTAATCCTTAATGTGTATTGTATTCATTTCATTAACACAATGTACATATTAAACTTAAAGACATACACTGTACAACACAGCACCAGTACAAGTACTGTAGATAAAAGAATTTTTTATTCAAATAACAGACTTATTAATTGAGATGAAGATTTGATGTTGTCTGATTATTTGCTGTGCATTTGAAGTTAAGAGAATATTAAACAAGAGGGCCATGATGGCCCTGGATTGCTCACCTGAGTACTTTGGCTGTAGATTTGCTGTTAAGCAGTATTTCATTTTTTAATTGAAAATATATAAGTGCCTACAAACCAAATATGTAAAATATCAGTCAATAAATAAAGGCTCTATGACAGAAAGTAAAAATATATATTATAAGCTATGATGACCTTGACCTTGACCCAGTGACCTCAAACCCTACCCATGGGTAGAAGTCCATGCAAGAAACCTATATATTGAATATCAAAGATATTGGTCTATAAATGAAGGCTCTATGAGGTACAGTAGATAAATATATTTTAGCCTCCATGACCTTTAACCTAATCTAATAATTTGAAAAAGCTTAATAAAGCTTGCTTCATGCCAAATTTTAAAATTCTAGGCCTTGTGGTTTCCGGCATGAAGATTTTTTAAATATTTCCTTTTTTACATATCAAGGGCCTCCGGGACGGGGCAAATTTTGACCCCATGGCCAACATTTCAACAATATTGGTAAACGTTCTTTACACAATACTCAACACCAAATATCAAAGGTCTAGTCCTATTTGTTTTAGAGAAAAATTATTTTTCATGTTTGTCCTATATGAATCTATGTAAACCAAGAGAACCCTGGGGCGTAGCCAATTTTGACCCCGGAACATAATATGAACAAACATGGTAGACATCTACTAGACAATGCTACATACCAAATATCTAAGCTGTAGGCATTGAGATTTCCAGTAAGAAATGTTTTTAAAGATTGCCTTTTTTACATATTAAGGGCCCCCGGGGCAGGGCCAATTTTGACCCCAGGGCCAACATTTAAACAATATTGGTAAAGATTCTCTACACAATACTTCACACCAAATATCTAAGGTCTAGTCCTATCAGTTTCGGAGAAAAATGATTTTTCATGTTTTTCCTATATGAATCTTTGTAAACAAAGAGAACCCTGGGGCGTGGCCAATTTTGACCCAGGGGACATAATTTGAACAAACTTGGTAGACATCAACTAGACAATGCTACATACTAAATATCTAAGCTGTAGGCATTGAGGTTTCCAGTAAGAAGATTTTTAAAGATTGCCTTTTTAACATATTAAGGGCCCCCGGGGCGGGGCAAATTTTGACCCCATGGCCAAATTTTCAACAATATTGGTAAAGGTTCTTTACACAATACTCAACACCAAATATCTTATGTCTAGTCCTATTTGTTTTAGAGAAAAATAAATTTTCATGTTCTGCTTATATGAATCTTTGTAAACCAAGAGAACCCTGGGGCGTGGCCAATTTTTACCCCGGGAACATAATATGAACAAACTTGGTAGACATCCACTAGACAATGCCACATACCAAATATCTAAGCTGTAGGCATTGAGGTTTCCAGTAAGAAGATTTTTAAAGATTGCCTTTTTTACATATTAAGGGTCCCCGGGGCAGGGCTAATTTTGACCTCAGGGCCAACATTTAAACAATACTGGTAAAAGTTCTCCTCACAATACTCCACACAAAATATCTAAGGTCTAGTCCTATTAGTTTCGGAGAAAAATGATTTTTTTATGTTTTTCCTATATAACTATATGTAAACCAAGACAACCCTGGGCGTGGCCACTAGACAATGCTACAAACCAAATATCTAAGCTGTAGGCATTGAGGTTTCCAGTAAGAAGATTTTTAAAGATTGCCTTTTTTACATATTAAGGGTCCCCGGGGCAGGGCCAATTTTGACCCCGGGGCCAACATATAAACAATACTGGTAAAGGTTATCTACACAATACTTCACACCAAATATCTAACGTCTAGTTCTATTAGTTTCGGAGAAGAATGATTGTTCATGTTTTTCCTATATAACTATATGTAAACCTGGAGAACCCTGGGGCGTGGCCAATTTTGACACAGGGGACATAATTTGAACAAACTTGGTAGACATCTACTAGACAATGCTACATACAAAATATCTAAGCTCTATCCCTTTTGGTTTCTGATATGAAGACTTTTAAAACTTTTTCCTATATAACTCTATGTAAACAAGTGACCCCCAGGGGAGGGCCTATTTTGACCCAGTGGCTATGATTTGAACAAACTTAGTAGAGGTCCACTGGACAATGCTACACACCAAATATCTAAACTCTAGGAATGCGGTTTCTAACAAGAAGATTTTTTAAAGTTTTTCCTTTATAACTCTATGACAAACATGTGACCCCTAAGGGTGGAGTCATTTTTGACCCAGGAGCCAGGATTTACACAAACTTGGTAAAGGTCAACTGGACAGTGCTGCACACTAAATATCTAAACTCTAGGCCTTGCGGTTTATGACAAGAAGATTTTTTAAAGTTTTTCCTATATAACTCTATGACAAACATGTGACCCCTAAGGGTGGAGCCATTTTTGACCCAGGAGCCAGGATTTGAACAAACTTGGTAAAGGTCCACTGGACAATGATGTACACCAAATATCTAAACTCTAGGCCTTGTGGTTTCTGACAAGAAGATTTTTAAGTTTTCCTTATATAAATCTATGTAAAATCAACTGACCCCTGGGGTGGGGTCAGTTCTGACCCCAGGGTCATAATTTGAACAAACTTGGTAGAAGTCCACCTGATGATGATTCATACCAAATATCTAAGCTCCAGGCCTTGTAGTTCTGGAGAAGAAGATTTTTAAAGTTCCAACTTTGAAAATCTATTTTAAACTCATGTGGCCTAGAAATGCAATGGACCTGAACCATTTGAACAATTTGAACATATTTTACATAGAGTTATATAGTAAATTCTTTAAAAATCTTCTTGTCTGAAACTGCAAGGCCTGGAGCTAAGATATTTGGTATGTGGCATCATCTAGTGGACCTCTACAAAGATTGTTCAAATTATGACCCTGGGGTCAGAACTGACCCCGCTCAGGGCTTACTTGATTTACATAGAGTAATATAGGGAAAACTTAAAAATTTTTCTTGTAAGAAACTACAAGGCATGGAGCTTAGATGTTTGGTGTTGAGCATTGTCCAGTAGACCTCTACCAAGATTGTTCAGATCATGGCCCCTGGGTCAAAACTGGCCCCGCCCAAGGGGTCACATGTTTTACATAGAGTTATATAGCAAAAAACTTAAAAAAATCTTCTTGTCACAAACTGCAAGGCCTAGAACTTAGAAATTTGGTAGTATGCATTGTGACTACAGTCGGGGCATCCCCCCCGCACTGCCCCAATTTTTTTACTCACTTTTTAAGTTTTTCACTATAGCAATAAAATTTGGACTATTTGTAAAGTTTTTCAAGATGATTTTCAAAAACATTATTCCTTGACCTATATTTTTGACCTACTTTTTTTTTAGCTACAGCAATGAAATTTGGACCATGTGCACAGTTTTTTGTTTCAATTTCAAAAATGTCATCGCATAACCTATATTTTTGACCTACTGACCTACTTTTTTGTTTTTGGAGCTACAGCAATGTCATTTGGACCATGTGTACAGTTTTTTGTTCTGATTTCAAAAAAGTCATAGCATGACCTATATTTTTGACCTACTGACCTACATTTTTGTTTGAAAGCTACGGCAATGAAATTTGGACTGTCTGTACAGCTTTTCGTTACGATTTCAAAAATGTCATCTCATGACCTATATTTTGACCTACTGACCTACTTTTTGTTTTTGGAGCTATGGCAATGAAATTGCATCGGTCCATTTCTGTGATATGCAGCATTACATTCATAAAAATTTCTTTCATTTTTGAACTCAGGTGAGCGCTTTAGGGCCATCGACCCTCTTGTTTTTTTTCTATTTTTAGATTTTGAAGACCTTATGTGCAATAGAGCAGAACCATTGGAGCAGTTTTAGAAAAGCGCAATATAAGGATCATTTCTGTTAAGTTTGGTTTAAGTTTGGAGGAGATGTCATTTGAAGACAAATATTGGAAAAAAAATATATTTTTAGCTCTTGTGGCCATTTTGTTCAACTTCAAGCAGAACCGTTTTAGCAATTTTGCTAGAGAATTATGTAAGGAACATCTTTATGAAATACCTTGCCATTGAGGAGGAGATTATGTCTTTTTTCTATATTTAGCTTTTGCAGCCCTTATGTGCAATGGAGCGGAATGGTTTCAACAATTTTAAAAAAGGGCAGTATAAGGAACATTTCTGTTAAATTTAGTTTAGTATGGCCAAGTGATTTTTGGGGAGATGTTATTTGAAGTCAAATATTGACGAAAATCTATTTTTACCTCTGGCGGCCATTTTATTCAATGGAGATATACAGTTTTAGCGATTTTAATAGAGGGCTATGTAAGGAACATTTCCGTGAAATTTGAAGAAAAAAAAATGCCGTTTTTGATGAGATGCTGTTTCGTTTTTTTCTATTTTTAGCTTTTGCAGTCTTTATGCGCAATGGAGCAGAACGGTTTGTGCAATTTTAGAATAGGGCAAAACGTCGTGTCAATGGAGCGGAACTGTTTTAGCAAGTTTGATAGAGGGCTATGTAAAGAACATTTCCGTGAAATTTGGTGAAAAATCACTGAGACATTTAGGAGATGATGTTTGTTTGAATTTATTTCTATTTTTAGATTTAGCAGACCTTGTGTGCGATGGAGCAGAACGGTTTGAGCAATTTTAGAGAAGGGCAGTATAGTGAACATTTCTGTCAAATTTGCTTTAAAATGGCCTAGTGGTTTTGAAGAAGATGTCATTTGAAGCTAAATATTGACAAAAATCTATTTTTAGCTCTGGTGGCCAGTTTATTCAATGGAGCGGAACCGTTTTAGCAATTTTAATAGAGTGCTACGTAAAACAACCTTTCCGTGAAATTGGGTGGAAAATCATCTAGCCGTTTAGGAGGAGATGTTGTTTGATTTTTTTTCTATTTTGATCTTTTGCAGCCCTTGTGTGCAATGGAGCGGAACGGTTTGAGTATTTTAATTAAGGGGAATATAAGGAATATTTCTATAAAGTTTGGTTAAAAATAGCCTTGTGGTTAAGGAAGAGATGTTATTTAAAGTAATATGTTGACGCCGGACGCCGAACACAGGGTGATCACAATTTGGGCTGAACCAAACTGTCACATTTTTAAAATTAAAATTAGGGTGGAGTGAATCCTTCAGTTCAGTCTTGTTTTTTACAGTTTGGGCCTACCTTCTTCAATAAAGCTAGCAAGCCAGTGTGCCTGTGATGTTGTTGAGACTTCAGGTAAGCATAGCTTTTACATGTTTTATATATCTTATTGTAGAAAAGTAATCGAATGTTAGTAACTTGTACTCATTTGAAACCAAACATTAAAATCAATCATGATGCAACTTACAGGTAGCTACTACAGTTACTTAAACGTGCTATGTTTTAACAAAACCATTTAATAATAATTATTGTTATGACAGTGTTGAGAGACGACACAGTTTGGTTCAGCCCAATCTTCCCTGTGGGCCTCTTTTACTCATAATCACAATATTTACAACAATATAATCAGAAATCATTCTAACAATGCAGCAGTTCTAGAGAAAATATTTACAGAGATTAACACATACAGGAAAGAATCAGTAAAATTTAAACACTTAAAGAATAGAATAGTATGGAATATGGTTCAACTTGACATGGTTTAGGGTGTGAAGAAATATTCATATAATCTGAGTTAGACAGAAGGCACGTCACAGTATGCAATGTATTTACTCTTAAAGCTAGAGAGGGATTTCATTTGACAAGAATTCCAGATTTAAGATTTTAGAATATTCTTAAGCTAAAATATTCAGAACTTTTCCTAAAAAACTCTAATTCTTGGTCTTGGGATAGTAAGTTCAATTTTGAGCCGGTTGATCTGAGATTTATAGTGTGTAAACTTGTTAGGTAAGTATTTGAGACAGATACTGTTGAAAATAAGTTCAAATATTTTTTTCCATGGTAAAGAAATATTGTATCTTATATACATCAAGAAACTATCACAGCCTACTAAAATCTGGACATACTTGTTCCAAAATGTTTTAAGTGTGTGGAAAATAAAATTACCAATACTTTTGTTTTCAAAAGAACCAGGCTCTTGTTAACAAAAGCAATATAAAAAAGTTGTTATTAGTAAAATTGATAAATTTAGTGAAGCAATAATCTTTTTATACATTTACTAGATATTAAAATAGTAATGAAATGTTTACCGTTTTGAAAAGTTTTCAATTTCTAAACTCATTCAAAGTTAGATGTTGGGAAAAAATATATGAAGCTAATGAAAGAAATTTGACATATTAAAAGTTATGGTTTAAGGTCTACTGAAAGAGGTATACAGAGGAAGCCGAGAGGTTCTACCAGCCACTGCCTTAACGAAGGATAACAAAATGTTTTAAGCATCAAGTACAAAACATCATTTTAAAAGTAAGGAACAAATGCTATTGAATATAAAAAGTCTGAGTTTTTAATTGAAATTGATTTTGTTTATATGATCAGTTCAACATATCTTGACTTAAAGCGTCACAATATATGACAACATATTTCAGTTGACTTTCATCATATTTTGAACCACAAAACTTATTACATGTTTATATATTCATATAATATATATTTTGCTGTTACTGTTGTAACCAGTTTTTAACTATCTTCGTAGGAATATTACTATATATACTGTGCATACAGATTTAAACTTTGACCTTCTTTTAGTTTTTGGAGCTTATACATGATAATTTGAGATCTTCAATTTTGACCCTAGCCGACACTGATTTTGACTTACTGATATTTTTTCTTGTTTGTTTTTTTTTTTTCATTTTTTTTTGCAGCAGCAGCTTCAGTATGAACTAGAGACCATAGAACACGGATGCCCCAACATTCCGCTGAATTGTCACAAAAAAACCTATGCAATCACATGTGCGTATAAACATTGTCCTTAACATTAAGGATTGTAAAAATGTTATTTTTTGTTTAATTAGTCTGCCAGTCTCAAATAGTTCACATCCCGACAACAATTCTTAGAAAGTTTAATGGTTCTACCAGTAATACGTTTGGAGTTGTACGCGACACAAGTTCTTTAGCTTAATCAGGTGGTAGAAGTCTGCCGATCTCAAAAAAAATGCGTCATAATACCCAGGTGCATAAGTTCACATGCTGACAACTATTTTTAGAAAGTTTCTTGACTCTAGCAGTTATACTTTTGGAGTTACATGCAACACAAGTCTAAAAATGCTTTTTTCGATTTATCAGGGGGCATAAGTCTCCTGATCTCCAAACAATTTGCGTCAAAATACCCAGTATTGTATGTTTGCATGCTGACAACTATTTTTAGAGAGTTTCATGACTCTAGCAGTTACATGTTTGGATTTACACGCGACACAAGTCTAAAAATGTTTTTTTTTTTGCTTTATCATGGAGAATAAGTATGTCGATCTCCAATAAATTGGCGTCAAAATACCCATGTGCATAAGTTCACATACTGACAACTGGTTTTAAAAAAGTTTCATGGCTCTAGCAGTTAAACAGGACACAAACCAGCGCGTCAGCGGGACATTGGAACAGCGTGACAGTGGACGGACTGGCAAGAGAAAATCTAAATGCACCCCCACTCCCCACCGCCCCCCCAAAAAATTGTTTGAATAAATATTGAATTCAGCTTATAATTTTAGTGGGAGATTTTAGCACTGACATCAACAGAGATTGCATGGGGATTTCAGCTTTGACCTAAGCTGACATTGGCCTTAATAAGACTTATACTGCTGGCCAACTTACTGTTTTTGAACTGTCTATGAAATTCGGGTTAAATGTACATTTTTTTTTAGATTTAACTCAAAAATTTGGTGGCTACCTTAATTCCTGTCATTGGCCTTGCTGTTGCAACTGTTGGTGACGGTAATTTTCAGTTTTAGTAGCATGTATATATGTATGTGTATATATTATTCTCCATTATAGGCTGCTGGATTGTGATGATTTGGTATCCGTCTGTCTTTTAAACCTTACCGTTCGTACACATTAGCATTGCATTTTTCACTGGATCTTCATTAAATTTGGTTAAACTGATTGCCATGCAATATAGTTTAAATCTGGATGTCTGACCTCGAAATCTATGTCATAGGTCAAATTTGAAAAACATGTGAGCATTACATGCCATATGTTTGGCCCAGTCTTCATGAACTTTGTTCAGAGACTTCCTTTATTTTAGTTTCAAAATAATTTCCAAATTTTGTAGGGATGGGAACGAATGTTCGAATATTCGAAAATCCACCGAATATTCGAATCTGAGAATCAAATTCTAATATTCTAAAATGTTTTTTTTCCAAATAAAGCATAATTGATTTTTATAAATGTAAGCATTCTGATTATGCAAAAACCACAATCTGTTTGGTATGGTGTGTTTTTTTGTTTATCGCGTGTCAAAAATGATCCAATTAACAATAAAATTGCAATCCATAATTGGCAGGGGCAATCGTTACGTATTAACAGTTTTCCACAGGCTTAATTGTGATACCTTTTAATCTTTTGTTCATTTTAATTGGCGCCCGTTTATTTCACAAATTTTAGAAGGTTGTTTGTCTCACAATATTCAAGGATTAACGTCAAGTTTTACGAAAACGAACAACCAGTCACGCTTATAACTCTATTGATATTACGTTTTAGTTGCCCAATCAGTAGAATAGCTCAAATAGTTTCCTCTTGAAACAAAAATCATCCTCGCTTTATGTTTGATCATCGCTTAACAATATTGAAATAAGCTGTATGGAAAAAAAAACAGAAAAAAACATGCAGCCCTCTCGTGTTTTGACTTATTTCACGCGGTCTTAATGAACGGAATATATTATGTATTGCCAATCACTTAATAAGTATTTAAAACTTCCATGAAACAAGCCATTTCTACGCCATTTCTTGATAATAACCATTAACCCTAGTGTTAAGATAGTTTAGGTATAACATGGCCTAGTAGATATCTATCGAGTTTGTTCAAATCTTTGCCCTGGGGTCAAAATTCGACATTCCCCCAGGGTCACCGAGACTAAAAATAGTCTTTTCAAATTTTCGTCATAGAGCCTTTATTTACTGACAGATATCTTAGATATTTGGTAATTATAGGCATCCTACATGAATCTCTGTCATTTACTAGGGTCTAGGTCACCAAGTTTAAAATTTATTTTTGTACTTATCCTCATCGAGTCTTCATTTATTGACCGATATCTGAGATATTTGGTATGTAGGTAACACGCTAGGACCCCTATCTTTAGATGGAGTTTGAGGTCACTTCGTCAAGGTCAATGTATATGAGGCTAAAATAGATTTTTCTACTTTTTGTGACAGAGCCTTTATTTATTGACTGGTATTTTAGATGTTTGGTTTTTTGTAGGCACACAACCATTCACTGAAGCAACCTGATCGCATCATTGGTTCAAGAGTTACAGCCCATTAGCAGTTGGACTCAGGTGAGCAATTTAGGACTATCATGGTCCTCTTTTTATAAAACGTGACCAGAATACTGTTGGCGGCGTAGCTTCAACGCATGTTTTGTTGACAAATAGCTGTTTCCTGTATCCAACCCAGTACTTTCTTTCTTACAGTTTTGAAAAATATATATTCTATGTTAAATACAAAGCTTTTTGTCACATCGGGAAACTTTGATATTTACTTATGTGACTGATTTCAGAGAAAGAAAACATTTTATGCATAATAAAGTTTTGTTTTTCATATACTTCTTATATTTTTTTTATTTCATTTTCGCTCATAATGCCTCTGGTCAGCTCAAAGATTGCCGTGCATTTGATTATCCTAAAAACTAAAAAATTTAGAGTAGATGGCCCTTATTGATTTGTTAAATTTTACTTCATTTTACCAGTGGTCTTTAACCCTCGAAGTTTCTCTGGCTTCAGTGGTAAAATTATTGTTTCAGTCCTTTAACTGTATGTCTATATTAGATACAGCTGTCAAAATTATAGAAATTTAACCTCACCTGTGCACAACATGCTCATATGAGCTATGATCGCATGTTGTCCGTCATCGTTCGTCAACAATTTGATTCAAACGACATCTCCTCTGAAACCACTTGGCCAAAGTTTATGAAACTTGGCAGGGGTGTTCCTTGCATTAAGCTCTACCAAAGGTGTTTGACTCTGTCCTTTGGTCGCCGCGGCTAAAAATAGACTTTTCAAATTTTTGTCATAGAGCCTTAATTGATAGACAGATATCTTAGATATTTAGTAATTATAGGCACCCTTCATGAACCATTGTCATTTACTGGGGTCAAAGTCACCGAGGCTAAAAATAGATTTTTATACTTTTCCCGTAGAGTCTTCATTTATTGATCAATATCTAAGATATTTGGTATGTAAGTAACTTGCAAGGACCCCTATCCTTAGGTGGAGTTGAGGTCTTTGGGTAAGATCAATATAACTAAGGCTAAAAATAGATGATTCTACTTTTTGTCATACAGCCTTTACTTATTGATTGATATTTTTAATCTTTGGTATTCAGACGCTCTTCCATTTAATCGAAGTTAAGGTCACCGAGGCTAAAAGAAGATTTGTCTACTTTACCTCAAAGAGCCTTCATTTATAGGCCAATAAAGGCACCTTCAATGAGTCGTAACCATTTACTGCGGTTTATCTACTTTACCTCATAGAGCCTTCATGTATAGACCAATATATTTAATATTTGGTATGTAGGTTCCTTGCATGGACGTCTAGGCTTAGGCGGGGTTTTAGTCACTGTGTCAAGGTCAAAGTCATCGCAGCTATTAATAGATTTTTCTACTTTATGTCATAGAGTCTTTATTTATTGACTGATAATTTAAATATTTGGTGTGTACACCTACAAATCTTCAGTTAGAAAATGCTATACTGCTTCTGACGTTTGCTTAACAGCAAACCCAAAGTACCTAGGTGAGCAATTCAGGGCCAATATGATAACTCTTTTTTTTTTAGGGATTTTACTCATAGTTGAAGGTTATAGCTGACCAATATCTCAAACACCCTTAGATCAAGCATCTTTAACCTTCAGACTTTATCTCGCTACAGTGGTAAAATGATTGGTATTTAAGTCAGTATATTTGCTTAACAAATGTTGTTTCTTCAAGGACTGTTCAGTTTTTAAACCTTTTGTCTGTGTTTAGTATCGAACAACTTCAGTGCGTTCAGCGCTTTGATTAAGTATTCTATATCCGACTGCCATACGTTCACCCTTAAAGACAATCTCTACGCTTACATAAAATCCGAGGTAATGTGCCTTTGACACCTGGTATGTGAACAATCCTCAAAGACTGGAAACTATTGTTAATTCAATAATATATGTCATTTTACTACCATATGAACATGTACAAGATGTGGAACATCGAAATTTTATCATTCAATAAGTAAATCGTTATAAGACCAGCTGTTTCCATTTATTCCATTGTAAAGCAAAGCATTGATATAAACGCATTTGCGGGAACACACCGTTCAACCGGTTTTGCGAAATGCCGTTGATCCGCGAAAGACAGCAGGCTATGTACATGTCGATATTTTGGTGCAGTTGAGTCTATGCCTAATTTTTATATGTTCCCGCAAGATCTCGGCATGAACAATTGTTCCGGGTGAATCTAAGGTTGTAGGAGGTGTGGCCTGATACAAAAGAAATCTATTGTATTCATTCTGTGACCTCTTAATTCTTTTGTCTTTTTAGTTTCATTCTTTTGTTCAAAGGACATACCTGTTAAGGTTTCATATGGGGTGCTAGTCCGGACGTACGTCATTCCGTCCTAGAACTTTATCGTTGGTCATAACTTCCTTAATAGTGAATGGATTTACTTCATACTTCAACACAACATCCCTTTGGACAAGACCTTACCACTGACCTATAACTATATGACATTGACCCTGAATGACCTTTATCTCGAAGGTCCAATTATCAGATATACTTTATACTTGCTAAAAACTCCCTTATTAATCCTCAGATTTAGTTCATGTTTGCACACATCAACCCTTGGGAGCGAACTTCAAAACGTTCTTTTGACCTTGCCCCATACATGAACTTGACCTCGAATTTCAAATTGTGAAAATATCTACTTCTTTTGAATCAATAGATTTAGCTCTTGTTTGCACACAACAATCATTTTGTAGAGATCCCCCAAATTACATATATTTTTGTTCTTTTGACCTTGACCCCTAAATGACCTTGACCTAAAGTCCAATTCTCAAAATACTATTTCATTTGAAGACCAACATTTTTTTCATCTGGTCCTCAGTTCAAAGGTCAAAGCTCCTTTTATTATTCAGTGACAGTTCTTGTTCTACACGAAAACAGTTTTGTAGTCTTATTTAGGTTCTTCCAAACTACTGATGGCGTCACCCGTTCCTTTCTCATGTTATGCACCAAATTATAGTGTGATGAAGCTTAACTTTAGAGGATAATATTAAGTATGCAATCACGAACTTAGATGTTCACAGGCTTCCTTAATTATTAAGGTCTCTTTAATTTGCAAGATGAAATAATCCAAGCAAAATAGGTCAGTCAAAATAAATCTACAATCAATTTTGTACTTGAATGTCTTATACATGCATTCATTATAATAAATGCGTTCATGATCGTGAAGTGAGTAATTTTTAAAAGTACATAATTTTTTATTCCTCATCTAATCAAAGATCACGTTCCTATTTTAGTTTACAATAAATCTCTTAGTAAAATACTAATTACTTTATTTTTAAAGTTGATGACACAACTTTTTGCTTGTTTTTCATTTAAACTAAAATTTCCAATTATATATTCATTTTAAAGACTAAAAAACATTTTTGTGTAAATTTAAGCTTCATTTCCTTTTATTGGAGGTTGAAAGGAGTTGTTCTAAGAGAACTTGTTTTTTTCGTCAAAACGTACAGGTCTGCTTTGACTAACAGCAGACGCTTTCATTAGTAACGGGCCTTCTGATGCAGGCTGTACAGTAGGGATCCGACACCTTCTACAAATTTTATCAAAGCCACTGAATTTTGATATTGCTTTTGGTATGTGCCTGAAGATCAGAAAAATATACATCAGATGTAAGGTTTACGTACTAATAACATAACCTCTGCCGAAGAAGGTGGCAATCAATAAAAAATTTGTAGGTCAAAGACCACTTTTTTCTTTTCTTTTTTATTTTTCAACGCAGAGATTTCACTGAAAAACGTGAACTATTTTTTCACTTGACGGCCATTGCCATTACCATATCCACTGATCTAACTGCATTCGTCATTATCAATAGTTCGCTGTTTATGGCGGTTGTCATTACCATAATTTTCAGCACATGCCCACTTCATTAGAAAATCACTTCGCAGAAAATCCAATTAGGAAAGTGTAGTTTGGAATAATTAGAGAGAAATGAATATTTTATATTATAAAATTTATATTATAAATTATAATAACTTTGTATTGGAGTACTTCAAGTATGACAGTTTTGCGAATAAGAACTATCTTCGGCAGATTCAACCAATGACTCAGTCAGTCCAAAATTTGCACACTTTTT
The DNA here is from genome assembly GCA_012932295.1 of Cyclina sinensis. Taxonomy (NCBI): domain Eukaryota; kingdom Metazoa; phylum Mollusca; class Bivalvia; order Venerida; family Veneridae; genus Cyclina; species Cyclina sinensis. The sequence goes on along the minus strand of JAAONU010000009.1, from coordinate 12,328,474 downwards.
GTGCGATTGCGCGCTGAATAATGCACTGTTTAAACCATGATTTCGACAGAAGGGCGCTTTTAAAATAGGGAATCATCTAGAAAAACTGTCATGTTCAGATCTTGTGGAAAACATTTAAAAAATCAGGCCAATACTCAACTGCACTTAAATATCGACATGTACATAGACTGCTGTCGTTCGCGGATCAACGGCCGTTCGCAAACTTGGTTGAACGGTGTGGGGAAACATTATCAAAAATTTATCTCTGTTACGACAGAGATCTTCAAATTAATTAGAAGCTATTTGACAAAAACTGATAGATGTCACAGGTTTGCCATGGCGAATATGTTTACGACAATTGAGTAATAATGCAGTGAAGAAAAGAAAATAGCGTGACATGTTACAGCTTGTCCTGTTAAAGGCTTGGTTAAAAAAATATTCGGTTCTTGATCGAAAGTGTGCTCTGTACACATTTGTTTTAAATGAAACGAGTACATTCTCATAGCAGAATTATTGAACAAACCTGTATGGTCATTATTAATGTTAAAATACCCAGATAAATTTCTTAGAAAGTTTTGAAAATAAGTAAAGCTACCTAGAAACAAAGTCACAGGTTTAAAAGGTATTTCGCTTTGATTTTTGCGCATAGTGTTGCCCTGAATCAGTAATAACACTTGTTTAATTCGACCACTATTATCAAGAAACTTAATTCAATAAAATATAAATGTGGTGCAAATACATTTCTTTGGGACTATAAACTGACTGGAAAACTTTGTAACCTATGAAAAATAAACCATTAGTTAAGTGTTTTTAGATTTACTAAAAGAATGTATTATAATCATAGACAATTTTTGAAGGTTGTCGATGGCGTAATAATCAACCACGGATTCATAAGATTTTTGTGTTCCTTATGACTGGTCGGCATGCTAAGGCACTTCCACACTGGACATTCCTTTGAAAATAGTTCCCGTTACAACTTAACATGAGAAGGAAAAATGTAAATTCTCTATTCGTCAACCAAAGACTTGTTTGATGGTGACCATACATGTGCTATCGGATTTTGGCACTTATCGCACCAACGATTATATGACTTTGTTACGTCATAATCCAGTCATATGCGGAAGTTAGCTTCCTGTTCAATTTATTTAAAGTACTTACCGTTCAAAAGGTGTGTTATTTTATGGAATAATCGCCATTGTTGTTATTTTAACTTTTAACCAAACTTCATTAAACCTAGTTAAGAGAAAACAAAAATTTGCAAAACCCGGACTTTTTATCACCATGTTTACGTTTCCATTTTTATGTAACAAGCATGTCTTCGGCATATAATTATCAGTCACTGCTCTCAAAATAAAAGAAAGATTAATAGTATTTAAACTGTCGAGTCTCCATTTTCTAAAGATCATTCAAAAGAGCATATTTCACATAGATGCTGTAATTTTTGTTTATGTGTTATGGTTAAAAATAAAAGTATTTTAAAGAAATCTTCTGTGCTGTTAACAGTAAGAATATTTTAATAAAGTTTTTATTTTATTTAAAACCTGGTATTTCTAAACTGTTTCCTTTGATATATAAGAAATTATGACATTCGTAAAAAATCTTGTATATATACATTTTAATCACAGGTTACTAATGCTTTTGTTAACGAGGATAGATACACTTGTTTATCCAGTTGTTATGTTTGACAGTTACGTAGTGCTTGACACTGCCACAAGAATATAAGATACGTAGTAACGAAATAATAAAAAAAAACTGAGTTCACGGTTGAATTGTTCAGATTGTTCTGGGTTCTGCAGGTGTTGTCTAACACACCATTAACAATCCAAAATTCGAACAAATTTGCCTTAAGCTCCAAAATTTCTGAGTTTTGCTTAAACAAGCACAAGATTAAAAAGACAAAGAATAATAGCAAGGGATTTTATTCCATGTATGATGTAACTAAATATTGTACTTTAACAACTGTTGTTTTGTCATGCACAAAAATTTGCTCTCGTACATAGAAATAAGAACAAAATTTGAATAATAAATCAAGAGTCAAACTATAATAGCAAAATTTCTTTTCGCCTTACACTTAACTGAGAAATCCAATATTATAAAAGTGTATTTTATTATGTAAGTAATAAATCATATAACCTTCTTGTTTATTGAAATCATTCCGTGCTTCTCTAAAGTTGTTTCATATAATGAATTTTGTAAATATGTATTTATATAACAACCATTCAGAAATTCAGCAAATAATTGAATAAATTGATTTATTACGATCACATTTGAAAATTATGCATAACGGCTTTTGTATTTCCTCCGTACTTTATCCTTAAAATAAAGCGTTGTTTACTCACAATTTTAGATAGGGAAAACGAACGGAAGAAAGATACAACTGCCTGTTACCGTTTATTCGTGATATATTCACCAAGTTAAAAGTATCTAAAATAAAAATCATTTTCGATGTAGTGGCTGTTTTAAATTTTACTCTAAATATGACTAACATTAAATAAGGAATCAGAACCTTAACAGTCACGTGTTTTTTATAACGACGTCACGCCACTGCCTTGCGTGGAGCTAAGTCTACGCGTAATTCTCAACCTTTTCAGCTGTTTGGTCGACTTGCACTGAAGGATCCGAAACAATGACTTCTTGAAATTGCGTCCAAAGAATGTGTACAAAAAGAAATTACAGCTGAATGTAGAGTAGTATAACATTAACGTAAGCTCTTGTAGGAAATAAAACTGTGCACTAACTTCGTGATTATCAGTCGCAACTGACATAATCAGGTTGTAGAGGCGTATGACATGTGAGGGCAGATTAAGAAACAGAAATGTACTTGACACAAACAGCAATGTCCTAGTTACACGCACCTGTGGATTCTTACGTTGGGTTCTTATCCGACATTGTATTTCCTTTGGTGTATTTTTGACAGTATTCTTTTTTAACAGATGCGTCGACGATGTGACTTTTACTAAAGCACGCCGCGGCTTTGGGCACTGGATCACACTGCGCACGACCATGCAGTTCATGAACAGTATGAGAAAGAATGGAATTACCATTGTCAGGAATGTATCAATCCAAGTAACAACGTTAAGAAACTGGAAAAACTCCATTTTATAAGAGCACCTTAAATGTTGGTCCAGTTGCTGCACTCCTGTGGTCCAGAAACTAAAGTTGTATAAAGCACACGCAGTAAGTATCAAAATGATAACAACAACTTTCTCACGAAATACGCTACATATGTAACTACATTTGAGCGGAAAACATATGGCAATGAAACGTTCACACGTGAATCCGACAATAAACCATACACTCAGAAAGCTTGCTACACTCGTTGTAAATATAATGAGCTGACAGGCTATATCAAAGGTCAGGATCACGCGTATTTCTCCGTCTATCCATGTAATTAACACACTTAAAAGAAACGTATTGTCCACAAAAGCCAACGACGCAAGAAATACTGAACAAGAAGAGTGTTTCATGCTTTTGGCTGAAAACACAAGCAAAGTCAGTGTGTTTCCAAGAAATCCAATCCCAGTAATCAATGGAACACAAACAGCCCTCATTATTAGCACCGCATTCAACCATGATGACTGTTCCAAAGAAGGTCCAAGATAGTATTGTTCTAAACTAAAGTTTCCAGTCACATTAAACAAAGTTTCGTTCTCCATGACGAACTGTCAGGAAGATGCAGTATCAAAACGTCTTGTAACAACCATACATATTCGGGAATTTCACTTCCATGAAGTTTCCATCTTTTATATTAAAATGAAAAAATGTGTCTGTATCTGTAGGTTCTTTTACGAACATGCCGAAGAATAAAAGTTGTATATCTATATTTGTATATCTAATATAAATGTTTAAAACATTATCATCACATTTATTATAAAAGAGTTTTGTCTTAGTGAAAACGTTCGTATAAATAAATGTTGCTTACACTAGTTTCTAATCCTATAACGATAAAAGTTTTTCTTATTGCTTTGTTATTTATAAAGTGCTTAATGTGAATGAATATTGCTTAACGAAACTATTTCAAACTTAACAAACTTTTTGTCATTAAATACGCCGAGTTAAGCAGAAAACTCTTTAAAACAAATAGTTCAATAATTCCCTGAAACGTTCCGTTAAGGAAGTATTGTTCTACTCGCAAGCACACACTCCGTTTCCATTTATACCTCTACTTGCGCACGAAACGCCTTCCCTGTCAATTATTTTCCGATAACAGACCACAGTTAGTACAATTCGTTTGATGCTTTTCTGTAAGAGACGAAACAAAACTAGCGATATCTGAAATATACAACAAGAATACCTTAATGTCACCAAGCACGACAATCCTTGCCAAAACAGTATCGTGACAGACCATCCTTAAACGAGAAGAGAATCCATGTTGACAAGTAAATCTGTACACGGTGATGCATCGTTTGGATAACGATATGTTAATGTCTTAAATCAGTGAACTGTCGTATGCATACGTTTCCCGAGAAAAAAATATAAGATATACAACAACAGTTCATAAAACTGGAAATAGAAACAATTCTTGTTGTATTCGGTTGTTTAGTGTCTAGAACTTTGTCCAGTATTTGTTTCAAAAGCTTTTGTATGGTATCTCTTGTGTTGTTATATTTGTACCTTGTTTGAAGCCTCAGAATTATACTGACACATGTGTAGTAGCTATATGCCAGTATATTAATATTCCCGTTATTGAATTCTGTTTTCAATTGCATGCCAATAAGATTCGTTTAGTAATGTTCCTTTCAATTTTAAAATATTTCTTCAAAAAAAAAAATTACACTTCAAATATCTCTCATAATAACTGCGAAAACAAAATTATGATGTCATAATAAGAGATAAAATATATTATCTTATGCTAATCAATGAAATACTCTGCTCTACCAGTCAGGTGTATTCTATATTTGAAGCGCGGCGTCTTAACTGTTTTACTTAATTTTATTTTATGCCTACCAATGAAATATAGGGAAATATCAGTGAGATAAAACTGATAATACACTGTTTTGAATCAGTTGATTACCATTTTGATAATACATGTTTGTGCCCGAACTACTTTTTTATCAAGGGAAGCAAATCTTACACACTCCATAATTAATTTTTACCTGATTACTTCCCTTGCATGTCCAAAATTTTAAGTCTTATTACCTCCCTTATTTTTTATCCAGTTATTACCTCCCTTTACTTTAGCCGTCTGCTATCAGAAGGTAAAATGGCAGAATTTTCATGAACAGTCACTTTCATGGAAATGTTACTTTCAATTTCAATTCATCTAAAACTGCAACCCAGCAACTATCTCAACAGGTCATAAATTCCAGTCCAAAAGCTGGCCTGCTTGATGAAACTTCAGGAATTTCCCCACCACGTAAATACAAGAGAATCCGCTGTATTTCCGACAGTGACAGCGAGTGAAATTTATTTACCTTGTTAAATCCAGTTATAATATTGAATTCCTAGTTGTGAACAATGATGAAATTCGCCATAAATTATTTAAAATATCTGATTTGTTTACATAACTCACATGGACAATATCCAATATGGCCGACTTTCAATTCAATTGATTGAATATTGAGTATTAATCCGCTTTTATAATTAAAGTATGTATGGCAAAAATTCAATAAATATTGATAAACTGTGTAGACAAAAATAAATGTTATTTGATGAAAGTGTATTCAGTTTATTTCAGCAGAAGTAAAGTTATCATATGTATTGGAGATTGTCTGCACTTTTTTTGTGCGGAGTAACCAAAGTACGCATTAACTGATTTGGGGCTCACCATGGGGAATTTATTGAAGGCCCTGATTAAAAATATCATAAAAAAACCCATTTTTGATGTGTTGGCATAAAATAAAAAGAAAATTTGTTTGTTATTTAGTGGAAGATGGGAATTTATTTCATCTCGTGAACACCATATGTTGATATTTTCACTCGTGGCTGCGCCACTCGTGAAAATATCACATATGGTGTTCACTCGATGAAATAAATTCTCATCTTCCACAAAAACAAACAAATATCCTCTATTTCTTAGGCTTTTTGAAAAAGATGAATTCAACAATGATTATATAAAAATTGTCTTATCCCAATAAACTAAGACACGATCGAATGTACATGAAAAGGCAACTAGCTGCGCTGAAGCAGTATTGTACTTTTTGTATTGTCTTTTTAACAGAATTGTTCTGTTTATACTGCAGAATTTATCTTTACTGTTGCCTTTTCTGTTTTAGATATTTTAATATTATTTTCAGTGATATGTATATTCCCAGCTGTACACGCTGACAATCACAGAAAGAAAGAGATCAAATACGAAAGACCCTAGGTAACATTTCAACTTTAACATTCCAGGATGTTCACTTCAAAATTACAAAACTTCACTGTCGTTATTTCAAAATTTAATATTTTCAAGAACTCATGAGATTTTATCCCAAAATTCAAGTTTCCTGATTTCACATTTTTTTTCACAATTTCTGAATTAGATAATTTTGCTATTTCATGATATTATCAAATTTCCACATTTCATGACTACATTTTTTGTGGTTTCATAACATCGTGATTTCATTTTATGCATAATTTAACAGTTCTCAGCAGTAACCGTATAATTACGAGAAGACTTATGGGAATACAGATTTTGGTCAAAATATTATTTTGGTACTCCGCTTTATCATGAGTTAAATATTTGTATCAGCTTTATAGTTATATCTTGTAAATCAGAAGCAGAAGTTCTTTTTGATCTGCTCATGTACAGGTCAGTCACAATAAAGGAGAACTTGTTATGAAGATAATCAGTTTAATAGACGTTCGCATGATTGAAAAACGACTACTTGTGGTATGGTGGTATTCAGACATTTATATTATCAAGTTCTGTCTGTTATATTGCATGTAGCAAAATATTTTACTTTTTTTAGTGACTTGTGCTTCATAGGAACATAGGAACTATATTCATATATTGCTGCTGATTACTATTGTATTTAAAACAACAACAATGAATAAATTAATTAATAAATGAATGCACTCGGCACGTACGTTTAAAGTAACCCTAAATGTCATGTGTCTAATTTTTACGCTGTATTGTACAGTTCTGAACTTCTGTTTTTGGTGAATATTACACAACAACAGAGCATGCTTGTATTTGACATACACTCTATAATGTCATGATCTTACATTTTTTTATTTCAAAGATGATATGTCTTCATTGTGGCAGATATGCATATAATTTTTTTACCTAACATCCGAAAAAGGGAGTCACGATTCTAGGTATATAATTTTATAACAAACTATTATTAATAATTGCAAACTAGAACTAAGTTATTAAGACCTTTCACAGTAGATATTAGAATTTCAGAGGTCTCAGCTCCCCTCAGTTCAGTTTTAATGTAAAACGTTAACCATCGGTCAGAAACCGATTTTCACTCAAATGATGTAATTTAACAACATATACTCAAGGGATAAAGAAACGCAGGGTTAACTTTGAAGATGATTATAGGTAAGAAGTCGAGTATAATGTTCAATATTTTTAAGTAAAAATGAAGATCAATTTATACAGAACAAACTGCAAAATCAATTAATTGTATCTGGTTAGTGATTTAGGAGTAATTGAAGGAAATTGAAAGAGACCTCTGTAATATGAAATCTAAATGGACTGATTGTGGGAACTGGCTAGTTAAATTACCTGCTACTACAACCAGTGGTGATTTAACTTCATGTGAGGCTCTTCCCGACACAATAACTGATCCACCCTAAAACCTATCCCTCTCTACAACGCAAAAGTCGGCAAAATGTTCTCCACGAAGTTGGTATACACGGGACTCATCAGTAACCAAGAACCGCATTGACTGGCACAATTGGGAATATTCTGGGGGGCATGTGCCGCCACCCAAGCCATACGACGCTGGCGACGAGCAGCGGTAAGGGGCAGACCTACGTACGGGTGACGTGCCCGCAGACCAACTTGCAGATATCGTTTCCATACAGTTTTAGCATGGATAGAACGGTTATGAGTACCTATGGTATGAAGGACAGATTCAGTGGCAGTAAGGTGACAATTGCGCAAATGCAAGAGACGAATAAACCTGTCCTGACCTTGTGATATCACGCGCGCACGCCCAGACCTAGGTCTGCCTAGTTTCTAACATGACGTTCTATAAAGCAAGCATGGACACCGAAATGTCTAGCAACCTGTATCCGCTTTGACCTTGGATAATCATCGCAACGGTCTGACCCCTCTGAACTTCCGTCAGCCCTGCCATTGTTTAATGCTATCACAAAATAATCAAAATAACGGATAATGATGTGTCTCTATGACACTACCTAGTGGTATGACGAGCTGTGTAACTCAATGTCACAACACTGCTGTGCACACGGTTTTCCCGTTTCATCCTTTCTCCGGGAGACATCGTTACGCAATCCCGTTAACGACATTCGATACAGGACCACCTGCACTGTAACCGACCGATGTTTATTGTTTTTGAACAATGCGTTGGCAAGATATTGCAAATACTGTCTTCCTGCGTTTCTTTATCCCTCGAGTATATAAAGTATCACTTTTTAATAATACAGTACCAGTAGATTCACACCAGATTCCGAAGTCTCAGTTTTATTTCATTTTATTTTCCTTTTTATTTCACAGTAAAACATGTGACCCCTTAGGCGGGCCAATTCAGACCCCAGGGACATAATTTTAACACATGTTATTGGGTAGATAATGCTATACGTCAATATTAAAGTATCGCCCTTAAGGTTTCTGACAAGAAATTTTGAAAGAGTTTCCCGATATTGTCAATATTAAACATCTGTCACCTGTGGCAGAGCCAAAAATGTACTACAAAGCGATTAATGGCCACGCTGCCCTCTTGGATTATGAAATAATTTCCTACCGAGTGTGTTATATATAATATTTATGAACGGTTCAAAGTTAACGCTTCACAAGTATTTTTTACAGTACAGCATATCTATTTTATATTTTAAACTCTCAGCTGGTATAATATCGTTTTATTGTGTAAAACAATAATGACGTCAGATGCTTTAAGGGAAAAAATGCAATTATTTCAAGTTTGCTCTAGTTTCTAATGTAAAGTTCAAATCATTACTGCTCCAGCATTGATTAAAATAGAAAATGAGTTTCTGGAAAGCTTTGAGGTAATAAAACGATTTTAAGACATTAAGTCTTCTACGCGCGCTTTAAATCAGACGAGTTCAAGAGTCACGTATTAGAACGCACGACTATTGCAAATCCAGTACTACATGTTCATGTGTTTTATATGAACTGCTGAATTATATCGTCACAGACTGAGACAGAAAAAAAAATTAAAACAGTGGACCCTTGACACGATTTCTTTCATCTTGTGTTTGCATTAGAAATGAAAAATAATGTGGGTTTAACCAATGGCTGTTTCTCCTACTATTGTTTATTTCTGTAAAATACCGAACTAAAACACACGAGGACAGGGCTTTTTATTACAAGCAAAAGACCACAATAACATTAAAAAGGGCATTGATACCCCAAGATCGCTCACTTAGGTACAACTGCTCTAACCAGCAAAGCCAGTGAAGGACACTCAGCTAAAGAACAGTATATTCAGACATGAAAAATAATGTTCACTTAGTAAGTTTGTTACCTGGATCCAGACAAATAATATATCAATAGACGCCCTTAGTTACTAACATGTCGTTAAACATGATACTCTTATTTTTTTATCTTAAATAACTTTTCCTTTTGTTTTATTTCAAAACAGCCAAAGACATTTTTCTGTCAACTACCAACGAGGCAGCAATAGTTGAGCAACAGCAGTTTATATATCGTTAAATATACTGGTTTAATCATGCAGTCATTTAGATTAAACATCAAGTTGTTCAAATCAATAGCGGAAGTTTGTTAATTTTCTTATAAAGTGACACATGTGACATTGAAAAAAATCTTAAATAGAAATGGAAGTAAATCGCTATTTCAAGAAGAAATGAGTTGTTGAAAAATTAAGCATTAAATGTGAAACGGTTTATTCTAATTCATACATCTACATTCTGGCAATGTTAAGAACAATTTTCTCCTAACAAAACTACTGATTTTACTTGCCAAATAGAGGCAGCTAAGAGGGTGTAACTTGAAAAAAAGCCATTTAACTCTTAGCCTGCTAAATTTCTTTAATGGACTTGTCCATCTTTCAACTTGGAAGGATCCATTAATTTTTTAAGCGGGTACTTACTGAAAATTTGCCAATTGAATGGCGAATAGTGCAGACTATGATCAGACTGCACAGATGTGCAGGCTGATCTTTGTTGCACTGGTTGCAAAGGCAAACAACTGCCGCCAGCATGGTAAGTGTTAACTAGCTTTACACTACCAACATTTATGAACGACACAATTACAATGTAATAACATAAACAAATACCGTGTACCTTTACCTGCTAGATATTTACGAGGAGAGGTAAGAGACCCAGACTGTCCATAAGTCCACTGGTTTTGAAGATTGTATCCAAGAGATGATAAAACACAGGTACTTAAATTACTGTCATTGTAATAGAACGCCACGTATACCCAACGATATACTTGTATGTTATGTTAAATCTCAAAATATAAACCAGTGCTTCTTCTACCAGCAAACCATCCGCACAAGACTATTTTAGTATTATTTATGAATAGAACATACGCTATCATAAAGTTCTAAAGCTGTTTGTGCATTCCGAAATATTGCTGAAACATGTAATAAAGTCACGTTTTCTCCAGCAGCATTGCTGAAATAGTATCACAGTGTATTTTTATATACTCGTAACACCGCCCCATCTCGCTCTACAAATCAGTAACAAATCTGTAACAACTGTTGACAGAAAACTTAAGAAACACAAATAGTCTTTCAAAAACAAACACTAACATCTTATAATTATTTTTAAAAATGTACGTTTTCACAATGCAGAACAGTCATTTTAGTTGAGCTAAATATCAATACTGAACACTTCTGAATAAAAAAATAAAGAAAAAACTGTAAAAAATAAACTCTTCCATGAGAGGCCTTGAAAGGGCAAAACACTTTAGTCCCATCAGAATCGAGAAAACGATACGTTTCTTAAGTTTGAATGAATGAATGAATTAATTAAGGCAGGTAAACAAAAATTAAAGGACAAATAGGCGGAAAACGTGATACACTTAAGTTAGAACATGCTCCTTGAAAAATGTTTCAGTAATGCATACATCTTTAATCATATCAGTTTCACATACTATTTACCAAATTATTGTTAAAAAATCTAAGTAAGATTACCTGTTTAGAAGTAATGCCTACTGCATTAATAATATAGTTATGTACATGTTCGTGTTTGAATCTGTAAGGACACTTTAATATTGCAGAAAAACCGAAAACTAACAAGCAAAGTCATTCATTTTATTAAACAGAAACGCTTCACATGAATAGTTCAGTTTGCTGGCACTGCTGTTACCATTCATTTTATTTCGTCTTAAAACTATTTTTGACACAAAGTGGCTAAGGATAAGGCCACGCCATAACAAGTATAATTAGTTATCTGTAACTAAAGTAACGACATGCACAATCCTTCCGCATTTTTTCTCTAAAAAGACTTAAAAGAGATCATTGAAACGAATATAATCACACTTAATGCAATTATGCGTTGTTTCAGGGGTATTAACGCGAGTAATTAACAACTTCTCCTTAACGTTGAAAATTACATAAAACCTGCGTTAGTGTAATTTTATATCTTTGACATGTAGAGAAAAGACATGGTTTGCAACTCTCTCATTTTTTATTTTATTTTAAAACGCATATTGCACGATGCAACTGTAAAATTTTGGTATAGTGCAGATTCTAGATTTGTTATTATTCATGAATGACAATATGTGCTTTAGATAACAAAGGATAAAGTCTGTAACACTGATGTATTCGTTCATGCAGATTTAGAATAGTCTGCAAATTTCACATTAAAATGTTGTCTTACGAGAAAATATTAGACTTAGAGGTCTTGATCGGGATAAAAGAAAATGATGAGTTGATATGTTTAAAATTATACTAAAGTAATCAGTATGTTATACATGTATTCATTAAACACAATAATCTTTTTGTGTAGCCCATTCTCCCTTTACCTATTGTGTGTCAAGTATATGCAGAAACATTTTTTAATTTGCAAATGTTACATGTATTTCATGTTCAGTAAATAAAGTTTTTGTAACACGGTTATGGCAATTTTCTTTGTTTCAGGACATTCTATATTTCCTATATACCGTTTAATAACTGGAGAAAACATTATCTAAAGCAGTTTGCACTTGTGAACTTTTACATTAGGTACACACCAAGATGTCAGGTTATCTGTTGAAGAATGAACATTTAACACAAGAAATAAGCGGTCGCTTTTATAAGGCTTTTGAATAATATGTAGGCATTTTACGATTGACATTACCAAGTTTATTTTAAGAATGAAAGCTTAAGCAAAGATGCTGAATAAAGTATTTAATATAATAGCGAATTGTAGCTAACATAGTTAATTATGATATTAGAAATCATGAAGAAAAACAGTACTGTTTTCATCTTTTTACATCCGAAAATATTCTTTATTGTATATTTTACAAGTAACATTTCTTATGCAACTGTGAAAATCACTGTTACAAAAAAAAAATCTACCTGGAAAGTAGGAACAGTGCCACTTTCCTTTAAATCTATAACGGCTTCCAACTGTCTTATGTTGTTCTGCTGCTCTTCAAGCTTTTCTTCCATATTCAAAATTTCAGTACTGTTTTCTTCCTTAGTTTCACTACATTCAAGCTTTAACTTAGTGACTTTGGCCCGCAGTTTAGACTGATTTTTTTTGCAGCTGGTGCTTTTGCTTCTTAATCATTTCTGGTCCTTCTGTTGCTATTTCTAACAATTCAGTCTTAAGATTAATTTCATTTTGCAACTGCTTGTTTTCATTTTGCAACTGCTTTTTTTCACTTTTAAGCTTCTCTACTTCATTTTTCAATTTCCCCACACTCTCATCTCTCCTTTTTATCATGACAGAACATAGCTTAAAATGATATCTGTTGATACTGTAAATAAAGCACCAATTTTGGTGAACGGGACTGAAGCACCGAAACTAAAGCACCGGTGACGTCGTTATTAAAAATTATGCAACATTGTATGTTAATTACAATCAATTTCTCTGTAAAGCAAATACATCATTTACCTGACACACAAACAAATATTTGCCAATCAAAATTAAACAATCAGATCCAATACATTGAATGCAGATTCCTTTTTTTTAACCCTCGCTTATAAACATTTAGAGAACTCAAATGATTGCACCTGTAAACTAGGGCCGCAAATAGGATCGCAGGGCCGCAGAATAAGGATGTCAGAAAATCGCCGGCTCCAGACGATCTGCTGCATATTCATTTTCAATAGACCCTCTGCGGCATTTTGAAATTTCGCCACTATACTTGGTGATGCCATAAGGGGCATAACTCAAAAAGTACCTTTAAATAACGGCTTGCACACAGTTTTTCTTCAAAAAGAAATCGTAGGTAATCATTCGTCTGCTCGCGCCTTCGCGTGTCTTCCAACTAGTTTCTCTCTTTTCAACAAGGTTAAGTCTTCTGCGTCATGCTTTAAAGGGGCATAATCCAATAATAACAATGGCGTTCTAATTCACTATATGTCAGTATTTACCAGGTGTGCAGTTCTTTGAGATTATCAACTATTTACCTAGAGATTATCAGCTCAGAGAATTTAGCGTAAAGTTAAAATCACTAGATATATTTTAGACCCAGATGTCTTCCAGTATGTACGTATCAGTTTACTTTGAGTGCTTTAGCGACATAAGAAAGAATGCGCTTTGTTGTATAGAAATTCACGCAGTAACTACGTGCTCTCTTGAAAACAATTTCCGGATTCCGTTATAGCTGATATATCCATGCAGTTATTTCACTGGTGTGAAAAGATCTACTGAAGGACGGAAAAGGTTGTTTTTTGTTGTTGTTTTTTTATTTCCACGCAAACAAAGTTTGCAGGGGGTATACTAGATAAGATTAGATTAGATTTATTTTGGCATAATGTACATACATGGAATTTAAACACATGAAGTGATAAATAGTATAACACATACATGAGCACAAAAACCATGACATGTACACCAACACCAGGGATAACACAAAAAAGGGTTAACCCTTATTTCCATTGTGGTCCCAACTGGAATCACCCTGTCGGTCGGTCGGTCATGTTTGACATCTTTACCTTGCGTCGCAAACTACTCCTTTAGTTTTCAATTGATTGAAATGAAACTTGGCAGGAATGGTCACCAGGCAATGTAGCTGTGCAAGACGTATTTTTATGCATATTCAAGTAGGAATACAAAGTTATTGTCCCTTAAACATATACTACGGCATACTCTGATCATTAATTATAACAATCAATACTGGCTCTCAATTTACATAGGGACTGCATTATAAACAGTTATAGGAGTGATAACCCAAACACAAAATAATTTCGTTTATGGGGAACTAGGTAGATAGTTACCCACTCCGAGTTCTTAGATTAATACATATTATTAGATATTGGATAAAGATCATTAGATCACAAACCATAAATATATTGAGATAATGTACCGTGTTATGTTTAGGAAATAGATTTTAAGTTTGAGTGATATACCGTCTGATATATCACGGTGTCGAGTTCAGATGCGTAGTAATTTAATCACGAAGGCCGTAGGCCTGAGTGATTAAATAATTACGCATATGAACGAGAAACCGTGATATATACGACGGTAGATCACGAAAATGTTAAAATCTATTTCCTTTCTAACACGTTCGTATATTTATAAGGGACGTAAGTATGTGCACTATTTAACAGTGGCGTTCTCAGTGACGTCAGCGGGCGCGCGCTTGTATTCAGCGTGCTATACTGCCTGATATATCACGCTCAATTCCTTCTTTGTTTATTGTCGGCAAATTGCGGATAGTGTTAGAATAAATGATATAGAATTAAATTCAAACAATAAAAATTGGGCTTCTTGTGTAAAACAATTACTAGAAACTACAGGATTTAATGATGTTTGGTTTTGTCAGAGTGTAGGTAATGTAAATCTATTTTTGACACTTTTTAAGCAACGTGTTACTGATATTTTTCTTCAGAAATGGACACTGGATTTAACCAATTCATCAAGAGCTTAGTACTTACAGAATTATTTCTCCTTTTGGAATTAAAAGTTATCTAGATATTATTAATATTAAAAAAATTAGAATTGCTTTAACAAAACTAAGAGTCTCAAGTCATAGGTTAGAAATCGAAAGTGGAAGATGGCACAGACATAATAAGATACCCAGAAATGATGGGAAATGCAAGTTTTGTCAATTATTAGAAGATGAATTCCACTTTGTTTTAGAATGTCCGCTGTATTAAAATTTAAGGAAAACATATATCCGATAACCGATACAGAAGAGACATAGTGTTGCGTGTAAAGTTTGAAAGTCTTTGATACCTAGTAAAGAGACCTATAAGTTAGTGGTTTATAGAATAATTTTGATACGAAAATGTTCATTATGTAACTGCATATGAAAAATTCGGCTGGTATTTTCATTATCAATCAAAATTGATCTTCTCCAAACATTTGATGATTGTTGTTATTATGTATAGATGTTGATGTCATACACTGTTCGCTATTTTGCATGTTCTGTGTCCTCATGGGCTTTAAAGCCTATTGGAATAAAATAAAATGTCTACTGTCTACTGTCTACTATCCGTAAATATTATTGGACAAGACCTAATGTCCCAAAATTTATCGAATTGTTCACAAGTGAAAACAAAACAACAGTTAGGAACCTATCAATATTTATTTACAAAGGCTTTAAATTGCAAGATGAGCTTTAATATAATTAATCAACACTTTCTCTGCAAAAAAAAAAAATAAATAAAAAAGGTGAACTTTTTAAAAATTATTTATAATACAGCAAGTTTATAAAACAGAAATATGTAATGAATTATATAATACTTCTATCTAATTGTTAAGAAATGTTTTAATTACATTATAACACCTTAATATTTCTCATATGTACTGCCATTACTTTACCATGAATGTTACTTGTATCTGTATGAACTCATGGTTCAAATAAACTATCTATCTATCTATCTATGGAGTGAAACCATTTATAATTATATTTGCTTTAGTTATCTTGAGTAAATATAAGACGATCATGAAAAAATATAGAAAATGCATAAATTCACTATTCAACAGGTGTTTTTGAAACTTCTATCATAAACAAAATTACCCGTTCTGTTGGCTGCCCTCGGCCCTGGCGCTTTGTATAAGTAAAACTCATGAGACAAATATTGCATAAAATTACATTGCAAAGAAATTGTGTTGATACATGCAAGAACTAGGCAAGTGATATGGTCTTTATTTTAGCATCAAAATACTGTCCCCCAGGGGTTTTCTGTCATGGTCTTTGTGACATATAGATGTGTAAGATCGTAAAAAGGAATTAATAAATATAACTGCAATTAGAAGATTGTTTAAAAATGGGATGGATGAGTTGTCTGTCATAACCATTGAGAAATACTAGTATATAATTTTATGTGTAAAATCGTGTAAAGAATAAATTAATAAAATTGCAGTTAAAAAGATTGTTTTCAAAAAAAATATAACAACAAATGGACCAGATGAGTTCAACTGAGATTTATTCAACAAAATGTTTACGTCTTCTTGTTCGCACTGGTTTTGTCCAACACGTTCGGTACGTCACGGTTTCGCAATGGTATTCAATAATGTTTTATGCAATTCTTAGCGTGTAATAAAAACTGTGAGTCCATTATACATATGTATACAACATCAGGTATTACACAATTGTATATAAACTTCATGTTGAAATTACTTTGTCAACAGGCCGGATGCTAGCTTTTAAAAAAAGTTAAGCTTGTTTTATCTCTTCTGTAATTTTGTCACTGTACCGGAAACACGAGTAAATGATATTGACCGGTTTACATTTTCTTTTGTTAATATTTTATTCTGGATCTTCTAGATGCACAAAGATCAAGCAACTTTGGTAGGTTGGTAGGTTGTAATTGGTCCTCCATGAAAACAACATGACTTGTATCTTCTTATAAAGTAACCTTCCCTTAAATTGCTGTGGAAAATTGCATAACTCTGAATTATGCAATTTGCCCTAACATTGCCGAACCTTTTAACAGACACATAACTACTAAAAGGTATCTCTTAATAAAGATACTGATTCAGAGTGTTGAGAAAATTCTAAAAATGCCTGAAAACATCTATTTGTTACTCAAACAGTCCTACAAAGCTCCAAAAACACAGAAGAATTTGGACTATTTATTGTCAGCCATTATTTGAGTAGACTATGGACACTTCCTGTTTTGATTTACAACAGTCAGACTTATAACAAGCCACACTTCTTCAAACATTGCAATAGTTTGTTTGTTTTCATGAGTGACCATTTTCAAGTTAGACTACCAAATTTAGGTTCAGAAACACAAGTACTTTTCACAAAATTCCAGTTTTAGTTAAGCTCATCGGCTCTTTAAAAGACCAACAAAATAAAGAAAGTACCTGTACAGAAAGAATTCTGGTTAATTCTTAAAAACGCGTAACATTTCTTAACCAAAGCTGTCTAAACTAATGCGACAAATACCAATAGTGGGATACTACGTCATCGCGCACCTGCTCTATGCTCCCACGCGGACCGTTTCTTTTGTCAACAATCCATCGCTTGAAATGTAAGATGGTCTTTTTTCGATAAGAAATCTGCGGAATTACAAAAAAAAATCATGTTGTGCACCGAACATTGGCTTGTTTGCTTTGTATATAGTTAAAACACTATAGCTTGAAATTATAGTTAAGGCTTAAAAACGGGTGCTCCCAGACGGACTATGGCAAAAATACCGTTAATACGGCATTTATATTACGAAAATCTTTTTCTTTTAGAATACATTTTTTTAAGATTTTCTGAAGGTTTTAAGTAAAATTTTCTTATAATAGATATCAGTGAAAGATATAACAGTAAGATTTCATGCGGTGCTTCAAAAGGCATCTTTGGAAATAATTATATAGGCTACTTTTATACTTTCTGGTAAAAAACAAAGAACAAACAGGAATGCCTTAGTCCTGTTAGTTACCACTGGAGTTTTCTGAACACTGGTCCAAGTTCCTCTGAGCTTGCTCCATCTAGGCCATTTACCTGAAATGACAGGTTATACTGCGCATGCCTACTTAAAAACTCTCATACAAAGCTTTTGAATGAGTTGAAACAGAAATGTATCTCATTACAGTACTTTAAGAGAAAAAAATCCCTCTTTGAAGGGAAAGTACAGGCAATGCAGTAAACGAACAAGTACAGAAGGCTGACAGCATGTTTGATTCAACAGGCAGATATGCTTTTAAATTTGTAATTGCCTTACTTGTTGGAAAGAAATTAAATTCTAAAAATGCAGTCCATTTTTAAAAGGGAATGTCCAATCATTCCCAATTAAAATGCAGAATTTTGCATTTTTACCCTGTGAAAATGTCAGATTATTTTTAAATTTAATTTTTAATTTAATAAGACACATGTCAAGCACAAAACACAACAAACAACCCACACACTTTTTAAAAGATATATTTATATGATCGTATTTTAGATGATAAAATCTTATAACTGGAGAATAATTTAATATAAAATAATAATATAAACAGTCAATGCATCGAAATTAACTTAAAAGTACTTAAAAGTTAAGCAAGCTTAACAAATTATAGTGAAAAGAAACAAGTGTACAGAAATTTTTTAAAAGGTTTGTTTCATGAAATTGTTAAGACGGCTTAACAAGTAGTGGTATAAATGGAGAACTGTACAGAACTTCTTCAAAAGGTTTGGTATCAGAAATTGTAAGGTCGGCTTAACAAATATAGAATCATGGTAATGACAAGAGGTCTGAAAAGTTATACCGTCTTTATAAATAGTAGTAAAACTGAAGGACATTATCATGATTATAGAGACTTTTCAAAGGATTGGTATTAGAAATTGTTAAGCCGGCTTAACAAAAAGTAGCAAAAGTGAAGAAATGTACAGAGACTTTTAAAAAGGTTTTGTATCAGAAATATTGTTAAGCCGGCTTAACAAATATAAAATCCTGGTAAAAAAACAAGAGGTCTGGAATTTTTATGGCTTAACAAATAGTAGCAAAACTGAAGAACTGTACAGAGACTTTTAAAAAGATTTTTTTTATCAGAAATTGTTAAGCCGGCTTAACAAATATAAAATCCGGTAAAAAAAACAAGAGGTCTGAATAGTTATCCTGGCTTTACAAATAGTAGCAAAAATGGAGAACTGTACATAGACTTTTCAAATGGTTTGGTTAAAAAATTGTTAAGCCGGCTTAACAAATATAAAGTCATGGTAATGAAAAAGAGGTCTGAATAGTTATGCTTGCTAAACAAATAGTAGCAAAAAATAAAAAACAATAGTGAGACATTTCAGCTTGCTCCATCTAGGATTGCCATTTACCTGAAATGACAATTTATACTGCACACGCCTGCTTAAAAACTCTCATACAAAGCATTTGAATGAGTTGAAACAGAAATGTATCTCATTACAGCTCTTTAAGAAAATGAAACCCTCTTTGAAGGGAAAGTACAGACAATGCAGTAAAAGAACAAGTACAAAAGGCCGACAGCATGTTTGATTCAACAGGCAGATATGCTTTTAAATTTGTAATTGCCTTACTTGTTGGAAAGAAATTAAATTCTAAAACTGACTAAATTGGCCTTTATTCACTTGAATAGTGTTAATTGTTCTTGGCATACAGCTTGTTTCAACAGCCACTGTATCTTTTCTATTAAATACAAATCATTTCATCAAAAAAGGTAGAATTTTTCTCCACCAACATTTGTCGCTACGATACAGTACTTCCTAGAGCTGGTCAAAGAACTATTAAACTCTGCAAATAGAAGGAAACACACCCTTGAGGCAGGTGGCATTTTGACAAGTCACAAACATGACATTGGTCTCTCCATGCCCCGCCCCCCAAAAAAATAGACACACACACCAATACCCCTACCTCACCTTTAAACTGACTGATATGAGAAATAGCATTTGCATCTTGCAAATAGCAACTTATAAATGTACAAAGTTAAAAAATAAAGCAACTAGAATCTTAAAAACAACCAGTTTCTATATTTTAACACATCACTAAGTCTTATTTAACGACAATAATCGATGAATTCAAACCTTTCGGTGGCATCCACAATGGAACCTGGTCCACAAATAGTGTTTCAAAGTGATGCATAACGTAAAATTCCTTTTTATGACAAGTGTGATCCCTTTGACAGCTGCACCATATAAGGTTCTGCAAAAAAATGTCATAATATGTAGACAGAAATAGTTTGCCCTTTTGAATGTAGCCAACACTAATTGATATCAAATACTCATAGTTTTCTCATATTCTAATGGAAACATTGAGATACAATTAAACTAAATGGAAACATCATATCGAAACCTACCTCAATATCCACAAGGTTGTATGTTTAGTTCCAAATAGCGAAGCAAAATTCTGTGCCAGCATGTACAACAAACTTGAGAGAAACCAAGATTTTCTGAATGACAAGTTTACGCCCACATACAAATTTGACAAATATGGTAAAGAGTAGGTACCTAACGGCCCAGTCGCCTAAGATATATGAACTAACCAACACAAACAATAACAATAAAAGGGATTTTGGTGTATTTTTGCAAATTAAGAAAAAAGCGTCTTTTCATGATTTGTTAGCGACCCAGCAGCCTAGCTGCCTAAGATAAACCTTGTCTTTCACAACAAGAAATTTATCTTTGAACTAAGTGTCGATAAGCAACAACAATAAAAAGGGTTTGGGGTGTATTTTTACAAATAAAAAAGCGCCTGGCGGCCTACGATGAACCTTGTATACCACTATAAGAATAATATCTTTGAAGTAAGTGTCAACATACAACAACAATATGGGGTGTTTTTTGCAAATTAAAAAAAAAATTAAAAGAAATATTTGCCTAGCAGTCCTAGCGGCTTATTATATACATGGTGTATCACATTAAAACAGTATTTTTGAACTCAGTTCAAACAAACAACATAGAAAAAGGGATTTAAGGTGTACTTTGCAGATGAAAAAGAGTTTTTCACGAAAAAACGTACATGTATAATGCGTGTTTAAAATATACCCAGAGCTTTGCAGTGAATGAACATTAGTTTCTAAGAATGTTATACCTGTCAAGTTTTTTTATTTTCCTTTTCACAGGAAATGCCATGCTTCAGAATTGTCAACTTTTTAGCTATTGTTGACTTGTTTAGTTTTTGTTCTTGGTTTACTGAAATATCAGTTTACTTCGTCCTTAATCACTGCTGCATTCAATTCATGAAATCTGAAACTACATTAAACTATACTGAGAATGAATCTTTGCAAGAAAGGCAAATGGATTATGAAAATGTATCTTGTACAAAGCAAACCTGCACTAAAATGATGAGCTACTTAAAATGCTAAAGGATGGATAGACAGACAACCACAGGCATAATATAACATGTTGAGTCCATGAAAAGGGGAAACAGTATTTATATATACACGGTACTAGAATCACTGCAAACATTCTATAAAATATCAATAACTACTAACAAGGAGCTGCCATGATCACTTAGCTCACTTAAAATGAATTACAAGTATTAGCATTTCCAAAAATGCTTGAAATCGCCGTTCAGCCATGCATTTCGTCTTATCCATAGATGAATGTATTTCATGTTCTTCATTCATTAATTTGATAATCTTACAACATGCTTTGCACTGAAAAGCGAAGTTATATTTGATAATTTTCACACAGAAATTATAAAGTAGATTAAATATACATTGTAATTTTTATTGTAGCTGGACTATTTTTGAAAGCAGACGATTTGGCTTCTTAATGAAAAACATACCGCCCTAACCCTAATGAAGCATATATAAAACACGGAAAAATCCTGATTAAACTTCTCGCACCGGTTAAGTCACGCTTTGCTACTTTTACTGTACAGTTTGTAAACTGATTAGAACCGCCCGGAAACAAGCATTTATTTTTTTCTTTAAGTGCAAGTTTTGGCAAAAACAAACAAACCATACTCTTATTTAGACTACATTCTCTAGTTAAAAATGACATGTAGCAAAAAATATTGCGATTATCCTGTGTTTATCCTACACCAGCCTGAAGACTGGTCCTGAGATCGTACATTCATGATGGTATTTTTCAGTTGTAAGAATAAGTAACCCGACAAACATGGCGGTTGGGCGAGTCCATTTACGCATCCCTTGCAGAAGAATTTTGACGTCCATTTTGTTATCATGTGATATGAAATGCTTTGCTTTGATTGGCTAAAGGCAGGCGGTGTACAGGCAAAACTGTTCAAATCTTGTTAATTGTATATATCGCCGTCCAGGGACGGCGATAATAATCATAAAACTACTGTTCATTTAGTCTGTAAAATTCTCAAGTTCAATGAAATACAACTAGATGAAAATCACAACTATTCAAGTGGCACATACCACACAGAAATCCAGGGACTGACAACAACTCTAAATGTGTCCACCTCACTGACAATCCAAAAACATCAACCTGAAAAGAGAACCACAGTTATTGTGGCAGGAGTGAAGACAACTTATAACAAAAACATAAATTTCAGACAAAATACTAGTCTTGAAACATCAGCTGCAAAACAAAAACTGCCCGTATGCACCACTTTCTGAGCTATGACTATGGCAAGTTCTATGAAACAGACAAGTAGTTCGAAATTTAATCTCCAACAATAGAGCCAAAACACCCCTTGCTTCTTTTTTATTTGCTATGGCACACCTAAATCAGCTACAGCTAGATAGCTATCATCACCTCTTTTTTAGCCATAATGCACTTTCGTGGCCTGCTACTTACAAGACCATTGACATAACCAGACTTCGTTAATTCAGAATTTCACACTCCCACTTCACAATGAATACATTTCAATACTGTTCAATCATGGAAACAATAAGAAAGGTTTATGCTGATCACTCTACACACTCATATTCTCATGTATTAATCAATTTAGACTTCAACAATGAATGTAACAATCAATCAACGAATGATGTACAGCACATCTATTTGTAACAATCAATCAACGAATGATGTACAGCACATCTATTTGTAACAATCAATCAACGGATGATGTACAGCACATCTATTTGTAACAATCAATCAACGAATGATGTACAGCACATCTATTTGTAACAATCAATCAACGGATGATGTACAGCACATCTATTTGTAACAATCAATCAACGGATGATGTACAGCACATCTATTTGTAACAATCAATCAACGGATGATGTACAGCACATCTATTTGTAACAATCAATCAACGGATGATGTACAGCACATCTATTTGTAACAATCAATCAACGAATGATGTACAGCACATCTATTTGTAACAATCAATCAACGGATGATGTACAGCACATCTATTTGTAACAATCAATCAACGAATGATGTACAGCACATCTATTTGTAACAATCAATCAACGGATGATGTACAGCACATCTATTTGTAACAATCAATCAATATATCGATATATATATATATATATATATCGGAAGTAAGCAAAATATTTTTATATTGTAAAGGAGTAAACACAGCTGGCAGTATTACTCAGCATTACTTTAAAACGTTAACAATAAATCGTTTTACGACGTAGTCGATTACTTTTGGTTTGAACTTCGTTGATATGGACGCGTTGCTAACAAAAATCTTTAAAATATATCCAATCAGGATTCGATAATCAGAGTTGTCTGAGCCGGTGTACCCGACGTCTTACCGGCGGACCGTTTACGAAAAAGTGGGAATTGTGAGTCTTCGGATCATCGACGGTTTGTTACGAATAAGCTCCTCTGTCTTACGGATGAATATGGAGATAAACATACGGAATGATTTTGTTCAATCACTACGACTTGATTCGTATACTCGGTCAGAAAAACGAGTACACCCTGCCTTTACTAAGATCGAAATCCAATCTAACTGGAACCGACAGAAAAAAAAGGATATAACACTTTCTTGCTGTGTCTAAGAAAGGAATTGGAGGTTCTTTCAAATTTTATTGCCTGGTTAGTACAAACCGATGCAATGTATGTCTTTAAAAAGTCTTCTGGACAGTCGATTAATTCTGTAGGATTACTGTTATACGGAATTGTAGCTACTCTACGAAGTAAAGTTTAATCGATTACAATTTTTTCAATTTGATAAATACATCCTTGCTATGTATTTTACGTCGACCAGCTTTTTTCAAAAGATATTTCTTGTTAGATGATAATTGTATTAGTATGGGTAACAGCAGCATCCTTATTTAAAATATAGTCTAGAGTTGCTTGCTTTTATTTTTACGCAGGATTTGTCTTTAGGTTTATGTCTATCAATTACATTAGAACCCGAACATATACTTTTTTTTTCACTTTTATATCTTTAACAGGTACTAATATACTCTGATTGTAGTATACGTACTTGTAGCAATGTTATTTAAATGCTCAATGAATTGTTACCTTACTTTCAGTTTTCACGAATGTACCTTCGAAAACGAAAGTAGAGCTGTAGGTTAAGGTCAAAGTTAAAATCTCCATGCAATATTATACACAAAAATATACAACATTATAACATAAAGATCAATGCCTCATGATAGTCCAGAACAAAGTTAAGTTTGTTAAGATGAAGTTTCCCCTTAAAGGTCATGTGACACGACTATAGCAACTCTGTCTATTCAAAATAATCATAAAGTACTGATTAAGATGGTTTAACTGCGAAATTATGAAAATATTGCTTTGATAAGAAAAAACGTGTTTTTGATAATCGGCTGTTTCCGTTTCGACATCGGTAGTTTCCGCCGCAATTTTTGGTTGTGACATAGATTTATCCCTACTGTACTAGGCAGTAGTGCAGAATTACACTGCTCATAACACAACCGTTTTTAAATGTAAAAATACTGTAACACTAAACCACAAGTGCAAGAAACACGATAAAAGCACACTTATAAAAATAACATGCTATAAATTGTAAATAAAATAAAATAATGTGATTACTTCTCGATTTTATACGTAAATTCAAACTTTGTGCCGGGAGAACGGGTTGTTATTTTTACCTTAATAAATATTCCAATTTCTTCCATGTTGTGGTTCTATATAACACAATCTCCACGTTTTTACATGCTGCGTAAATCTTCCTCACTTGATGTTTACGTCATAAACAAATTCTTTTTCATTTAAGTGTAGTAAAATTTAAATGAATTTAGGTGATCTAATGTTTTAACATTTGTTTCACTGGAATGGAAATTCACACTACAATGTATTTTCACATCAGGATATTGTTTGAAAAATAATAATATGGCATGTCCATCAAGTAGAAATTTGTGTCTGCTTATAAATTAATATCCAATGAAATGTCAAAGATCCATAAATCACGCCTTATACTGTGGGATTTATGCAAATTAACCTGCCCAAATGGGACCCTTGTATATTCTGCATAGCTGTCAAAACAAAGCAATTAACTTTTTTATGACCCAATCAATGATAAAGTTGAGACAAATAACAAAATTTTATGGCAAGTGATCTTACAAATTGATTGAATTACTTTTGATCAGTCACACCTGTCAAAACATTATGTAATAGCTTGTTCCAATTACAATGTCTGAATGATTTTTAGTTTAGAAGCTTCCATGCAGATACATATTTTTATAAGATAATTAAATGTAATAGATCTATTTATGATGAAAATATAAATCATTCGACTTCTAAATGTGAACAAATTATTTAAAAAACAAAAACAATGTGTTTGTGTTATGATTTTGACATAGTTTTTAGGGCTTCTTCGTATTATTTGTTCTTTCATTATTATTGTTTTGTTTTCAAAAAATGTAGAATGAATAAGACAAAAAAAAGATATGCATTTATTATGAAAAAAATCATAGATCTAGTCAAAGATAACTTACGCGTACCTCAGGCAAAATATACCACAGACAAATAAGCAACACATCACTGTAAGGAGAATGTTTTTATAGGAAAAAAATCTCTCGATTGGAGTTGGTTAAACAAGTCTTCCAACAAACTGCATCGGAGAAAAATAAGCATGTTCAAATTATTTTTGGATCAGTTACTTGAAAAATATCTCTTAGTCAAGATATTTTCACTGATGTTTCTTTTAATTCTCTAACCCTGATTAAACTAGCCTCTATATAATATTGCTCATTGGCTTCGTAATTCCGTCAAAATTTCAAATTATTTATTAAAAAAAATCTTCAATGTATGTTCATGATGTTAGCTTTACTTGTTCAATTTTGTTTTTTTACTATATTCAGTCTACATTTTCACTTTCCATCATAATTTTAAAGTTTTTGTTAACAATCTAGGCAGCTGTGTAAAGTGGCAAGGGATAAATGTGCGTCACTTCCGGTTTCGCTCGTGACAGGTGCGCGCGACCAAGTGCGTAAAATATGGATTTTAATTTGCTATAAAAACATCTTTAAGATGAAAATTACCAGCGGAATTTTGTAAAACAGTCATAGTTAGATATATATTTTTCGCTCATATGAAAATTTCGAGGTCAAAAATTCGTGTCACATGACCTTTAAAATTATTTTGGCGACTTTAAGTTTTTTTCTTATTTTCCTATATAAGGCTATAAAAAACTAGTTACCAATTGGAAATGATTTAAACACTTGTTTAAACTACGCTTTTTAAAAACTTTCAATACAAGTAATTGTAAAATACAGGTGACCCAGACGGCCAATTTTGACATTTGTATAAAATCAACGTCCTTGAAACTATGTAAGGGAGACCGGGGTTGAATAAGCCACTTTTCTACCTCTTCGACTATTCATCCTTTAGCAGGTTAAATAGCTCGAGAGCCGTTATGAAGATGTAATTTTAATTTCTCAACATTATGAGATTGATGTTAAGTCAAATCTTGTTCTGTGACGCAATAAAGTTGAATTTAAAGATGCCTAGAAAATGCGGGCGGGCGGGCGTCAACTTTTGGTTTCCGCTCAATAACTTGAGTTTACTTTGGCCTATTAACGCTAAACTTGGTGTATGGGTAGCTTACATCAAGAAGCAGCTTGGGATTGCTACCCAGGTGTCTGTGATCAAGGTCAAGGTCACTGTTGCTAAAAATAGAAATTCAGTTTCCGCTCAATAACTTGAGTTTGCTTTGACCTATTGACCCCAAACTTGGTATATGAGTAGCTTATATCAAGAGGCAGCTTGGGATTGCTACCCAGGTGTCTGTGGGAAAGGTCAAGGTCACTGTTGCTAAATATAGAAATTCAGTTTCTGCTCAATAACTTGAGTTTACTTTGACCTATTGACCCCAAACTTGGTGTTTGGGTAGCTTATATCAAGGGGCAGCTTGGCATTGCTACCCAGGTGTCTGTGATCAAGGTCAAGGTCACTGTTACTAAAAATAGAATTCAGTTTCTGCTCAATAACTTTAGTTCGCTTTGGTCTATTGATGCTAAACTTGGTATATGGGTAGCTTATATCAAGAGGCAGCTTGGGATTGCTACCCAGGTGTCTGTGGTCAAGGTCAAGGTCACTGTTGCTAAAAAAAGAAATTAAGTTTCCGCTCAATAACTTTAGATTGCTTAGACATATTGACACCAAATTTAGTATTTGGGTAGCTGATATCAAGATGCAACTTGGCATTGCTACCCAGGTGTCTGTGAACAAGGTCAAGGTCACTGTTGCTTTAAAAAAGAAATTCAGTTTTCACGTAATAACTTGAGTTTGCGTTGACCTGTTGACACCAAACTTGCTGTGTGGGTAGCTTATATTAAGATGCAGCTTGGGATTGCTATTATGATATCTGAGAGCAAGGTCAAGGTCACTTGCTTACAATAGAATTTTCAGCTTCTACTCAATAACTTCAGCACACTTTGACCTATTGATAATCAACTTGGCATGTGTGTAGCTTACATGAAAATACAGCCTAAAATGCTACTCAGGTATCTGATTTATTTTTATTTTGAACTATTCAAACCAACTTTCTGTGTTGGTACCAAAATAACAGCACCATTTTTACTTCACTGCCATATTTCTTCCTAATTCCTGTCACATCAATACTTGGTCGTTTAAAACCTGGTTTTCGTCGCATTGCGGCGCTTCTTGTTTTACTTTGGTTTCCTTGGAAACTAATCTTTATGAATTAATTAGGCCTAAACGAATCGGAAGGGACCACATTCCGGCAATGTATAATTGTAGTCAAGTTTTATCAAAATTAGTGCGGTGGTTCTGGAGGAGATGTTTAAAGATGAGATAACGACGGACCACGAACAACGGCGGATTACAAAAGCTCACCATTGGGGCTTAAGTGCGGTCTGTCGTCTACTTCTGGTGATTAAGCGTTCCAACTTATTTTGAAATCAAATAATGCATAACAAAGTAATGGACCCGAAATATGTCTGCACTGAAAAGTACACAGGAAATACACTAAGTTCAATTACTCGCTGTGACATTGACCTTTGACCTAGGGATTAGGGCTTACAAGCAACACGTCTTCTACTTATGGTAATCAAGTGTACCAAACTATTTTGAAATCCCGGTATTTTAGCAAAGGTATGGACTGGACAGAAACTTATATACCATACTTCAAACATACGCACGCACGCACGCACGCACAGGGGTAACACTATATGCCCTTCCGCCAATATCATGGTGGAAGCATGAATGACAGTGCAGTAATGACAATAGCAACAATGCATATCAATACGAACTCGATATAGGCAGAAAAACGCTTAGTTAGCTAATATAAAAGCAAACAATTCTCAGAATGGAACATCTTTAACATCAAACATTTTTCATGATGCTTTTCAAATGAAGCCGAAACAATTTGACTATAAATCTCAATTCAACAATTACATTTCATTTTAAGACTTGCAGCTTTGTCATTACTAATATATTATAATATGACTATGCTGTAGATTAAAGAGAAACATCTGCCCCATCTTCAGTGGCTAAACCAGCCCCACCCCACCATATCTACTGTAGGGTAGAGGTTTCTTGCTAAATAGGCGACATGACCTTTAAGCATGTCACCAAAGCAGTGCTGGATTTAAGACGATTTTGTAGATTAGGTTAAAACAATCATACCTATAACGATATGAGAAAAATGGAAAAACAAAAGAGCCTATGCAAAATTACTTATAGATACTGTAAATGGTTGTTCCCCCGTTAAATCTTTATTTCTTTGACTTAACGCGGGAAAATTTGATTTTACATTATTTAAAAAATGGCGCATCTAAAACTGTAATTTGTATCGTTAACATTGTGTTAGAACAGATGATACGGAATGTGGCTCATTCAACTCGTGGCTCATTCAACCGCAGTCTCCCCTAGTGCGATAAAAATATACATTCCGCCTCAGTGGTTGATTGGCATTTTCTCATAATGCTTTGTTATACTAAATGCGCACCTCGGCTACCTTCGTTGCCACAGTTCAAATGAGATGTTGGTATTCCGTTGGCTAAGGTTCGCAAAAAAAAAACTGTTTGGATATAAGTGACTTTATTCTTCAGGATTATTAGAAGTAAGTCTAGCGTTGCAAAACATGTTTTTCGACAATAATTAGAATTAAACCAGTGTGCAATGTCATATCCCCCAAATCGCTGGAAAGGCCGAGATTTTGTCATCCTCCCACTCCCACTACAATGTCATATCCCCCAAATCGCTGGAAAGGCCGAGATTTTGTCATCCTCTCACTCCCACTACAATGTCATATCCCCCAAATCGCTGGAAAGGCCGAGATTTTGTCATCCTCTCACTCCCACTACAATGTCATATCCCCCAAATCGCTGGAAAGGCCGAGATTTTGTCATCCTCCCACTCCCACTAGAATATTTCTAGACCTTATGCATCTTTTCCTGAGTTAAAGATCTAAAAGCATAAAAGCAACAGATATTACATTCTTCGTTATAAGTTACATTCTGCCAAAATATGTTCAGGACTAGTGATGCGAGATAGGGACTAGAGGTGCAGTATAGACTAAGTATGAATTATGTATACAACACATGGTGTTTTTGTTACCTTTGCCACCAGAATACTTGCACCTCATTTGAACCGTAGCACCGACGGTAGTATAGGTGCACGTTTAGTAGGTTGCGATATAACTGTTTTGACGTTTACCAATTAATTGTTTAAGTATTGTATAATGAAATTAAATGTCCTGCTTGCGGGTCGCTATTCTATTTAGTGACTGCTCAATATTTGAGAATAACCTGCTCAATAAAAAGGTGTTAGCAAAATTAAATCTCAGATACCACTGTCATAAACGTGCGCCGACAGGGGCAAAAGACAAGAAGGGAAGTTTTGTTTTTTTAATACTTGACGAGTTGAAATTAAAAAGACATAAAATTTATGCCTCTATATGTAAATATACGTCATATCTACAGAAATCAGCTTTTCTTTCTAAGAACTTCGTTTTCAAATGTCTAGAAAGAGCACGGCCCTGACTGAAATATGTCATGCATAGACAGCTATACCTAAAAGTTGAGTTCTATAAATGACAAATATACTACACTTTGAACATTGTATGTGACGTTCTACATTTATAGATTAACTGCTATATGACAGAGGATTCACAAATATGTCCAAGGGTGAGCAAATTCTGGAATTATTATGAAAAAAAGTTGTT
This sequence comes from Cyclina sinensis, assembly GCA_012932295.1. NCBI lineage: Eukaryota > Metazoa > Mollusca > Bivalvia > Venerida > Veneridae > Cyclina > Cyclina sinensis. The sequence continues at coordinate 12,297,869 of JAAONU010000009.1, read as the reverse complement.
ATAAAATTACTGATTTGATACAGGCCTTGTTTATTGTCATCGAACAATAACAGGGCCTTTATGAAATAACACAATAAGAAATGCTGTAGGGATGCGTCTGTCTATTTGAAATACAGAAATGATAATGAATTTATTTCTATCGGGGCGTTTCGTGGAGAGCTTTCTGATATTTGCAAAAACGTGAGAAATGAGGAGTTCATTTATTGTAAAAACTGTCTGATCACAGAAAATATACCACTCTTTTTAACTATATCAATGAAAATACACATTCTTTCGAATTCGCGGTAATAGGAGGTCAACGCTTAATTATAGTTTAATTACATTTCTTTCTTATTTAGATATCCACTCTCTAAACGATAATTCATCCGACTACTGTTCAGAACATAACATAATTCTAGTCGGAAAATGGTGATACCGCTCTTTGTTTACTATGATTTTAGTTTTCGGTCTCAAAGGGTTTCTACACACAGTATCAAAACCCTTGCACTATAAATTATCATGCAATGGAAATATTTATAAAGTTTTTGGCTTCTGGTCGTATGTTTTGATGATTTCAAAAAATGTTCAGACCAAAACACCAAAGCGAACTTAAAGTATGGAAGCATGGTTTTGAATGCAACAGTGTATATATGCTAAAATTACAGATAATCACAGTGGAACATTTCAAAAGTGAATTTTAAGTTCAGAATTTTAGATGTGTCATTATTTTTTGTAAAGTGTTGAGACAATATAATGAAAAACGTTTTGTTACCGTCAGTATAATAGTTTACAGAAATAGTATCTAATAAAAATGTTATTTTAGTTTTTTCATGAAGACATGTTTTTCTCTGTAGGCAGCTGAGGTTTGAAACAAGAGTTAAATCCCCCCCCACCAAAAAAAATAATAATGACGACGTCAAAAGTTCTTTGTAAAACGAACTTCCCTGATTCTCTTAGATATTAATGTACTACTCAAAGTTTGCTGAGCACCTGGTATTTGCAGATGCAGACTGTTATATGTGCTTTATTACCTTTCTATTCTAATCGGTTTCATCTACGTATTGATATGATCCTCATTGTAAATTGTAAAGCCTAAATAAACAGTAAATGTGTGACAGGTCTTTTTAAACACGTCGTTTGTTTTGCATGAGAGACTGTTATACTGTACTTTCCACGAGAGACTGTAATACTGTACTTTCCACATCATGTGTCATGAGCAGTAGTTCTGGTTTTTTTTAACTTAAAATGGCTAATGAAAACATTAAGCATTCGGCAACATTTAATTGTAGAGACGTGATGGGCTGAAGGGATGTTTAAACAAGGGGACAGTCACTGTAAGGTTGAGGAGGTCTTGGATGTGCATCACCAGAGCCTGATCTATGTATGGAGGTCTTAGATGTGCATCACCAGAGCCTGCTCTAGGTATGGAGGTCTTAGATGTGCATCACCCGAGCCTGATCTAGGTATGGAGGTCCTAGATGTGCATCACCAGAGCCTGATCTAGGTATGGAGGTCTTAGATGTGCATCACCAGAGCCTGATCTACGTATGGAGGTATTAGATGTGCATCACCCGAGCCTGATCTAGGTATGGAGGTCTTAGATGTGCATCACCAGAGCCTGATCTAGGTATGTAGGTCCTTGATGTACATCACTAGAGCCTGATCTAGGTATGGAGGTCTTAGATGTGCATCACCAGAGCCTGATCTAGGTATGGGGGTCTTAGATGTGCATCACCAAAGCCTGAATTATGTATGAAGGTTCTAGATGTGTATCAACAGAGCTTGGTCTATCTATGGAGGTCTAAGATGTGTATCACCAGAGCCTTATCTAGGTATGGAGGTCTTAGATGTGTATCACCAGAGCTTGATCTATGTATGGAGGTCTTAGATGTGTACCACCAGAGCCTGATCTATGTATGGAGACCTAAGATGTGTATTACCAGAGCTTGACCTATGTATGGAGGTCTTAGATGTGCATCACCAGAGCCTAAACTAGGTATGAAGATTTAAGATGTGCATCACCAGAGCCTGATCTAGGTATGGAGGTCTTAGATGTGCATCACCAGAACCTGATCTAGGTATGGAGGTCTGAGATGTGCATCACCAGAGCCTGATCTAGGTATGTGGGTCTTAGATGTGAATCACCAGAGCCTGATCTAGGTATGTAGGTCTTAGATGTTCATCACCAGAGCCTGATCTATGTATGGAGGTCTTAGATGTGCATCACCAGAGCCTGATCTAGGTATGTAGGTCTTAGATGTGCATCACCAGAGCCTGATCTATGTATGGAGGTCTTAGATGTGCATCACCAGAGCCTGATCTAGGTATGGAGGTCTTAGATGTGCATCACCAGAGCCTGATCTAGGTATGGGGGTCTTAGATGTGCATCACCTGAGCCTGCTCTAGGTATGGAGGTCTTAGATGTGCATCACCAGATCTTGATCTATGTATGGAGGTCTTAGATGTGCATCACCAGAGTCTGATCTAGGTATGGAGGTCTTAGATGTGCATCACCAGAGCTTGATCAATGTGTGGAGGTCTTAGATGTGCATCACCAGAGCCTGATCTAGGTATGTGGGTCTTAGATGTGCATCACCAGAGCCTGATCTAGGTATGAAGGTCTTAGATGTGCATCACCAGAGCCTGATTTATGTATGGAGGTTTTAGATGTGCATCACCAGAGCCTGCTCTAGGTATGGAGGTTTTAGATGTGCATCACCAGAGCCTGATATAGGTATGAAGGTTCTAGATGTGCATCACCAGAGCCTGCTCTAGGTATGGAGGTCTTAGATGTGCATCACCAGAGCCTGATCTAGGTATGAAGGTTCTAGATGTGCATCACCAGATTCTTATTTATGTATGAAGGTCTAAAATGTGTATCACCAGAGCCTGATGTAGGTATGGAAGTTTTAGATATGCCTGATCTAATGTGCATCACCAGAGTCTGGGAGGCCTTAGATGTGCATCACTAGTCCTTTACCTAGATATGGAGGTCTTAGATGTGCATCACTAGACCTTGACCTAGATATGGAGGTCTTAGATGTGCATCACTAGACCTTGATCTAGATATGGAGGTCTTAGATGTGCATCACCAGAGCCTGGTCTACGTATCGACTGAATGACATACCTGTTAAAACACATGGCGGGGCGGAGCAAGGGCTATATCAAAGGTTGATAACAGATTTCTGCCAATTAAGGCACAAATGATCTGTTTTGCAACTACTACCCAGCTTTTGGTATACCTTCTAAATAAATCTGCGGTGAATATACACTTCCAGACTTTTCGGTCTTCAGTCTAGAAAACCTATTATGTATACGCATCCTACTGTTCCATAATAGTTTGAGTGAGCAGTAGAACATGTTGGCTGGACCAGAAAACAATTGAGATCAGTCCTGTTTACAGACAAGTCTCGATATTACCTTGGCTATACATATTTGTATCAGCATTTGGCGTAGACTAGGAAAAATATTCATTCAATGAACATATTGGAACACTACCGGTATTGCGAAAGCTCGGAGATTGACTGCAGTGGCACCAGCTGGGATGGACACATCGATCTGTTCTTGATAGGTATTATGACTGGTCAGCGCTATAGGGATATCTTGGATGTTTATGTGCTACCCTACGCTGGTACAACTAAGAAAAGCTCCATCCAACCTTAAAACAATTAGAAGCTTGGTGGTATACATGTCCAACAGTGAAACAGTGACTCCAAAATAAAACAAAGAACTTGATTGCTAGCATGATGAGGCGCTGACAAGTTGTATTTAATCACCATGTGTCTCATACTAGTATATTATGGTCCTGTTTTCATTTCAATGTCTGGTAGGTAAAACAGTAGCTCTTTGTGTTTCTCTGTATTTTTATTTTTACATTCGAAAGGTTTGTTTTTCTGTCTTTATCTTGTGACAGTCTTGCACATTCACGCACTTGACTGCATTAATATTATATATCACTTCATTTGCATTTTATGCTTTTACAGTTGTGTAAAGCAAAAGTATGTTTTTGATATATTTAGACTTCTCATAAAATTAGTTCATTTTTGTATACAATGCTTTTCGGTCGGCAAAAGCAATTTTGTAAGGGTCGAAGGATAAGATATCGGCTGCAGCAATCTTTTGTGTTGCCTTTCTCTGTAAGATACCTAACATACCTAGCAAGTGTATTGTATTCAGAAGATGAAAGCATTTTCAGGTTGATAAGTTGAAAGATACCTAGCATACCTAGCAAGTGAATTGTATTCAGAAGATGAAAGCATTTTCAGATTGATAAGTTGAAAGATACCTAGCATACCTAGCAAGTGTATTGTATTCAGAAGATGAAAGCATTTTCAGATTGATAAGTTGAAAGTTTAAATGAATACGAAGGCATCAATATAAACACCTCTAGTACTTCACTGAAAGTGAAAGAAAATGTCATAGGATTTATCAATCTCACTTTCCACTTAAAGTAGTCTTAATAATGGGAGGCGTTCATGTTTTAAATGAATCTTTCCGACACAAGTTGGCGTCATATTGTAGTAAAAACAGAAAGAATGACCACTGGTTATCTTTAGATAAGAAAACGAACTGTGAATTTCGTTTCGTTTTATTTCTAATTCTCACTATTAGCAACTCTGACGGTATTCTACAAGCAGAGTATATATTTATGCAATATATATTTAACAAATTTTTTTTAATTTTTATATTGCTTTGAAGTATTTTACTACTGTTAGATGTTATTATACTCTATATTTCAATACAATTACATTTTGACTGACAAAGGTAGTATTTATTTGACTATTTATTTTTTTCTGTTCGATATGACATTTTCCTTTTAAATAATTATAATTTTACAACATGGCTTTTGATTATCCGGACCTTTTTAGTGCAATGCAGTATGTGAGTTTAAATTTGTTTGGTTAATGCTGGATTGATTTAAGATAGTTTAGTTACCACAGAATACTTTTATTTACACGAAAATGTGATTTGTATGAATTTTTTACATATTACAGCCCATCATGTGAACTACTTTCTATTTAAACTTGTCTGCTGTGCTATTCGTGAGAGGATTTGGAGTATGTTCGTCAAGAAGAGAACATATTGTGGACAAGAAACAGGATGCTGGGCACCGTCCCACTTTGACGCACGACGCTAATAGAATATCATTTAAATATGTGTGTTTGTACCTAGGAGAGGACTGACAGATAGAACGGGTATAGTAGTCTGTACGCTCGTACAACTGTTCACTGTGTTTGTACCTAGGAGAGGACTAACAGATAGAACGGGTATAGTAGTCTGTACGCTCGTACAACTGTTCACTGTGTTTGTACCTAGGAGAGGACTAACAGATAGAACGGGTATAGTAGTCTGTACGCTCGTACAACTGTTCACTGTGTTTGTACCTAGGAGAGGACTAACAGATAGAACGAGTATAGTAGTCTGTACGCTCGTACAACTGTTCACTGTGTTTGTACCTAGGAGAGGACTAACAGATAGAACGGGTATAGTAGTCTGTACGCTCGTACAACTGTTCACTGTGTTTGTATCTAGGAGAGGACTAACAGATAGAACGAGTATAGTAGTCTGTACGCTCGTACAACTGTTCACTGTGTTTGTACCTAGGAGAGGACTAACAGATAGAACGGGTATAGTAGTCTGTACGCTCGTACAACTGTTCACTGTGTTTGTATCTAGGAGAGGACTAACAGATAGAACGAGTATAGTAGTCTGTACGCTCGTACAACTGTTCACTGTATTATAATTATCCTTCAGGTTTCACTTGTACTCCTAATAGTTCCAGAATTATCATTCTGAAAATCATACGAGGAACTTCAAATATGAGAATATTATGATATCTGCGCATCTCCTGAAAATCAAACATCTATCTTTCAAGCTTAGAAACAGTATCCCGAGTTTTCATTTAAAAGAATGGTTTTATTGCTCTGCACTGCTCACCAATAACATCTGAGGGGTGTAAAACTACAGAATTTGAGACAGAAAATATCAGAAATGTCCGAAAAGTCCTGCTTCCATATCGACGAAATTTCGTACTCCCAAAATTTCAAGTAATGAGTTGCGACACCCATATAAATAAACCGTTTTGTTGAGGACAAATGCCTTTTCTCCAGGCGCGTTGCTTACTTTTGCTAATTTACCAAACTTCCTTATTTTTATTACCTAGGCTACATAACTGGATGATACTTTTTGTGTCTGAAAATTTGGTCAGCGTATCTTTGCAATGATTAAACTTTTACTACAGAGCACCAATACAGGAAAGTTAGAAAATGAATGAAAATGATTTGACTTTTAAAGAGGCTGTACTCCAGATTTGACATAAAAAAAAAAATTTCATAAATTATATATTTAGATGACGTGAGATTATAACAACATAATACTTTACTTCAAAACTGAATATAAAAGTCAAAATAGAATAAAAAGAATATTTTCGCTCCAGCCTGATTTGAACTCTGGACCCTCATGTTAACAAAATATTTCCAACGCTTTTACTGTCACCACCATCGCCGCATGTGATATTACAGATATTTACTTTAAATCTTATACAATATAGTTATACCGTCGCGTTACGGTATAGCACTTTGAAAGGGAAAAAAATCAATTTATCATGTAATTATTTGACTTATTTTTTGTCAGTAAGTTATTTTTTAAGCATTAGTCATAAATATTACAAGAAATTTATAATACAAGAAAACTTTCTTTTTTTGTCATCTGGAGCACAGCCCCTGTAAGATTCTCTACATACCGATGCTAAGTTATCTCAAAAATACATACGAGTTTAGGATTTCTAATGTGCCTCTTCATAAACATGGAGCAAGTCCTCAGGTACGTGTGATATGATAGCAACGCTCTGATTTAATGAAACGTGTACAAATTGTGTTATATTAAAGTTTATCTTTTCTGTAATTGATACTTAGTTGCAATTTGTGGCATTGAACAGGTTCGCAAATTTATCAAACATTTTCGTTTATCTTCTAAAATTTGATTTTAATTTGCAATATGATCGATTTACTGTTTTAGGAACTTCTGCCATTAGAGTTTTTCTTTGTGATATTGCTGAAATGCGATATGCCTTACTCTTGTTTCCGGCTGTTGCCATGTCAACATAAGTTGTGCCAGCTGTTTCTAGGTGAAACAAACATTTATTAATCGCTCAAAACAATTTCTGTTCACCTGCAAATAGCTCCTAATAGCAATAAAGGACGTGCAGTATATTTGATTTTACATTTGATATGAAACAACAAAAATGATTTTTTTTATGCTTAGATGTACTGCCTTTTTCTGTAATACTCATTGGTATATTAATTGCCCTCTATGTGCACGTCAGTTAAAACAAGAGCTATCAGTGAAACTGATAAATAGCCGACACACCCACCACCACAACCTCCTCCAGTTCTATAGCCGATACACCCACTACCACAACCCCTTCCAGTTCTTTAGCCGACACACCCACCACCACAACCTCCTCCAGTTCTATAGCCGACACACCCACCACCACAACCTCCTCCAGTTCTATAACCGACACACCCACCACCACAACCTCCTCCAGTTCTATAGTCGTTTGGTCACTTCACTTGCACGTATCTCTATATCCGACACACCCACCACCAAAATCTCCTCCAGTTCTACAGCCGACAAACCCACCACCACAACCTCCTCCAGTTCTATAGTCCTTTTGTCACTTCACGTGCACGTATCTCTTTAGCCGACACACCCACCACCACAACCTCCTCAAGTTCTATAGTGATTTTGTCTATTCACCTGCACGTATCCCTATAGCCGACACACCACCACCACAACTCCCTGTAGGTCTATAGTGATTTTGTCAATGCACCTGCACGTATCCCTTAAGCCGACACACCCACCACCACAGCTTCCTGCAGTTCTATAGTGATTTTGTCAGTTCGCCTGCACGTATCCCTATAGCCGACACACCCACCACCACAACTTCCTGCAGTTCGCTAGTGATTTTGTCACTTCACCTGCACGTATCCCTATAGCCGACACACCCGCTACCACAACCTCCTCTACTCCTATAGTTATTTTGTCACTTCACCTGCACGGATCCCTATAGCCGACACACCCACTACCACAATTTCCTGCAGTTCTATAGTGATTTTGTCACTTCACCTGCACGTATCCCTATAGCCGACACACCCACCACCACAACTTCCTGCAGTTCTATAGTGATTTTGTCACTTCACCTGCACGTATCCCTATAGCCGACACACCACCACCACAACTCCCTGTAGGTCTATAGTGATTTTGTCAATGCACCTGCACGTATCCCTTAAGCCGACACACCCACCACCACAGCTTCCTGCAGTTCTATAGTGATTTTGTCACTTCGCCTGCACGTATCCCTATAGCCGACACACCCACCACCACAACTTCCTGCAGTTCGCTAGTGATTTTGTCACTTCACCTGCACGTATCCCTATAGCCGACACACCCGCTACCACAACCTCCTCTACTCCTATAGTTATTTTGTCACTTCACCTGCACGGATCCCTATAGCCGACACACCCACTACCACAACTTCCTGCAGTTCTATAGTGATTTTGTCACTTCACCTGCACGTATCCCTATAGCCGACACACCCACCACCACAACTTCCTGCAGTTCTATAGTGATTTTGTCACTTCACCTGCACGTATCCCTATAGCCGACACATCAACCACCACAACCTCCTCCACTCCTATAGTTATTTTGTCACTTCACCTGCACGTATCCCTATAATCTTTGAAAAAATACTAGTATTGGCAAATATTTTGAGAAGAAGCTAAAGAAAAACTAGGATTTTTAGCCAAATACATGTATTCTATAAAAATAGTGTGAGTTAAGCATCAGACATGAAGACTACTCAAAAAAATTTATAAGGCACAATTAATAAAAGAAAATCTCAGTTTCACACAAATTCTTCTTTAACATACAAAAAGTTATCATTATAAAATTATTCATACTAGCGGCTTATGACATTCTTTTAAAACAGACTACATGAGAGTAACAGAAAGTCACTTAACTTAATAATAAAAATGGGTGTACACAACTAAGCACCCCTGCAGTTTTAATGAATTCAGGACATAGGTGTTCGATATAAAGTGCACACAAGATTTTTCTCTATATACTGTGTATGAGAAAAACTCAAAGTTTCATAACTATGTCAAACATTTTATCACTGGAAACAGAGATGAGTATGCCTAACAAAGCTTAAACTGAACACTCCAAGCTTCCAATGAATTCCAACCAGAGATTTTTCCTGATATATTCTATTTAAACATAACAAAGTACGATAGCATTTTCATTTTTTAAGCACTGGAATCAAAACTAGACTTGATACTGAACAAACCTGTGAACTTTCATTGAATTCTAGCCAGTGGTTTTAGAGGTGAAGCGCACACAAGATGTTTGCCTTTATGCTCTGTATGTGAAAAAGTTAAATTCTCATTAGTCTGTCAAAATTTAGAGCACTTGAAATAAATTGAGTGTGCACAACTAAGTTTTGTGCTCAATATTCCTGTGAAGTTTTGATTAATTTTAAGATGTGGAATTTGAGATGATTCGCACACACGATTTACAGACAGACGAACGGACAGACAGACGGACAAGCTGATTCCACCGCACCCTTATAACAGTTTCATAACCAAAAGAATAAAGAAACCATCAATGAAGACAAAATATTGAACGTCTATGGTACAGAGATAAAATCGACGGTACCGTATGTAGTTTTATGTTCTTTCTAGTTCTAGATGTTATTCCGCCCCGCCCTGGCGTGACGGTATTACGATAGAAAGTTTTTTATGAAAACAGCGGAAAACACCGAAGTTTATGGGTGAAGTGAATTTTTCTATGGTTACCTCCGGGAAAACATGTTCCCAATTTTGACCGGATATATCCTATCCACAGACATATTTACTTCACCTGATGATAACTGCCTTCAGTAACTGCTTTCGAAAATAAAGACGATCGCTACAGTTTTCATATTTTGTTATTTTGGCTAAAATATGAAATAAGGATAGTTTAACTTATTTTTTATAAATTGTGTTGGAAATACTTTAAATAATTTCAACTTGCCAACTGAAAATTGGGGCTCAGAAACCCGCCTTTTTACCTTTTTGGCATTTTAACAAAAAAATTGAAATTTGTCTCTATCTGTAAAAGTAGACTGGTGACCTGTAAAAGTAGACTGGTGACCTGTAAAAGTAGACTGGTGACCTATCTTCTTTTAATCATATCTTCAATGATGTGAACCTAAATATGATTTGTAGAAAAAAATCTGAATGTAGGAATATTTTGTAAAATAAAAGAAAAGATGCTTTTTTCATTACATTTTGAAAATCAGTTTTAGATCAGTTTGTATTGCTCATTTAAATAAGGGAATAACGTTGTGCGTATGTGTGCTATGCATAAATCATAACATTAGCTCTCTCACTGAACATTGTTCATGCAACTTTTTTATAGAGATTTTTCGAATTTTGCTTTATTAGCATGGCAACCAGCAAATGATTAAAAAAGAAATATGGTAACATAAGTATTTCTTTGCTGCATTTTGTTTCGCATGAAATATTAAATAAAACATATTAAAATCGAAAGAATCTGAATGTGGAAATTAAACTGTAGAAATCGTCTTTAAAATTATTTTTGCATTAGTTCTCTTATGTAAATATAGGAAGATCATGAAAAAATGTAGAAAAATGCATAAACTGACAATACAAAGAGATGTTTTTGAAACTTCCATTATAAAAAAAGAAAGTCGTTCAGTTGGCTGCCCCCGGTCTTGGGGCTTCGTAAAACTCATGAGACAAACATTACATAAAATCACAGTGCACAGACATTTTGTTGCAACATGCGAAAATAGGGCAAGTGATAAGGTCTTTATTTTAGAATTAAAATGTTGTCCCAAGGTGTTTTCTGCCATTGTCATTGCGAAATATATATAGATGTGTAAAGTCGTATAGATGTGTAAAATTGTGAAAAGAATGAATTGATAAAATTGCAGTTCAGAGACTGTTTTCAAATAAAAAAAAACAACAAGAAATGGACTAAATCGACTTCAACTAAATCAAATCGACAAAATCATTACGTCTTCCTGTACTTACTGGTTTTGTCCAATACAGTGGTTCGGCACGTCACAGTTTGGCAATGTTATTCAATATTTTTTGATGCAATTTTTAGCGTGTAATTATCAAAGCACAGACAGTACTGTCAGAAGCGAAAGTTAAAATGTGTGAAGATTGTTCTTTGTACCCAGCCGGCCCGGCTAGCTCAATCGATAGAGCATCGGATTGTCAATCTTCACGATCCCAGTTCAATCCCCATCAGGGCCGGCAAAATTTCTCTGAGATAATTGATCTATAGGTCATTTGTCCCTCACCTCTATAGCAAGTGAGGAAGTAGTCAGTCATTTGCGGAGAAATTGGTTAGTTAACTGGTTGGTTACCCAGGAACACTGGTTTGGTGGACTGAACGCCGGGATATGACCTTAGCTGTTAAACTGGCGTTAAACCCCAATCAAACCAAATTGTCACTGCACCCATATGATAAGAATAATATCAGTTCCTTCAATTGCTTTTTAGATATGCTATAGAAAAGCATAATTTCAACATAAAAGTAATGGAGATAATTCAAAAATGAACCAAGGTAGAGTCATTGTTCGGACATCCTTGTCACTTAAGTGTGACCATTGTATAAAGTATAAACTAAATCCCTCAAGTATTTTCTGAGTTATGACGTACAGATGTGACGGGAGACACTATGGTCATTTGAGACTCTAATAAGAGCATCGTATGCAGTGCAAAGGCTCGTGTGTTAAGAACAACGACTTAATAAAAGTAACTTCAAGAGTGTAATGGTGCTATTTAATAATTGCTGCTAAGTACTTCACTTAAGATGAATAGCTTTGTGATTGTGAATAATCAAGATATTAGTATTTATACAAAAGTTTTATTATTTTCCATCTGAAAAAAAGGCAAAGCTCTAGAAACACTGATCACTTAGTATAAATGTCCCTTGTGGTACAGATGTGCCTTGTCCCCAGTAGCAAGTATGCTGTCCCCAGTAGCAAGTATGCCAAGAATGAGTACAATATTTTAGATAGTTTTCAAAAATTTCTGTATCAATAACCAGTTTCAACAAAAAATTCAAGTTGAAATGGGGCAGAACTCTAAAAACAGGTTTCAGAGTAATACTCCTTGTCTTAAAACTGTTTCCTGTCATAATAAGCAAATATTCCAAGTTTCATATTGTTAACTTTGACAAATTTGAAATCATTCCACTTAATAACCAATTTTGACAAAAATTCTAAGTTAAAAAGGGGCTTAATTCCAAAAATATATTTCAGAATACAGAATGCCTATTGTCTTACAACTCACCTTTTCATTACAAATTAGTATTCCAAGTTTTGTGGTGATACCTTTTAGGGTTTCAGTAACGGGCTACATCAAAGATTTTGCACGACAATGAAGACGACCTAGCGATCAAACAGCTCGATTTTTTCTTCGAAACAGATAAGCTAAAATAGGGGAAATACCATGGTGATCTCTATTAAACTGAGATACTTGACAACTGCTTATATCCAAGTCAAGAGCAACACAGAAATCAAATATATATTTTATGTAAGTAAACTGTTCATAAAAAGTAACAAACTCATGTGAGCAAATAATTAAAATGTGAAAACAGTAGATAAATATCTGAAATGTATAAAAATAATACTGCAAATATATATTGTGGCCTCAAATGCAATTTTACTGACAACACAGAAGTTAACAGACACTAATTTCTTGACTCCATGACCATGTTCAAAACATTCAGTGCTGTTTTACTAGATGTACTTTGGATATCAGTCTACTTCGATTTGTCCTAGACCTACATAATGACTATGTAGAATAACCTCTTGTGACAAGTTTATGTGACACATACATCCTACCTTACATGAAGTAAGGTTGCATAAAAAGCCCTATTTTATCAGATACTTTTTTGAGGTATTAATAGTTTCAGACTGGATCTTATCTTTTGTACAGGAAATGTGGCATGAAATTAATTTAAGGTAAAACATGGTCACGATGAAACAACGTTTTCATTGAAATGTTTCAATCCTTACATTCTTTATGGCTTCATTCAAAGCACTTTTATCAAAATTGCAATGAAAACCCATACAACCTGTGGCACTATTTTTCAACGCGAAGGTATGAATAAGAGGCGATCATGTTATTGTTACTACAAAATCTAGTTGCAGCTTTAGAAGCTTTCCCTTCTAAAAACTGAGAGTTCATTATAAACATGTATACACCAGCAAGTATTATACCGTTTTATATAAACTTTATGCTGGATTTACTTTCTCAACGGGCATGCTAGCTTTCTAAAAATGCTTGTCTTCTGCCATCAGTCAATTAAGGCAAACACAGTAGACATGTTAATTAATTGATACTGCACAGGATAAAATGGCACGGTTAAAGTTTTAGGTTTAAATGGCTGATCACTAATTAAAAGTTGTGTGCACCATTCAGCAGCCATTAAAAAGGCGCATTTTGACTGCAGGAACATGGATACAATATTATTTCAAGAAATAACCAAACACCTGTACAATGTGCTGGTTTTACGCCATATTACAGGTCGTATTATGAGCTACAAACAGGTAAAAGTAGTTGTGGAGTCGCGTGGGACTGCGGGGAGAGGGTGTAACTTAGGCGATCTCTCAGATCCGATGGCCGTGGGTTGATCCCCATTCGAGTCACTTTATTTTTTTCCTTTAGTTTTTGCTTTTCAGATTTAGGTTTTGTTTTGAAATTTTACCTCGTACAGAATAAGACAGATTTTTATATTCTTATTATACTTTGATTATTATACAGCTATTTGAACATGGCAAATAAATGAAAATTTGGATTCGATGACTACGGTATTTTTTAAAAACTGCTTAAATTTTCAGATCAGTTTATGAATGAAATTAATTCAAGCCAGTTTTAGGCTACGTTGATAAATTTATGAAATTGTTTTTATATTATTCCAGCGTCCTTAACCAAACGTCTTCCTTTCATTATATGCCAATATTTTCAATGTATAATATAACTTTAAAAAAGCATAATACGAAATTTATTTCATCAAGTGAAAGTTAGATGTACATGTAATTTCTTTCATAATTGACAGAGTGAGTGAACATTAGATGGGATTTCTTTCAAGATTGGATGAGTGAGTGAACATCAGATGGGGTTTGTTTCAAGATTGTTGGGTTGTGTGGACGTTAGATTTGATTTGTTGGATTGGATTGATTGAACATTATATGGGATTTCTTTCAGGATTGACGGGTTGAACATAAGATGAACATTAAATCGGATTTCTTTCCAGATTGGCGGAGTGAGTGAACATAAGATTTGATTTGTTTCAAGATTCACGGAGTGTTGGGACATCAGATATGATTAGTTTCAAGACTGGTGGAGTGAGTGAACATTAGATGGCATTTCTTTCAGGATTGCCGGATTTCTTTCAAGACTGGCTGAGTGAGTAAAAAAAAAGAATGGATTTCTTTCAAGACTGGTGGAATGAGTGATCGTTCGATGGGAATTCTTTCAAGATTGGTAGAGTGAGTGATCGTTCGATGGGAATTCTTTCAAGACTGATGGAGTGAGTGATCGTTCGATGGCAATTCTTTCAAGACTGATGGAGTGAATGATCGTTCGATGGGAATTCTTTCAAGACAGGTGGAGTGAGTGATTGGTCGATGGGAATTCTTTATAGACTGGTGGAGTGAGTGATCGTTCGATGGGAATTCTTTCAGAACTGATGGAGTGAGTAATCGTTCGATTGGAATTCTTTCAAGACAGGTGGAGTGAGTGATCGTTCAATGGGAATTTTTTCAAGACTGGTTGATTGTGTGATCGTTCGATGGAAATTCTTTCAAGACTGGTGGAGTGAGTGATCGTTCGATGGGATTTCTTTCAAGACTGGTGGAGTGAGTGATCGTTCGATTGGAATTCTTTCAGAACTGATGGAGTGAGTAATCGTTCGATGGGAATTCTTTCAAGACTGGTGGGTGATCGTTCGATGGGAATTCTTTCAAGACTGGTGGAGTGATAGATCGTTCGATGGGAATTCTTTCAAGACTGGTGGGTGATCTTTCGATGGGAATTTTTTCAAGACAGGTGGAGTGATAGATCGTTCGATTGGAATTCTTTCAAGATTTGTGGTTGTGTTGGACACCGGATGGTGTTGTATTTGTGCTTGTGTGGGACACTGGATGGTGTTGTATTTGTGGTTGTGTGGGACACCGGATGGTGTTGATTATGCAGTGTATTTGTGCTTTTGTGGGACACTGAATGGAATAGATCATGCAGTCTATTGCTTTAATGTTAGACACCGAATAGTATTGATCATGCAGTCTATTTGCGCTTGTTTTAGAAATCGAATGGTATTGATCAATATATTCGTTTTTGAAAATGACGGCAAATGGTATCGGTTATGCAGTCTACTTTGGCGGTGTGATACTCCAATTGTTATTGATTATGCAGTCTTTTTGTGTTTGTGTGGGACACCGAATGGCATACATAATGCAGTCTATATGTGATTGTTTGGGATTTTGAACGTATTGACTATGCAGGCTATTTGCGTTGTGTAGGACACTGAATGGTTTTTGATAATGCAGTTTTTTGTGCTTGTTTGAGCTATAATTGGTATTGATCATGCAGTCGGTTTGCGTCTTTGTGTGGGAAACCCAATGATATTGATCATGCGGTCTTTTTGTGACTGTGTGGGACTCCAATTGATATTGATTTTGCAGTCTATTTGCGCTTGTGTGGGACATCGAAATGTATTGATCATGTCTATTTATTTGTGATGTTTTGGGACTCCATTTGGTTTTGAACATGCTGTTAGTTTTAATCATGCAGTCTTTTTGCGCATGTGTGTGGGACACCATATGGTATTGATTATCCAGTCTATTTTAGAATGTGCGGGACTTGGGTATTGATAATGCAGTTTATTTGCACGTGTGACAAACACCGAACGGTATTGATTATGCAGTTTATTTCGTTTGTGTGGGACACCAGTTGGTATTGATTTTGCAGTCTATTGCTTTTATGTTGGACATCGAAAGGTGTTGAGTATGCAGTCTATTTTCGCTTGTGTGGGACACCGAACGGTATATCGCATTTAATTTAATAAGTCAGGCTCACTTAGTTTCACTGGAAATATATAAAAAGTATTATCTAAACTACTATCCAATTTAGTGAGGGTTTGCTTATTTTGCTTTTAAGCTGTTGTACTTTCAACTTATGTTATAAGACAACAAACTAGTAAAAAAAGACCGTGACAACACAAGAGCCATGTTACACATGGTTAATTCCCCTGCCGGGAAGAAGTTACCCGAAGGTTGTACTTTCAAAAGCTAAATGTTATAATGCGCAAATGCAGTTTAAAGAAAATCATTCATAAATAGGCAAGGTAGAGTTATTGTTCTTGACACTGCACTTCCTACTAATGTGCTATGTCAGTGTATTAAGTTTGAAGTAAATCCCCCAAATACTTTTGGAGCAATGCTCTGGACAAAACTTTTTAAGTAAATCTGATAAAGGGGAATAACTCTAAAAATAGGCAAGATATAGTTATTGTTCTTGCAAATTGCACTTTCTACTAATGTGTTCTGTCAGTGTATTAAGTTTGAAGTAAATCCTTCAAGTACTTTTTGAGTTATGCTTTGGATAATGTTTTTAAAGTAAATCTGATAAAGGGGGATAACCCTAAAATGGGCAAGATAGAGGTTTTGTTCTTACACAGTGCACTTCCACCCAATGTGCTCTTTCAGTGTATGAAGTTTGAAGAAGAACGCTCAAGTACTTTTGGAGTTATGCTCCGGACAAAATTGGGACGGACGCACGGACGGACGCACGGACGAAGGCCATTTGTAATATCAGGCGGAAGGATAAATAAATGGTTCAGCTCAATAACGTTGAAAACGTTAACTATTTAGTATTCAATCTGGCAATGGTTAGAAAAGACATCTCAGAAATTTTTCTTCTAAGTA
The DNA here is from genome assembly GCA_012932295.1 of Cyclina sinensis. NCBI lineage: Eukaryota > Metazoa > Mollusca > Bivalvia > Venerida > Veneridae > Cyclina > Cyclina sinensis. Next base: position 12,280,882 of record JAAONU010000009.1, on the reverse strand, counting down.
AACTCAGTTAACTGTTTACAGTACTTACCCTGATAATAGTTTTTCGCCCAGAATAAATCAGAATGAATGAAAATGATACATAAACCTTTTAGAAAAAGGAATTATACATTGTATATACACCAAGGGCTGGGAATCACGTGATCAAAAATGATAGGTACCACGGAAACATGGCCGCGGAAGTCTGACTTTTTCAGCAAGTAAGCCCTTTCTTCACTTTCCGGCTAGTCATTTTGTTTTGTCAATACAATACAATAACGACCATTTCGTGCTTTCTAGAGGTACCCCGTTTGTCTCTCAGAGTGTCGTACTTTTTCCAAATACTTCCAATCGATAGAAATATAGAAATGATGGAATTGAGCCGGGTAAAACGTCTGGGTAGCTTACACGTAAAACACTTTTTAACACTATTAAGCCCTGTAAACAACAACAATGTTATTTTTACTAAATCTAGTGTGACACGTCTGGAAGCCTGTCTGCTGCCATCAGCGATACATATCCATGTGTCTAAACGTATGCTTCAAACTGACTGAGTAAGCTGATTTACGGAACAGTTAACATATTCAATTTATATATCAATATAAAAGATATATTTCAGCAGCTTATAAAAGGAAAGATAGATACGAAAACAACTGAAGTATAAACAACTATGTAGTCACTGTCAATGGATGTCTCAAAATAACAGGATATGAACAAATTCAAAGGTTTTCCGAACAAGATCATTAAAACCAACATGATTAAACACTGGCAAGCCAAGTGACTTAAATACTGGCAAACTAAGTGACTTAAACACTGGCAAACCAAGTGCCTAAACAATGGCAAACTGACTTAAACACTGGCAAACCAAATGACTTAAACACTGGCAAACCAAGTGACTTAAACACTGACAAACCAAGTAATTAAACACTGGCAAGCCAAGCGACGCTTGAACTATCTAAAATGATTTATTGAATCTTCAAATTTAAGTTGTTTTTCAATTTCTCTTGAAAACAAATCTCGAAAGCCTTGGGAGTATTTTCCTATACAGTTTATGATTCAATTTTCAAAACTCCCATTTTAATGATTTTTGCCCTAGGAAGACGTTAGAATAAGTTTTATGAAGACAATTTTAAGATTTTTTTTATAATTATCTTCACAAAGACAGCTGGGACTACATGCAGACAATATACGGTTAATAAAAACGGTACGGAATGAAAACCCTAAGACGTTTCGCTTTTCAATTTTTCCGCACCATGTCAGTTATTCATGTTCATGTATATTTAAACGAAATAAGGAATAGTTTCAAAAGCGTTAAATTATGTAACATTAAAAAAATTCTATATCAAGGCGAGCGTTTTAGTATTTGTAAGTATGCTTTAAAAAATAATATCGATCAACCACGGCGCAGTCGCACAACCAGTTTAATTTTAATAAAGCGGACCGGCTTTGTGGTTACAATTATATACGCGGACAGGACTGATCGTACCTCATGCGGTCTGCGAACAGTTCTCATAACAGACATATCAAGCTACTTTAAACACTCAAATGAGCAAACTTTCAAACCATTCTTATCTAGTTTTACTGAGCTTTGCATTTGCAGTGCAAGTAACGACATGTAGTGTAGTCGGCAAAGCCATCATGGCAGACTTCGAATCACCAAACTTTGCATACAGTTTATCGATTATTAAACATATTGAATATTGTTGTTATGCTATTGAATGTCCAGTGTTCATGATGTTAATGTATAGTTTGTAGCTTAGATTTTACGTTGCATAAATATTTTAAAGTTCCAAATCCAGCCTAACTTAACGGGACAGACATCTAAAAGTATGTCCTGACCTATGACCGACACGTCCCCAAGACTCACATATATAGGTCTCCTCTTCTTAGTCTCACGAATACTGAATTAAATATAATTTTATAATAATCCTAACAGACGGACATGAATAATATTACTTAACTCCTGTCTAGATCGTGTATGATTGACAGTGTATACCATTGAGGTACCTGAGTACGTATAGATTGGACTACCCTGTCAAGATCTGACAGTCATATTAACATGAAGAGTATACGTGGAGATTTCTGTTGAAGCACCTCTTATTACACTACACAAAATGCTAACAACACAATAATTTTATATGGTTACAATGCGTCATCCTTGAGCACTTGTACAAATAATGTCCCTTTCAGTGCGGAGACAGGCGGTCGCCGTAAGATTTTCGTACGGTTTATCGCGTTCAGAAACCCCTACCATTTATATTAAAAATATACAATTTTTTACAAATCGTATGTCGTAGCCTGTAGACATATCGTAGCTGACATTGCGCAAGCACGGGCATAGCTAATATCGTAAAGCAAACACGATTTATGGTCGGCATGTTGCCAAAATATATCATACGAAAATTGTTAAGACGCGGGACTTTCGTTCCGCCCTCGAAGAGTTATCCCAAGGTTGCCGCTAGGTGCCCGTGCAGTTCTCGACACATCGCAATGATATTTTTCAGTCATCCCCGGCCACCTTATATCGGTCACACCATGGCCTTGCGACGACCTTGAGGGTAGCAAACTATTTTCAGATGAGTATGTATATTGATTCGTGTGATTATTGATTAAGAAGATACTTTCCCTCAGGCTCAGAGCTGTGTACCTCAGTTTGCATCCTTCAGCTTCTTGATGTTCCAATTTTCATGACCGATGTCGTAGAAGTAGGGTCGGTCCTCAAAACACTGCACGATCATGTTCATGTAAAATTCTTCGTCGTCAGGTACATCGTCGTAGTTGTCGTTCTCAGGAACATGCCTCTCGGCTTGTATCTCAGTCTCAGCAGTTGTGCCCTTCTTAGACGCCCCTTTGTCATAGGGACTTTGTTTAAGGTGCCATTTCAGAAAGTATTTTAACAATACTCGTATACAATGTAAACACATTTGCAGTCAAAAAATTGAGTCCTGTATTCATTTTTCGTTCATATATACGGCGACTGGAAAATCTTTCCTACACTATACACGCGTGAATTTTGCTATTGAATGACCATGGTGACTTGCAGTGCATCAAGTCGACATTGTTCTCGTAATTTATTAATTCATTTGTCGTCTGCTTTTATTCATGTAACAAGAAGCGAAAGAGGCTAGTGATAACGTTAAATGCGCACAAAATGTTAGAACTTGTCAAATTTTGTCAGCCTATGGGCGTTACCCTTCTTCGACGTTCGAAACAAATCAAGTTAACGAAGGGCGAGAATAGTGTGAGCAGATCACACGTTTTAGCTGGCACAAAAGATTTTAAGACGGTGGAGATGAGGTAACAGACAGGGAAGAACGCGGAAGAAAATCGACGGAACGTTGCTGACGTCAATTTCGGAGACGCTGTGGAATATAGATGTTTTACTGTTTTCGATGTCAGCGTCAGAATTTTCCATTGAATTCTAACTAAAGAGTTGGGTATGAAAAAGGTATGTTTTAAAATCATGATATTTTTATTTCCTTTCATAAGACGTGTTTCGAATAAAGTAATGAAATTTCGATTCTTCTTGTCCAATAATATCGTTCAATGATTGATGAAATTTTGTGTTCAACAGAAGTGAATAATTCTAGTTTGATAGATATTTTCAGTTTCGTAAATGTTCATATTGCTGTGAGATCGAACGCGGTTAAACATATAGGTAATCACTCGTTTCAATCACAATAAAGGTCCATTCCGCTCGGTGCCGCAAACTGTTAAGGAATTTTACGATCCCTTTTAACAACGGTTTCTGCGTCGATTTTTCAAAGATTAGGCTGAAGTTCAATTAAATAAGACATTCAAACGATCGAAGACACGATTCTATTGTCCTGACACCGTGTGAATACGGGGTGATCTCGAGCACGCTCTCAGGAAGAAGCGACCTGGTGTTCCACTCCAGCATTTCATCCTACACTTCACACGCTGCTGAGACATTGAGGTTGCGGTGCTAGGCTACGCCACTGTTTCACATTCCTCCTATTCAGGGCAGCTGGCGCCCTTCGTTTTTTCAATATTCCCAACAATAAAGGCACGGCTGAAGGGGCATCGTTTCCTCTCGCTACAAGAACTTAATGCCGCAACTATTAGATCACACAACAGTTCAGTAGTTAGTCGTATCGTGACGAAAGAATAACAATGACGTTGTACGTGTTGCGTGCGATGCCGAAAACGTCATGTATGATATTGTTTTCGTGCGCTGGGCTGCGTACAGTTTGTTGTTAGCCATTGTCATAGAACTGTTATTTGTTATCATATTTTATTGATTTTTTCACTGTATGTAGAGGACATGTCTCGATGTATGTTACTTGCAAATTAAAAGATGAGAATGGTATCGCCGCAATCCTATTTATTTTCGAACAACCCTTGTATTAAACTTGTTGTTGGAACTTTAAAACTTTACACAAAATTTATTAAAATGCAGGAGTCATCGCTCCTAAAGTGTCATGCAGATACATGTAGATAATGTAGCAAGTTTGGTATCAATCGGAAGAAAACTGAAGACGAAGTATTCGAACAAAACAAAATTGACATTGGACGGACAGATACTACGTGCGCCATTCCATAATACGTCACTTTAAAGTGAGAATCTAGGCTAATGGGGTATAGAGATCAAATAGTTAGTATGAGAAAGTGGTCCAGTGGTAAAGCATGGGACTTGCAATCCAGGGATCGTGTGTTCGATCCCCGCTATATCAATAACACAACTGTCATTCAGATGAGACATTAAACCGAGGCCTAATGTGTTGGTGCTATACACTTAGTATTGAAAAGAACCAGTAGTGTTTTTTTATGTTCCACTAGCTATCCCCTACTACCTAGAATTACTCATCTCTTCATTGGGCGCCTGTCTTACAGACAACTGGTACCTACGATAAATATAGACCGGCAAGCTGTTCAAGTTTACTTTGATTTGAACATAAACAAATCATTGCATAAAATGAAGGTTTTAACGGGGTTTTAATGCATTTACTGCTTATTTCTACCAAAGTCCGGAACAATCTGTATCCCCTTGTAATTGCACTCAAAGAATATTAAACGGAATGGATTCACTTATTATATCTCACTGTCATTAACGTCGTCCTGGCTTTTTCCATCCATATTAAAGACAAAAAGATCTTTTTTTTTCTTCAAAATTATGGTAAGTTATTACAAAATTATATAAAAACCTGAAACAATGACGAAAGTATAACTGTGACTTGTAGGAACTGAAATTAGTATATCGACGGGTAGTGATATATGTAGGTTAAGTGCCAGTCTTCCTATAGCAGAACTGAAACCGAACTGGATTCTATTTTTGTTACAGTGATTACCTAACCGGATCACGAGCTGTCAGTGTTACGGCTCTCTTTTCTTAATTATTGAGCGAAACGTTCATTTAAATGTGACAAAGAAAAACTGCAGCTGTCAAGCCATTAGCCTACTTTCTAAACATTTTAGCTTATGAATGTGCCTAATACGTCTGTATTCGTATTTTTCCCCAAAATTATATAATTAGATTGTAAAATTTGAGTTGGTTGTATTAAGACTTTTTCACTTTAGTTTTATAAGTGGCAAAGTATTTATGACTTTCGTCAAAGATTGCCAGATTGCCTGCAGTCTAGTAACGCTTTTGGGATTTCTAAATGTATTGTAAGCTGAGCGTGGTATTATTTCATTCGCAAGTTTCATAAATAAACTGAACTAAATAGCTTTACATTTTCCTGAAACCAGATAATTACGTTGTCTCTTTTATTGTCTGTGTTTGTCATATCCCTCTATAAAAAATGCTCTAGGAAGGTGTCTATTGACCTGTGTAGCGTTTTCAACAATATAACGTCCAATAATTATTATTCTTATATAACTCTCCCTCACATTAACGCCATTCAAAGAAAATAAACTGTCTGGAACATAACCAAGAACTATATGTAACATCAAAGCTGACATTATGATTTGATCATAAAATATATTAAATTCGACAGAATGTAAAGGACAAGTTTACATGGTTCTCTCTTTGTTCTCTCTATGTTTCTGTACTAGTCAGAGTAATAAATTTTTAATCTCTTATCTTCCGTCGTGTTGCAGCGATTCATCGCTTTATGTTGAATGATGTACCTCTTTTTGAGGTGACATTCTTTCTAACCTACCCCATCTGTTAACAAAATATTACTTCAGACAGAATGTATGCTCCGTGGCTTCGTGATGTATACATATTACATTCTTACTAAATATAGTATATAAGCAGAAGACGTTTCAACAGGTAGGTAGTAGGTAGGTAGATAGACAGATTTCATTCCTCAATACTGAAGAGCATAAATATATACATACTATCATTATTGTTTATAGACATTAAGTACATCATAGGAACAAAAATAAAACCTGTTATAATAAGAACTGTCACAGTAAGATGACAATGCCCTCAAAGTGGTGCTTTGTCTCTAGGCTGAGGACCAGTCATTCAAGGGTCAAGGTCAAATAAATATAGGGCAGTGCGAAGGTCTTGTCCACAAGGGTGTTGTGTCAAAGTATGAAGTAAATCGACTTTCTAATAAGGAGGTTATGGCCAATATTGAAGTTTTTAGACAATTGGATCTTCAAGGAAGCTGAGCTGGTAACCTAGGGGTCGTGAACCCCTCCCCCCCCCCCCGCTCTTCCACTAACATTACTAATTGTAGAGGTCCATGCAAGGAACCTTTATTCCAAATATCTACGTTTTTGGTCAATAAATGAAAGCTTTATAAGGTAAAGTAGAAAAAAAGTTTATCCTCGGTGATCTTGGCCCAAGTAAATGGTAGAGGTTCGTGCAAGGTGTCTATATACAAAATATCTAAAATATTAGACAATAAATAAGGCTCTATGACAGGTAGAAAAATCTACTTTTAGCCATGGTGACCTTGCTTGACCTTGAAACCAGTGATCTCAAACCCGTCCTCAGGGTAGAGGTCCTGGCAAGTGTCCTGCAAACCAAATATTTAAGATATCAGTCAATAAATGGAGGTTCTTTGGGCAAAAGGACAAAAAATCTATTTTATCCTCAGTGACCTTGACCTTGACCCCAGTGAATTGCAGAGGCTCATGCAAGGTATATACATGTATCCCAAAATACCTAAGATATCTGTCCATAAATAAAGGCTCTATAATAAAAAGTTGAGAAGTCTATTTTTAGCCTTGGTGACACTAGGGGCAGGGCCAGTTTTGACCCCAGGGCCAAGATTTGAATACACTTAAACAGGTCCACTAGGTTACACTAAATATCTCAACTCTAGACCTTCTGGTTTCTTACAAGAAGATTTTTAAAGTTTTTTCCTATGCAAGTCTTTAAAAAAATCGAGTGACCCCTGGGGCGGTGTCAATTTTGACCAATTTTGAGGGTAATTTGAAGAATCTTGGTAGAGGACCTCTAGATGATGCTCCATGCAAAATATATAAGCCATAGGCCTTGAAATGTCACATAAGAAGATTTTTAAAGTTTTCCCTATATATATGCCTTAATTAAATCAAGTGACCCATGGGACGGGACCATAAATGATGCCAGAGGCATACTTTGAACAATCTTTGTAAAAGACCTCTTGGTAAACCTGTATGCCAAATATCAAACCACAAGGCATTATTAGTTGTTTCAGACAAGAAGACTTTTCCCTACATAAGCCTTTGTAAAATTATATTGTAGCTTGGAAGGGGCCAGATATAATTTGACCAAACTTGGCAGAGGTTCACTAGACATTGCTACATATCACATGTCTAATGTTTATAGTTTCTGAAAATATTTTTTCTTCGAAAACTCCATATTTTACACAAATACGACCCCCAGGGCAATTCTGACTCCAAGGGCATAATTTGAACAAATTTGGTAAAGGTCTACGTTTCACAGAAGAAGAGTTTTAATGTTTTTTCTATATATTTCTTTACAAAACATGTGACCCCTTGGGTAGGGGCAATTTTGACCCCAAGGACATAATTTGGACAAACTTGGTAGAGGTCCGTTAGAAACTGCTACTTCTCAGGGCTTTGTGCTTTTTGAAAAGAAGACTTTTTAATTTAAACAAATAAAAGTGTTTCCTTTTTGTTGCCATAGCAACTGGAGTTCTGCTTGGAATTTAACAACTTCGGTAGAAATCCATGCGAGGAATATCCCAGGCATGTTTCATGAAAGTTTGCTTAGCGGTATAGGAGGAGAAATCGTTTAAGTCAAATAGTTGGTAACGCATGATGCACGCCGACGGACAATCAATGATCACAAAAGCTCACCCTTGAGCACTTCGTGCAGAGGTGAGCTAAAATTTATGTATAGGGAAATAAATATATAACACACCTTAATGCAAAAGTATAGAAATTAAGTCCAATTATATGGTAGAAAATAAGCAATTCCTAACTATAATTACCTGTTACATATACAGGGGTATGTATAATATCTCTGTGACTTTAGATCTTAAATACAGCTAACAAAGTTATCCTAAAATCACTCAGCACGTGATTTGAATAGGAAACATAAATAACTAGATCATTTTCATATGAAATTCATGCTCAGTCATGATGGCTTCAGCCAGTACCAAGGATAAACTTGTAACTCGCTCCCATTTTTGGCACCTTTACAAAAATAACACTGGAGACAGCTCAATGAAATTCTTGTTTATATCACACCTCCGGCGTTTTGGCATATTTCAAAGTTTCCAACACAGCCCCAGGAAGAATACCTGCCTATTTTCCGTCATCCAGATACTAACAAAAAGTTAAGGAAAAGTATAATTCTTGTAAAATATGCTGGAACTGTGTTAACTTTATTTAAAGAGGATAAATTCAATTTATCTTATTAAGGTAAGTATGGAAACCCTGGATGAAACGCCTCAAGGGAATAATTTCAAACATCTCAGATACATTTTTACAGAATTTCCAAAAAGCAAAAATAAAGAATCTGGCATTACCTGTTTGGTACCCCACAACTTGTTACGTTCCGTTCCGTTTCGCAAAATACTAATAGCCAGAATTACTTAATGTATAGCTAACAGATTTTGGGGAAACTGAGGATCTACAAAGTTTTTCTACTGCTGTCATCATGAGCCACGATAATGCATGGAATCATTATACAGCCATATAAAAGATGCAGTCATAAACATAAACAATTGTTTTACTTTACTATATTCATTGAGAACGAGTTCTACTACTTGATAAATATTGACTAAGCCAATCATAAACTATATTTGCAACTACACTGTAAGGTATATTTTGATTTACAACCATTTTAGACAACTTAAGTAAATATAACTTTAAACAAGGGCAATTTAGGTGACATTTCTGTGAAAATCAACTTCAGATTATAGAAATGATGATAGAAATGTCTGATGATGCTCATGACACTCATGACATACAAACTATGGGCAGAGATAGATGATCCAGTGGCGAATCTGCCGATACGCCAATACGCCCGGGCGTATAAATTTTAAGAAAGTGTAAAAAAAGAGGGTCATGATGGCAGGCAGACTGTTTTGCAGGCAAGTCTGTATTTTAAACCCATGTGCTGATCTATATTCTAAGTACTACTAGAAATGTAGGTATTAAAGCAATTGACATATTTTTGTGATCCATTCAAACAAAAACTGTTTATTCATAAATAAATTTTTATTGTAAATTGTAAAGAATACACCAAAACTATATATAAGTGATTGATTAATTTTTGTTGTGAACACTTATTAGAAGTTGTTTATTTTTCGTGTAAAGTTAGTCACGTGGTACGGACTTTCTGTTCAATGTACTGGCTTTAATTAAAGCATTATGGGTTCATTTCTTCTTTCATTTTGCAGCTGAATAGAAATATAAATCATGATCTGAATGGTATTAAATTTCTTTTTCTTTTTAGAGAAAAATATTTTAAGGTAAAATATGTAAGAAATTAATGAAGAAGTATGTTTTCTTTACATTGTATAGTTTTAAACACAGTTTTGTTGTGTTGTAAAGATATAAGTCATTTCACTGATTCTTTTCTAAATCAATCAAACTTGTAAAATTAAATCTCTCATTCCATATCATACGTCTGTAGATATGAAAGTTTGATAAGGATTCTGAAATATATCTAATCTTAGCTTAAATAGGGAAAATGGTATGTTATGAGAGAAAGACAAGATGTGCTAGGATATTGTTTTCTTATCAAGTAAATAAAAAGACAGTTTTATGACACTTCTATATGAGTGATTATTGAAATACTTATGCAGAACGAAAGACGAGACGCCACCGTGTGGGAGCTAGACATTGTACTAGAAAGCAGTAGATCTTGCTGTGTAAGTAGGGGTGGAGCTATCCGTTCCAAGAAACGCCGGTTGTCAGAGAAACCAACCAAATGCTCCAGGTGGCACTCAATCACAGTTTTGGCAGATAAACAAGTATTACCCCTACATGGACCACCTGGTTACCGAGCCTGAGGATCACCTTCTACAGGCCAATCCTAGATATAATGCCCAATGGCTGATCCCAAGTCAGGTAAATAAATGCATTTTGATAACTTTGCTGTTGTTTTTTCTCAAATTTTGACGATACTCATTTCAGTCCTAATATATCTCAAATGTTAACGATGATCGAAAAACATTGTTTTATGCTCACTACAAATTTCCTTACAGAAACTCATCTCTAATATGTAAAGTAGCTATTATTCAAACAGGTTGCTGAATCCAACCTTCCAGAGGTACAATGCCGAGAAATTTACAGCGGTCTTCGAAGCTGTCTGGATGCAGATAAAGATACGTTCTTGCGTGAATGTGTATTGTGGCGCACGTGGTGGACTGACCCAACACTCGCTGCACAATGCCAGATAACATAGCAGATGCGTTGAAAATGACAAGTGAAGCCTTGCATCCAAATATTCGGAAATTGCAGAGAAATTTTTCTACACCAACAATGTTGATGGAGAGGTTGTCGGGTCTCAGCCTTTAAATATATATCAGGAAAAAAAACTTGATGCAGACTGTGTTGTGGACATATTTGCGGCTAGGAAAGACAGGAGACTTGCCCTAATTTTTAAAGTGTGAGTTAGGAACAAATAAAGGAGTAGCTATAATAAAAACGCTAGGTGAACTAGGAACAAATATGTGAGATGTTAAAATAGAATTTATAAAAGTCACTATGAAGACATGCTTTGTAAAGACTAGAGGCTTTTGAAAAAACAAGGCGGCCATAATGGCCTTTTATTGCTCCTATGCGTACTTCTGAGTACAAATTGAAACAGCAAGTACAACTAGAACTATCGCTGAATGCGATTCATACCCCCACCAATGTCCTTGACAGAAGACGACATGGAAAGGTGGTTAAGGGAATAACTTTAGTGGCACAACTACATATACATAAAAAGAAATTATCTCTGGTGAAAAAAACAAACAAATTGTACAGGTAATAGTATAAATATATATTGTCAAATCATGTTCGAAACAGTAACAAATAACCTTTCATTTTCGTGAATATCTGTTCTAGTTTCAGAAACATTTACATGTAAGTATTAATGGTTATATCAGAACATTTTCTAAGCCTAAAAGGGGCATAACTTGTGTCATAATTCAATGGAATTGTAGAATTTTCATCATCTGAGATTGCTTGTAACCATTCATATAAATTTTAAGTTTCAAGTAAATATCTGTTCTGGTTTAAGAAATATTATAGTAAATAAATTTAAAGACATAAAAATGGACTTAACTTTGTCAAAATACAATATAAAGTTATCCCCCCAACTTTTTTTAGTTATGAAACTTGACCTGCATATCTTACTTGCGACACTTCATTATATATTTGAAGTTTCAAATGGTTATCTGTTCTAGTTTTAGAAATATTCAAGTACATGTTAAAATTTCAGAACATTTTCTAAGTCAATTTTTGACCTTCAAGTATGGCCTTGACCTTAATCTGGCACAAGGCTAAGATGGGTTCTGCACATTGCCCAGTTGGGGTGAACATTTGAGTCAAGTTTGAAGAAAATCCTTCCATTAGTATAGAATTTATAGAGCGGACACAACGTATTGTCTAGTATTGATTGTAAGTAAATTAAAAGACTTAAAAAGGGGCATAACTTTGTCAAAATGCAATACAGAGTTATGAAACTTGACCTGCATATCTTACTTGTGATACCTCATATATCTTTTAAGTTTCAAGCAAATACCTGTGCTAGTTTCAGAAATATTCAAGTACATGTTAAAATTTAAGAACATTTTCTAAGTCAATTTTGACCTTCAAGTGTGACCTTGACCTTAAGCCGGCACAAAGGTAACATGGGTTCTGCACATAACCTTGTTGAGTTGAACATTTGAGTAAAGTTTGAAGAAAATTCTTCCATTAGTAAAGGACTTATAGAGCAGACACGACATATTGTCTAATATTTGATTGTATGTAAATTTGAAGACTTAAAAAGGGACATAACTTTGTCAAAATGCAATACAGAGTTATGAAACTTGACCTGCATATCCTAATTGTGACACTTCATACATATTTTAAGTTTCAAGCAAATACGTTTTCTAGTTTCAGAAATATTCAAATGCATGTTAAAATTTAAGAATATTTTCTAAGTCCATTTTTGACCTTCAAGTGTGACCTTGACCTTAAGCCGGCAAAAGGGCAACATGGGTTCTGCACATCCCCTTGTTGAGGTGAACATTTCAGCCAAGTTTGAAGAAAATCCTTCAGTTGGTATAGGATTTATAGAGCGGACACGATAATGGAGACGGACAGACCGACCGACGGACGGACGCGACAAAGCGAATCCATTATAGCCCCCCAACATTCTGTGGTGGGGGTATAATGAAGGAATCAAGCTATGTTCAGATGATTTTATTGTTGAAATCTAAATCTCAAGGGGTTTAATCTGAACATTCTTGGTACAGGTGTACTAGACTATGTGACACACAAAATATATAGACTCCAGACCATGTGGTTTAAAAGAAATGATTTTTTAAGTTTGTCCCAATATATGTTTTTATCAACTAAGTGAACCCTGGGGCATAATTTGAACAATCTTTGTAGAGGACTTCTAGATGATCTTCAATACAAAATGCCTCAGCTCTAAGCCTTGGGGTTATAGAAAAGAAGATTGTCAAAGTTATCATTCTATAGGCCTATGTAAAATCAAATGACCCCTATGAGGGGTAATTAATGACACCATGGGAATTATTTGAACAATTTTTGTGAAGGGTCACTAAATGATGTTCCATGCAAAATATCCCAGCTCTAGCCCATGTGGTTTCAGAAAAGAAGATTTTCAAAGTTTTTCCTATTTAACTCTGTGTAAAACATTATTCCAAGGGCATAGCCAATTTTGACTTCAGGACCATAATCTTGTTACAGGTCTACCATGTCTACTAGACAAAATGGCACACAAAATATTCAGACACAAAACCATGTGGTTTAAGGAGAAAATATTTCAAGGTTTTAAAATAAATGATCCCCAGGTTAGTGTCAATTATAATCCCAGGGGCATAATTTGAACAATCTTGATAGAGGTCTACTAGAATATGTTTTACACCAAATGTCAGAGCTCTGAGCAAAGTGGTTTCAGACAAGAAGATTTTTTTCCCTTTGGCTGTCATAGCAACTAGAGTTGCATGGAATTGAATTCTTTGAATAACTTTGGTAGAGCTTCATGCATGGAACAACTTTGCAAAGTTTCCATCAATCTGGCCCAGCAGTTTTAGAGGAGATGTTGTTTAAAGCCCCATGGGGCAGAGGCAATTTTGAGATAGCAGCTTGTGAGGAGATGTCATTTGAGGCAAAATATTGACAAAAATCTATTTTTAGCTTATTTTGTTTTGTTCAATGGTGTGGAACCATTGAAGCAATTTTAACAAGAGCAGTTAATGGTTAATGGTTGTACTTTCAAACACTCAATGTAATAATGTTTGAAGAAAATCCCACAAAAAATAGGCAAGGTAGAGTTATTGTTCTTGCAAACTGCACTTCCTACCAATGTGCTATGTCAGTGTATTAAGTTTGAAGAAAATCGCTCAAGCACATTTGGAGTTGTGCTTCGGACAAAGTTTTTCAATTAAATCTGATAAAGGGGAATAATTCTAAAAGTAGGCAAGGTAGAGTTATTAATGTTACACATTGCACCTCCTCCAAATGTGCTCTTTCAGTATATGAAGTTTGAAGAAAATCACTCAAGTACTTTTTGAGTAATGCTCCGGACAAAACTGGAATGGACGCACACATGGACAGACAGAGACCATTTCTAATATCCCCTCCGCCTTTGGCGGGGGGATAATAAGTTCAAGAATTCAAGAATTAGATATACATGTATATGCTGGGATTTTTAAAATGTAAACAAGTAAATCTGATTAAGGGGAATAACTCTAAAAAATAGGCAAGGTAGAGTTATTGGACTTGCACACTGCACTTCCTACCAATGTGCTCTGTCAGAGTATGAAATTTGAATATAATCCCTCAAGTAGTTTTGGAGTTATGCTCCGGACAAAATTTATCAAGTAATTCTGATAAAGGGGAATTCCTCTAAAAATAGGCAAGGTAGAGTTATTGTTCTTGCACAATGCACTACCTACCAATGTGCTCTGTCAGTGTATGAAGTTTAAATAAAATCCCTCAAGTAATTTTGGAGTTATGCTCCAGACAAAATTTATCAAGTAATTCTGATAAAGGGGAATAACTCTAAAAATAGGCAAGGTAGAGTTATTGGACTTGCACACTGCACTACCTACCAATGTGCTCTGTCAGTGTATGAAGTTTGAATAAAATCCCTCAAGTAATTTTGGAGTTATGCTCCGGACAAAATTTATCAAGTAATTCTGATAAAGGGGAATAACTCTAAAAATAGACAAGGTAGAGTTATTGGACTTGCACACTGCACTACCTACCAATGTGCTCTGTCAGAGTATGAAATTTGAATATAATCCCTCAAGTAGTTTTGGAGTTATGCTCCGGACAAAATTTATCATGTAATTCTGATAAAGGGGAATTCCTCTAAAAATAGGCAAGGTAGAGTTATTGTTCTTGCACAATGCACTACCTACCAATGTGCTCTGTCAGTGTATGAAGTTTGAATAAAATCCTTCAAGTAATTTTGGAGTTATGCTCCAGACAAAATTTATCAAGTAATTCTGATAAAGGGGAATAACTCTAAAAATAGGCAAGGTAGAGTTATTGGACTTGCACACTGCACTACCTACCAATGTGCTCTGTCAGTGTATGAAGTTTGAATAAAATCCCTCAAGTAATTTTGGAGTTATGCTCCAGAAAAAATTTATCAAGTAATTCTGATAAAGGGGAATTCCTCTAAAAATAGGCAAGGTAGAGTTATTGTTCTTGCACACTGCACTACCTACCAATGTGCTCTGTCAGTGTATGAAGCTTGAAAAAAATCCCTCAAGTAGTTTATGGAGTTATGCTCCGGACAAAATTTATCAAGTAATTCTGATAAAGGGGAATAACTCTAAAAATAGACAAGGTAGAGTTATTGGACTTGCACACTGCACTACCTACCAATGTGCTCTGTCAGTGTATGAAGTTTGAATAAAATCCCTCTAGAAGATTTGGAGTTATTCTGGACAAAATTTATCAAGTAAATCTGATAAAGCGGAATAACTCTAAAAAACAGCAAGGTTGAGTTATTGCACATGCACACTGCACTACCTACCAATGTGCTCTCTCAGTGTATGAAGTTTGAATAAAATCCCTCAAGTTGTTTTGGAGTTATGCTCCGGACAAAATTGTTTCGGACGGACGCACAGACGCCGGACGGACGAAGGGCATTTCTAATATCCCCTTCGCCTTTGGCGGGGGGATAAATAGAGGGCTATGTAAGGAACATTTCTGTGGAATTTGGTGGAAAATCACCTTGCCGTTTAGATGAAAATGTTTTTGAATTTTTCCTATTTTAAGATTTTGAAGCCCTTATGTGTAATTGAGTGGAATGGTTTGAGCAATTTTAGAAAAGGGCAATATCAGGAAAATTCGGTCAAGTTTAAAAGAAAATGGCATAGCAGTTTGAGAAAAGATGTCATAAGTGACAGCTATTTTGTTAAATCAGCGGAACTTTTACAGCAATTTAAATAAAGGACTCTGTAAGGAACATTTCCATGAAATTTCGTGGCAAATCACACTGCTGTTTAGGAGATGTTGTTTGAATTATTTTCTATTTTTAGCTTTTGCAGCCCTTATGTGCAATAAAGCAAAACCGTTGGAGCAATTTTAGAAAAGGGCAATATCGGGATCATTTCTGCCAAGTTTGATTTAAAATGAATTAGTAGTTTTGGAGATGTCATTTGAAGCCAAATATTGACCAAAACCTTTTTTTAGCTCTGGGGACCATTCTGTTCAATGGAGTGGAACCGTTTTAGCAATTTTATTAGAAGGCTATGTAAGGAACATTTCCCTGAAATTTGATGGAAAATTTCCTTGCCGTTGAGGAGATGCTATTTGAATTTTTGTCCATTTTTTTTCTTTTAGCAGCCCTTATGTGCAATGGAGTGGAATTTTAGAACAAGAGGCCATGATGGCCCTGTATCACTCACCTGAGTATGACTGCTTTTAACAAAGTTGCTATGGGCCTGGTTAATTGACCCCAGATTACCCATATTCGAACTTGACCTAGAAATTATTGAAACAATCTCTCTGACAAATTTCAAGGTTATTTGTACTGAAAATGTTACCGCTAGAGTGTGAACAAGGTTTTTCCTTATTTGGGCTCTATGACCTTGTTTTTTAACCTAGATCTCCTATATTCGAACTTGAGCTAGAAATTATCGAAACAATTTCTCAGACAAATTTCCAGGATATTTGGACTGAAAAAGTAGCCTCTAGAGTGTTAACAAGAATTTTCGATATTTTGGCTCTGTGATCTAGTTTTTGATCCCAGATAACCGATATGCAAACTTGAGCCACAAATCATCAGAAAAACCTTTCTGACAAATTTCTAGGACATTTGGATTGAAAATGTAGCCTCCAAAGTGTTGATATTTGGACTCTGTGACCTAGTTTTCGATTCCAGATGACCCATATTCGAACTTGAGCTAGAAACAATAGAATTAAGCTTTCTGACAAATTTCCAGGTTATTTGGAATTAAAATGTTACCTCTAGAGTGTTAACAAGGTTTTTCCATATGAGGGCTCTGTGACATAGTTTTTGACCCAAGATGACCCATACTCCAACTTGAGCTAGAAATCATCAAAAAAACCTGTCTGACAAATTTCCAGGATATTTGGCTTGAAAATGTAACCTCTGGAGTGTTAAAAAGGTTTTTACATATTTGGGACATGAGACCTAGATTTTGAACCAAGATGACCTATATCCAAATTTGAGCTAGAAATCATTGAAATAACCTTTCTTACAAATTTCAAGGACATTTGGACTGAAAATGTAACCTCCAGAGCATTAACAAGGTTTTTCTACTTTCGGGCTCTGTGACCTAGTTTTTGACCCCAGATAACCTATATTCAAAACTGGGCTAGAAATGATTAAAACAATCTTCCTGACAAATTTCCAGGTTATTTGGACTGAAAATGTTACCTCTAGAATGTTAACAAGGTTTTTCTATATTTGGGCTCTGTGACCTAGTTTTTGATCCCAGATGACCCATATTTGAACTTGACTTAGAAATCTTCAAGTTAACATTTCTGACAAATTTCCAGATTATTTGGGCTGAAAATGTAACCTCTAGAGTGTTAACAAAAAATTTTCTTTTTCGGCTCTGTGACATAGTTTATGAACCCAGATGACCCATATTCGAAACTGATCTAGAAATTATCTATAGAACCTATCTGACAAATTTCCAATATATATTTGGATTGAAATAGTAGCCTCTAGAGTGTTAACAAGGTTTTTCTATATTTGGGCTCTGTGACCTAGTTTTCCAACCCTGATAACCATGTTCAAACTCATCCGAGATATTAATGAGACAAACATCCTGACCAAGATTCATGACAATTGAGGCAAAAATGTGACCACTAGAGTGTTAACAAACTTATTGTGGATGGATGGACGGACGGACAAAAGGTGATCACAAAAGCTCACTCTGTCACTACGTGACAGGTGAGCTAAAAAGGCAATATCAGAAACATTTCTGTCGAATTTGGTTTAAAATGGCCATGTGGTTTTGGAGGAGATGTCATTTGAAGCCGAATATTGATGAAATTCTATTTTTGTCTCTGGAGCCAATTTGTTCATTGGAACAGAACCATTTCAGCAATTTTAATAGAAGGCTATGTAAGGAACATTTCCTTGAAATTCTGAGGGACATCACTTGGCCGTTTAGGAGATGTTGTTTAAATTTTTTCTATTTTTATCTTTTGCAGCCCTTATGAGCAATGGAGTAGAATTGTTTGAGCAATTTTAGAAAAGGGCAATATAAGGAACATTTCTATAAAGTTTGATTAAAAATAGCCTTGTGGTTTAGGAGATGTCACTTGAATTAAAATGTTGATGCTGGACACAGGGTGGTCACAATAACTCACCCTGTGCATTTGCTCAGGTGAACTCAAAAGTGCTAGGGGTCTTTCAAAGCAAGGTCAGTCATCCCTTGATGCTTGAAGATAAGGGTGAAAGAGTGTTAAGGTAACCTTGAACTGAAATAAAGTGTATTTTCAAGTCCCCTTGACCTTCACCTTTAACATAATGACCCAAAAAATACCCTGAACCATGCTGACAAGGATGCAAATCATCCTGTCATTTGAAAGGTCTACTTGAAAAAGTACTAACTTAAAGCTTATTCTGCAAAACTGTTATCATTGTTTTAGGTCACAATGACCTTGACCTTTGACCTAGTGATCCCAAATAAAACAAGGGTCACATACTTCTAAAGGCATCAATTTTATGAAAGTTTAAGTCATGGTGACCTTGATGTTTCACTTAGTGACCCCCAAAAAAACAGGTCAATATGGTCAACTATCATATAAAACTGAAGGTTGTGGATCAAATGGCAATTATTATAGAAGTTATTGAGTGTAAACCGTTTTCATATTCAATTTCACTGTGACCTTAACCTTTGACTAACTGAGCCATAAATTTAGAGGGGTCTTCTTCTGAGTAAAGACAAACCTTCAGAGTCTGAATGCTCTGGGTTAAATGGTACTCCAGTTACTGTGCCGAAACCATTTTCACATTCAAGGTCACTGTGACCTTGACCTTTCAATAAGTGACCCCCGCACCCTACAAAACAACAGGGTTCTTCTAAATCAGTAGCATACAAAACTGTTTATAGAGCAACATTAAACTACTAAAAACATTTTTGGGTTTAGTTTATATATATGCAGGGACAAAGTGTTTTCATACATTCATTCTTAGATAAAGGGCACAATTACGAATTTTGACTGTCCTTCGAAGTGCTTCTACTTAGAAAATGCATACAGCTTGTTTAAACATACAAAAACAAACAGTTGGTAGGTATGTAAAAGAATTAGAAAAAACTTGCACTCTGTTTGAAAAAATTCTGTTCAGACAGAAGCCTGAATGATACAGAATGAGATAAAATTTTCTGTCCCACCGCACAGTAGGTATGTTTGGAGACATACTCTTTTTAAACTACGAATTCAGAGTATGCAACAGAATGTCTTTTGTGCAGGGGAAGGCTTGAATGTTGTGTTCAGCAGCATTTTTCTTGTAATTCCAACTTCGGAAAAATTCAGTTGATATCATTCCTTTGTCCTTTCTGACTGAATAAGATACTAAGTACTAAGTACTAAAACATAATGCTAATCAGTGTTTACAAAAAACGGTGTTAACTCTATTAACTTTCCAATAAATAACCACTTCACACAATAAAAAAAGACTGAGTTAAATTAGTAAACTAAATTTTGCCAGTGACATCATCTGGGTTTCTTATTTTTTCTTCATAAGAAACGTTATACTAATTTTTGAAAATTCTAAAAACTGTTGTGAAGTATTTTAAAAAATACAGGTATGAATGAAAACTCATTAATCTTTTTTATATATATTTCGAAATTCACACTTGTTTTTCAATATTTCACTTAACTAAAAGCATTTAAAATATTTAACAAAGGTACGTTTCTTGAAAGAAACGTTATATCGATTTACGAAGGTGTTTAAATTCTAGTCTGTGTAAAGAAAAACCACGGAAAAACATACATTGCCTTGTCTCTCAAATCAATTTGTATTAAGGCTACGAAGCATGGAGATTAAAGCAAATTGTGGAATTGATTACTTCTTTAACTCAAGTCAGATATATTTGCGGAAAATTAAGTACTATTTTAAATGTTTTAAGCGTTTGGAGAGTTTTAATTGTTTCAATAGTTATATATCTTTATTTGCTTTATATGTAGTTAAAAGGTTTTTAATTGCAGTCGAAAATGTCTTTTTTGTATATCAAGTTGTTTTCGCTTAAACAGGATAAGAAACGTTACATAGATCACACACTATCCTTGAGTGTATCTGTTTCTTTTGTACGCATTAAATCTTTTCCTCGGTAAATATTTTGCGTCAGATACTCTTCAGCAGACCGGTTTAAATGACACAGACAGTTATCTTGTTTTTATATGGAAAAATATTAGTTGGAGTGTATGTATATAGTGTTAAAGTCACATAGTTATTCTGCTTTAGCATTTTGCTGTAAGATTATTAAGTGGTAAGTCATTACAAGTACTTTTGGTGGTAAGCATGCTGTAACAGTTTGATATTTTAGGGTTTTTTTATTTAATATTTTTTTATGTTTTTATACTGTTGAGAAGCAGTTTCTGTAGATATTTACAGAGTACAGAAAAACTGCATAAGGTACGTTACGATACCTTTATACTAAATTATGCCAATAAATCGTCTCATAAACTGTAATAAAGTGCATTGTTTAACGGTTGTCTGCCTATAAAATGGATTTCGTTTATTAGCGTTTTTTTTTTCCTTTGATATATTTGGTTTAGCTTTTAAAGTTATTCAAATGTTATAGGACTAATTAATTAATATGCTAAAATATCAGAAAAATATATATTTAAAGGATAACATTTAATTTCTTGACTCCGAAGTTTCATATGTTTTTCAATTAAAAAAACTATTTACTTGAATATGAGTAATAAAAATGAAAAATACATTTAAATAGTTTCAGATGTTGTGGCCAGTAAGGTACGTTATGAGTTTTCGGTTTAAATAAAGTGACAATGTCCTTTAAATTTCATGGGCCAACTTATTTTAGAATGAAGCACTTCATTGTTTTTAAAACAACTTTCGAATTTAGTGCGTTTTTCAGGTAGAATGAATGAGTTTTAATAAAGATATAATAATAAGAACGAGCATGAAAATTTAAAGACTGTTTTTTTTGTGTATTCGCTGTAATTTGCTCTTGCAGAAAACCAAAAATAATAAGGTGATACTCGAAGTTAAGGATTTTACGTGTTGTTGAATAAGTAACGATTTAGAGCTCGTAGTCTTTAAATACATGAATACATTAACTAAATTTAAATTTCGTAGGATTGGCAATATAAGGTACCTTATCGCCCTTTTGGGTGTATATTTTTAAACAGCTGCATCTTTTAAAGTAAAGCTGGTTTGGGTCCACTGAATGTTGTTTTATATTGTTTAAATGTTGTCAAAATAAAATCAGGAGAAAAACAAGGATTTCTTATCTATCGATTTTTCACACCTTGTTTTTTGAAATTGTGCCCTTTATCTAAGAATGAATGCATAGTATGTGTACACAGAAATACCAACTGAAGTCCTGCCATAAAACTATGATGATTTTTAGACTTTTCCTACAACAAAAATATTTCATGGGAGTAATGTCAGCTTCAAACCGACACCTGGTATATGAATAAACTGAAAGACCAACATTGTAGACCACAAAAACAAAGATTTAACAACACTGGCACAGTTGTTAGAGGTTCATTTATACAAATCAAAGCAACAGGATAACAGGTAACAGGATGGGTACCATTACCTTAAAAAGTAATTAATTAATTACAATTAAATTGAGAACCTCTCAATTAAATTACAATTACAAGAATTTTCATATTGTAATTAATTAAAGGGATACACAGGCAAATGAGTGCCAAAAAAATTAAAACTGATATAATTTGCTCAAATCGCGTTCAATATGAAGACCTTTAAATTACCAGTATGTATGTAGTGAAATGCGGGCTTGAACGTAAATATTTGAATGTTCTTTAACAAAAAGTAAAACGTGAACAAAATCACCAAGTTATTTTCAAATAGGTCACGTGACAAAACAACCAATCATCGTTTCTCTTAGGTTGTTTTTGTCGTAGATCACGTGACAGGTACTTCAACCGTCCAATCATTCACTGCGAAATTTAGCGCGAAATCTAAATTTTCTATCTAGACCTCCGTGGGTCAAGTTAGGAAACCACCCAGTTTTTCATTTAAAAAGAGGAAATCTTTGTTACTGGGACAGATCATTGTATTTATTTCAATCACATTTACAGTATATTCATAGAAGGAATAGAAAGAAAGCATAAAACTTTTGCCTGTATATCCCTTAAATTACAACTATTTTGAGCAAAATTATTATTTTCAGATAAAACTGCTTCAATAATAAAGTTACGAGAAAGATACTAGATCAACATCAAAAACATATAGTTACGAGAAAGAAACTTGTATCTAGAACATTTATTTTCAACATTCAAACTCATCAATCTGCTGTCTGACCTCTACAAACATCAGTCTCACAGAAAACTGTTCACAAGGCCTTGTTACATTTAAAAACATGAGAGCTTCAAAAGTTTTTGTCACTCACATATTACAGCGACCAGGACAAAAAACTTTGCCAGCTATGGTGAAAAGTCTCCCTACTGGTGCAGACGATACTGGTACAGCCAGATATTGAATTGCAGGCTTGGACAATGTTGGCTATCTTATTTCATTAACTGACTAATACGCCTTAAAATTTCCTGTTGTATCTTTTGGTAAAACAAAATGTTTCAGTGTAGGAGAATTCATCACAACTGTTTAAATGTACTCAACTGTATAGTCAGATGTCAGAAATGTAGAGATTTCTTTCTACCATTGCTAACTGTAGAGTGAATACATTGTGAACATTATCAGAAAAGATTTTACTTTAGGCAAGTTTTATTTTTTACAAAATTCTTATTAAACATTAATCCATCAACAAAGCATTTTTGTGTCATTCATGTACCTTTAGTAATCAGTGAAAAGTGTATTATCAATTATCACCTCTTAAAAGATTATCATTAAATTTGAAAAGGAAGCTTTTTTGTCTATTTTGGATCAAACTCTCAGTGATAAATATAAAAATAATTGACATTCATTAAATCTAATTGCCAATTACATGTCACATTTTACTATGTTTTTAATTTATTACAATTAAAATAATTGAGTTTTAGCTTAATTAATGATTATTTTCAATTATTTGAAATACTGCAATTATAATAAATTAAATTATAATTGTAATTGTACCCATTCCTGGGTGGTAAGACAGTTTTACAAAAATAATAACTGTTTTTATATCATTAGGTGTAAATAAAGTTAATAAAACAAAGACATTTGTTTACTGTTACATTCTCCTCATGGGCCTTGATGTATATTTTTCCGCCAAAACGCAAATGCGTTAAGTTTAAGTGTCTAACAAAAATGTCATGTGTCCGTTTTTCGTTTTTTTGGGGTTTTTTTTTTGCCATGGTCTTTTTTTTAAATACACTATGTAATTTAAAAATATCATTTAAAATCATAGATCAAAACACCGTTTTATTTGTATCCTCAAGTCTATGTCACATTATCTTCTTTTATACCAATACATGTTTTTATGTAGCATACGTGACTATGTGAGCGCCAACAAAATAAGACAAAATAATGATTTCTCTCTCTCTTCTTGAGCTTATTTATCGTCGGTACCAGTTGCCCATATGACCGACGCCCCCTGAATGGATTAGTTATTTTATTTTGAGGGGGATAGTGCAAGATACAGAAAGCACCCCATTCTAGAGATATCCCTGTTTCTTTTGCATGCTCAGTGTACAGCACTGGTACATAAGACGTCGGTTTAATGTCTCATCCGAAGAAAATTAGTAATGTTATTGGAGGAGCAGGGGATCAATCTCGGAACCCCTAGTTTCGAGCCCCTGTCGGGGAGGGGGAGGAGGGAGGATGGGAAGTCAAGTGCCTGTGTATTAAAAAAAAAAAATTGGACGGTTGGGGGAGGGCGGGGGGAGGAGGATGGAAGTCAAATACCTATGTATTAAAAAAAAACAATTTGGCCGGGCGGGGAGGAAGTGACTGGTGGGTGGGGGAGGGGGTTGTTGAGAATGGATGGGAAGTCAAGTACCTGTGTTTTAACAAAAAAAAAATATAGGGCGGGGGTGTAAACAAAAAAGGGGGCGGGGAAGGGTCCCCATGCAGATGGGATGGGGGGGGGGGGGTACTTACCCATCTCATGTCAGTTGATATTTTATTTCTAGGCTTAAGAAGTTTTTTTCCTATATATAAGTAAAAGCAAAATTAAGTGACCCCTGGGAGTAGGGCTAACTGTGACATGGGTACCAACAATCTTTACAGGGGTTTTGCTGGTGATCAAGTATTCCAAGTTTGAATGGAATATCTTTGCGGTTTTTGAGACATGGACATAAAGAAAAAGGTTAACCGAGAAATTTTAACTTGAAAAAAGAGCATAAAATTGCAAAAATAAATTTAAGGGTTATCTGCCCTTGAGAAATGGTGTTGTCTTAAGTGATACAATTGTAAGTATTACAATTGGAAAGTTTGATGAGGAAATATTAAGAAATGGCATAGTTAAAGCCAATGTTAAGTTTTAATGACAAAATCCAAGTACAAAAAGGGGCATAACTCTGTCAATTGTGACCTTGACCTACAGATTTTGGCATCATCATGACCCTGTTGTCGTAAGCAATATAATTTGAAAGTTTGATGACGAAATGTTAAGAAATGGCAAAGTTATTGCCAACGGTAAGTTTTCATGACAAAATCCAAGTACAAAAATGGGCATAACTCTGTCAAATGTGATTTTGACCTAAAGATTTTGACACCATTCTGACCCTGTTGTCATAAGCAATACAATTTGAAAGTTTCATAAGATAACGTTTAGAAATGGCAAAGTTATAGCCAACGTTCAGTTTTCGTGACAGACAGACGGACAAAGCAATCCCTATGTATCGCCGTTTCTTCGAAAGGGCGACACAAAAATTGTTTAAATCTGTCAAGCCATTCATGAGTTATTGTCCGGAAACCGTTTTAGTAACAGTGACCTTGAACTTGGCCCCACCAGCCCCAATATCAATGTTACACCTGTGTACCAAAAATTGTTGAAATCTGTCTAGCCTTTCATGCTTAATCATCAAAAAACCGTTTTTCTATTTTTAATAACAGTGAACTTGACCTTGGCCCCACAAGCCCCAATATCAAACTTGACCTGTATCTTGTGATGTTACAACTGTGTACCAAAATTTTTTTAAATCTGTCTAGCCTTTCATGAGTTATCATCCTGAAACCGTTTTTCTATTTTTAGTAACAGTGACCTTGACCCCATCAGCCCCAATATCGAAGTTGACCTGTATCTCATAATGTTACAGCTGGGTACCAGAAATTGTTTAAATCTGTCTAGCCTTTCATGAGTTATCGTCCGGCAACCATGATGGAGCGACAGACCGACAAGCTCACTCCTATATACCCCCTCAAACATTGTTTGTGGTGGTATAACTATTATAGAATCATATGTGGACGTTACCATGAAACCCTTTATTAATTGGCATGTTTGACACTGCTAATTATTAACAAGGGGGCAAGATACTCTAGTATAGGTTCTATACACACTATAGATTAAAGTAGTTGATACACAATGGGATGTCACATTTGATCCCAGCAGCGACAGATAGACGCTTTATCAATAAACCAATCAAGGGATATGGCGGGGGCGGTCAATAGACGCGATTAAGTTTAGCGTTATGAAATTGCCAAATTAATTTTGTCAGTGTTTGAATTTTTCTATCAAGTCAAATTTCACCTTTAATTTCTATTTTGTATAAGAGTATTCGAATAGCAAATTAGTATCCAGATACCAACATATATGTAGTATCTTGATATCTGAGTATGGAGATACTCATTGACATCCCTATGAAGAAGGCACTATGCCTGCAAAATGAGCATACTAAGTAAAAATGCACATGAACATAAGATTCACACAGAGAAAAGTCTTCCAGAGAACTTTCTAAGTTATCAAAAATGTTATCCACTGTATATTTAGGTTCCAGATACCAATCACTACTTTTGTCTTATTAGTCTGTGAGATACTATGTTCTGTAGTTCATCTTTCATGTGGCCTTCTGGTACAGGGTAATCAAACACAATAGGCTTTTGTTCAGGCCTGTACCTTAGT
Source organism: Cyclina sinensis (assembly GCA_012932295.1). Lineage (NCBI taxonomy): Eukaryota > Metazoa > Mollusca > Bivalvia > Venerida > Veneridae > Cyclina > Cyclina sinensis. Next base: position 12,254,651 of record JAAONU010000009.1, on the reverse strand, counting down.
GTACAAGTGGAAGCATTGATGTAAGTTGTTTTTCCATCTGTTGTAACACCATAGCCTGAAATTTAAAGTACCTGATAAATGTTGCCATGAGATATCTTCTTGTCATACAGATAGATAGGTGATACTCAGTACTAATGGATGAACTAGTACAAGAGATCAGCTGATGAATTTCAAACTTACATCTTTTAACACTAAAGGTGTTATATTAATCTGGATATTAATATTAATTCTCTTTTCAAATTTGAAATTCAATTAACTTTTGTGTAAAGTCTACAAAGATAGCTTTGTATGTAAAGAGCAAATACCAAAAGGAAAAAACAACTAAGAATTCTATTGCTAATCCATAGTTAAAAACACCATCAAATGCTCATAAATATGGCTGCATGCAAATCAAAGTTACAGTAAAAACAAAAGCTGATAGTCATACCTAGTACATATAGTAAAGAGTGATTTATATATTGTCCATTTGTCATTTCAACTATGAAAAGAGATATGTAAAAATGAACCAAAGATAAAACAAGAGGACCCAATAGTCCTGGGTTGCTCACCTGAAAAGAAACTAGGTATCAAACAATTGGTGGGGAGGGTGTGTGTGGGCAGGGGTGGCACCTAAGGCATGTGTCAACTGGCAGATGGTTCAAATACCACATAAGGTATTTAATATAAAATATTACTGAACCAAGAAAGAAGGTCGATAGTTCAAGGTTAACCGAAGTCAAGCTGAAACTCTGTATGCAAACTTGTACAAATAGTTAAAATTTCATTGATGTAGCTTAAAAAACAAGAGGGCCATGATGAGCAGAAATAGTTTCACTCTACAGGTCCCAGTGAACTTGACCTTTGACCTGCAGACCCCAAAAACAATAGGGTTTTTCTAATATAATTACCTTATGAAGTTTGAAGTTTCTGGGTGTAATGGTACTCCAGTTATTGAGCTTGTTATGTGACCTTGACTTTTGACCTACTGATCCCAAAAATGATAGGGTTCTTTTACTGAGTAAAGACAATCATCCTATGAAGTTTGAAGGCTCTGGGTAAAATGATACTCCAGTTACTAAGCAGAAACAGCTTTCACTCTAAAAGTCCCTGTGAACTTAACCTTTGACCTATGGACCCTAAAAACAATAGGGTTCTTCTGATACAATTATTCTATAAAGTTTGAAGGCTCTGGGTGCAATGGTACTACAGTTACTCTGCAGAAATACTTTTCACTCTACAGGTCCCTGTAACCCTGACCTTTGACATACTAGCCCCAAAAACAATATGGTTTTTCTATTTAGTAAAAGCAATCATCCTATAAAGTTTGAAGAGTTTGAAGGCTCTGGGTGAAATGGTTCTCCAGTTATTGAGTGGAAATGGTTTCACTCTAGAGGTCTCTCTAACCTTGACCTTTGACCTACTGACCCAAAAAACAAAAGGTTTTTTTTCTACTCAATAAGGGCAATAACCCTGTGAAGTTTGAAGGCTTTGGGTCAACTGGTACTCAAGTTATTGAAAGGACACCAAATATCTAAACTCTGGTCCTTGTGGTTTCTGACAAGAAGATTTTTAAAGTTTTTCCTATATAACTCTATGTAAAAAATGTGACCCCTGGGGCGGGACCTTTTTTGACCCAGGGGCTATGATATGTAAAAACTTGGTAGAGGTCTAATAGACAATGTTGTACACCAAATATCTTAACTCTAAGCCTTGTGGTATCTGACAAGAAGATTTTTAAAGTTTTTCCTATATAAATCTATGTAAAACATGTGACCCCTGGGGCGGGACCTTTTTTGACCCAGGGCTATGATTTGAACAAACTTGGTAGAGGTCCAATAGACCATGTTGTACACCAAATATCTTAACTCTAGGCCTTGTGGTATCTGACAAGAAATTTTTTTTAAAGTTTTTCCTTTATAACACTATGTAAAACATGTGACCACTGGGGCGGGACCATTTTCGACCCAGGGGCCATGATTTGAACAAAACTGGTAGAGGTCTTCTAGACAATGCTGCACACCAAATATCTACATGTACTAAACTCTAGGCATTGTGGTTTCTGACAAGAAGATTTTTAAAGTTTTCCCTATATAAATCTATGTAAAATCAACTGACCCCTGAGGTGAGGTTAGTTGTAACCCCAGGGTCATAATTTTTGAACAAAATTGGTAAAGGTCCACTAGATGATGCTTCATACAAAATATCTAAGCTCCAGGCCTTGAGGTTTCCGAGAAGAAGATTTTGAAAGAACCAACTTTTAAAATCTATTTTTAGCTCCAGTGAACCAGAAATGCAATGGACCAGAACCATTTGAACAATCTTGATAGAGCTTCATGCAAGGAACATCCCAGGCAAGTTTCATTAAATTTGGCCCTTTGGTTTCAGAGGAGGTGTCGTTTGAATGAAAAGTTGATGGTGGAGGGACGGATGGATGACAGACAAAGACCAATCAGAAAAGCTCACCCTGAGCTAAAAACAAGAAAGTAGGTCATATGAAGCTCAAGAATAAAGGTGGATGAAGGTAAAGTACCTAGCTTCTTACCCCATCCAATGATTTTTATTGTTTGGGGAGAGGGGGTGGGGAGGGGGGTAACCAAAGTGAGGAGGATGGGGCTGGATACCCTGGTCAGGGCCAAGATCTTTTAAAGCCCATCTATTTAACTAGGCAATGCTGAACCATATAATATCTAAGCTCAAGGCCTTTCACTTTCTGACAAGAAAATTTTTTAAAACCTTTTCCTATATAACTCTATGTAATACCAAGTGCCTACTGGGCTGGGAAATATGTAAGCTCTAGGTCTTCTGGTTTCAGAAGAGAAGGTATTTTAAAACTGCTTTCCTATATAACTCTATATAAGATAAAGTGACCCTGGGGCGGGGCCAATTTTGATCCAGAAGATTTAATCTGTATAAACTTGATAGAGGTCCACTAAACAATGATACACACCAAACATCTAAACTCAGGCCATTATGGTTTCTGACAAGCTTTTCCTATATAAGTCTATGCAAAATCAAGTGACCCTTGGGGTGGGGCCAATTCTCACCCCAGAGCAATGATTTATATAACTTTGGTAGAGGTTCACTAGATGATGCTATCAACCAAATATGTAAGCTCTAGGCCTTGTAGTTTCAGACAAGAAGATTTTCAAATGTTTTACTGTATATCTCTATGTATAACCAAGTGACCCCTGGGCCAACTTTTATCCAAGCCATGATTTGTATATGCTTGGTAGAGGTTTACTAAACAATAATACACACCAAACATCTTAACTCTAGTCCTTATGGTTTCTGACAAGAAGATTTTTTAAGTTTACATATATAAGTCTATGTAAAATCAAGTGACCCCTGGGGTGGGGCCAAATTTTAACTCAAGAGCCATGATTTACTAATGTATATAACTTTGGTAGAGGTCTACTAGATGATGTTATCAACCAAATATCTAAGCTTATCAACCAAATATCTAAGCTCTTGGCTTTCTGGATTCAGACAAGAAGTTTTTCCTTTCAGTTGCCATGGCAACCAGAGTTCTATATGGAATTCCATTTCATATAACTTTGAAAAAGGACCATACAAGCATCATTTCTGTAATTTTGTTAATTCCAGTGGTATAGTAGGAAATGCTGTTTAAAGTCAATTGTGGATGACAGATGGACAGACGAGGGACTATGGACAAAATAGCATCCTATGAGCTGTGAGCTTACAAAAGATTATGAAAATAAGATTTTATTTTGCGTTTACCTTCATGAATATGTCCAAATATGTGGTACTTCGGTTTCACTCTCTGCTGTACTGTATTCAGGAGTTCTACACAGCCAGCTCTGTTCTTGTCAAAGCACATATCACCATGGCCTGAATATATACAGATTAACTCTGATTTAGTGTAAGAAGACCAATGGAGACAAAGTGAATTTACAGCCCTTTTGTATATTTTCCATGGATTTCCTACCTTATAAAAATTAGTGGGATTTGAGGTAAAATGTGATGGAAATGGGTGAAAAACTGTGTATAACAATGACACTTTTCAAACTGCCAGCATGCAATTTTCATGGAACTATGTACTATAAAGTTCAATTCCTTGCCATGAAAAAACTGGAGCAATCAATCAATATTTTACTTGGAGTCTCTTTAAGATGATAAAATGATGAAACCAAGTAGATAAAAAACTAATTTTTCATAGCAAAACTACTGAACTTAGAAAGCTTAAGAATGGCAATGGATGGAAAAAGCATAGGAATTTTACCCCACAGTGAACTTAGGAATTTGCATGGTGTTACTTATGTATATACAAATATCTTATTTTAACCAAGAAGGAGCACATACAGAAACTTCAACAGCCATTTATCTGTCATTCTGTCCACCTGACCACTTTCGCTATGTGTAAGTAACCTTAGCACAACATACTCATAGGGATCTTTTCTGTTCAGACTATGTTTGTCATCTGTCAGCAGTGGTCAACAATTTGTTTTAAATGATATATCCTCTTGTACTGTCAAATGAAAGTTTATTAAATTTGGCAAAGATGTTACCTGCAGGAAGCTCTAGGAAAGATGTTAACTGAATTACCTTAGTAACAAGAATTTGGTGGCAACCATGGACACACTCTAAATGCTCTTTGTCCATATCTGGGTTAATTTGGTAAAGTCTCAAGTAATGTTCAATCTATCTAACTAACATAGCCTGACAATATGCACTACTCCCCTTGCTAGTGGCACTCCTCATGCAGTCTGGTAGAATTCAAACTATTAGTTCCTGATATATAACTTTGAAATGATGCTGCTCTATTTAACAATCAGACGGCCATAAATTTGTTACAATCATCAGAAAAGAACATCCAAACACTAGGCAGGTTTAACTTATCTGTTTTCTAGTTAAGTATGGTATGATTAAAGCCATTGCTTTCTGACTTTACTATCAAAAGGTTATAACCTTGTGAAAACCATCTGACTGCAACATCTGGACAATATGCATATCTCCACAAAGCTTGGTTACATTTAAGCCATTAATTTCTATGAAATAATCTAATGGCCGTACTGCAGTAACTATGTGAATTTTTTTCCAACCGTAACACCCTTTGAAATCTGCAATCTCTTTTTGATTGTGAGGCTTCACAATATTTCTTTAAAGTCAAGAAAAAATAGCCTGGAAATAAAACTTCTCTTACTTCCATTCAAAAAATTTAAATAGAACTTACTTACAATTTTTTTTATGTACATCTCATCTTGCTAGTTTAGCTTCAAACAAAGTTTGGTTGATTTCAAACACATAAAGTCTAGCATTCTAAATCTGGAAGGAAGCATTGTCTGATGAACCACTACCAATATTCATAAAATTACTTTTATTTTAGTCTCACACATTTCTTACATTGAAATGTACATGAAAGGTTTTAAAACTTTCTTGGAAAAGCAACATTTTCATGAAATTATTTTGAAATCAGGCTTGTGGTTTCTGAGAAGAAGATTTTCACAGTTTTTCCTTATGGTTGCCATGGTAACCAGAGTTCTGTATGGAACCATTTAATTTTAAGGAATTTGAGAAAGGACCATTTGATGAACTTTCCTGTGTAGTTTTGTTAAATTTGGCCAAGTTGTTACGGAGGAGATGTTGTTTAAAGGGAATTGCTGATGAATGACAACTGACAACAAACAGCCACCCATCAGCTCACCCTTGAGCACTTCATCCCCAGGTCAGCTAAATTAAATTTCTTTCTTGTTTATTAGATTGGGATACTTAACAAGAGATGTTTGTAAGACAGTGAAACACCCATGCCCACCCCCCACCCCCAGTATATATTATGGGCAGTGTACATGGAAATGAAATTTACCTTTTGAACTTAAAATCAGTAGGGGTTATATACAGGTACTATCTGAGATGCATCAACCTATCAAGTATGACCTGTCTAAGCTAAAACTAGACCTAGTTATTCTTATGATAAATCTGTATACTAAATTTTATTTCAGTATGTGCAACCTCTGCAAAGAAAATGAATGGAAACTGTAAATAATTGGAATTTTTCTAAGTCCAAGGGGCATAACTCTGTCAAAAATTGCTCGGTCATAACCAAAACAGAACTTGTCATAGATATTCTTATGATTAATCTGTATACTAAATTTCATTTCAGTAAGTGCAATCTCTGCAAAGAAAATGAATGGAAACTGTTAATAATTGGAATTTTTCTAAGTCCAAGGGGCATAACTCTGTCAAAAATTGCTCGATCAAACCCAAAACAGAACTTGACCTAGATATTCTTATCAATAATAAATCCAAATACCAAATTTTATTTCAGTATGTGAACCTCTGCAAGAAAATCTAGAACTATCACTAAAGGTGATTAATAGGCCCACATGGGTGCTTGATACTGGAACTGGAAAGCTTAGAATCAATGGCATAAAGTGACATAAGAAACATGGAAATCTGTATATATTTTATATTTAATAATATTGTATATAGAGAAAACAATTACTGGTAGACCATTGAACTGTATATTTTCTAGAAGAACTAGCTTAAGTTTAAGCTAACAGTGACCTTGACCCAACTGGCAAATATTTTCAATCCCAAGCGTCGTCTAGAAGCTACCTTTAGAGCAAATTTCATCAAAATATCTCATTCCTTACTCAAGTTATTGAGCAGAAACCATTTATTTTTATTTATTATTTTTAGTAACATTATTAGTATTGACCTTGAACTTGGCCCCATCAGCCCCAATATCACTTGACCTGTATCCTGTGATGTTACACCTGTGTACTTAAAATTGTTTAAATCTGTCAAGATTTCATGAGTTATAATCTGGAAACCAGTTTTCAACCATTTTATTATTTTTATTAAGTAAACAGTGACCTTGACCTTGGCCCCACCAGCCCCAATATCGAAGTTGACCTGTATGTTATGATGTTAAACCTGTGAACCAAAAATTGTTTAAATCTGTCAAGCCACTCATGGGTTATTGACCGGAAACCGTTTTTCTATTTTTAGTACCAGTGACATTGATCTTGGCCCAACCAGCCCCAATATCGATGTTACACCTGTGTACCAAAACTTGTTTAAATCTGTCAAGCCATTCATGAGTTATTGTCCGGAAACTGTTTTTCTATTTTTAGTAACAGTGACCTTGGCCCCAAAAGTCCCAATATCAAACTTGACCTGTATCTTGTGATGTTACACCTGTGTACCAAAAATTGTTTAAATCTGTCAAGCCTTTCATGCGTAATCATCCAAAAACCGTTTTTCTATTTTTAGTAACAGTGACATTGACCTTGGTCCCACAAGCCCCAAAATCGAACTTGACATGCATCTTATGATGTTACAGCTGTGTACCAAAAATTGTATAAATCTGTTTAGCCTTTCATGAGTTATCGTTTGGAAACCATGATGGATCGACCAACCGACAAGCTCACTCCTATATATCCCCTCAAACTTTGTTTGTGGGGGTATAATTAATGGAAACTGTTGGTGAGCATACAGACTGACCGACAGACAGCAGCAAAGCAATATGCCTTCCCTTTTTCAAAGGGGGGGCTTAAAAATTGAAATATTAAAGTTTTCTATTTAGTTGCTTAATGAACAAGACACCTGAAATTTGGTGTTTAGCATTGTCTGGTTCACCTCTATCAATAGTCCAGTACACATGTACTGTTCAAATAATGGCCCCCTTTATCATCCTAACTATTAAGAAATAACTTTTAAGACAATAAATGCATCTGGAACTGTCTTTAATAATGAAAGGATTGAACTGCTGACTTTATTTACTTACCAACTGGAGGTCCATGAGTTATGAGAATGTCAGTTTTATCTGGTATAAGATTCCATTTCTCCAGACATTTTTCTCCTCTTGGTAGGTTGAATCCCCAGTCACAAAACTCTGGCTGCCTTGAATACAAAAATCAAGTTCATCAAGTTCATTTTTCCTACAGACATTTAAAGAAAATTAATTCAACAGCTGCCTATATACAGTGAAGTGAACACCTTAAACTGATTCACATCATTATGTAAGGACGATGTGACATATAGGGCTTAAACATCACGGTGCCAATACCATGTGACACATATGGATATGTGTGGGACTGAAATTTGTCAATAAACCATTGATTCAGGTAATATTTTTGGTAATAACTTTTTTAATACATCATACTTTTTTATCGAATAAATCTGAGTGCCCATTCCTTTTTGTAACAAATTATATAGTCTTCAAATTATTTTTCGCAAATATTTTGTAGTTTTTTATGGAGTGCAACAGCATATTTTAACTTCCTAAATTTGTGACGAATGTGTTGAAGCATATTATAAAAGTGATGCTAAAACTACCTTTATAGTGTGTTTATGAAACTAATTCTATGTCTGGAGCAAATAGTATTCAGTAAAGAATAAGTAATGTGTGAGAAACGTATCTAATTCAACAAGCAAACCAATTAATGCAGAAGAGATATGTCTGGAATAGGTTTTTAAAATGATATGTGTGGAAGCAAAATATTTCCATGTAACCACTATTAAAATAGTTTTCTATAAAATCATTAAAGAGCATAAAAACATAAGGTCTTTTGCAAACAATTCCTTTATTATTCTGTTCGTGCATCTGCTGTGTGTTTGTCATTTCATTATTTTTATCTATCGTCTTTTTAGCTCACCTGAGCGAAAGCTTTTTAGACCACCAATTTTGACCCTCGGGACATAATTTGAACAAACTTAGTAGAGGACCTCTAGCTGATGTTCTATGCAAAACATCTAAGTTCTAGGTCCAGTGGTTTTAGGCAAGAGGATTTTTTTAAGTTTTCCCTAAATAAGCCTATATAAAATCAAGTTATCATGGGGCAGGGTCATTAATGACCCCAGGGGCATAATCTTGGCAGAGGATAAAGTTTTAAATATAGACAAAAGAAAAAGAGCAAGAAAATTAACCAAGGTATCAGGAGTTGGAAAAACTCAGAATTCAGAAAAATGTTCAGAATATTCAACAACAGTTCAACTTATAAATTGTCATTTCAAAACACTAAAATCTATTGGGAGACCATTCTATTAAGAGACTACATTTTGGCAGTCCCTTGGGCAGTTGTTTAATACAATGCCTACTGTATTTGAGATATTTTGTGTCTTCTCTGCACCTCTTGAATTGATTGAAGAAAATTTAAACTGTTTGGCAGCAATGTTTACACACCTGAAGGGACATATAATGTTATTACTCATGCCTCTGGTTGTCCACCAGTATGTGGGGTTGTCTGTCCAATAGCAACTTCTATTTGGCAGAAATGTTTGAAAACTGTTTAAAGGTTCCAGTAATTTAATTATATATATTAGGGATGCAAATGGTAATCTTTCATTTACCCCTTAACCTGATGCCGTTACCAGTAAATTTACCATTTAACCAATTAACAATAAAAATATTTCATGCAGCATAGTCACGGTATATGAAATGTACACTTTTAAAGTGAAACCGGAAGTTGATGGAATAATGTTTACTATTCGGATCCCTTGGGTCCAAAAGAGTATTGTGATCACTTATTTGATATATATGTGTTCCCCTTGTATATCATTTCTTTCAACTTTAATAAGTGTATGCAATCATTGTCGGTAATATTCATTAATGCTTTCAGTCTGTTTTTGTTTTATGTTTCATTCTTATAATGAAATGTATTGCATTAAGTACATGAAAAAAAAAGAACAGGAACTGTCACTGTATGATGACAATGCCCCCGAAAGTGCTTTGACCTTTGATCTGAGTACAAGTCATTCAGGGGTCAAGGTCAAATAAATATAGGTCAGTGGGAAGGTGTTATCTAAAGGGGGTTGTGTCCAAGTATGAAGTAAATCCAGTTACTAATAAGGAAGTTATGGGCAATGTGAAAATTTCTAGACAACTGGATCTTCAAGGTGAAGGTCAATCAGGGGTCAAGGTCAAATAAATACAGGACAGTGAGATGGTCTTGTCCAATGTTTTGTTGTGTTTAAGTATGAAGTATATCCACTTACTAATTTGGAAATTATGGTTTCTGAACGATTGGATATTCAGGGATCAAGGTCAAATAATTACAGGTCAGCTGGAAGGCCTTGTCCAAATGGGTGTTGAGTCCAAGTATGAAGCAAATCCACTTACTAATAAGGAAGTTATGGCCAATGTTAAAGTTTTTGGACAATTGGACAATTCGATCTTCAAGATAAAGGTCATTCAGGGGTCAAGGTCAAAAAAATATAGGTCAGTGAAAAGGCCTTGTCCAAAGGGGTGTTGTGTCCAAGTATGAAGTAAATCCACAAACTAATAAAGAAGTTATTGCCAATGTTAAAGTTTTTGAAAAACTGGATCTTCAAGGTGAAGGTCAATCAGGGGTCAAGGTCAAATAATTATAGGTCAGTGTAAAGGTCTTGTCCAAAGGGGTGTTGTGTCCAAGTATGAAGTAAATCCATTAACTAATAAGAAAGTTATTGCCAATGTTAAAGTTTTTGGACGGACTGACGGACGGACAGTTCAAAAACAATATGCCTCCCTTCAGGGGCATAACAAACACACTGAAGAGTTTTATCTTTTATTTACTTACACATCCAAGTTTAACTATCGAAAAACAAATTAAAAAGACATTACATAAAGGAATAATTTTGATTTGAACAATTTTAAGAAGATGGGCTTTATGCAAATACAATGTAGCATGACGAAAAGTCGGACTAAGAATGAATTGCAATTGCTTCGAAAAACAAACATGATATGACGTTTTAATTGTTGAGAAATCATCAATGCTGATCTTCCATTAATCTGAAGGAAAGTTTTTTTGTGAGAAGAAAACAAACAATAGTGACAATTAAACTCTTAATTCGCAGCGGCAAACAGGAGACACAATGTTTATATAATTGTTTATCACAACATAGGCAAAAGTGACAATTACCAAATAAACGAGAGGCATCTTGTGTATAAACATGACATGTGTATTGCTCTATGTGCATCTAGGGTCTAACACCATGACTATCGAAAAATACTGTTGTCAACACTGCGCGCTTGTTTGGTAGTTTTCACTTTTAAAGATTATATATTTAACATTCTTTTTATTTTTTCAGTTAACCTCACCAAAAAAAAGTTACTGGTTAACCAATTATTCGGTAGGTTAACCTATTGCATCCCTAATATATATAGATGTCATACCATAATAAGATGATAGCAGACATGGGTCATATTCAAGGATACTTACAAGCCTCTTGGCTCAATTATCTTGAACTGCTTGTTTAATTAACTGTGGAACCTTGGAAGAATACTACACTAGCCAAAAAATCAGCTTGATTGGCTGTTAATAAGGTAAAACATGACAAATGGATTTATTAGTAAACAATAAACATTTTGAACTTATTTGCAGACATTGTTATAATATTGTCCTAAATAAATCCGACCTTATTATGTTTCTTGTTGATAAGTGTTTATCAATTGTGAAAAAGGTCTTTTACTGTCAGTAGCCTTCTTCGGGCATATATTGCCCCACTTCAGAAGATCTCTTGTTAAATCTATTTCTAGCTCCTGTGGCCCAGACCTGCAATGGTCTGGAACCATTTGAACAACAATGATAGAGTTTCATTTAAGGAACATTCCAGGATAGTTTGATCAAATTTGGCCTGCTGGTTTCACAGGAGATGTCATTTGAAACAATTCTGGATGACAGATGAATAATGGGTGCCTAGAGACAATTACTGACCCTAAAAGTTTGCATGAGCACTGCATGCTCAGGTGAGCTAAAAACAATAGGGTTCATCTACTGATCATGCACAACCTATCTACCATATATACTTGGCCAAAAGTTGAGTTTTTAATCCCCTGAAAATGGTCTTAAAGTCGTTGCTCGACATACGGGCGAGTCAGGTAAAGAAAATGAAAAATTTATCAAACATATTACAAGATACTTGCCCGTATGACAGTCATATTGTTTACACTACACGGAATTAACCCTGTAGTATAATTACATCATTATTATTCAGCAGGCTCCTCTAATTCATAAAGAACTTATAAAAGAGAATAGCCTTTGTTTTGTTTTATTAGTCTGCTTGGCAGTATGACAAAGATATTTTTCACACCTCTGATAGACATGTAATAAACACACGACCATGTCGCGGTTGTTTTAGAGTGACTTCCCTTGTTAACTGATAAAGTCTGTGCAATGTCAGGGCTTTTCCAGATGTATAATAGTATATCATAAAGTTCCTTATTGTTATGTAAACATAACAGCATTATGCTTTATTCAGAATTCAGAGGTGTGAACAATTACTGGCATTAATGTTTTTTCATAATAACCCGTATAATTTCAGTGTGATAATTCCTGTTTGAAATTATTCATATGCATTGGTATCTGTGTGTTTGTTTCTGAAGTCATTGATTAGAAATGAAGTTGTCATCAGAAATGAAGTGATCTGCAAAGGGGGACAGAATTATTGGAAGAGTTTCATAAAAATATTTCCATGGCTATGATTATCTTTTAAATTGCAGCTGTTACAACTAGAGCTTGTCACATAAGTGATGAATACCCAACAATCCACTTAGTCACAGGGTTGGAGGCCTTGTAAGTAAAAGGGATCATCGTTAAAATTCTTGCAGGGCAGAGGAGTGAACAAACATGCTTATGAAGCTATCTTATTTGATAGTCTGATGATATAAATAAGAAAGTCTAAGAAAGTAAATAACCTGGAACGTGACATATATTTGGATAGAAATTAAAATGCTTGGAGAATTATGGCCCATATAAGGTCTATCATTGACATATTTGACCTTTGACCAGTCACTGTGACCTTAAAGTAAGGACCTGGGTCTTAAACCAAACAAACTGTCTCATCTAGATGAACAAATATGCCAAGGTATTCTAGAATTCTTTCATGCATGAAGAAGAAATGACTTGGACAAAGTTTATTATCAACATTCTTTACCTTTGACAAGTCAATGTGACCTTGACCTTTAAGCTAGGATTTTGGGTCTTGCATGTGACACACCATCTCATCTAGATGAACAAATATGCAAAGATGTTTCAAAGTCCTTGCATGCTTCAAGAAATTATGGCCAGGACAAGGTCTATCAGTAACATCTTTTACATTTGACAGGTAAATGTGACCTTGACCTTGGAGCAAGGCAATCAGGTCTTAATCGCAACATACTGTCCTATCTTGATGAACAAATATGCCAAGGTATTACAAAATCCTTCCATGTATGGATAAGTTATAGTCCAGACAAGGTATTTATATTATTCATATTTTTTTACCTTTGACAAGTCACTGCAACCTTGACCTTTGAGCTTGGAACTTGGGTCTTGCATGCCACACACTATCTCATCTAAATGAATAAATAAGCAGAGGTACTTCATAATCCTTACATGCGTGAAGAAATTATGACCCAGACAAAGTCTATCATCAACATTTTTTACCTTTGACAAGTCAGTGTGACCCTGACCTTTCAGCTATAGCCTTGGGTCTTACAAGCAACACACAGACTCATCTAGATGAACAAATATGCCAACATATTTAAAAATCCTTCCATGCATGGGGAAGTTATGTCACCGACAAGGTATATAATCAACATTTCTTTACCTTTGACCAGTGCTTGACCTTGTCTTTTGAGCTAAGGACCTGGATCTTACATGCAACACACCATCTCATCTAGACAAACAAATATACAAAGGTATTTCAAAATTCTTCCATGCAAAGAGAAGTTATGACCTTGAAAAGGTCTAAAATCAACATTTTTTACCTTTAGCCAGTGACTTTGCAATCACCTTTGAACTATTGGACCTGGGTATTAAAAGTGACTATCTCATCAAGGTTAACAAATATTTCAAGGTATTTTAAAATCCTTCCATGCATGGAGATGTTATTGAAAACAAGGTCTTTCATCAACATTTTTACATTTAACCATTGACTCTGACCATGACCTTTGAACTATATACCTGAATCTAAAATGCGACAAACAGATGAAACAACATGCCAATGTATTTTAAAATCTTTCCATGTATGGAGCAGTTATGGTGCAGACAAGGAAACAGGATGGACAGACATCATATGAATTCAATATATTGCCCAAATACACTTTGTGTTAGGGGGTATAAATATGGGCCCAGATATACATGAAACATTTTGTATAACAAGTAATAAAGAGCCACACTGTATTTAAAGCAGCAAAAATTGCTAGTCTGTTAAATAAGTACATGGTATCTTCCAACGGAAGTATATGAAGAAAGTAGTGAACTATATATTAACTAACCATGGTGAGCCATATATATGTACTCCACAAATATCTATACCAGCATCTTCAAGGTACACACAGTTAGTCAACAGTTCTTTAACATTCTTCACACCGTACTCTTCCAACTGCTGTTCAAAACCTGATAGAACAAATACACTAATTCTTTAAATGAAATGCTAGTTTTGCTAGCAGTTTACTTTAAACATTTTAAAAAGGTAAGCTGATCAAAAACTGTATCTTGAACAATGTTGAAAGAAATTCTAGTTTGCATGATGTATATTATTTAATACACAGGTAACAAGTCAAGGAAATCAATCAAATTTTTGTAGTTTCCATCAAAATTGAAAATATTAGTTTAATTTTTTTTTCAAAACAGAATTAAATTTAAAGCATTGCTTGATTGTTATTATAATTATTAGTGTTATTATGTCCATTCATGTCTATATCACCTTTTTCTGAGATTCCAAAGTTCTTCCTGAGGTAGTCTCTCCTGTTCTGTACAAGATCATCATCAAAAGTGAGATCATGGTTTCCGGCTATCACTATCTTAACTTTGTGTGGCAAAGAACCTGGGCAATATTAAATGATTTATGTATAACAGTATACTTATATTCCCTTCTTTAATTTAGTTTATTATTTGTGAGAGTATAAAAATATATATAAAAATAATAAAGCATCAAATACTGCTGATATTCAAATGTGTATCATAATTTGCAGAGTAAATAACAAAATATTTATTAATATAAACATAGCAAATAATTAGATGTTTGTTTTTTTTGTTTTTTTTTAATGGAATGTCTCCCGCCTGCAATGCCGAACCTGGAGTATTAAAGGGAACATATACCAAAATATCTAATTTTCAGAAAATGTCTCCTTATGCAGCAACAAACAGTGAATGATAAGAACATGGCAGGAAACAGATAAATGACTTGTGTAGCATGCGACATTGACAGTAATGTTTACGTTACATGACCTGTACCTATAGATTCTAGGCCTTGCAAGGTTTCAGACAAGAAGATTTTTTAAGTCTTCCCTATGTAAGCCTATGTAAAATCAAGAGACCCCTTGGGGCAGTGTTATTTGAATAATCTTAGTAGAGGACCTCAAGATGCTGTTTTGCTCCATGCAAAATATCTAAGGTCTAAAGCTAAAAATCCAATCTTAGCTCTAGGTCTTATGGGTTAAGACAAGAAGATATTCAAAGTTTTTCTTTTCTGTTGCCACAGCAACCAGAGTTCCTGAATGGAATTCAATTCTTTCACATATTTGGTAGAGCTTCATGCAAGGAATATCCCTCACAAGTTTCATTGACTCTGAACTAGTAGATAAGGAGAATATGTCATTTAAATGGTGCTCATGATGCCCAAGGAATGAAAGACAACACACAGGGACACAAGATGGTCACAAAAATGCCTGGAATCATACTGACAAGGATGCAAATCACCCTATGCAGTTTGGAAAGTCAACTTGAAAAAGTACTTAACTTATTAGCAGAAATTGTCAGCAATGTTTAAGATCACAGTGACCTCTGACCTAGTAATCCCAAATATACCAAGGGTCACCAACCCTGTACAGGCATCCATTATATAAAGTCCAAAGGGCCTGAGTCAAATAGTTTTCAAGTTATTGACTGGAAAGTCATGATGACCTTGACCTTTGACCTAGTGACTCCAAAAATTCAAGGGGTCTTTCTGTCAATATGGTTAATTATCACACGTAGTTTGAAGACTGTGGGTCTAATGGCAATCAAGTTATTGAGCAGAAACAGTTTTCAAATTCAACGTAACTATTATGGAAGGGGATATCTGCCATTTTACACATTATTGTATTTGTTATTTCAATATGCCAATTTCTTTCCAATGCTGCCAATTCAATTTCTATGTTGCTTTTTAGAAGTGCATTATCCATATTTGTATGTAAATTGCGTTATTTTAATTATAACTCTACCTTTAATGTTGAAACCATTGAAAACTAATGAGTTTTTTAATTCAGTCATTGATAAACTTCTTATTCTTATTTTCAAATTTATTTTGATTGGGTCATATGCATGACACTTTAGTTGTTGCAGTTAAATGTTGACAAGCAAAACCCGTTTCTCTGCGCTTAAATGGGCCCTTTGAAGTAAAGGGGAATAACTGGTAAAAAACTGTAAAAGTAATAAACGCTCCCCATACCAGTGTCGACACTAGTTTTTACAAAGAAAATAAGTCCACAAACGTAGCTGTGATATTGATAGTGATATAGATGTTCCATTCCCAAATTAAAGGTAATTCTGAACATTTAAATGATGACCCTTGGTGTCAAAATACAAAGCAATTAACAGTCAAAGCTCCAATGTGGAGGTGCACTATGACCTCATTCTCTCCTCGTGTTTCTTGTGGTTGTATATTCCCGCAAGGTAAAAATGGATGTTACACCAGGGAGTGAGCAGTTATTTTTTTTACAGCGACTTCTGTCGTAAAAATGTGGTCTGGTTCTCGACTTCGATTTTTAATGTCAAAATTATTACTAGAACAATCGTATTTTGTTGCAATCATTTTTATCAGGAATATGTTAGATAATGTTGGACTTTATATGCATATCTTTCTGGAAACGAATATATGTTTGATAATGGTTTAAGAAAGTTCATTCTTAATGATAATTCAAATAATTGCATATAAAGTACATTAAATTAATTATAACTCAATGATTTTCATATTATTGGCATAGTTAGCAAATCAAATGCTTAATCATTATAAAAATATCTGCATATGAATTCTTACGACAGAATTATAAAAATCATACTAGTTTTCAATGGTTGCAACATTAAAAGTAGTGTTTAATTAAAAAATCGCAATTTACATACAAATAAATTATGGATAATGCACTTTTATAAAGCAACATGGGTAATGAATTGGCAGTGTTGAAAAGAAATTGGCATATTGAAATAACAAATACAATAATAATGTGTGAAATGGCGGATATCCCCTTCCATAAACTATGACCTTGACCACTGACCAACTGACCCCAAAAACATGAGAGTTCTTCTACTCAGTAACGGCAATTGCCCTCTAAAGTTTATAGGCTCTGTGTCGAATGGTATGCAAAAACCATTTTCACATTCAAGGTCACTGTGACCTTGACCTTTCACATACTAATCTCAAGAACAATAGGATTCTTTCACTAAATTAAGTTAATCATTCTACGAAGCTTGAAGGCTCTGGGTCAAATGGTTACAACTCCAGATATTGAGTGGCAACTGTTTCTATATTCAAAGTCACTGCATTTGTGGCCTAACTCTCTGACCAACTGACCCCCAAACCAATATAGTTCTTCTACTTAATAAGGGCAATCATCCTGCGAAGTTTGTAGGCTCCAGGTCAAATTGTACTTCAGTTAAATTGAGCAGAAACCGTTTTAACATTCAAGGTCACAGTTACCTTGACCTTTGACAAACTGACTCAAAAAAAAACAAAAGGTTTCTTCTAGCCAATAAGGGCTATTAAATTACCTTATGAAGTCTGAAGGCTGTGGGTCAAACAGTACTTAAATTATAGAACCGAAATAAAGAGTAACAGATGGACAGACTAACAGAAGGACAGGGCAAAAACAATACATCTCCCAAAGACAGTGGAGACATAATTAAAAGAACATCAATAGCAAGACATCAGATATAAGATATAATTCATTGTTTTACCAAAATTCACATAAGTTGACAAAATTAAAACAAGAGGGCCATAAATTGCTCACCTGAGAAATAAATATAAACAAGAAATGTTTGTAAAATATAAATGCCCCCCAGCAGCACCTAATTGCTTGTGGTTGGGCCAAGCGTTCTCCAGTTATTGATCGGAAACCGTTTTTAGGATGAAAGTCTCTGTGATCTTGACCTTTGACCTAATGACCTCAAAATCAATAGGGGTCATCAACTGCCTGGTGATGACCAACAAGCATACCAAGTTTGGTGAACCTAGGTCAAAGCGTTCTCTAGTTATTGATCAGAAATCGTTTTTAGGATAAAGGTCCCTGTGAGCTTAACCTTTGACCTAATGACCTCAAAATAAATAGGAGTCATCTACTGGTGATGACCAACCAGCATACCAAGTTTGGTGAACCTAGGTCAAAGCATTCTCCAGTTATTGATCAGAAACCGTTTTCAGGATGAAGGTCCCCGTGAGCTTGACCTTTGACCTAATGACCTCAAAATCAATGAAGATTTTCAAAAACCTCATATTTTATACAAACAAGAGGGCCATGATGGCCCTGGATCGCTCACCTGATTACTTTGGCTGTAGGTTGGCTGTTAAGCAGTATTTCATTTTTTAATTGAAAATATATAAGTGCCTGTAAACCAAATATGTAAAATATCAGTCAATAAATAAAGGCTCTATGACACAAAGTAGAAATATCTATTATAAGCTATGGTGACCTTGACCTTGACCCAGTGACCTCAAACCCTACCAATGGGTAGAGGTCCATGCAAGGAACCTATATATTGAATATCAAAGATTATAATTGGTCTATAAATGAAGGCTCTATAAGGTACAGTAGATAAATCTGTTTTTAGCCTCCATGACCTTTAACCTAACCTAATAATTTGAAAAAGCTTGATAAAGCTTGCTTCATGCCAAATTTTAAAATTCTAGGCCTTGTGGTTTCAGACAAGAAGATTTTTAAAGATTTCCTTTTTTACATATTAAGGGCCCCCGGGGCGGGGCAAATTTTGACCCCAGGGCCAACATTTAAACAATATTGGTAAAGGTTCATAACACAATACTCAACACCAAATATCTAAGGTCTACACCTATTTGTTTTGGAGAAAAATTATTTTTCATGTTTTTCTTATATAAATCAATGTAAACCAAGAGAACCCTGGGGCATGGCCAATTTTGACCCAGGGAACATAATTTGAACAAACTTGGTAGACATCCACTAGACAATGCTACATACCAAATAACTAAGCTGTAGGCATTGAGGTTTCCAGTAAGAAAATTTTTAAAGATTGCCTTTTTCAAAATTAAGGGCCCCCGGAGCAGGGCCAATTTTGACCCCGGGGCCAACATTTAACATTACTGGTAAAGGTTCTCCACACCAAACATCTAAGGTCTAGTCCTACTAGTTTCGGAGAAAAATGATTTTTCATGTTTTTCCTATATAACTATAATGTAAACCAAGAGAACCCTGGGGCGCGGCCAATTTTGACTCAGGGGATATAATTTGAACAAACTTGGTAGACATCCACTAGACAATGCTACATATCAAATATCTAAGCTGTAGATATTGTGGTTTCTGAGAAGAAGATTTTTAAAGATTTCCTATATAACAGCTTGCAATTGTGTTTGATCATTTCCACGTGATCAAGTTGTAAGTTTCTACAACTTTTTCAGATTTTTTTTATTTCTACAAATTTTTAAAGTAATAGCATCTTTAACAAACATTTGTTAAAGCTTGCACTATATAACTGCATACACTATGTCTTAACAAATACTTTGAACATAAACCAAATTTCAAGGCTCTTTAACAATTATATGTTAAGATCGCTTTTGTAAAATGAAGTGACCCTTGGGGCGGGGCCAATTTTGACCCCAGGAAAATAATTTAAACAATTTTGTAGAGTTCCATTAGAGGGTGCTAAAAGCCAAATATCTAAGCTCTAGGCTCAGTGGTTTCAGACAAGAAGATTTTTAAAGTTTTTCCTTTAGGTTGGTATGGCAACCAGAGTTCTGCATGGAATTGATTTCTTTGAAGAACTTTGGAAGAGTTTCATGCAAGGAACATCCATGGCAAGTTTCATCAACTTTTGCCCAGTGGTTTCAGAGAAGATGTCGTTTGAATGAAAAGTTTAAGGACGTACAGACAGACGGATGGACGCCAGATGGGTTGCGATCACAAAAGCTCACCTTGTCAATCTGTGACAGGTGAGCTAATAAAATCCATGGGGCAGAGGCAATTTCGAGATAGCAGCTTGTGAGGAGATGTCATTTGAAGCAATATATTGATGAAAATCTATTTTTAGCTTATTTTGTTCAATGTTGAAGAACTATTTTAGCAATTTTAATAGAGGGCTATGTAAAGAATATTTCTGTGGAATTTGATGGAAAATCGCCTTGCCGTTTTAGAGTAAGATGTTGTTTGAATTTTTTTCTACTTTTAGCTATAGCAGCCCGTATGTGCAATGGAGTGGAATAGTTTGAGCAATTTTAAACAAGAAGTGCCGCAATGCGACGAAACCAGGTTTTCAACGACCAAGTATTGATGTGACAGGAATTTGGAATGAAATATGGCAGTGAAGAAAAAATGATGCTGTTATTTTGGTTGCTTGCAGATAATGATCTATGTATGGTTAGTAGAAATCCTGCCTCAAGCTGCCTCTTGATATAAGCTACCCACACGCCAAGTTTGGCGTCAATAGGCCAAAACAATCTTAAGTTTTTGAGCGGAAACTGAATTTCTATTTTTAGCAACAATGACCTTGACCTTGATTACAGACACCAGGGTACCAATTCCAAACTGCCTCTTGAAATAAGCTACTCACACACCAAGTTTGGCATCAATAGACCAAAGCAAACTCAAGTTATTGAGCGGAAACTGAATTTCTATTTTTAGCAACATTGACCTTGACCTGGATCACAGACACCTGGATAACAATCCAAAGCTGCCTCTTGATATAAGCTACTGATACACGTAGCTTGGTTTCAATAGGCCAAAGCACACTCAAGTTATTGAGCAGAAACAGAATTTCTATTTTTAGCAACATTGACCTTGATCACAGACATCTGGGTAGCGCTTTCCAGAAGCGTCTTGATATAAGCTACCAACACACTAAGTTTGGTGTCAATAGGCCAAAGCAAACTGAAGTAATTACGTGGAAACTTAATTTCTAATTTAGCAAACTCAGAAGTAAAATTATGTGGAAACTTAATTTCTAATTTAGAAAACTGAAGTAATTACTGGAAACTGAATTTCTATTGTTAGCAACAGTGACCTTGACATTGATCAAAGACATCTAGGAAGCAATCCCCAACTGCCTCTTGATACAAGCTACCAACATATCAAGTTTGGCATCAATAGGCCAAAGCTAACTCAAGTTATTGAGGGGAAATTGAATTTCTATTTTTAGCAACAGTGACCTTGACCTTGATCACAGACACCTAAGTAGAAATCCCATGCTGCCTCTTGATTAAAGCTACTCACACACCAAGTTTGGCATCAATAGGCCAAAGCAAACTCAAGTTATTGAGTGGAAACCAAAAGTTAAGGCCTTCCCGCTGACTTCAGCATTTCAATAACCAGTTTTCATTGAAAACCTGGTAAAAAAATGCAATATCAGGAAAATTTCTGTAAAGTTTAAAGAAAAGAGAAGACATCTGAAGCAAAATATTGATGAAAATCTATTTTTAGATTTGGCAGCCATTTTGTTCAATCAGCAGAACCTTTTCAGCAATTTAAATAAAGGGCTCTGTAAGGAACATTTTCATGAAATTTCGTGGAAAATAACACTACTGTTTAGGAGGAGATGTTGTTTGAATTATTTTCTATTTTTTAGCTTTTGCAGCCCTTATGTGCAAAAGAGCAGAACCCTTGGAGCAATTTAAGAAGAAGGCAATATAAGAATAATTTCTGTCAAGTTTGGTTTACAATGTATTAGTAGTTTTGAATAAGATGACATTTGAAGCCAATATTGACTAAAACCTCTATTTAGCTCTGGTGGCCATTTTTTTCAGTGGAGTGGAACCAATTTAGCAATTTTAATAAAAGGCTATGTAAGGAAAATTTGGTAGAAAGTCACCGTTTAGGAGATGTTGTTTGAATATTTTTCTTTTTTAGCTTGTGTAGCCCTTATGTACAATGGAGCTGAAGGGTCTGAGCAATTTTAGAAAATGGCAATATAAGGACCATTTCTGTCAAATTTGGTTTGAAATGGCCAAGTGGTTTTGGAGGAGATGTCATTTGAAGCCAAATATTGATGAAAATCTATTTTTAGCTCTGGTCGCCATTTTGTTCAGTGTAGCAGAACTAATTTAGCAATTTTAATAGAGGGCTATGTATAAGGAACGTTTCTGTGAAATTTGTTGGAAAATCACCAAGCCGTTAAGGAAGAGATGTTGTTTGAATATTTTTCTATTTTTAGCTTTTGCAGCCCTTATGTGCAATGGAGCAGAACCATTGGAGCAATTTTACAAGAGGGCAATATAAGGATCATTTTTGTAAAGTTTGGTTTAAAATAGCTTTATGGTTTAGGAGGAGATGTCATTTAAAGTAAAATGTTGAAGACAGACGACTGACTCAGGGTGATCACAAAATGCTCAGGTGAGCTAAAAATCTATTGAAGCCTCAGTAATCTTGACCTTGAACCAAGTGATCTCAAACCCTATATAAGGGTAGAGGTCCTTGCAAGTTACCTACATACCAAATATCTAAGATATTTGTCAACTAAGGACTTACGGTTTCTGACAAAAAAGATTTTTACTCTATAAAAGTTTATAAAAATCCTAGTGACCCCTGGGGTTGGGCCAATTTCGACATAAGGGTCATGATCTGAACAAACTTGGTAGAGGTCCATAGGGCCACACTGCAAACCAAAGATCAAAATTCAAGACCCTGTGGTTTCTGAGAAAATAAGTATTATTTTGCTATGTAAGTTTATACTGAATTACGAAATATGCCTATTTTGGCCCTTTAACAGGCCATAACTCTGGAGCCCATAACTGAATCTGGCCAGTTCAAGAAAGGAACCAAGCTCTATTGCAGGTAAATGTTTTGTATCACTTTGAAATAAAATTAAAAAAAAAAAACATTATCATGGAGAGAAGGCAAAATATGCCAGTTTTGCCCCTATCATGGGCCATAACTCCATAATGCATATTTTTTCAAAAAAGGAACCAAGATCTACTGGAGATACAAGTTCTGTGCAAGTTTTGTAAAAATCTAATCAAATATGAAACTTATATCATGCTGACAAGCCAAAATATGCCTGTTTTGGCACTTTCAGGGGCCATAACACTGTAATCCATGATGGTATCAGGCAGCTTCAAGACAGGAACTGAGTTCTACTAGTGATACAAGTTCTTTGCAAGTTTGGTTCAAAAGAAATAAAAAATGTAACCTTTATCTTGCAGACAAAAAAAAATGATGACAAATGCAGAGACCATGGACATCAGGTGGTCACAAAAGCTCACTATGATCACAAAGTGGTCAGGTGAGCTAAAAAAACACAAACTCCCACTGTTGTACAACTTACGAACAATGAGCAAAACCCAGTGGCATATGAAAGTTAGTTTACATCATTTACCGAGTTTGATGAAATTACTGAACTTGACCTTTTATTATGTGCTCTCAGAAAACTACTCAAGTTAAGAAAAGAGCCATTAACTCTCATAGCTGTTACCTACTAAATGAAATACAAAGACAAAATATCAAAAGCATTTCAGGTGTCTTGCCCAAAGACAATTTTTTTACTCTAGACAGAATTTGAAAAAGAACATTTCAAACCGCATCCAAACATCCTAATCACTGTGCTATTGATTACCATCTATACCTTTACTCTTATCCCAAGGTGTCCCATTTCTCTTATATTTTTGCTCAGATGAAATCGTATAGAATGTGAAAGGATAAATTTTTCAAAAAGTTATGTTTATCTTATTTCAACGATGTATCAGTTTCTTTCTTTTTTTTTTTGAAAGGTAACAGTTACTTCTTGTAAAAACAAGAGCCACCACAAGCGGGGGCCACGCTAGACTTTTTCCTATTTTCAAAGGCAAACACATCAGAGGAAGCATATTGTGGTGAACGGGTTTCAAAAGAAACATCATTTGATAATATATAATTATCAAATTCATCCATACCAATTTTTGCAAAATTCAATAATTTGATCTTGTCTATCAAGGTCATTTAAAGGTCAAGATCATAACTGAAAGAATCAAAATGTTGGATTTGTCATAAGTATAGTTTTGTCCAAGTTATGACAATTTTAGCAAAATTCAATCATCTGACCTTGACAATCAAGGTCATTTTTAGGTCATGGTCACATCTGAGTTATTCCACATGTTGGTTTTGTCATAAGTGTTGTTTTGTCCAAGTATGAATCAAATCCAACAACAAATAACAAGGTTATGGCGAATTTTAGCAAAATTCAATAATTTCACCTTGACTGTCAAGGTCATTTAAAAGTTGAGGTCAAACTAGAAATAATCATAATGTCAAAATTGTTATGAGTGTTGTTTTTTCCAAGTATGAATCAAATCCATAAAAAAATGACTAAGTTATGACAATTTAAGCAAAATTCAATGATCTGACCTTGATGGTCAAGGTCATTTTTAGGTCATGGTCATATTAGAGTTATTTATTCAACATGTCAGTTTTGTCATAAGTTTTGTTTTGTCCAAGTACAAATCAAATCTAACCATAAACAACAAAGTTATGGCCAATTTTAACAAATTTCAATAATATCACCTTGAATTGAATATCTTTGACACTTTTTGAGAAATGGACATTAACAAAAAGGTTAACCAAGAAATTTTTAGTTGAAAAAGGCGCATAACATTGCAAAAATAAATTTGAGGGTTATCTGTCCTTGAAGAAATGGTGTTGTCTTAAGTGATACAATTGTAAGCATTACAACTGGAATGTTTGATTAAGAAATGGCATAGTTATAGCCAATGTTAAGTTTTCATGACAAAATCCAAGTACAACTAGATGAGTGTTCAGTGAAACACTTGTGTCACCCTTGGGTACTCTGTTAGTACAAAAAGGGGCATAACTCTATCAATTGTGACTTTGACCTCGAGATTTTGGCATCATCACCACACTGTTGTTGTAAGCATTATAATTTGAAAGTTTGATGAAGAAATGTTATGAAGTTATTGCCAACGTTAAGTTTTCATGACAAAATCCAAGTACAAAAAGGGGCATAACTCTGTCAAATATGACCTTGACCTATAGATTTTGGCAACATCTCGACCCTGTTGTCATAAGCAAAACAATTTGAAAGTTTGATAAGGAAATGTTAAGAAATGGCAAAGTTATAGCCAACGTTAAGTTTTGTCGTGACGGACCGACGGACAAAGCGATCCCTATGTACTGCCGTTTCTTTGAAAGGGCAACACAAAAAGGGGTATAACTCTATCAATTGTGACTTTGACCTCCAGATTTTGGCATCATCACGACCCTGTTGTCGTAAGCAATATAATCTGTAAGTTTAATGACGAAATGTTAAGAAATGGCAAAGTTATTGACAAGGTTAAGTTTTCATGACAAAATCCAAGTACAAAAAGGGGCATAACTATGTCAAATAAGACCTTGACCTAAAGATTCTGGCATCATCCCGACCCTATTGTCCTAAGCAATACAATTTGAAAGTTTGATAAGGAAATGTTAAGAAATGGCAAAGTTATAGCCAATGTTAAGGTTTCGTGACGAACGGACCGACGGACAAAGCAATCCCTATGTATCACCGTTTCTTCAAAAGGGCGACACAAAAATATAATCAATGTTAAAGTTTTCAGATGGGAAAGGCAACAATCGGCAACAACACCATGACTATGACAATAAATTGATTTTTTCTTCGAAAAAAGTCTAGCTAATAAATGGTCTGGAAATCCTGACAATTCAACCTGTGAGCTATGAAAAAACATACCAAGGAAATCATTAAATTTCTTCACTTCATTTGCAAGACCAATGTTCGTGAAATCTCCAGCATGAAGTAGAATATCTGCATCTGGTATGATGTTGGGCACTGCCTCAATCTTAGAATGTGTATCTGAGATACACACCACTCTCAGCTTGTCTGACGAAATTGGAGTCTCTGGTGAAACAGGACTTACCTTAAACAGAAATGTACAATAATACTGTAATATGCCAAATGTTAGAACACATGTCTGGGACTTGTGATTGCATAACAAACAGAATTTTAAAGATTTTCATCTGTATTTCTTTGTAAAACATGTCACCCCTCTGGCGAGGCCAATAGTGATCTCAAGGACATAATTTCAATCAACTTGGTACGAGTCTATCCACTAGAAACTAGAGCTATCACTAAATTTGATTAATACCCCCAAAACACCACTACAGAACAGAGGAAGTTATCAGTTTAGTTACAGAATACTTCGTAAAAAAATTGAAAAAGAGGTATGATTGTGGGCAATTAAAGATAGTTGTGGTTCTTGCATTGCATATCCTCTCATTGCGCTTGACCATTGTATGAAGTTGCACTGAATTCCAAAAAAATTGTTTTCAAGTTATTCTTTAGACATAGAAACTTAACAAAGGGCAATAACTGTGCAAACATTGAAGACAGAGTTATAGCTCTTGTACATTGCACATCCACTCAATGTGCTTGACCACTGTATGAAGTTGCACTGAATTTCAACCACGAGTTTCCAAATTATATTCTGGTAAAGGAAATCCAAGGAAGAGCAAATAGTCTGCAAATAGTGAAGATGGAGTTATAGCTCTTATATAATGCACTCTCTCATTGTGCTTGATCATTGCATGAAGTTGCATTGAATTCAAACCAGTAGTTTTCAAGCTATGCTCAAAATAAAGAAAACAAAGGGTAATAACTCTGCAAATAGTGAACATGATTCTTGGACACTGCACTTCCTCTCATTGTGCTTGACCATTGTATGAAGTTGCATTGAATTCAAACCAGTAGTTTTCAAGTTATCCTCCATACAAAGGAAAACAACAAAGGGCAATAACAATGGTCACACTTACGTGACAAGGAAGTTCGAACAAAGACTACCTTGGCTCATTTTTTTATTATCTCCATTACTTTTACATGTGTATGTTGAAATTATGCTTTTCTAGAGCATATCTAAAAAAGTATTTGAAGAAATTGATATGATAGACGTTGGCATCGGCGAAATGAGGGCTTCAGCGAGTGTTGCATATCCAAACATGACAAGTTTGGTAGTGGCTCTGTTATTGTTTGGGTGGGCATTTCTTACGATGGGCGGACAGACCTTCATGTGTTTGTTAACGGCACAGTGTCATGTTTGGATATGCAACACTCGCTGAAGCGCTCATTTCGCCAATGCCAACGTCTATCATGGAAGTCCAGGCAAAATTTGGACTCGTCCGTGAATAGCACATTATGGAAGTGCCTGAGTTGCCAATTAACGTGATCTCTGGCAAACTCCAGATGGGCTGCACGGTGTCTTGGCATTAAAGGAGGACGTAACACAGGACGGCGAGCACGTTAATTAGCATCATGGAGTCTGTTACGATATGTTTATGCTGAGGTTCGAACACTGGAAGCAGTTTGGAAGTCTCTATTTAGAGCAACAGCCGAGTCAAACCTATAACGTTCTGCCAGGACAATGATGGCACAGTCTTCCCAAGCAGATGTTGACCTTGGACGTCCACTCTGAGGACGTCTGGCGACCATGCCTGTGTCCAGGTACTTTTGCCAAAGTTGATGGATTACACTTTGGCTAACACCATGCTCATAGGCCACCTCACACTGTGCTTGCCCAGCCAGCAGATGACCGACTGCTCTGGCTGCCTCAGCCTCTAACATGTGTCTTCTAGGCATCAGAGATTCTTCACATAAATCACTTCTATAGTGTCACAGATGATTCAAATCAAAAACTCAAATCAAAACTGCTCATGTCACATTGACTTTATTCTACACATTTGATTTTAACTTGATTTTGAGGGGTGGGTGTGTTTGCAATACACCGGAATTGACCTGTATTTCATAAATAACTGAATCTAAGTACATGTAATAACAAGACATGCCCACAGGCAGAATGTCAAGCCCACTCTTCTTAATTCAAACCTGAACCTATAAGCTTCAGATCAAGGAGAAAGATGTATACATAGGTGAGATGTGCGCAGCACATCCTCTTTATACCCAAGGCAAAATCTTGACATTGCATCATCTTAGGTGACCTTGACCTCTGACCCGGTGACCTGGTTCATGTGCATGACACCAAGTCTCATGATTAACATTTGTGCCTAAAAAACTCAATTTATGTTATTTGAACATTTTGATATTCTTATTTGATCTTTGACCTCCTGTGACCTTGACCTTCATTTTGCGCAAGACAGCTCAACTCACTATGGAGAACATTTGTTATAACTTATATAACAAGAAATTGGTAGAACCGATGGATGCTCCCTGAATAAATGCCAATTCCAAAAGGGCTATTATCTAATATGTATATTTTTAAAGTATGAAAAATAACAAAGGGCAATAACTCCTAAATTATGCAAAATAGAGTTATGGTTCTTGCACGCTGCACTTCTCCTCATAGAGATCTATCTACCAATAAAGTTTCATGTTAATATCTCTTATATTTTGTGAGATATGCCACGGACAAAAAATAAGTATGAGAAATTTCAAAGGGCAATAACTCAAAAATTAATAAAGCAACAGTTATGGCTCTTATGCATTGCACTGCTCCTTAATGAAATCTAACTATCTATGAAGTTTGGTCTTGATATCTCTCATAGTTTTTGTATTATGCTCCGGACAAAATTATGATGGATGAACAGACAAACGAACAGACGAATGAGCGGACAAAGCGGCAACTATATGGTCGCCCTTCGGGAAGCATAAAAATCCATCCATATATAAAGAAATATACTCACAAATGAATGTTTATATTTGTTATTTGACCTTTGACCCTGAAGTAACACCTTGACCTTTACCACAGACACTGAATTTTTCACACGACACTCCACCTCACTTTGGAAAAATTTATCCCAAGTTATATTAAAATCCCGCCACGCGTGTAGAAGTTATGCTCCGGACATGGGTACTGAGATGACCCTCCAAGTGTGACCTTGACCTTTGAGCGACGGACCTGGGTTTTGCATAAGACACACCATCCCATCATGGTGAACATTTGTATCAAACTATCTTGTAATCCTTCAAAGAATGAGCAAGATATAGACCGGACAAATCTAGACAGACACACGGACTGATGGACACATACACCAAACCACAAAAAGTGAAAAGCAGCGACTAAGTCGATTTCACCACAAGGGGGCTCAACAATTTTAAAATCCTCTACCACTAAGCGCAATACTTTAATACATTTATTAAGCATTTATAACAGCGCCAACAAACAAATTTTAATATTTTTATTTGACCTTTGACCTCTTGTGATCTTGACCTTGACCTTCATTTTGCGCGAGACAACTCAACTCAGCATGGAGAACATTTGTGCTAAGCTATATTAAAATCCATCCATGTATATAGAAGTTATACTCTCAAATGAATGTTTTATTTTGTTATTTGACCTTTGACCCCTAAATGTGACCTTGACCTTTGCCACAGACACTTCAAATTTTTCAAATCCTCTGACCACTAAGCATAACTTATATATATATATAACTTGACCTTTGCCACAGACACCTGAATTTTTTGCGGGACACTGCCTCTCTATGGAGAATATTCGCTTCTAAAAATGGTTGTTTTTTGCTGCTTTGCTTTGTGCAAGTACACACCTGCCAATATCATCAACATTTGCTCAATACGTTCTCTAGGTAGTTTTTTTTTCAACTTACCCACTGAATTTTTGGAGAGTTCATCGCAGTTTTTTATAATATTTTATAGTCAAAAACTCATAGGCAGCCATTGTACGAAATTTTTGGGATTATGGAATGCAAAATATGCACTCAGGTGCAATCTAGGTTTATCACATTGAGACAAACAAACAAAGCTCTTTTAAAAGATACCACCCAAATTGTCAGTTTTACTGTTGCATAATTTATACAATGTTGTCAAAAACACATGCCCATATCCTATTTAGTTATTGTTTGTACTATTGCTTCCTTGTAATAGTGAAACATGGGATAAGTGATTAAGCCTACTCACAAACAAGAGGATCAGATGGTCCTGGATCGCTTACCTGAAAAGAAAGTACCAAACAACTGGTGGAGTGGGGATGGGGGTGGCACATAGAGGATATGTCAAATGGCAAACTGTTCAAATACCACATTAGATATAGAAAAAAATATAAGACAGTCAATAGTTCAAGGTAAACCAAAGTCAAATTTGAAGTCTGTATGCAAATTTATACAAATACTTTAAATTTCAAACACCCATCTTCAAAAACAAGAAAGTAGTTCAGCAGGTCAAGGTCAGTCAAGGTAAAAGTTGAAGTCTGCATGCATATTTATACAAATAGTTAAAATTTCATTGATGTAGCTTCAAAAAACAAGGAAATAGGTCAGTAGGTTACATGAAGGCCAAGGACAAAGATGGATGAAGGTTAAAAACATTGTACCTTCCTACCTCATCCAAAAAAAATTTTGTAGCAGGGAAAGGGGTATCTAGGTGAGGTGAGTAGGGGCTGGGTACCGTGGTAAGGGCAAAGATCTTCCATTTTTTTAGCCTATCTTATTAAAAAGGCAATGTTTAACATAAGTATCTAAGCTAAAGGCCTTTCATTTTTTAAACGTTTTCTTACATAACTCAATGTAAAACCATTTAACCACTGAGGCACGTCAATTTTTATCAAAGGGCCTATGATTTATATAAATTTGGTAGAGGTCTACAGTAAGCCTAATGGTTTCTGACAAGAAGATTTTTTAAAGATTTCCTGTAAGTCTAAGTTAAATCAAGAGACCCCTGGGCTCCGGATAATTCTGGCCCCAGAACCATGATTTATATAACTTTGGTAGAGGTCCATTTGATGATGCTTACAACCAAATATGTAATCTCTAGGCCTTGTGTTTCAGACAAGAAGATTTTTAAAAAAAATTTTTCCTATATAACTCTATGTGACCTCTGAGGCGATGTTAATTTTGATCCAGGGGCCATTATTTGTATAAATCTGGTAGAGGTCCACTAGAGACAATCATACACACCAAACATCTTAATTCTAGGCCTTATGGTTTCTGACAGGAAGATTTTTTTATGTAAGCTAGTCTATGTAAAATTAAGTGACCCCTGGGCTCGGGATAATTCTGACACCAGAGCCATGATTTATATCACTTTTGTAGAGGTCCACTAAATAATGCTTTCAACCAAATATGTAAACTCTAGGTCTTGTGATTTCAGACAAGAATAAGTATTTCCTTTCAGTTGCCATGGCAACCAGAGTTCTGCATGGATTTCTATTTTTTGTAAAACTTTGAAAGTGGACCATACAAGGATCATTTCTGTAAAGTTGAAATGCAACTGACCCAGTGGTATAGGAGGAGATTTTGTTTAACGTCAACTGCGGACGACGGACAGATGACAGATGATGCACAAAACAGCATGCTTAAAGCTACACCTGACCTTCAGTCAGATGAGATAAAAAGTGAGTTATTAACAATAGTATTTCAGGGATTTCGCTAGGCGCCTTTAGCACATCGGTACTGATGCGCTTAAATTTCAAAATCTAAATACCCGATCCGCTTAAAATTCTGTCAGCGCTTAAAAATTGGCCAAGATGTTTTTTCACTTGCCTGTAATTTCATCCCAATTAGCCAGATTAAGCTAGTCCAAATGCATTGCCTGTGGAGATTACTGCCCCAGGCAAATACACTGCTGTTTTATGATGCTAATTTGTTTTGATAGCTGACACAAAAATACACATATTACATTTAATAATACGATAAGCTCCGCCCTAATAGAGAATTGACAGCAAGTGCAGAATAGTCAGCCAATCACAACTCTAGTTACATTTTTATATTGAAATTGATTATATTTTGTACATCTGTGTCAGTATCGCAAGAATTTTAAAATAAGTCAAGCAAATAAATGCCATGACAAATTAACTGCATGCTTAATTCCAAAGGCAAAAGGTTAAACACCAAATCTTTACCAATGTTATTCTAACCTTTCAATCAAAAATACCCTAAAGAATTTTGGCCAATTATTTTGGGGTTCTCAAACCCTACCCATGGGTAGAATTCCATGCAAGGAACCTATATATTGAATATCAAAGATACTGGTCTATAAATAAAGGTTCTATGAGGTACAGTAGATAAATCTATTTTTAGCCTCCATGACCTTTAACCTAATCTAATAATTTGAAAAAGCTTGATAAAGCTTGCTTCATGCCAAATTTTAAAATTCTAGGTCTTGTGGTTTCAGACAAGAAGATTTTTAAAGATTTCCTTTTTTACATATTATTAGGGCCCCCCGGGCGGGGAAAATTTTGACCCCAGGGCCAACATTTAAACAATATTGGTAAAGGATCTTTACACAATACTCAACACCAAATATCTAAGGTCTAGACCTATTTGTTTTGGAGAAATATTATTGTTCATGTTTTTCCTATATAAATCTATGTAAAAAAAGAGAACCCTGGGGCATGGCCAATTTTGAACCAGGGAACATAATTTGAACAAGCATGGTAGACATCCACCAGACAATGCTACATACCCAATATCTAAGCTGTAGCCATTAAGATTTCCAGTAAGAACATTTTTAAAGATTGCCTTTTTTACATATTAAGGGCTCCCGGGGCAGGGCCAATTTTGACCCTGGGGCCAACATATAAACAATACTGGTAAAGGTTCTCTACACAATACTCCACACCAAATATCTAAGGTCTAGTCCTATTATTTCGGAGAAATATGATTTTTCATGTTTTTCCTTTATAACTAGATGTAAACCAAGAGAACCCTGGGGCCAATTTTGACCCAGAGGACATAATTTGGTAACAAACTTGGCAGACATCCACTAGACAATGCTACATACCAAATATCTAAGCTGTAGGCATTGTGGTTTCTTAGAAGAAGATTTTTAAAGATTTCCTATATAAGTCTATGTAAAATGAAGTGACCCCAGGGAAATAATTT
This sequence comes from Cyclina sinensis, assembly GCA_012932295.1. Classification (NCBI taxonomy): domain Eukaryota; kingdom Metazoa; phylum Mollusca; class Bivalvia; order Venerida; family Veneridae; genus Cyclina; species Cyclina sinensis. Next base: position 12,221,764 of record JAAONU010000009.1, on the reverse strand, counting down.
GAACAATTTTTGTAGAGTTCCATTAGAGGGTTTAAAATGCCAAATATCTAAGCTCTAGGCCTTGTGGTTTCAGACAAGAAGATTTTTAAAGTTTTTCCTTTAGGTTGCAATGGCAACCAGAGTTCTGCATGGAATTGATTTCTTTGAACAACTTTGGAAGAGCTTCATGCAAGAAACATCCATGGCAAGTTTCATCAACCCTGGCCCAGTGGTTTAGTAGGAAATGTTGTTTAAAGCAAAAGTTGATGATGCACGATGCACTGATGCGCGACGCACTGACGCACAAGGGACACAGGGCGATCCTAAAGGCTCACCATGAGGCATGAGCACAAAGTGTGCAGGTGAGCTAAAAATGAGAACTTTGATTTTTGGATTTAGATTTCACAGGAATAAGACATAAAATCTTCTAGTAGCATAACTAAGCCACAGTGGCATAATTTAAGACTGAAAGTTAGTTGGCTACTTCAAATAGAACTGTGAACTTATTTTTATGAAATAATTGAATATCAAGAAATTACTTGAGAAGAAAAACTGATCATATATAATTGTTATAAATATATATATATGTGTTTGCTATTAGATATTATCTACAAAATAAAACAATTCTGAAAATTGTATAGAACTGTACTGAAATCGCTTTGGACAAATGGAGTCCCAGACCTCACATTCACAGTTTGTTTGTCATTAGTACTCATTTGCGAGTGGATTTACACAAGCGTGTCATGGATTGAAGATTTGAAAACATGTAAATTGCAGCAATTTAAGGTAATTTACAAGATGTTAAGTACATACTGAATTGTTTTGCTGTAAATTCATTCGTAGTCAGCAGTGTTCCTTTTCTACAAATACGCTTTGTTTCATATATTTGTTATCAATGATCAAGTGGTACAAAACTGAACTTTTTGATGCCTCTATCAATTTCAATCAACATCTTCTAAATCAAAATAGTCACATATATATGTCAAAGATATCAAATATCCTATTTAGTAAAGATTCTTAAATGGATTTTCATGCAAAAAATGCAGTGTTGATATTTAAAGATTTTTAGAAAATAACATTTGAAAACATGAGCAGGGCTTGACAAATTCACTCGTCCTCTCGTAATTAAGAGTAGAAACTGACTCAAGGCAAGCTGATCTTCCAGCAGCACTTGTCTTGCGGGAAGAGTGGAATTTCTAGCCGAAAATAATCAAATTTCGAATTTTAATCACACATAAAAAAGAACATAAACTTATTAGCAAACCAGATGTTGATTGATTGCATACAATGCTAAAATCTGTCCAGTTCTGTTATGATCACATAAGCTAAAAGCTCGCAGTCAAGATTCTGGTATGAACCGCACAAACCGAACTTCAATACTACATGTATAAAAAAGATGTCTGTCCATGTGAAAGTCTCAGAAAATTTCAAAATTGTCACAGCAGGATATACAAAATCACAGTATAGAATGTTAGTTGCTGATTCATTCAAAGTTATCAATTTATTGCAACAACAGGACAAGTACAAATTGCAGCAGAACAAGTGAAAATTCTAAACTGCTCGTCCTGCATGACTTGTTGCTTCCAAAAAATTTATCAAGCCCTGATGAAGTGTAGTTCCCTCTTTAAAAAGAATGTGGTGTCTGAAGCTTTGTAAAATGATGTAAATTAATGTGAATATCAGTTGGGAGAATTTCATGGAAAATTACTTTCACTCAATGTCAAACTTTGACATTGGTCATATCTATACTGGTCATATCTTATATTTAGGAACTAACTAAAGATTGAGACCAAATATATCATACATGTATATAGATCATACATGTAAGTCATGAGACCAACAAATGATACTGTATAGTTGTAAGTCAGCTGTCAGAACATGTTACCGATCAAAATATAAGGCATCCTAAAACATGAGGATAATCAGAGTAGGTAAGTATGAAATTCCACTTGACAAATTAACATTTCAGTCAAATGAATGCGAAAAGAAATCATGGAAATTCACAGTGGATTGATATAATGCAGTTTCACAGTAAACTCCATTTGTTACAAGACAAAATTCATCCCTGCAATGCCTCATTAATTTCGGGAGTTTCTCAGAGATTCTCCATGAATTTCCTAATTCTGTCCAAAGAGTCAAAGAGGAAAATGTACATACCACACAAGCTGTACTGTAACAGGGTAGATACTTTAATTATACTGTTAATTCTGTTTCATGGTTTTAAACAGTTGGTGCCACAGTGGTTAAGTTTGCTGCTCCTAATCTTACTGTAGGGGCATGGGTTTGAATCTTGCTGACTGTAGGGGCATGGGTTTGAATTTTACTGAGTGTAGGGGCATGGGTTTGAATCTTGCTGACTGTAGGGGCATGGGTTTGAATCTTGCTGACTGTAGGGGCATGGGTTTGAATCTTGCTGACTGTAGGGGCATGGGTTTGAATCTTGCTGACTGTAGGGGCATGGGTTTGAATCTTGCTGACTGTAGGGGCATGGGTTTGAATCTTGCTGACTGTAGGGGCATGGGTTTGAATCTTGCTGACTGTAGGGGCATGGGTTTGAATCTTGCTGACTGTAGGGGCATGGGTTTGAATCTTGCTGACTGTAGGGGCATGGGTTTGAATCTTGCTGACTGTAGGGGCATGGGTTTGAATCTTGCTGACTGTAGGGGCATGGGTTTGAATCTTGCTAAAAGGGTTTTCTTTTTTCTTTAGTTATTATAGTATACAGAAGCATAAAAATTATGTTTTTACATAGTATATCAACTTCTCTTTAATTTCAACAGGTACATATATTTTAATGGTATCTGCAATTCTATTCATAAACCAAATAACAGTAAAAATATGCTGTTGTGGCAGATAATCCAGCCAAAAGCCAATATTTATTGATTTATTAAACAATTTCGTAGCAGTTAAGTGGCATTAAATGAGATGATAATTGACCTTGATAAATTAAATTCCCTTTTTCATGTCATATAGTGTTTCATCTAGCACTTTTTAGCCTGGCGCGGCTCCCGGCCCATTTTAGCCCCGCCCAGCTGCCCTAATTACCGCCCAGAAATATAAAAGTGCCGTTTTTCGATCCGCCCATTATTATCTCCCGCTGAATAGTCTAGCACATAAATAGTTTTTAACTCCGCCCATCTATACATGTACCTTCTTTCACTGCACATAGAGTAGACTTAACTTTTTGACGCACAGTACGCCCTAAGTACATGTAATTTTTTTCAGAATCTTACAGAAGCTAAAAAATAAAGAAAATCTGACGATGGGTCGAATTTATTTCGACGAATCAAACTCAAATTCAATCGTAACAACTCGGCTTTTTCCGACAACTTCGTATAAAGACTTACTGAAGTCGCCCGAGGTGTTCGGAATGACTCCAATTGTAAACATTCTTCGGAAATTATTTGTACTATATGGTACATTACTGGGTAACATTGTGACGCATTACAAGTATGCGGATTCACTTGGAGTAGAATCTATTCCGTTGCTAAAATAGATCATGATCGAAATCATTTATAAAAATAAGGAGTATCATTTCATATATAACTGACAGAGATCATTTCATATATAACTGACAGAAAGACAGTTTTTCTGCGTGTAAGAATATGATATTTTTACTTGCTGAGATAGGTAACGGCTTGCGGGTTTTATTGCTGCCGCCACACTTTACGTTTCAGGTTTTACTTTCAAACTTTCCTTCAAAGAAAAAAGTCAAGAATGAAGAACAAACAACTTTACGCCAGTTTATTCAAATCAAAGAACCCACACTAGCTGAAAACAACAATGTAACCAAAAAGGTTAAAATATCGTCGACAAGTGTCACTAAAGAAACATCATCGAAACTGCCCCCCCACCACCTATTTTTTTTTTTTTTAATTTGAAATTAATGTTTTTTGGTGACAGAAATAAATGATAATCAACTGGATATTGTTAATAATTTTTCAGATGGTCAAAAGATATGAATCGACAATACATTACTTTTCATGAATGTTGCACGCATTAAAAAATTAATGTTTTCTGTGTTTCATTTCCAACATACATGTATAAGCATGTCAAAAACCTTCAAGAACTGTGTCAGAATTGCCCAGAATGCAGGAAATTGTGCGCTTGCTTTCAAAATTTTACGGGGGATTATGCCCCCTGACCCCCCTAGCCCAGGCCCTTTTCCTCCAGCACCCAGCCCTTTTCCAGGTCTAGATACAACACTAAGTCATTCATTGATTGATGTTTTAAGTTACTTGTTTTAGAAAGCTGAATAATGGATATTTTTAAATATGTATTTTATAATTCAATGCAAGAACTATTGGGAAAATTATGATGAGTTAAACACAGAGTAACAGGGCTTTTCATCCTTATATAACAGAGGCCGATATTCGGCCACTTACCAATCCGAAAAATATAGATTTTTTCCCAATTGTGGCAGAGTTTCTTCCCAAAATGCAAGACATGATTTCCTAAAATCTTAGAAATTCCCCCTAGATTAGTTTAAAAAATGATCAGTTTACATTTGTTATTTTCGGAAGAAGCGTTTGTCTGGTATCGACTTTTTTGTCATACTATAGCCAAACAACGCAAGGTACCCGTGTTACGCAAAACTAGTCTAATCCATTAAGTTCCGATAGACTCTTACTCAGTAGTTATCAGTAAATAAAAGTAGAAACATGCGCAGTGAAACAGTCAAACGTTCCGAAAGTCTGGATTTTATTCCGTTTCAGGGGAGATAAATCGGTGTTTATTTCCGGTTGCAGAAACAAATGTCTCATAAATTTCCCAAAAGAACAATTATCGCGCATAAATTTCCCAATTTAAAAGGCCAGGGCCTCTTCCCAATTTCCTGATGAAAAGCCCTGAGTAACTAATATTTTGTTTTCCAACTGCAGGATATAATCACCTTTTTTTCAAAAATACTACACATTTATTATTTTTTTGCAAACCACACAAACATGTGTTCAGTAAATTTTCAGCTTCCATTTTTAGGATGATTGAAAGACACTTGATGCCTCAGGGTAAATAAGTCATGAATTCAATTTTGCGTCTTAAGATCCACCATTTTTCCCTCAAATTCCACAACACTGAAACAATAGAGTAAATAATCAAAAAGCATTGAAAATATTTTCATGACAAAATCTGATGCATTATCCACCGATTAATATAAGTTTTAGCCATTAGCAATCACTGGTTTAACCATGATGACTCTGCAGATTATATTATATATGTTTGCCTGTTTCAAACAATTTTTTGTCATTTTGAAAATCTACTCCACCCAGAATTGAATATTTCCAACCAGATTTGGCTCCACTTTACTAGCAAAAATATACATGCATAACAAATTTAGAAAACTTAAATGTCATTATATCATGTGTATTTTGTGCTGCTGTCCCTTGAATAATGCTCTTTATTAAAAGATTTTTAACATAAGAAAGAATGTAGCAATCCTGAATTAAATGATTTCTTTAAAACAAATGCACATGGGCGTGACCTGCGCAACATCAATAACGACATAAACTCTAGTTGCGGATACCGTAGATATACACAGAGTCTACCTGATTTTGAAGAGCAGCTTTAATGTAATATTCATTAGAAATCACCTTACGAAACATGAAACTTCATGCAGTATCACTATAAATGTAACAACCATATAAAAACAATAGGAAAATGAAGTTTTCATTGTCGACTGTTGCTAGGGGACAGGTATCTTAAGATATATCTGGATTTTGCAAAAATAAGATTGAATTGTCAACATAACAGTTCCCTAGACACTACCTTTCCTGAAGAAAACTAATCATAGCTTCATATTAAACAGAAATAGGAATATGTTGCCTATAATAAACTTTGATGCAGTTCAATATGAAAATAGCTAGAAAGATCTATGACAACTTTGACCAGTTACAAACATACACTCAAAGCAGACTGGGTTGCCCTAGGTTCTTCGGTTGGACATTTTGAAGTTGTCTGCCATTATTAGCACCATATTTAACTTATTCAAGTACATTTCCGTGTCAGGAGGATAAAATATGATCAGCTGTTTGGTGAAGCAATTGTTTTTAATTGTCATTCTTTGTGTAAACAATAGGAGCATTCTAAACAAATGCGTCATGAATAAGAGCTGTATGTATTTATTTGATATTTTTTAAGCGTAATATTCGCTGAAATGCATGTTATCAGGAACTGTGTGAGCCTCGATATCAATAATTGCCTGTAAAAAAAATTGGAACAACCATTTCACGACCATCTGCCGCGATATTTGGTGACCATTTCCGCGGCAGGGTTCCTCGATATGCCATGGACTTGGATGCATTTTACGGAATGGCTAGTCTGCGATGACCTCGAGGAAAACAAGTGTTCCTCCTGACGTGTACTGTAAGGTACCTGAACAAATAGGTAACATGATTTTATAAAGTATAAAAAACTGAGATATCAGTAACAACAGAAATATTGTTGGTAATTGTTTATAGTTTAGATAGTGATAGAGTTTGTGTGAATAGATTATTGGAATACGTGTGTATTGAGTATTGAAACCTTAGGTGTTGCAGTATATTGTAAAAGTTTTATGTTAAATGTGTTTATATCTTAATATATTGCTATATATAGTTATTAGATTATAAACTGATTTAAATCAAAGATCAAGCCGTAATCATTGAATACATTACTACCTTGATCAGGGCTAGCTCTGTCGCTCGCCAAAATCATCGCCAATGGCGAAGATTTTAAAAATTTGGCTACAAATAATTCCATTTGGCTAAAACGTGGCGAATCCATTATTCGGATAAGTAAAAAATGAAAGTGACGAATGGTTTTCCATTTTGCTATTGATAATAAAGATGCATGATCTTGGTAAGAAAAATCGAGACACAATCTACATCTGGGGACTTCGGGTCAAAATATAGAACAATGAAAATACAACAGCTGATAGTGAGGTGTTACAGTACAAGCAGATGGACTTTGACGTTGTTAACATTGTCGAGGGGGCCGGTATCGTCTCTGGGTGGCCAGTCGCAGTGGACTGAACACCCAAAATTTCGGGTGTCCGCTAAAATGACCACCGCGACAACCGCCGAGGGGTATGAACACCGCGTGTCGCGGTGATGGAACGCCGCATGTCCCCGCGATGTTTTGACTTGGAGGTTACTGCATTTAAACATAAACCACGTACAGTATTTGTACGTGGTTTTCATTTTACTCATAATTATTTTACTTACATCTATTTTGTGGCCAACTTCAGTTGGTCAAATTAAAACCAAATTTCAAATACATTTCTGGTGTATGTTTATTGAGTACTTTCGTTTTTGGAATTGAAAAACGCTTGTTATTATATAGTCAAATCGATCAATAATTTTGCCAAGCGCCTAGACAATACAGAAGTTGAAAGCAGTTAAACACATGTTGATTCATTTTCTGAAAATACGATCAACTTTTTCCGGAAATAACTGCTGTGAATTGTCTTTTTTGTGTAACAGATAGGCGCGTTTGTACACAAATGAATCAGAATAAGAGAGGATTTGTTTGAATTTTGACTGTTTAAATTAGATCTATTAACTTTTCGCAGTTTGGTTATCATTTGTAATTTAATTGCGAGTGGATTAACGCAAACACGGCACCGATTAAAGACTTGAAGTATTTTAATTGCAGCAATTAAAGTTTATTAACAAGATGTCATGTAGGTGTGTAAATCTATTCATTATCGGCTGTTACTTTTCTACAAATACCCTCAATTATACAACCAAACATCGATCGTCAACAAACAAAAATTAAACCGGATGGGGTATTGAAAAAAAGAAACAACTTCAACTGGTAATAATTACGTGTACTTTGTAACTATTTTGAAAAAAAAAAAAATTTGGGGAAAGTAAAATTAAGTTGTGGCTTCATTTTTTCGGACACTGCAAACCCCGCGATCCGACGCCGCGACACGTCGCGGTACTGAACACCGCGAACGGCCGCGCTGACCACCGCGTTTTATACGATTGAACACTCGATGCGGTGGTCATTTTAGTCCTCAATGCAGACAGTAAAATCGCGGGGACGGGTGTTCGTTGTCAAAGTCCGCGCTGCGTGTACTGTAAATGCTTGTTTATTTATTATTCATTGTGACACAAGTGACTAAATTTTGTTTTTTAAATGGACTATTTAATGCCTAGAAGGATTTTGGTGTAACAAACGGCATGAGACAGTTATGGAAGCCCTTCACAATATTTCAGTTACAATACAAAATCGATACGCAGTCTAGTAAAAAAGTTTAAAATCTGTTCCGAATTTAAGGATGGTGTGAATGCTTTTACACACTTATTTGGTTGTTAATGCTTTGATATAATGCACTTATTTGTGTTGTTGATTAAAGAACTAGAGTTAACGATTTAACATTGGTTTATATTAATATTGAGTTTTAGTAATAGTTATAGACAATTTTCATGTTGATACTGCTGTCAGCAGTATTTTATATCTAAGTTAAAAATTCCAACAAATTTTCCTGTGATCGTGCAGACTTATCAAAATTCTAAACACCAAAAGAACAAAGGTTTAATTACAATTATTGCTGGTACAAAATATGTAGTAACAAAATTAAATGTTAACAGTTATCAGTCCTCGCTTTGTTCTCCCCGGTGCTTGATTTGTCACAAAAAGTTTAGGCTCACTCTACATAATGATGGCTAAAAATTTTGACTAATGCTCTGCAAATTGGCTACTTTTTTTTTCATTTGGCTAATAGCTTGGCTACAAGAAATTTTATCCCAGCGCGAGCCCTGCTTGATGTTGTTATTAGTAACTATGATTATAATATTATAGAATCAATTTTATTAATGATAATTGCATGACAAACACAAATTATATAATTACCTGCTAAGACAAACTAATATCTTCTTTAACGACCGACACTTGTTGTTAACATCCTTTTATGACGAGCAATGTACCCCGGCAAACCTTTTCACACCTACTTTATCATCTTTCTGGGTACATGTAAACAATTTTTTTATTGTTACCGATTTCTCCTTTTTTATTTTATAAAATCGTGTCACCGATTTGTCTTGTTTAAGTTGTTACCGATTTGTCGGTAAATCTTGCCAATTTATTTGGACAAGATCAAATAACAACACTAACCTTGTTTACTGCTTGTTTAACAGTAAGTTCTGCCCAAGCTTTTGTTGGGTTACTGGTGTGTTTATGAACGCTTATAATATTGTTGTCTGCCATCCTCGAATTCCATCCACTAATCCATCTTCTAAATAAATTCTGTAACTGTAAGTAAGCGAACATCTAAATTTACAAACATTTCTCGTACAAATGGAGTCTAAAAATAAGGGGAAGCAACTATGGCGATTCGGAGTATGGCACGGATCAGCCGATACTGACCACATTCCGGGACGACACGGACCATAACCATTAAACAAAATGTATATGAAATACGCACTTCCATTTATTAATGAGAAGATCTTACTAGTGTAGCGGAGATGGGTCTTCCGTAATTTTGGACCATCTAACCTATTTCATAATTATATTTAGTATTCTAAGAGATAGACATCGTCTGCACATAATTTTTAGCGAATGACAGTCAGAAGATATCAAGTAATACAACCTTCTAGAAGAATTCTAAGCATGTAGATCTAGCTATTTAGATAACCAAACAGTAAAATATGTGCAAGCTAACTAGATATGGCAATGGTTATTTTAGTTAGAGCCGGCATATACATGTAATGTTCACGTTTCATACCCAGTCATTTCAAAGCCTAGACATGTGCTGCACTCGCTATCTACAGAAAGTGGAAAGAATTATGGTAACATGAAAGATAGGTTTTTCACTCAGAGACGGAGGAAGATCGTAGAACCTAGCTGATGCCTTCAAAACTGGGGATACGCCAGATGACCTACCGCAATCCGACGCAAAAGATGCAAAAACGACATCAAATAGTACAGGAACAACAGTGAAACCAGCAACCTATGATGGCTGAACTCCACGGAGAGACTACAAAACACATTTTGATGCCTGTGCAACGTTAAATGAATGGACTGAGAAACAGAAAGGTTTGTATCTGTCTGTTTTATAAAGAGCCCAAGCCAAGGGAGTCTTTGGTAATCTTTACTCCAATGGTGATTTAGTAAAAGCTCGGGAAGATAGGTTCGTCCCCAAAAATCAAACTGAATTATATATGGTAGTGCTACAAGAAAGACGCCAGAGAGCTACAGAATCTATGGCTCAGCTAGGACAAGACATTCAAAGATTAGCTAACTCAGCCTATCCCAGTGCACCGGCGTACGTTCGTGAGACTCTTACAAAAGGAGAGTTTATTGAATTACTTGTGAACTCAGATTTGAGGCTTAAGATTAAGCAGGCAAGACAGTAGATCTTAATGATAGTCTTTGGTAATCTTTACTCCAATGGTGATTTAGTAAAAGCTCGGGAAGATAGGTTCGTCCCCAAAAATCAAACTGAATTATATAGGGTAGTGCTACAAGAAAGACGCAATAGTCGGTCAATAGCTATACATAGCTAATGTTGTATTATTGACTTAACAGACTTTAAATAAAGTTTGTATTTGTATTTGTATTTGTAATGATGCTGTTCGGCATGAGGTTGAGTCCTTTTGTTGTACAGAAAAGAAGCAACAAGGAATTTTAAGGGCTACAGACATAGACACCTCATCTCCCGAAATACAGGATCTACGGGAAGTGATATCTGAGTTTAAAAATCAGTATACGAAATGAAGCGACAAAATCGATATGGAAAAAGCGAGGATACAAGACCGAGTAGATGATCTGTTTATCGTCAGTCACAAATCTTCTAGAGGCAGGTATCCGCGTGGAAACTATGGAAACAGTAATTCACCAAGAGAGACATGGCGATCTGGCCGTGACGACCGTGATAGGGGAGGGGAAGTAGAAAAACACCAAAGGGTAAAAAAAAGCATGGACCAAAACCAGAAAATAGTAGTGCGAATAGTTCTGAAGAACCACTAAGGAGTGTCAATGACACCCAAAGCATTTATTCTTCGGGACACTAGATGGCTGGTTTATACACTATAGTTATGGTTGATAATATGTCTGTCGATTGCCTTGTAGATACTGGAGCATCCCTAACTATTAACTCAGAAAACCTTTGGTCTGCACTTAGAGCAACAATAACATTGTACCGTTTAATCTCCCTATAATTTTAGCAAGTGGAAATCTATTGAAAATCAGAGGACAGACAGAGATAGATTTGGTGTTTAAAAATGCACCTATCAGGCAAAGGCTATAGTGGCTGAAATTGGAACTGATGTCGTATGGTGTACTTACAGATATTATCAACAACAAAATGACATTAAAGGAGCAAATGTTCGAATTATTCTGTACATGCAAAAAAGGATGCTTTCGTATTGACCTGTCTGATCAAGTCACCATACCACCAGAATCTGAAATGATAGTCAGAGGTAAAGTGACAGAGCCAGGAATGAAACAGATTGGATATGGCAGAGTGAATCCAAGTCAGACATTCCAGGAACTTGGAAACGGTCTTGTAGCAAGATCACTTGTACAAGCTAATGGTGAAGTACCACTTAAGATAGCCAGTTTTCCGAAGAAATCTCAGACTATATACAATGGGATCAATGTGGTAACTGTCTCTAAAATTGATAAAATTGAGGATAATCAAAAGAAAAAAGCAAACTAATATGCTGTCCACGCATATACAAGACTTGTATGACTGAACGGTTGGTGGCATGGATAGAAATCAGAGAAAGCAAATCTTACAATTACTGACCAAATACTCGCATATATTTTCCACATCCAACCGTGACTTGGGTGGCACAGGCATAATAAAACATCAAATCCCAACAAGAAATACACAACCAATAAAACAACCGGTGCGCATGCAAGAGGAGATGAAAAGACAAATTGACCAGATGCTATCGGATGAAATAAAATAACAACCATCAGCAAGTCCATGGGCCAGTAGTATAGTTATAGTGAGAAAGAAAGATGGGAGTCACCGATTTTGTGGATTATCGGCATTTGAATCAGGCCACCATAAAAGATGCAAACCCACACCAACGGATTGACGAATGCCTCGATCAATTGGCTGGTTCAACCTGGTTTTCCAGCCTAGACTTGAGCTCTGAATACCGGCAAGTAGAGAAGCCAAAAACCGCATTTTCAATACGAAAAGGGTTATACGAATTCAGAAGATGTCTTTCGGTCTTTGCAATGCTCCGGCCATTTTCGAAAGGTTGATGGAGTAGGTTCTGGCCGTACTGTAATGACAAATTTGCCTTGTATATCTCGATGATATTATTGTGGTTGGCAAAACTTTTGAGGATATGAATGTAAACTTAGATCAGATTTTCAAGAGATTTGAAGATGCGAATTTGAAATTAAAACCTCGAAAATGCCAATTATTTCAGAAACACATTGAATTTCTGGGACACGTAATAAACAAAGATGGAATTAGCACTTATCCAAAGAAGACAGCTTGTATCAGTGAATGGGAAACACCAAGAAATTTATCGGAACTTCGTTCATTCCTTGGCTTCTACAGCTACTATCGACAGCTCGAAAATTGCCAGACCTCTCCACAAACTTTCAGAGAAAAATGCGAAATATAAATTAGATAAGGAGTGTGACGAAGCTTTGAAGACATTGAAGAACGCACTAATAACAGCTCCAATGCTTCGGTATACAGACTTTTCACAACCTTTCATTCTTGACACAGACGCAAGCGATTTTGCTATCGAAGCGATACTTTCGCAAAATATTGATGGAACAGAGAGGGTTAAAGCATATGTGAGCCATATCTTAAGTAAAACAGAAAGGAAATGTTGCATTACTCGCATGGAAATGCTAGCACTCGTTCACTTTGTGAAATACTTTAAACACTACTTGTATGGCAGAAAATTTACAGCAAGAACAGACCATGGATCGCTAAGATGGCTACTGAACTTAAAAAAAAACAGAGGGACAAGTAGCCTGTTGGCTTCAAATTCTTTCGACCTATCAGATGAAAATTATACATCCTCCTGGACAGCTCCATAGAAACGCAGATGGTGTAAGTAGGATTCCATGTCGTCAGTGTGGTCTAAATGATGAAAACATACACAAAAACGATTGCAAAAATAAAGTTGACATAGAGGTAGGACAAGCTGCCAATATAACTAGCATCCAACTAGAAAAAGACAGCCTAAAAGCGTTACAAAATGAAGATAGAGATATCAGTCCTGTTTAAAATTGGGTTATGACAAAGGAAAAACCACCGTTTCAAAAGAAAGTTACACAGTAAAATCACTATGGTAACAATTTGAAAACCTTGAAAGATGAAATCTTAGGAAGGAAAGGGGAAGATTTTGAAACAAACGAAATAAAATACCAACCTATAGTACCACGATTTTTATAGAAGAAAGCTACTTACCTATGCACATGACATAAAAACAGCTCATCTAGGGAGAAGGAAGACTGTCGAAAATAAGGCAGCAGTATTACTGGCCAGGACTACAAAACGATATTGTGAATGGATGTGAGATATGCGTGAAAAAAAGGGGCTACATAAAACCAAGCAAGCTCCGATGCAGATATTCAGGAGTGGATATAGCCTAAAGAAATGAAGCAAGTAAACCTCAGTTTCTATCGGCGGACTGAAGGCAACAAGAAGCGCCAGAAGATCGTTGTATATGATGAAAATGAAATTAGTTACGAGAATGTAACTACAAGTCATATGGACAAGGAGATTGCTGCAACAAGACCGAATCTTGCTGATTTCATCAAGATAGTAGATATGAAAGCTAAAGATCTTGCTGTGGATGTAGATGAGCATGGAAGACGCATTTTGGTCATGAATACAGTAAAGGTAATAAAATAGACGAAATACCTTAAAAACATTTCCGAGTTAAAGAATTGAATAAGTGTAGAACTAGGGAGTTCGGTTGACTTATAAGAAACAGTATTAAGCTCACATGTTTAAGTTCAGAGAAAAGAGAATACAGGTGTATGACAACTTGTTTAAAGAAGATGATAATGATATCAGCTGTCTTGTTGCTATTTTAGAAACATGTGGGACGCATGTTTTGAAAAGGAGGGAACAATGTAGCGCAGATGGGTCTTCCGTAAATTTTTGACCATCTAACCTTTTTCATAATTACATTTAGTACTCTATGACCTAGACATCGTCTGCACATTTAGCGAATGGCAGCCGGAAGAATTTCAGGTAATGCAACCTTCTAGAAGAATTCAGAAGGGTATACTTCTACCCATCCCCCGTGTAGCTGATTCTAGTACTTTCTTTTTAGAACTTATATTTTCCTATTCATTGAATTGTATATGAAGGAAGTGCATCGATTTAATTTGCCTAAAAGTGATAAAATTGAAAAAGTTTATTTCCATCATCATCACGTGACATTCTTGGGAGGACGCATGTTTTGTAAATGAGGGGACAATGTAGCTGAGATGGGTTTTACGTAAAATTTTGACCATCTAACCTTTTTTCATAATTACATTTAGTACTCTATGACCTAGACATCGTCTGCACATGTTGCGAATGACAGCCAGCCGGAAGAATTTCAGGTAAAACAACCTTCTAGAAGAATTCAGAAGGGCATATTTTTCCTATTCATTGAATTGTATTTATAAGAAGTGCATCGATTTAATTTGCCTAGAAACGATAAAATTGAAAAAAGTTTATTTCCATCATCATCACGTGACATTCTTGGTAGTTGAAAGGCAAATAACCGCTGCGTAGAACTATTTACTATAAACTTAATGTTGTTTTCACATCTAACAGTCTCGTACAGCCAGGTCATGCTACAAAGCGATGTAATTATAAAAGGAAATCACCCAACTGAATGCGAGATAGGAGCTACTGATGCAGATAAAATTTCAGTTAAGTTTGTCTTACGTTTTCATTCTCGAGTATAAATACGCCTGTTTCACTCGAAGTCTTGCCTACCATGCTAGCAAGCTCAGATTACCCCCTTTGAATATATTTCTAGTACAATCAAAAATATTTGAGAATGCATTAGCTTAACAACTTGGGCCTAAATTTTAGAACATTTTATACACACACACACACACACGCACACACACACACACACACACACACATTATATATATATATTTTATGTGTTTTCAGAAAAGGACATGGCTGCCAAACTACTCTTCTCAGGCTGCTGAAGGACTGAAGACATGCTTTGGACAACAATGTATATGATGCAGCTACACTAACTGGTCTACGACTTTCAAGTGTCTGTTATATGATATTCTACTGTCAAAATATAAAGTTTACGGTCTATGCAATTGGCCGTAAACTATTTATTTTGACAGTAGAATATCATATAACAAACACTTGAAAGTCTTAGATAGATCCGTTAGTGTAGCTGCATAGACCGTGAATATCTACATGTCTGGGAGAAATTGCCCTACCAAAGCCTCTATACGGAATTAAGTGCGTTGTCAAAAGAAGCAATTCAGATTCTCTAAAAACTGCTTTTAATATATTTCTTGAAATATTATATATTTCAAATATTCTTACAAAACAATTTTACATTCACGGAAATCTTTCAACAAAGAGTTGGTCAAAGGCATTGTCGTTCTTTAAATAACACAGCACAGTAAACATAATCATGAACTTCTCACAACCAGCATGAGATTATGTCATGCAGTCTAGATAATTCAAATTTATGATATGGACTGATCTTGTACACGGAACCAACCGGGCATTTAAAGGGAGACCAGGGCTGTGGTCAAAACTGCTTCAATATAATATTAATGGAAAATGTTTTAATTTAGTAAAAGATATGTACAAGAATATTAAATCACGAATCAAAACGCATGAAGGAATATCAGATTATTTCCCTTGTTTAACCGGGGTCCGTCAGGGAGAAAATCTATCCCCTTTCTTATTTTCCATATTTTTAAATGACCTTGAAACGTTTTTTATAGAAAATAATGCAAACAGCCTTAAATGTTTTATTAACCATAACAATATTACATTATTTCTTAAGTTGTTTATAATCCTGTATGCAGATGATACAGTGATTCTAGCTAATAATAGTAAAGATCTTCAAAAAAACCTGCAATTATTTGAAAATTATTGTGAAACCTGGAAACTAACTGTTAACGTAAGCAAAACTAAAGTGATGGTATTTGGTAGCAGAGGAAATACATTCCAAAATCAGTTTAAATGGAAAAATGAAATAATCGAAGTTGTTGACAGTTATAAATATCTTGATTTATTCTTCTCACGAACAAAAAGCTATGTTAAAGCGAAGAAGCACTTAATAGATCAAGCTAACAAAGCAATGTTTTCTTTACTAAAAAAGTCACGAAATCTTAATTTACCAATCGATTTACAAATAGACCTCTTCAATAAAACAATTAAACCTATTTTGTTGTACGGCTGTGAATTATGGGGAATCGGTAACATTGAAACGATTGAACGAGTTCAACTTAAATACTACAAAATTATTCTAAATCTTAAAAAATGTACTCCTTCACACATGATATATGGTGAACTAGGTGTAGAACCTTTATATATAGATATTCAAAGTAGAGTAATCAATTTTTGGGCCAGAATTGCTGATATAAATTATAATAAGCTCTCAAACCAAATGTACTTCATTATATTTGGATTAAATGAACAAAATAAGATTAAGTCAAAATGGATTCAATATGTAAAGTCCCTATTATTTACCAATGGATACGGTAATATCTGGGAAAACCAGAATAGAATTAATATAAATTGGCTTAAAGCAACATTTAAACAGAAGCTACATGATCAGTGGTTACAAACTTGGAATCAACATTTAGACCGAGCTACTAGCAGTATAAACTATAAGATTCTTAAAAATAGTTTTGGTTTGAACAAATATTTTAAGATTTTACCAAACTACTGGAGTAAAATTATAACATCATTCCGTACAAGAAATCATCGATTACCTGTTGAAATAGGTAGATGGACAGGTACACCATTACATGATAGAAAATGTCAATTATGTAACAAAAATGATATAGGAGACGAGTTTCATTATGTTTTAATATGTCCATTCTTTGATGAGGACAGAAAACTTTACATAAATAAATATTATTATAAATATCCAAATATCATCAAATATGCATCTTTGTTTGAAAACACAAACAAATTTATTCTCATTAAGCTATGTAAATTCTTAGAGATAATAATGAAAGTAGCTAGGGTAAATCCATAGCTACATTAATCATATTAGCTAAAAGTAAACTGTTTGTGCTCATGTCTGTTAGTTAAATTCAGTATAATCAGCTCAAATTAACTTGGGCAGACATAAAATAGCATTCTCAGTCGAGTCCTTAGATGTTAAGGGTATTTTAAACCATATAGAAATTATGGTAGAATATTGTATTTTGTCATTTCTAAAGTGATAAATATCAACATGTATATATGTACTAATAAAAGAATGTTTGTTAAAAATATATGAAAAACAATTTTATTGTATGAGGTACCATTTTTCTATCAATGTATAGTGTTAAATCCTATGTGTACCTGTTATACTAAAGGTAAACTTTGAAATCATTGCGACTAATTACAAAAATTCAATTTCTCTATGATTGTATATTCACATGCTGTTATTACGTGCATTATGCTTTGTAACACCCAATTAAGTGAATCTTATTACGGTATACGCATCTATTTATGATCACACAATTTCCTGTAAATCATTGATACGCATAGACTAATTCATTTAAATGTT
This sequence comes from Cyclina sinensis, assembly GCA_012932295.1. Taxonomy (NCBI): domain Eukaryota; kingdom Metazoa; phylum Mollusca; class Bivalvia; order Venerida; family Veneridae; genus Cyclina; species Cyclina sinensis. The sequence continues at coordinate 12,204,107 of JAAONU010000009.1, read as the reverse complement.
AAATTATGTTTGCTTTTTCCTTTAAAATGTTTTTACTTACCTAAAGAACCAAAATTCTCTCCATAAGCGTAAAATAAATCCAAATCTTTAAATTTCCCACATGGAATCACTATTATATGTTTTAACACAGAACTAGAAAACACTCGTTAAATCCAATGGAATGAATTTTCTCTTTTATTTTTCACAAAAATATACATTAATTGATTTTATTTTCCGACCTGCTAACCCGTTACCTTTTTTTCTCGTTTGATTCAATGGAACTATTTTTTTCCCATCTTATTTTACAAAAAAACACACACACACACACACAATTGTTGACACTTTTAACTCGATCGTCTAATCCCCTACTCATTTGACTTTTACGGATGGATACACGTGTCACTTTCAGTCCCTTTTTATTTTAATCAGACTAATCATACAGGAAATAAGACCCCCTGTACAAACAAATGATGTAGTTCATGAAAAGTATACAAATGAGTTCATTTAAATATTTATTGTAGTATTTGATTTTTTTTTTAATTAAACATTATGTTTGCGTACTTGAAAATATGTAAACCCTATTGAAATGATAATCATATGTGCATGTAACAGAAAATACATTCTTTAACAATAATAAGTTCAATTCCAAACTTTAATTTATACACTCAGATAAATTTTAATTAACGATGTTATCAACTAAATACTTTATGAATATATACTGACGGAAAAATATAACTGTGCACACTAAAATACTTAATATCTTTTATTAGGTATAAAATTATTTTAGCAGATTTCTTTTGTGTAATTCACAAGGTAATCTTGTTTCAATAATACTGCTTTTCGGGAGTTGCACGTGCAAAATGTATAGCCCGTAACGGTCTCGCTTTTTACGTGTTTCTTTATGTTAACATCCTCGTACATGCTGTTTCGAGTTATTTTAACCGTCAAATTATAGTGAGCTACCCAGCAGTTCAGAAAAACACCTTAATTTGGATTTTAAGTCTTTGAAGACAATGCCACGCATCTCAGAAAATGATCGCCTACGTGCCGTCGGTATGCTCCAAGCAGGCATTGCTCAAAATGCGGTTGCGCAGCGTTTTGGTGTTCACCGAAACACCATATCAGCACTTTGGCGACGATTTCAGCAACGTGGCAACGTCCGTGATCTACCACGTCCAGGGCGTCCACGTGTGACGTCAATCCGTCAAGACAATTATATCCGGCTTACACACCTACGGAATCGATTTCAACCGGCCACATTAACAGCACGAACAATTCCTGGCTTGAGACCTATCAGTGGACGAACTGTTAGAAACCGATTAAGAGAGCACAGCATTACTCCACGACGTCCTGCGATACGTCCTACTCTTCTCTTACGTCATCGACAACGTCGACGTCAGTGGTGCAGACAGTATCTAAGGCTTCCAAGAGCATATTGGAATAATGTTCTGTTTACTGACGAGTCGCGGTTTCACTTAGAAAGTTCGGACGGACGAGTTCGTGTATACAGGCGTCGCGGAGAACGTTACTTGGATCCCTGTGTTTTTCAACGTCAACGTTTTGGTGGTGGTGGGTCGATAATGGTTTGGGGAGGTATCTCATCTCAAGGCAGGACCCAGCTTGTAATTGTCCGTGGCAATTTAACGGGTGTTCGTTACAGAGATGAGATTGTCATACCCCACGTGCTGCCATTTCTTCAACGTCAAGGGCGTAACATGACGTTTCAACAAGACAACGCTCGGCCACATGTAGCACGTGTAGTTACCGGGTTTCTGGCTCAGCAAAACGTGAGTGTCTTACCCTGGCCCGCTGTTTCACCAGATCTTTCACCAATTGAGCACGTTTGGGATGAGATGAAGAGACGCCTCCGTCAAAGACGTAACCAACCTCTCACGCTGGACCAACTAGCGCAGACATTGGTCAACATCTGGAACACCATTCCACAGGCAGTTATCGCCAACTTAGTTGCCTCTATGCCTCGTCGCTGCCGTGCTTGCTTGAACGCCAATGGAGGCCACACACGATACTGACCTTGTGAAATCAGATTTCATACCTGTCAACTTCTGCGCCATGTTACTGTAAAAATTGTTTTACATGATGAAGTGTTTGTATTGATTGTAAGAAATAAAACGTTGATTGGCTAATTTGCAAAGTTTTATGTTACTATTCCTAATATTAAAAAAAATTCTATACCTTGAAGTATGCACAGTTATATTTTTCCGTTAGTATAGTACGATGACAAAACATAAAACCTAAAAAGCGTTGTCCTCTGCAAGCTGCCATGCGCATGTGATTATTATTTGACTATGTATATTTATGTACTTCTCATGCTTTTGTTATGTAACAAACTGAGAAATAATGTGAATAAAACTTGAAAACTTGAAACTTAAAGACGTATCCGGGAGTTGCCATCTTTAACGCGCATGCACTTTTCGGCACTTTTCGTTTTTGCCGTTTCTTTTTACAGTTGTTTACTACCTTGCCATATTTCGGATAAATTGGATAAGTTACCGCGCTCAAAACAGCAACAAACCAATTACTAATTTAATCACTTTAACAATGTCATCTATGAAAATGAAGAAATCTGGATGTTTTCTAACTGGTAAGAAATCGTAAAGTGCCGATAAGATCAAATTTTTTAAACTTAATGAACAGTATGCAAGAACTCAGTGAATCTATTAGTTCTTCAGTATATAGCTATAAATATAAGTGTAATTATAATATATTTACTATGAGTTCTTTGATAAAGGACAAGATTTTATCTAGTGAAGTGGTGAAAATAATTGCAAGCTCGACTTACACTTCAGCATTTGAAATTTGCCATTACTCGAAATAGTTTAGAAGGTTTAACTTAATTATTTAAAAAAACCCAGTCTGATAGGAAGACCAGAGTTACAAATTTAAAGCGAAAAATGGAATATATATTCACTTTTCTAAACATGCTGAACAAACATTGAGAAAAAACTTCCAGAAATTTTGATAGTTGCATATACCGCTATTTCATTTTGTGTACAATTTTTACATTATTTCTTGATATTTCATATTTTGGCATTTTTCAATATGAATACAGCAAGAATTAACCTATATGTTAAAAATAAATATAACTCTGCACAATTTTCATCATTTAATGAAAAATTTGATTTTTTCTATATATCTCAAAAAGTAGCAGGGCAAGGTATGCATTTCTTTCTATTATTTTTAAGTGTATATGGTAAGCTATATGTACAGAAAAAATAAAAACTCTTTCCGCGCTTGAATTTTTGTTTAAGCTAAATTGTACAAATTTTGTCGTTTTTATACGTGCTTCGGACATGGCCGCTTGTATAGAAATTTCATAATTTCATGGTTATTATAATACAGATGTTTATTTTTTTTTCTGTAATGGTTAAGACATCTTTAATACAAGTATCTGAGAAAGAATTATTGAGTTTGTGATAACACTTGTTTTTATGTTTTTAATGTATGGTATTGTAACGTTAATTTAATGCAGAAATATATTCTGAGGTGTGGTATTCGAAACACAATTGTAATTCAAAAAATAGGCCTATTTTAAACCCTGTTTTATGTTTGTAATACATCCAAGTACATCTATTTAAAAAATTAGAGAATTCTCCGCATGAAAAGTTATTTCAGGATATGATTTTAATGATTAAGTTAAACGTGACGCATGTGCTGTAATAAATCTGTATGAGATATCAATATATTGATTCATAGAATCGTGACGTTAAAAATAATAGTTCCGCATGATTGTGTCCCGGACAAACACGTTTATTATCGACAGTAATTTTACTATGATTACGAACGCTTACGGGTGGTTGCGTGACATTACGAACTGTTCCGCTCTAGTTTGTTTCCACGATCTATTCAGCTTCATAAATAGCTGTGTTTGCTATTAAAATGAGAATGAACAATTTACATTTCATTGAAAATCAAACTAAATCTATTTGTTATTCATACAATAAAACTCACTTTCGAAAACGGATGTCTAGCATCTGTATCATGGCAGTAAACTAAAAACTTACATGCTTGTGATAAATACATATTTATTATTATCATATTATATATTTAAATGCACTGGTTTTCGGAAAAACTAAACAGTGTATTTGATGATCTGATAAAACTTGTCTTGAGGCGGACATTGTACCAATATTATCGGTACAGCTTGAAAAAGAAATTTGCCAGTATTACAACTACTTAAATAAAACAGACGGTTAACTTAGACAGCAGGCGACAGACATTGAACACATGTAAAAGAATGAAGTGGTTTGTCTTAGTGATCGGGCTCTACGTTATGTTATTTCAAAGTCTACATGGATTAAACATTCCTCTTTCTACATACTTTCATACAGGTACGTTGACATTTTTGTATTTACATTTTGTTAAAACATTTTGATGTAGACTGTTTACAGAGCTTTGATTTCTTTGAAATTTGCCGTTGGAAAATTTATGTTTATATTTGAGATAAACGATCGATTTGTTTTTATACTTTATCTAACCAGATATCATAAAATATTCAGTGTTTTCAGATATATGCCTTGTAGTAAACTAAGTTTTTCTCATCGTTGGAAGAATAATTTTTATGTATCTCTAGCATATCATTTGTTTCATTGAAGGCAACCGACTTAATTAAACTTTCCAGTGAGAGCAAATATCAATGCAATACATATACTGACGGAAAAATATAACTGTGCACACTAAAATACTTAATATCTTTTATTAGGTATAAAATTATTTTAGCAGATTTCTTTTGTGTAATTCACAAGGTAATCTTGTTTCAATAATACTGCTTTTCGCGAGTTGCACGTGCAAAATTTATAGCCCGTAACGGTCGCTCTTTTTACGTGTTTCTTTATGTTAACATCCTCGTACATGCTGTTTCGAGTTATTTTAACCGTCAAATTATAGTGAGCTACCAAGCAGTTCAGAAAAACACCTTCATTTGGATTTTAAGTCTTTGAAGACAATGCCACGCATCTCAGAAAATGATCACCTACGTGCCGTCGGTATGCTCCAAGCAGGCATTGCTCAAAATGCGGTTGCGCAGCGTTTTGGTGTTCACCGAAACACCATATCAGCACTTTGGCGACGATTTCAGCAACGTGGCAACGTTCGTGATCTACCACGTCCAGGGCGTCCACGTGTGACGTCAATCCGTCAAGACAATTATATCCGGCTTACACACCTACGGAATCGATTTCAACCGGCCACATTAACAGCACGAACAATTCCTGGCTTGAGACCTATCAGTGGACGAACTGTTAGAAACCGATTAAGAGAGCACAGCATTACTCCACGACGTCCTGCGATACGTCCTACTCTTCTCTTACGTCATCGACAACGTCGACGTCAGTGGTGCAGACAGTATTTAAGGCTTCCAAGAGCATATTTGAATAATGTTCTGTTTACTGACGAGTCGCGGTTTCACTTAGAAAGTTCGTACGGACGAGTTCGTGTATACAGGCGTCGCGGAGAACGTTACTTGGATCCCTGTGTTTTTCAACGTCAACGTTTTGGTGGTGGTGGGTCGATAATGGTTTGGGGAGGTATCTCATCTCAAGGCAGGACCCAGCTTGTAATTGTCCGTGGCAATTTAACGGGTGTTCGTTACAGAGATGAGATTGTCATACCCCACGTGCTGCCATTTCTTCAATGTCAAGGGCGTAACATGACGTTTCAACAAGACAACGCTCGGCCACATGTAGCACGTGTAGTTACCGGGTTTCTGGCTCAGCAAAACGTGAGTGTCTTACCCTGGCCCGCTGTTTCACCAGATCTTTCACCAATTGAGCACGTTTGGGATGAGATGAAGAGACGCCTCCGTCAAAGACGTAACCAACCTCTCACGCTGGACCAACTAGCGCAGACATTGGTCAACATCTGGAACACCATTCCACAGGCAGTTATCGCCAACTTAGTTGCCTCTATGCCTCGTCGCTGCCGTGCTTGCTTGAACGCCAGTGGAGGCCACACACGATACTGACCTTGTGAAATCAGATTTCATACCTGTCAAATTCTGCGCCTTGTTACTGTAAAAATTGTTTTACATGATGAAGTGTTTGTATTGATTGTTAGAAATAAAACGTTGATTGGCTAATTTGCAAAGTTTTATGTTACTATTCCTAATATTAAAAAAAATTCTATACCTTGAAGTATGCACAGTTATATTTTTCCGTTAGTATATATTCACAAAAATGTTATGTTTCAGCAATAACTTTGGCGAATAAAAATTTCAATGTACTTTAATAAGAAGACCATTTTTCTGACAACTTGAAGATATGATTGCATATTTCGTAAATGTCAGTGTCATTCTTACACTTGCTTATGTGACTGACTCTTAACTCTGTATAACATGAGATTTATTAATGTTGAACCGGGTAACAGTCATAATTTTTAAGCATGAATAATGTACTTCACTTCACCTAGTTTAAAATGGCATCCTGCCCATTGATCACACGGATCTATTACAGATCGTGTCACAATGTGTATTGATCCAAAATATAAACATTTAAAAAGTGAAAATATTTACTTTCTACCACACGTGAACAATTGTAGGCATGGCTCTTATTCAGATTATGTAAATTGACAATATGACAAAAATGTTATACATAAAAGAGTATCATGTTCAGCGATCATCCCTGTGCCTTAAGGGAAGCAATTAGTATGCAGAAACCTTTAAACTGTAGGTTCATTTAAGGTCCTTTAAGATGATATCTTAGGATATGAGATCACAATAAAGATAAAGGCATGATCACTCACAGCGAGCCTTTAGGACATCAGTGAGACAAGTCAGCCGTGTGTATCTCATAATATTAAGGCGATAAAGTCGGTAACTATAAAGTCACTTTCACCTTTTAAAGACTTATATAATACCGCTCAATACTTGCTTCAGAACAAAGATAATTATTCTGTATCAGAGGTATAATACGGCACTTGTACTCCCTTGCCTATCGCCTAGCTTTTATGGCGACGTGGTAGAGTGTCCGCTTAGTAATCGAAGGTACCAGAGTTCAAATCCAGTTCGGAACAGGTGAATTTTTCCGGGTTACAACTCTTTATTCTATAGATTGTTTCGGAAGACAAGTTCATTGTCTTCACGCCTAAACGATATGTCCATCGCAAAATGTCGAAATGATGTAGAAGAGCACAAAAACAAGAACGTATAATACAAATAACGTATCAGACTAGTCAGTGTAAGCATAGTAGTTTAAACAGAGGTCTTCAGTATTGTTGTAGATCTGTGCATTGATTAAACTTCTGTAACTTGGTTGCAGGCTTCTTGTGGTGCTTTCAAAACCACTTATGATAATCGGCGTCTTTTGAAGCACAACGTTTTTAAGATGCACCAAAATAACAAAAATATGAACACATCTTTTTCAGAACAAACAAGTATCGAATTTCTGATATCGACAGCAACAGATCGTCTGCGACGAGATACAACTGTAAGAGATGGCAATCTCCCCGACAGAACTCTGCTGAGACTAAAAATTGGTGGAGCATTTCAAGAACTATATTTAGAAAAAAACAAAGATATTGATATTGCAAACATTCCTGTTTTTACATCAAAGGGCGGGGAGATACATAGAATTCATTTAACGTTATCCAAGGTAAGAGTAATTAACCAATGCAAGCGTTATATTCCTTGGTAAATATATATATATATATATCCATTTCCGCTGTCCGTGCTATTACTACAGGTATCGTCATTTATCGCATGGCACGTGTTTCTTGACCGCAACTGACACGTCACTACATTTATCGCATGGCACGTGTTTCTTGACCGTAACTGACACGTCACTACATTTATCGCTTGGCACGTGTTTCTTGACCGTAACTGACACGTCACTACATTTATCGCATGGCACGTGTTTCTTGACCGCAACTGACACGTCACTACATTTATCGCATGGCACGTGTTTCTTGACCGTAACTGACACGTCACTACATTTATCGCATGGCACGTGTTTCTTGACCGTAACTGACACGTCACTACATTTATCGCATGGCACGTGTTTCTTGACCGTAACTGATAACTTAGGGCAAGTAAGTTTGCTGTGAATGCTTAAGTATTCACAGCAAACTTGCCCGCATGCGCATGTAATTCGCGTTACTCGAAAGTCGTCATGCTAAATATATACTAACGGAAAAATATAACTGTGCATACTTCAAGGTATAGAATTTTTTTTAATATTAGGAATAGTAACATAAAACTTTGCAAATTAGCCAATCAACGTTTTATTTCTTACAATCAATACAAACACTTCATCATGTAAAACAATTTTTACAGTAACATGGCGCAGAAGTTGACAGGTATGAAATCTGATTTCACAAGGTCAGTATCGTGTGTGGCCTCCATTGGCGTTCAAGCAAGCACGGCAGCGACGAGGCATAGAGGCAACTAAGTTGGCGATAACTGCCTGTGGAATGGTGTTCCAGATGTTGACCAATGTCTGCGCTAGTTGGTCCAGCGTGAGAGGTTGGTTACGTCTTTGACGGAGGCGTCTCTTCATCTCATCCCAAACGTGCTCAATTGGTGAAAGATCTGGTGAAACAGCGGGCCAGGGTAAGACACTCACGTTTTGCTGAGCCAGAAACCCGGTAACTACACGTGCTACATGTGGCCGAGCGTTGTCTTGTTGAAACGTCATGTTACGCCCTTGACGTTGAAGAAATGGCAGCACGTGGGGTATGACAATCTCATCTCTGTAACGAACACCCGTTAAATTGCCACGGACAATTACAAGCTGGGTCCTGCCTTGAGATGAGATACCTCCCCAAACCATTATCGACCCACCACCACCAAAACGTTGACGTTGAAAAACACAGGGATCCAAGTAACGTTCTCCGCGACGCCTGTATACACGAACTCGTCCGTCCGAACTTTCTAAGTGAAACCGCGACTCGTCAGTAAACAGAACATTATTCCAATATGCTCTTGGAAGCCTTAGATACTGTCTGCACCACTGACGTCGACGTTGTCGATGACGTAAGAGAAGAGTAGGACGTATCGCAGGACGTCGTGGAGTAATGCTGTGCTCTCTTAATCGGTTTCTAACAGTTCGTCCACTGATAGGTCTCAAGCCAGGAATTGTTCGTGCTGTTAATGTGGCCGGTTGAAATCGATTCCGTAGGTGTGTAAGCCGGATATAATTGTCTTGACGGATTGACGTCACACGTGGACGCCCTGGACGTGGTAGATCACGGACGTTGCCACGTTGCTGAAATCGTCGCCAAAGTGCTGATATGGTGTTTCGGTGAACACCAAAACGCTGCGCAACCGCATTTTGAGCAATGCCTGCTTGGAGCATACCGACGGCACGTAGGCGATCATTTTCTGAGATGCGTGGCATTGTCTTCAAAGACTTAAAATCCAAATTAAGGTGTTTTTCTGAACTGCTGGGTAGCTCACTATAATTTGACGGTTAAAATAACTCGAAACAGCATGTACGAGGATGTTAACATAAAGAAACACGTAAAAAGCGAGACCGTTACGGGCTATACATTTTGCACGTGCAACTCCCGAAAAGCAGTATTATTGAAACAAGATTACCTTGTGAATTACACAAAAGAAATCTGCTAAAATAATTTTATACCTAATAAAAGATATTAAGTATTTTAGTGTGCACAGTTATATTTTTCCGTCAGTATATATCAATATTACACATAACGTTGATGTAGATAAATATTACAGTTGTAACGACTGTTTTAGAATTGAGATAGATGTCAGCTGCAGTGGTGTGTTTTATAATTAACGTAATAGTTTTTCAGCATTCAGAATATACAGTCCAACATCCCGAAACGTCACCTCCCACGAACGATATCCTCTTTACAACGACATTTCGATTTGCCCCCGTTAGAATTCTGTGCATGTTTACCTCTCTCGAGCGGCACCTCTCCCAAACGAGCAACGACACTACTGTTTCTCCCCAATGACACCCGGAAACCTCCCACGAACGACACGAACATAATTAGTGAGTTGGATATCCCCAGGGTTCCCAAAAATATCAAATAGTTATTTTCAGCGAATGTGCGCGTGTATTAAGTCTAAAATTACAAACTTGCAAATATTGTGCGATTTTAGAATTAAACAAACATGCAATACCGGCGTGAAATGATGAAGCAGTTTGTTTATCATATTGCAGGTATACTTATTACGGATACGCGAGGTAGTGTTTTGATTCACCGACATTAAAATGTAAGAATTCATAGCTTATTTAAATTGAATACAGCAATTAAGCATCCGCAGTTTTATGTTTCAATACTGAGTGAATGCTCTGTTGGGTTTTATGTATGGTAATTTGCTAATCTCTGCTTGTACGTCAGCGTCATGCATCACAGAAACAGGAATTTTGTCAAATCAAATTTAAAAGATACAATGTAGAAACTTTAAATTTGATGACATTTTTTTTATACAATAACATTTAAGTTAAGAAAGATAATAAAAACTTATAATTTTAAAGAAAGTAGAGTGGCTCTAGTCATCCTATTTGATTGCAAAGCATTATAACCATGATAATACTTCGAGCTCACAACTCCAACATTGAAGATTGGATGAACCTCCCGAGAACAAGAACCTCTCTAAAACAAACACTTTCCTTTGAACCGAATGTGTTTGCTCTTGGGAGGTTAGACTGTATTCAAAATTTGAAAGTGTATGGATATACATGACTTGTTACTGAAATTATGATCAGGTATAATTAAAAAAAGTCCACTTAAATGGGTATTATGCAAATGTTGAAAACACAAAGTTTAACTGTTGTTTTAAATCGTACTATTTCTATTCAAGGAACAAGTGTTATACCAGGCCCCGGGCGTTGGAGGCTCAGTTCTTATTACAAGAAATACATCTCAAGATGACAGACAAGTTGTACGTTATGATTTCGATTCCTCAGATCTGCTTAGGTTACATACTGTTTTAAGACTTCAGTGAAATGATTTAAAAACTGTTAAGCTTCTGTAACAAAACAAATCTCATTTTTATGTATCTGTATGTATATATATTTCCAAATTGCCTTTTCCTTAAATGAGTTTAGTTATAATTAACTTATCTAAGATGTTTGATCTACTATTCTTGAGGTCATTAACGGGTGCAATTTGAGTTTCCTTTATTGCGGATTTGATTTACGTGTGAACATTTATTTTTTTTCGTTGTAGTTTGGGTCTTTTTACCACAATTCATCACTGTATGTGATTCAACCGAGTTTAGATAAAAAGGTCAAAGATGAAGGTCATGTCGTGTCAAGAGTACCTGACCAAAAGCTAGTATTTGAAAGTCTACCTCTGGAAGGTATATTGGAGTATGATTAAACAAAGTATAGAATTGCAGTTGCAATACAAACAAGTTACTGTGATATTTCATTTTGAATAAATTTTGAGTGTAATAAATAAATATCTGGAGCTGTCTGGATCTGTTCTACAGACATCACTGTTGCTGGTTCATAGGTTGATCAAAAGGTTTTGTGTAATATTCATTTACATTGTTAAGAGGGAAATAATGATCTTGCATTTTATGAATTATTACAGAGATTTCAGTCAAAAATCATCAACAAGAATCAAATAGAAGTAACCATAGCAACAGAAGACATGATAACCATAGACGCAGACGACAAATGACGTCATATAACGTGGAGATATTCAGTGTTGTGGATTTCAAGCGATACCAGTTGTGAGCAGTTGTTTATTTGTCATTTTTCCTTTTATCTTTACCATTTTTTTAAACTCTTGGCTAAGTAGAAAACACAAAGTCAACTTACATTTTGTTGCAACTAATGTTATGCTGCTCTCTATAACTTCTTGATTTATAGCGCTTTTCAAAGATGTTTATAACATGTCAGCTAAAAAAATATGATATGTTTATACCAAACCATCTTTATCTTGACGGAAACGAGTTATGGATAATACGATGTTTCTGTGTACTTTCTTTTTGTAGAGACATCACCATAGCACTTGTTTTATATTTTTAGCTGGTATTCTATGACATCTGGTTCAAACCGACACTCGGATACTATACAGCTTGTGATGCAGTATTTAGCTTATACGATAAACGCTGTAAGTTGTTAATATCGACTGTAGCTGTTCGTTTTTGAAATAGAATCTTAACTAATGACGTCTTTCTTATAAAGTTAGCCTCTTGTAAAATTTAACAAAGAAAATCTCGCTTTGTAACAAGACAAGCGGCATAGCCTAGCTAAAATAGCCTACATTGTTTAGATACTTCAACCTTTCCGTTAACCTAAGCTTTATTATTAATACAGCCGTCTGAGAATTCGTTGAAATTACAACGTGTTTCTGTATATCAGAAATAGTAATGTTTTAAAATAGATGCGCTAGTTATCCTACTAAACAATGCTTTGTGCTGCCATGAATTTAAGTGTTAAAAGGGAGGGACAGAGTTTTCTCTTTGTTTCTTTTTCCACTCTGTACCACTGCTTACTTGTCAGGTTGACATGCGTTACAAGACCATCACTGGAGAGAACTTCGTTTTTAACATGCTTTCATCAGGAGTCTATATTGCAGATGTAAGTATACAATAAACAGCACAGAAGTCACGCACTTGTACCAAAAGTCTGTGAAAGTTTAGTTGTTAGTCACTGGTTATACTGCTGCTTTTGCAAACCAAGAGTTAATTTACACATAATTACGACCTTGATCATTTAGCAGACGGTTTATTCACTGATGTCTGCTCTCGATCCGTTGCAGCCTTTATAAACTACGTAACGAAAGATAAAATGACGTTACATATAACGTAAGCCGGGATTTCCTTAAATTGGTATTTGCCGTAAAACAGGTAGCATGTTATGATCAAAATGTGTATAAAATAAACAACATACTCATTCATCGACACAGTTTCATATATTTAAAGTATTTTTTATGGTAATACTAAAACGAATTCCTGATAATGCAGACACCAGAAGCGTCGCCATGGTCGGAGGACAATGTCGTTGACGGAAAAGTGTTAAGTGGCGCCACTCTAGATTCCTTCACCAGCTGGATACAACAACAGGACAACCTGCCCCAGTTTGACCACGCTATGGGGTTCACAGGGTAAATGTTCTTTACCTTTACATGCACCAGGAAGACACAGTCGTTGCAGATAACATTTACTGGCTCCCTCTCAAAATCTGTCGATTAATATTTCACCTTATATCTCTTTGGTATTAACCATTTCCTCTGAAGGCTGACCTTGGTTTTTGAATTGTTATGGACTAGTGCACACCGGCCTTTGATTATGTAAATACACGTTCAAGCAATAGATTTTTTGGCTCAGTGGTTAGAGAGTTGGTCTTCAATGCTGGTCGAATCCCGCTCTGGGTGGTCTTTCTTAAAATACATTACATGTTTCTGTTACGAACTTTCATAAATGTAAGATGAGGGCTCGTCCGGACCACCAGGACTTTTGATACTAAAACACTTTCAGATTTCTGATAGAAAAATCGACCTCACCATTCTTTATCGTAAATGATGACTTCCTCAAGAGAGTGTGTGTTTTATGGTTCAGTGCAAACCCGCATATAAAAAATTATTGTAAAACTACAATCTTTGATTACAGCGACAAGGAATCAATTCTTTGGCTCATTGGCTAAAGTGTTGGTCTTCAATGCGGGAAGACTTGTGTTCGAAATTCGCTCTTGATGCTCTTTGTCAAGATGAATTGCGTCTTTCTGTTACAGATTTTCATGTTTGTAAGAAAATGTATATCTTCAAGGTATTTTCAGTATAAAGCTGTAAAAAGAAGCAAGAATGCAATAACCTATAATTATTATTAAGTATAGTTTGAGCTTCTTCGGTAAAACTAGCAATACGTCTTTTTAAATGGTTTATGAAACGAAGAAAAATATAAAAATCGTGTACATATGCATTTGCCTAGGAAACGACCATTCTAATTTTAGCTTTTGTTTGCCTGCTAGGTACGATGTTATTAGCGGTAGGACAGAAGACAGTGCCGGTATGTTAGCTTGCAAAATATATATAATAATTCTGTGAAAATGAATATGAATTTATTTCTAAAAGCAGTTGAAGTTTCGGATAACATTTAGATATGGAAAAACCAATTTAAGAATTACTAATTTGAATGGACACCGTTATTATAATCGGGAGTTTTTTTACTGAATAAATTAACGTCTCTTGACATTCATACGTCTAACATTTTAGTAACTACACTGAAGGCTTTGTAAACACACTGATTGTCTGAATTCCCTAACCATATAAAAACTACAAAATCAGATTCTTACATTCTCGGACTTTACGAATATATTATTTCATTGCTATTTTCTAAATATATATGAACTGGAGAAAACTCGACGGCATAGATGATGTTTAATGATGCATAGATGATGTTTAATGATGCATAGATGATGTTTAATGATGCATAGATGATGTTTAAAGCTTGTTGAAAAACAATGTCTTATTCTTCAGGTATTGCCTTCACCAAGTCTCTTTGTACTGATACAAGTACATCGATTATCGAGGATAATAGTTTCAACTTCGTAACCATGACAACAGCTGCCCATGAACTTGGACACAGGTAAATGCGATACTCAAAAGAAATTAGATGTTTACTGTTTGTTTGCTCTCACTACCTGTTTAAGACAAAAATCGTGCTTATAATCCTTGATTGTGTTCACATTAGTATGTATATTCTCTTAGATGTCATTAAAAACAACAATAATCGCCTTTTAATAATTTAAATCGGGTACTTATAATTACATTACAGTCTTGGGGGCCAGCATGATGGTATTGACAACAGTTGTAACGGAAATGACAACCATATAATGGCAAGTGTTAACAGAATTGTAAATGACCCTTCAATAGGTCAAAATCTCTGGTCTTTTTCAACGTGCTCTGTACAAGAATTTAAAACCTACATCAGCACGCTTGACAGGTAAGCAATCCAGCTTGGATATTCATATTAGCCGTAGTGTCTTGGGTATAATTAATACTTATTTTAGCTTGCTTCTTGGTATAATTCATACTTATTTTTACTTTTTTGTAAACTACTTATTTTACCTTTCTTTCTTGGTATAGATATATTTATACCTTCTTTAACCTGTCTTTCTTGACATAATTCATACTTATCTTTACCTTGCTTTTTGTTGTAATTCATACTTATGTTTACCTGTCTTTCTTGACATAATTCATACTTATCTTTACCTTGCTTTTTGGTGTAATTCATACTTATATTTACCTTTCTTTCTTGACATAATTCATACTTATCTTTACCTTGCTTTTTGGTGTAATTCATACTTATGTTTACCTGTCTTTCTTGACATAATTCATAGTTATCTTTACCTTGCTTTTTGTTGTAATTCATACTTATGTTTACCTGTCTTTCTTGACATAATTCATACTTATCTTTACCTTGCTTTTTGGTGTAATTCATACTTATGTTTACCTGTCTTTCTTGACATAATTCATACTTATCTTTACCTTGCTTTTTGTTGTAATTCATACTTATGTTTACCTGTCTTTCTTGACATAATACTTATCTTTACCTTGCTTTTTGTTGTAATTCATACTTATGTTTACCTGTCTTTCTTGACATAATTCATAGTTATCTTTACCTTGCTTTCTGTTGTAATTCATACTTATATTTACCTGTCTTTCTTGACATAATTCATACTTATCTTTACCTTGCTTTTTGTTGTAATTCATACTTATGTTTACCTGTCCTTCTTGACATAATTCATACTTATCTTTACCTTGCTTTTTGGTGTAATTCATACTTATGTTTACCTGTCTTTCTTGACATAATTCATAGTTATCTTTACCGTGCTTTTTGGTGTAATTCATACTTATATTTAACTTCTTTTCTTGGTATGATTAATAGTTATTTTTACCTTGTTTTCTTTGTGTCATTCATAAAATTTTACCTTGCTTTCTTGGTATAATTCATACTTATGTTTACCTTGACATATTGGTAATAATTCATACGTTTTTACATTGCTTTTTGGATATAATTAATACTCATTTTTACTGTGTTTCCTTGGGGTAATTCATACTTATTTTTACCTTGTTTTCTTGGTATGATTAAACATATGTCTTCCTTGCTTTCTTTGTGTAATTCTTTCCTACTTTCACCTTCTGTTCTTGGTGTAATTCATTCTTATTTTTACTTTGTTTTCTTGGTGTAATTCATTCTTATTTTTACCTTGTTTTCTTGGTGTAATTCATTCTTATTTTACCTTTTTTTGGTGTAATCCATTCTTATTTTTACCGTAATTTCTTGGTGTAATTCATTCTTATTTTTACCTTGTTTTCTTGGTGTAATTCATTCTGATTTTTACCTTGCTTTCTGGGTATAATGCATACATTTTTACCTTGCTTTTTGGGTATAATTCATACTAATTTTCACCGTGTTTCCTTGGTGTTATTCATACTTATTTTTACCGTGTTTCCTTGGTTTAATTCATACTTATGTCTACCTTGCTTTCTTGGTAATAATTCCACCTTTTTTACCTTGCTTTTTGGGTATAATTTATACTCATTTTACTGTGTTTCCTTGGTGTAATTCATACTTATTTTAACTGTGTTTCCTTGGTGTAATTCATACTTATTTTTACCGTGTTTCTTTGGTGTAATTCATGCTTAATTTTACCTTGTTTTCTTGGTATAATTCATACTTTTTTTACCTTGTTTCCTTGGTGTAATCCATACTTATTTTTACCTTGTTTTCTTGGTGTAATTCATACTTATTTTTACCTTGTTTTCTTAGTGTATTTCATACTTAGTTTTACTGTGTTTCATTGGTGTAATTCATACTTATTTTTACCTTGTTTTCTTGGTGTAATTCATACTTATTTTTACTGTGATACCTTGGTGTAATTCATTCTTATCTGTACCTTGATTTCTTGGTATAATTCATAGTTATATTTACTTTCTTTGTGTAATTTATTCTGAGTTTTACCTTGTTTGCTTAGTATAAATCATTCTTATGTCTACCTTGCTTTCTTGGAAATAGTTCATACTTGCTTTTGGGTATAATTCATACTTATTTTTACCGTGTTTTCTTTGGGTATTTCATAGTTATATTTACTTTGCTTTCTTTGTGTAATTCATTCTTATTTTTACCTTCTTTTCTTGGTGTAATTCATTTTTATTTTTACCTTGTTGTCTTGGTGTAATTCATTCCTATTTTTACCTTGTTTTGTTTGTGTAATTCATACTTTTTGTACCTTGTTTCCCTGGTTTAATTCATTATTATTTTCACTTTGTTTTCTTGGTTTAATCCATACTTATTATACCATTGGTATAATTTATAGTTATATTAACTTTGCTTTCTTTGTGTAATTCATTCTTAGTTTTACGTTGTTTTCTTAGTGTAAATCATTCTTATGTCTACCTTGCTTTCGTGGTAATAATTCAAACTTTTTTTCCTTGCTTTTTGGGTATAATTCATACTTATTTTCACCGTGTTTCCTTGGTATTATTCATACTTATTTTTAACCGTGTATTCTTGGGGTAATTCATAGTTAAATTTACTTTGCTTTCTTTGTGTAATTCATTCTTATTTTTACCTCCTTGTTTTCTTTGTGTAATTCATTCTTTTTTTACTTTGTTTTCTTGGTGTAATTCATTCTTTTTTTACCTTGTTTTCTTGGTGTAATTCATTCTTATTTTTACCTTGTTTTCTTGGTGTAATTCATTCTTATTTTTACCTTGTTTCCTTGGTGTAATTCATTCTTATTTTTACCTTGTTTCCTTGGTGTAATTCATTCTTTTTTTACCTTGTTTTCTTGGTGTTATTCATTCTTATTTTTACCTTGTTTTCTTGGTGTAATTCATTCTTATTTTTACCTTTTTTTCTTGCTGTAATTCATTCTTATTTTTACCTTGTTTCCTTGGTGTAATTCATTCTTTTTTTAACTTGTTTTCTTGGTGTAATTCATTCTTATTTTTACCTTGTTTCCTTGGTGTTATTCATTCTTATTTTTACCTTGTTTTCTTGGTGTTATTCATTCTTATTTTTACCTTGTTTCCTTGGTGTAATTCATTCTTTTTTACCTTGTTTCCTTGGTGTAATTCATTCTTTTTTTACCTTGTTTCCTTGGTGTAATTCATTCTTTTTTTACCTTGTTTCCTTGGTGTAATTCATTCTTATTTTTACCTTGTTTCCTTGGTGTAATTCATTCTTTTTTTACCTTGTTTTCTTGGTGTAATTCATTCTTATTTTTACCTTGTTTTCTTGGTGTAATTCATTCTTATTTTTACCTTGTTTCCTTGGTGTAATTCATTCTTTTTTTACCTTGTTTCCTTGGTGTAATTCATTCTTTTTTTACCTTGTTTCCTTGGTGTAATTCATTCTTATTTTTACCTTGTTTCCTTGGTGTAATTCATTCTTTTTTTACCTTGTTTTCTTGGTGTAATTCATTCTTATTTTTACCTTGTTTTCTTGGTGTAATTCATTCTTATTTTTACCTTGTTTCCTTGGTGTAATTCATTCTTTTTTTACCTTGTTTCCTTGGTGTAATTCATTCTTTTTTTTACCTTGTTTCCTTGGTGTAATTCATTCTTATTTTTACCTTGTTTCCTTGGTGTTATTCATTCTTATTTTTACCTTGTTTCCTTGGTGTTATTCATTCTTATATTTACCTTGTTTTCTTGGTGTAATTCATACTTTTTTTACCTTGTTTTCTTGGTGTAATTCATTCTTTTTTTACCTTGTTTTCTTGGTGTTATTCATTCTTATTTTTACCTTGTTTTCTTGGTGTTATTCATTCTTATTTTTACCTTGTTTTCTTGTTGTAATTCATTCTTATTTTTACCTTGTTTCCTTGGTGTTATTCATTCTTATTTTTACCTTGTTTTCTTGGTGTTATTCATTCTTATTTTTACCTTCTTTCCTTGGTGTTATTCATTCTTATTTTTACCTTGTTTTCTTGGTGTTATTCATTCTTATATTAACCTTGTTTTCTTGGTGTAATTCATACTTTTTTTACCTTGTTTTCTTGGTGTAATTCATTCTTTTTGTACCTTGTTTTCTTGGTGTTATTCATTCTTATTTTTACCTTGTTTTCTTGGTGTTATTCATTCTTATTTTTACCTTTTTTTCTTGGTGTAATTCATTCTTATTTTTACTTTGTTTCCTTGGTGTTATTCATTCTTATTTTTACCTTGTTTTCTTGGTGTTATTCATTCTTATTTTTACCTTGTTTTCTTGGTGTAATTCATTCTCATTTTTACCTTGTTTCCTTGGTGTTATTCATTCTTATTTTTACCTTGTTTCCTTGGTGTAATTCATTCTCATTTTTACCTTGTTTTCTTGGTGTAATTTATTCTTATTTTTACCTTGTTTTCTTGGTGTTATTCATTCTTATTTTTACCTTGTTTTCTTGGTGTAATTCATTCTTATTTTTACCTTGTTTCCTTGGTGTTATTCATTCTTATTTTTACCTTGTTTCCTTGGTGTAATTCATTCTTATTTTTACCTTGTTTTCTTGGTGTTATTCATTCTTATTTTTACCTTGTTTCCTTGGTGTAATTCATTCTTATTTTTACTTTGTTTTCTTGGTGTAATTCATTCTTATTTTTACTTTGTTTTCTTGGTGTTATTCATTCTTATTTTTACTTTGTTTTCTTGGTGTTATTCATTCTTATTTTACTTTGTTTTCTTGGTGTTATTCATTCTTATTTTTACTTTGTTTTCTTGGTGTTATTCATTCTTATTTTTACTTGTTTTCTTGGTGTTATTCATTCTTATTTTTACCTTGTTTTCTTGGTGTATTCATTCTTATTTTTACCTTGTTTCCTTGGTGTATTCATTCTTATTTTTACCTTGTTTCCTTGGTGTATTCATTCTTATTTTTACCTTGTTTTCCTTGGTGTTAATTCATTCTTATTTTTACCTTGTTTTCTTGGTGTTATTCATTCTTATTTTTACCTTTGTTTTCTTGGTGTTATTCATTCTTATTTTTACTTTGTTTTCTTGGTGTTATTCATTCTTATTTTTACCTTGTTTTCTTGGTGTTATTCATTCTTATTTTTACCTTGTTTTCTTGGTGTTATTCATTCTTATTTTTACCTTGTTTCTTGGTGTAATTCATTCTTATTTTTACCTTGTTTCCTCTGGTGTAATTCATTCTTATTTTTACCTTGTTTTCTTGGTGTTATTCATTCTTATTTTTACCTTGTTTCCTTGGTGTTATTCATTCTTATTTTTACCTTGTTTTCTTGGTGTTATTCATTCTTATTTTTACCTTGTTTTCTTGGTGTTATTCATTCTTATTTTTACCTTGTTTCCTTGGTGTAATTCATTATTATTTTTACTTTGTTTTCTTGGTGTTATTCATTCTTATTTTTACTTTGTTTTCTTGGTGTTATTCATTCTTATTTTTACTTTGTTTTGTTTGTGTAATTCATACTTCTGTTTTACCTGGCTTTCTTGGTAATAGTTCTAACTTATTTTTTTACCTTGCTTTCTTGAGTTAAAAATTGAGATACATTTCAGAACAAAGACTAATATAACAACAGTGTTGCTTCATAAAAAACAGAACATTTTAGTTTAAAGGTAAATCATTATTTGAAACTTTTCGTAAATGTTAGGATAACAGTTTCCTATGCATTTGTTTTCATCAGTTCAAATAGAAATTGCATGCTGAAGACGAGTGGATCTTCCAGGGTTCCTACCACACCAAGACCCATGTCTGACACTTACGGTCCTGACGAAACATGCGTACTCAGGTTCGGCGAGGGATCATATGTTTGCAGGGTAAATACTGAATAATGCTTTTAAGTAAGGATTATAAATGGTAAAATGTATATGTTTGTTATTTCAAATTACATTAAAAACACATGTAGCAATATTTGTTTGCATTCGGTTATTACAGTCAAACCGAGTCCAGTTTAAAAATATACATGTAACAAGAATTATCGAATTTTCTTTTTGAATATCAATATCACTTACGATTTTCAGTCTATCCAGAATTATGAAACAATATGTACAGGTATGTACTGTAACCAGCCAGGAACCTCTCAGTGTTACAGTACCATTCCTGCAGAAGGCACACCATGTGGGAAAAGAAAGGTATATAGTTTATATTTTTTCACCCATGCAATTTGGATAACATGCTTACTTCTTATATATTTCTTATAACTTTAGAATTCTTTAAAACAAAACTTGTTAACCATAATTACAGTAAAAAGGACAGTTTTAATTTTGTTCATACTTCACTTATTATTTCTTCTCAATGTATTAGGCCTGTAATGGACTTGTTTTCCAGTTCTTCTTTTAGAAACACTTATCTTATGACTTAATTTGATAATATAAGACAGTTTTATCTCGAGCTTCAGGAGATATGATAAATTCTGACTTTAAAACTTACCAGCCTCTACCTATTGCAAGAAGGTTTTTTTCTGCCTGACCATAAAAACAATAGAAAATCAGTCTTTACTCAATTACAGTGTAAAACCTTTTGACTGCAGACAAAGAAAACGCAAAATTTACATTCATAGTGAGAAGAAATATAATGTGATTGCTAAAATTCTAACAACTTACATCTGACATTCCTTGATAAGAGAAAGATTTCAAAACAAATGTTTAGAAATATCGATGAGGCTTCAAATTAGTTATGATTACTTTCATTCTTGAGCTATGTGTAACATTTAGCAAAATGTCAGATAAATTTACCATCTAGTTTTGGGTATCTTCGATACATGATTTTCATTTAGAAACGTTTTGTCACCCCTCAGTGAATTGAGCTTTTTTAAGAAATATACATTCTTAGGACAAAATCTAAATCATATCAGACACTTTTACCATGGGAATTTCAAGAAATGAGTAATATTCACTTCAAACCTCACCCGACTTAATGGGTTATAGGATATAGAGAAACACATAGAGACATAGAGAAACACATGCACATTTCTGAACGAAAGGGCAATATATCAATTTTTTTTACCGTCTAGTTTTGGAAAAATTTATTAACTGAAATCACAGATACCCAACTTTCATTGATTAACCATGTTGAAAAGCTTTGAAAAAATTGAAATATATTTAAAACGAAACTAATTGAATTTATCCTCTAAAGAAGTTACTGTTGTACAACCAAAACAATACAGAAGTGCCAAAAACTAGCGAAAAAAATTGGCTTAAGTGAGGTTTGAACCTATTTCCTTCAGTGAAAATGTCTCAATCCTGCACAAATTAATGGAGAGTGTAGTAGGCTATAAGGAATCAAATACCTTAATTGAATTGTATATTTATGTTATCGGTTGTAATTTAATCAGAGGGAGACCATATACGTATAATACAGTTTTAGACTTTTGTAAGGAAAAATGAAACTAGCTTAAGGGATTTATATCGCGGGTAAAGGTAAATGTAGTACTTGAAACATTTCCTCTTTTGTCTTAAAAATCTTATTTCTGTTCCTTTTTGTACATCATAAGAAATCAAATAAGTACATTTTCTTTGTATTAGTTAACATAGTTTACGTGTTTCTTCTGAATGACAGCTGTTCGTTGAAATAACCTCATTAATTTTATTATTTTTTTACTTAAAACTTTCATTGAAAAAATGATAAATCATTTTAAATTCGTTTTAAAGCAATAAGCTATTTTTTTATTGAAAGAGAGAAAGAAAAAAAACAACAAAAAGAACAAATGAAAAGACAAAACACATAACAGTTATACAGCGTTTATTTAAATTACCTTTCTTTCACCATGCAGATAGCAGTCTTATTCATGGATCCACAGCATGGCTCTTAAATCTTATAACAATAGATTTTACCCACAAACATTATATACTTGTTTGGTGAAATTTAACTGCACTTCTTCGTTAAATCATGAAAATGTGAGGGGTCATGGATCCATCAATTATCACAATGCACAAAGTGACACACTTGACCCCTCAATCCCTTGTTTATTTAAGTAATCAGTTGTTATCCAAACGTTCGGGTAATCACAATAGGACGAATGAAGTTTTAAGACAAGATAATTTGAATATAAAATATCATAGATAATTCAGACTGAAAACTGAATCCTATTTGGCTTTAAAGTTTGTCTTTAAATAACAAATAAAACATTAATTAATTAAGGAATTATGTATAGGGACGTGTGGACAGATGAATGGGTGGATGGATGGATGGATGAATGAATGAATGAATGAATTTCCTTTCTCCCTTCCTTCCTTTTCCAGA
Organism: Cyclina sinensis; assembly: GCA_012932295.1. Classification (NCBI taxonomy): domain Eukaryota; kingdom Metazoa; phylum Mollusca; class Bivalvia; order Venerida; family Veneridae; genus Cyclina; species Cyclina sinensis. Next base: position 12,181,002 of record JAAONU010000009.1, on the reverse strand, counting down.
GAAACTCCTTGTTCTTTTCTATGCACAGTTCGTAGCACTGATAATTTGGACCTCAATTTAACCTCTCATCCGAGAGACATTAAGTAATATTACTGGAAGAGCAGGGAATCTAACACGTTACCTTGGCTGTTTATAAGTTATTTTCCTACATGTCTCCATTGTAAAAAAGCCAGGTAGCAGTCGATAACGGTTTGCGATAGCCCATTAACGAGGGATGCAAATCATCTAGATAGGCCAATAAAGTCAAGATAAGAGTATCGCAAAACGGATGCAAATACGCCGTCAGCTTAGACTGCGAACTGAAGATGCCAGACATTTCACATGGCACTGCACACGTATTTTCAAATCATCCAGTTCAGCAAGAAAATTTGTACAGCTTTGTTTTGAAACGACAAAAAAAGACACTTACCAATATACCAGAAAATATGAATATATCAATTTTTTTCAAGAGAGAAGATGAGATATGTTTTTTCAAGAGAGAAGATGAGATATGTTTTTCAAGAGAGAAGATGAGATATGTTTTTTCAAGAGAGAAGATGAGATATGTTTTTTCAAGAGAGAAGATGAGATATGTTTTTTCAAGAGAGAAGATGAGATATGTTTTTCAAGAGAGAAGATGAGATATGTTTTTCAAGAGAGAAGATGAGATATGTTTTTCAAGAGAGAAGATGAGATATGTTTTTTCAAGAGAGAAGATGAGATATGTTTTTTCAAGAGAGAAGATGAGATACGTTTTTCAAGAGAGAAGATGAGATATGTTTTTTCAAGAGAGAAGATGAAATATGTTTTTTCAAGAGAGAAGATGAGATATGTTTTTTCAAGAGAGAAGATGAGATATGTTTTTCAAGAGAGAAGATGAGATATGTTTTTTCAAGAGAGAAGATGAGATATGTTTTTCAAGAGAGAAGATGAGATATGTTTTTCAAGAGAGAAGATGAGATATGTTTTTTCAAGAGAGAAGATGAGATATGTTTTTTCAAGAGAGAAGATGAGATATGTTTTTTCAAGAGAGAAGATGAGATATGTTTTTCAAGAGAGAAGATGAGATATGTTTTTCAAGAGAGAAGATGAGATATGTTTTTTCAAGAGAGAAGATGAGATATGTTTTTCAAGAGAGAAGATGAGATATGTTTTTTCAAGAGAGAAGATGAGATATGTTTTTCAAGAGAGAAGATGAGATATGTTTTTTCAAGAGAGAAGATGAGATATGTTTTTTGCTTCTACTTCTGTCTTTATTTAAAGTTTCAAGACAATCACTTTCCTAATGTTTAAGCTATGCTCCAGACAAAAAATCATTATAGAAATTAAAGAGTGGAAAATCAATAAAAAAAAACTGGCTAAGGAAGAGTTGTGCTACTTAGCCACTGCAGTTTTCCTTGACGACAGCTATCTTTATTTTAACTTTCACATCATTTCACTTCATAGTTTTAAAGTTATAATCCGCACAAAAATCTTTTAAGAGGGGAGATAGTTCAAAAATGGGACCAGCTAGAGTTATGGTTCTTGTGCACAGCACTTTTACTCATTGCAAGATACTTGCAAAGCAAGTTTGAAGTCAGCCAATTAGCAACAGAGTTATGGTCCGGACAAAATCTGAACGCCGCCGGGGTCCCGTCTTTCGACAGGCGTATAATTAATTTATAAAACCAAAACAAACACAAAAAGCAAAACGTTATGGAAACGGCTTGACTGCGATTACTCTCCCAGGTGGAGGTAATGCTTTGGTGAAACTAATACCTTTATAAGCCTGTGTACGATTGTTTCTTACAGTGGTGTCAACAAGGAAGATGTGTGACGTCATCATTGGCCCAGAATAACAACGAAGATAATTGTGCGCTCGGTGACAGACCGGGACTGTTCGACAACACGGGTAAAACCTGTGCACAGCTTATCGAAGATGTCCCCGGTAAATGTTACGGGGACTACACTGGTTCTAACTGTTGTGGAAGTTGTAATTCAAAGAAAACAGATGACACAGGTATGCATACTTTATTTCTAGTTTTAATCTAGATATAAGCACGCTAGTACTGACGTAGCTACATCTTAGGCATTTTTGGACCGTTTACTTCCAAAAAGGAAACTACTAAAGACACAAATCTTCATAAAACCTAAAGGAATACAGAAAGAAGGATATCTTGTGCTTATATATAAAGTCATAGATATATGTCATAATATTTCCATTCAGAAAATGGAAATTGCTGAGGGATTGCGGCAAAACCTCCTAGTAAATGGATTATGATAAAATATTAGCTACATCCATGTCTGCAGATTCAATCAGTCCTGAGCAACTTTTTCAATTGTGCCATGCGTATGTTGTTTTTTATTATTTATTTTTGTTGTCTTTTTTGTATCAACGCGAGATTTATTTCGGGTTTGAGGATTTCCTATATATAGAGAATGGATTCATTGTATTTGTCATCAGAAAAAAATGATGTAATATAATTCAAAGTAAATTCATTTAAATATAATTATCGCCGTTCCTGGACGGCGATAAATACAATTAACAAGATTTGAACAGTTTTGCCTGTACACCGCCTGCCTTTAGCCAATTAAAGCAAAGCATTTCATATCACATGATAACAAAATGGACGTCAAAATTCTTCTGCAAGGGATGCGTAAATGGACTCGTCCAACCGCCATGTTTGTCGGGTTACTTATTCTTACAACTGAAAAATACCATCATCAATGTACGATCTCAGTACCAGTCTTCAGGCTCGTGTAGGATAAATACAAGATAATCGCAATATTTTTTGCTACATGTCATTTTTTAACTAGAGAATGTAGTCTAAATAAGAGTATGGTTTGTTTGTTTTTCCAAAACTTGCACTTAAAGAAAAAAATAAATGCTTGCTTCCGGGCGATTCTAATCAGGATACAAACTCCCCGCAGGGGTTACTTCCCCTGATTAGTACAGTAAAAGTAGCAAAGCGTGACCAGGGCTTTAATTTAAAGCCCTGGCGTGACGTAACCGGTGCGAGGAGTTTGATCAGGATTTTTCCGTGTTTTATATATGCTTGATTAGGGTCAGGGCAATACAGTATTTTTTACCTTAAACTTATTCTGTTTAAATTGTACATATAATATTCTTATGGTATTGAAGAACTGTATCTAGCTTTTGTTAAGTATACATTTTTTAGTAATAAATAAAGTTAAAAAACTACGCAAATAGTCAATTAATTATGCGTAGACTGGTTTACAACAAAGCAACATTTACAAGGTTTTAATGCTGCAAATTTTAACATGATGTATAAAGATATTGGGATGTTTTTCATTAAGAAGCAAAATCGTCCGCTTTCAAAAATAGTCCAGCTACAATAAAAAGTACAATGTATATTTCATCTACTTTATAATTTCTGTGTGAAAATTATCAAATATAACTTCGCTTTTCAGTGCAAAGCATGTTGTAAGATTATCAAATTAATGAATGAAGAACATGGAATACATTCATCTATGGATAAGACGAAATGCATGGCTGAACGGCGATTTCAAGCATTTTTGGAAATGCTAATACTTGTCTAATCTATGTTTTCATTCCTAGACTGCGAGTATGGCGACTACAGTCGAAGCTTTTGTACCTCAATGACCAGATACGGTTGCTACAGGAACGAAAACTATTGCTGTGCAACGTGTAAACAATTAAAGAACTCGTCTTTGCCAGGTATCTTTTTTTCACATTTTTCAGCTCCTAATTTAAAAAAGCATATTATAACAGAAAGCGTTTCCAACAGAGAAATGTGTAAAATACGGGACTTGATAATAAAGACATCGTGCTTTTTTAATGAAATTTATTTTATGGACCAAAACTGAGACCATGAAATGGACGACATATTTTTTACCCAGTACTTCTTGACTCTGCACAGGTTGTGAATATGGAGACAAGTTCAGTGGCTGCTCTAAGAATAGCTGTAATATTTACAACGAGGAAAACTTGGCAGGTTGTTGTGAGACTTGCTTTGATCAAACCAAGACTGTAAAACCTCCACCAGCAACGACGTCAACAGCAAGAACGACGACAACAAGTACAACATCTACAACAAGTTCGACGTCAACATCATCTACAACCTCCACTTCAACAAGCACCACAACAAATCCTACCAGTGCTACAACAACAACAACTAACAGATCCACAGTGCAGACAGACATTTCAAATAAAACAACAAAATTTACTTCCAGACCAGAAGACACAACTACTCGAGTATTTTTTACCTCGACACAAACTACTCCCCGAGGAAAAAGTAGGTGTATAAATACTAAATAGTCGTAAAAGTTGTACGTCAGAAAGAAATCTGAATCATAAAACTCTATGTGATGTTCCTTTATAAACAATTACTTTTGTTCAAATCTGATTTGCATAATTAACAAATATATAGTGTATTTGCTTCAGACGAAAACATCTTTTTTCTAAAGTATACATGCATCACTGCAACATTAATGTCGTTGATATCAAAGAACAAAAGTTCAGACAAGAAAGATAAGATAAGTAGCAGGCAGACATAATGTAGTAGTTCACATTTAAAGAATTTAAGAAGGCACCCAACAAATTATTATCAGTAGAAGATTTTGCTTTCAAACCAAAATCAAATGTAATAAAGAGTGTTTGGGCTTTCTCAGGTTCAGACCTGGTTCTTATCGCTGTCGGCAGTGCTGTTGGTGTTGTAGTCGTCATAATATTAGTTGCTATTGTGTGTGTATGTGTGAGACGTAGGAAGGCTAAAATGACAGAAGCCAGTGGTGGACGTAAAGCGTCACGGGATAATGCTTACGTAAGTTGTTTTTATTAACGTTTTCAAGAAAGAAGAGAAATTTCGGCGCATAAACAGTTCTCTTTAATTCGGATAAATTCAGCTATTACTTCTGTAAGCTAGTTCCTCTTTGCATTTACATTTAAAGATTATGTTAGCTCGTGTATGAAGTAGTTTAATGTTGTTCATTCTATATTCTACCGCAGGATAACATAGGTTTTGTGTCTGCAAAAGCGGAGAAACCTCAGCACCCACCCCCCAGACGAGGAGGTCAGCTGTCCTCGGAACAGAACGCTTCCATTGGTTCAGTAACGCTTACCGTTAACACAGTGTCAGATGGCACAATAGGTAGGCTTTTCAGTCTCAAGTTTCATAGCCTAATCTATACAGAAGACTGAGATTATATTTTCGCTCAAAATAAATATGGAGGTTAAATTAACACTGCTATAACGTTTATGTCCAGTGAATGATAAAATATTATAATCATAATGTACAGTAATTGTATATAATTTCAGTGATTTTACATCAGTATAATACACTACTGACGTGAGTATTGAGAGAAATCTAACTTAGATGTTCTGTACCTGCCTATCATGTTTTGTAGCGCTTTTTCCTAATCTAAATTTAGATCTTTTTGTCGACAATTAATGTAATTACCCATAAAAGTCTACATTTTCTCGCCATTAATCTCAAACTAACCCCTCTATTTTGTTTCAGAACTGTTTTCTTCTTTTGAACCATCATCTAATCTATTTTTGTCACAACTTCCTTTTTATTTTCAGTTTATATTTATTTCTTTTGACCCTAATGGGAGAAAAAGAGTCCACGTCTAATAGATCTTATCTTTACCTACCGACAACATCTTGTTTTTCAAGCTCACAATGTCTATATACATGTAACAACATGTTTACAGTTTTGTCCAGAAGATTCTTTTTGCATATACAAGAACATATCATATGAAATGTTTTCAAATTTTGCTATGCCATATTAATATATTATATTATTTATCGTAATTTGAGCATTTTGCTGCAGACATTTTTTCATTAGAAAGTCTACTAAAGCCGTGTCTCAGAACTAAAGAAACTTTTGATATTTTCATTAACAGATCATGCTGATGGATATATGATGCCGGCAACTATGCATTTCACTACTGCGAATGGTGTTCAATACACAGCTCCAAACAAACCTGCAGTGGACGGAGCTCATTACACCGCGCCCAACAAACCTAATTTTAAACCTCCTGTTCCGCCTAACAAGCCTAAAAAGAAAGCATTTTCTGCCCCAAAGCCGAGTCCTGATTTGAACAAACAAAGAACAAGTAGACCAGTACATTACAAGCGAACGAGCGGCCTGTCAACGTCGTCTGTGGATACTTTAGGCAAGACTGGTACCATGAACAGTGCCGCGGACGCTGGTATGACCAGCACTCCATTGCCAGATGGGTATGACAGTATAGGAGACATTCCCCAGAACAGATGGCCTTCCTTGCCAACTGAAAGCTCACATGATCTTTCAAAAGACAATAAGGATGGCAACTCAATTAAATTAAAAACGGAAGAAAGATTTAACCATTTGCCAAATGATAATGGGTGTATTCCCCTAAACAAAAGAGATATCTCATTTGACAAGCGAAAAGTGTTACCAACTTTACCACCAAGACCAAATCCTCGTATGAAACCTAACCCACATAGTGAAAAATCTGCTATTAAAGTTTCTAGCACAAGAACGAATGACACGTATACTAAACAAAATTATGAAAGTAACAATAATAGCGGTTATGAAGAGATGGAAAATGTACAGAATCCAGAAGATGAATTCAAGCCACACAAACCACCTACAAAACCAGTGCCAAGGCGGCAGTTTTCTTCAGCTAATGCAGAAAAGGAAAAACCTCCTATACCTTTGAAAACGGCGTTACATCCACCAATGAAACCCGTGCCAAGACGACGAACCTCTTCAGGTGACTCGGGAGCAGCTCAAGTGAATTTAGCCTTTGACAATGATCAAGTTGAAATTCAAATCTGATTGTTTATAAAATTTTGTGCTCAAAATATGATTGGTTATAATTTGTTCTACGGTTAAAAAACCGTTGGTGCTAATTCTCTTTTATATGCATTTTTGTGACACATTTGTATTTTCAAACTGTATAGATGAAAAGTTTTTTTCTTCTTCTTGTTCGTAAGCTTTTTATTTGTTACGATATGGGTGTGATATCAGCCCTGGGACTTTCTCTCAACTTTGCTGTTGACAGCAGTTTACAATATACGGTAGCTATTCACAAAAAGTTATATAGGTAGTTGCTGAAAAAAACGGAAGAACAACGTGGTTACACGTGTTATGTGCATTACTGTTCATGAACATATAGATATTTAGATGTTAAAGGTAAAAGAATAAACAGTAAAAGGAAATATTTACAAGCAGCAAAGACAGAGCTTGAAATATGTTTTAAAGATTGTTTAATATATTTATTTGAATATTTGGAGTTTTGAATTATTTTTTCAATATAGAAGCGGGTGTACGCTTGTGACTTTAGTAAACACTGTCATAAAAAATGTTCGAAATAAATGTTTTGCATTTTATAATAGCTACAACTGCAGTACGTCGGGTATCGATGAAGACTCGTTTATCTTCCAACACATTTTTCCCGCCGACAAAAGAACAGAAAAGGACCTTATTCTTACAACAATAATGTTAATCTACAGTAATTCAAAAAGTAATTAAACACACTGAAAAGTTTACTTCTGTTTACAATTCGATAAATTTTATAGACATCTCTATTAATGTAGCACTCATTCAAGTCAATAATTCCTTCAAAGGTCAACAGTTTAAAAGAATTTCTTCCTTCATTCGAAATTCGACGTTATTTTTTCCAGCTATTTAGAACTTTAAATCTTACTATATCACAAGAATCCAAGGTAAACATACACTAAGCTGTTTTTATTTTTTTGTGTGAATATTATCTCTCCAATTTAACATGTAGATGAGGTTGGTAATATTGATTGCTGACTGTGCAAGATAAAACTTTTAGTAAGTAATGAAAGAAATGATGAATTGTACAGAACAGAATATAAACTTCATTTAACGTGTACATAGTACATAATCTAAGAACAAATGCAATGCATAGAAATATAAAAGAACTTAATAAAAATCCATTTATTGCCTTTGCAAGTAGTTTTAGTTTTATTTGACTAATTATGAGACTTAACAGTACTGTCTACGCTCATATGAAGTGAGATATTAAATACTAGTAACTCTAGTTGTATGACAAAGTATGTACATAAATGATCATGAAGTAAGTTCAGTAACATAACAGTACTGTCTACGCCCGTCTGGGTTGATCAGGTTCCTCAGTGGATAGTCCAACTAATCAGACTTGTCCAAGAGACATCTAGAAAATTTTATGCCCCCACCATATTTTAGGACGGGACATATAGATTTGCACACGTCCGACCATACGTCCCGTTTCTTGTGTGCGCAACTCCTCCTACACTCATGGATGGATTGGTACAAAACTAGCACACATGAAAGTTGTGCAAGAAATAAAGATTTTTTTTCTCGGAACAGCTTTCACTGGATTATTGCCCTTTGTTGGTTGGTTCATCATACATGCCATATATAGTAAATTTTGTTTGCGCAAACCCTCCTGCACCAATGTTTAAGTATTTGTAATGTCTTTTTTCCAAGTCCAACCACAAGTTGCATTTTTATACACGGAAAATGCCAAATTAGAAGTCGTTGGGAGCGATAACTAGCATATTTTTGGAGAAATGACCAACATTACCTTTAAGAGAAACAATTTTTATACAAGTTCCCGAAATATCATTTTCAATGAACAACTTAAGATATAAAATCTGACTTAAATTTCAATCGCAACGCTAATCGACTGTACGGTCGACCAATTCTGAATAGCTGGAATGAGGTTAACGGTACACAGATAAACATTAGCCACAGTGTATTACAGGTATTCGGGTATATGTCGTTTTGTCGGGTATATTTAATTAACTCTCGATTAAATACATCGAAAGCCGTGAACTCCCTATATTCATTATTGAAATGAGCAATAAATAATACAAAAATATTTACAAATGTAAAGTGTACATTAGAAAAATAATATCCTTTTAGAGGGTAATGAATTCCATCATTACCAAGACACAGTGATTTTCCTACCAGTTTTCACGGTATGATATTTTTACGGTGACGTCAAGCGCCATTTCGCTAGGGCAAGAGTTTTGCAGTGCAAATGTGAAATAAATCGCAAGTACACTATAGGGCGACAGGTTTTAATGAAGTTTTTTTTACCAGAATAGTAATTAAATTTATGTTATTTCGATGTTTAGTGGAAATCAAAGATTAATTTATATTTTAGCAGAAAAAAAACGACCAAAACCATCGGCAGTGTTTCCGCTAAATTTTCCGTGCTTAAAATTGACAGTTGAAATTAGGCGTTCGGGTTTGACAATAATAAAGAAACTCCCTTCTAGAGGGTAATTGCTAATTCGAACTTTAGTAAGATGTATAGAGAATAATAGGTTAGTGTCTTAATATGAGAAAGTTTATCTGGCAAGGCGTAGGAATTTATCGGGTGAGCCGAAGGCGAACCTGATAAATACCGCAGCCGAGCCGGATAAACTTTCTCATTTAAGACACTAACCTATTATTCTATTTATCCTGTCACATCTGGCATTTGTCAATAAATTACTAGGATATTGAAAACCTATCTTTAAAGTGTTTCAAATGTCAAGGTTATCCGTAAGGTGAATATATACACAAAAAATAGTTCTAAAACTTCGATATTTTTTTCCTTAAATGACCATGCTATATTATAAGATCTAGATATTGAAATATTTAATTTTTATTCAAGTAGTCTCTGTTTGTAATAACAACCATTTAATCACTTCCTTCTGATTATTTATAATATTGTTTATAAACACAAAACTAGTCCATGACGTCACCAGTGATGACGTAGCATGTGCCGTATAAAGCAAAATTTATACGACCCCCCTTTATCGGGTCGGATATGAAATAATTGACAGGATAAAAATACATATTACTCAAGCAATATGGTTAAGTATATGCATAAACGTTCGTGTTGTTAGAACCCGAACATAACAGTACTGTCTTCGCCCGTCTTTGTTAATCAGGTTCCTCAGCTGGTAATTCACCGGAATCCCCGACTACCTCAAGAAGGTAGTTGCAAATTCAAACATTAATAAGAGCACAAATTGTTTAGCAATATGATTATTTTTTACGTGAATGTTCATGACAGTAGTATAACAAGACAACAATACAATACAATACAATACAATACAATACAATACAATACAATACAATGTTTATTTAGCATATAAACAAATACCTGTTTGTCGCTATTCATACAAGAACGGTGACGGCCGTTACATACAAAACGAGAGGACTATGGTCATTATGAAATCATCATCATGCACATAATTAAATTATTAGAAGTATGTGTGTGCTAAAAACAAAGCAAATCTCAACTAAATCTTGTGTTACTTCATGTAACTTTCATATACAATTACATATATTTTTCCATTCCAATGACCTTATTAAAAAGTAAAAGAAAATCCTACACTATTTATACAACCTTATTGATTTCGACTAATGAATAAATTCAACTAGTTTCTAATGGCTATATTGTAATACTGTATTACAAGCATATGTTAATTATTGTCCTGTCGTTTCTTGTTTGCTATGTAAACATATTTTGCTAGTTTACAAATAACACTGGCTTGATCAGACGTTAACAGTTTTTGAAATTTTTGAACAGATGGCCAGTGACAGTAAAATTTAGGAAGACTTTCTTTTCTTAAATCTCTATAATATGGACAAACCAATACAAAGTGATATTCATCCTCGACAACATTCATATTACAATAAATACATTTTCTGTTTGATCGTTCAATATTTCTAAATCGTCCATTGTCAATAGCGAATTTATGTGCTGAACAACGAAATCTTGTTAAAGCAATACAATAACAATCATTTCTAATACAAGATAAATATTTTTCTTGACAAATCTGTGTTTTAAATGTACTTAGTTTAGTCATAGTATTTAACATAACAAAAAAGTCTTGATAATACTGGTCATACAATTGTTCGACAACTTTATATCTTTGCACTTTTGTAGCATACATATTATTCCATAGATAACTAAAATCAAGTTCATTCAGTAACTGTTCCACAGCCAAAGCCCATGAACCTCGTGTATCAGAATTAACCTGATCAAGAAAACATTTATAAATCAGTGTATCAAGAGTGTTAACAATTCTATGCCAATATTTCAATATTCTACATTTACTAACCACATATTATGGCACTTCTCCCATTTCGCTATACACCGTAAAATTTGCAGTTTGGTATCTAACGCCTAATAATTGTTTAAGGAATTATATGTAAATCTTCTAAATATCAGGGGCTTTATGAAATCCCCATATCTCAAACCCGTAGTTTAATATAGGTAAAATCATCATGTCAAACAGCTTTATCTTTTCACTAAAAGCAAGAGGTACAACATCAGATAAGGAGTTCAAGGTATAAAGAGCACGTAGTGCTTGCTCTGATAAAGATTTTTGAGCATTGTAAAATTTACCTCTCCTAACAGTACTACACCTAAATAACAAAATTTACTTACAACATTTCATGAAATGTAATAATATAAATCAACATGTTCAATTCTGTTTCCTAGCTTAAAAATCACCAAACCTGTTTTTTTTTTTTTGCATTATCAACAGTAATATTCCGTTTTGAACAATATGATTATAGTTTGTTTAATAATATTTGCAAGTCACTAAAGCAGTATGAAAATAACACAGTATCGCCTGCAAACATGGGGATAACTACTTGAAGTTCGTCTAAAGATATCATATCAGCACTATCGTCAGCAATATACATTTCCATATCATTTATAAATAATTTAAAATACAACGGAGCAACGTTTCGCATTGCTTTACTTCCATGTAACTATCAACTTGAAAATGATCTGTAAAACTACCTTGCATCCTTACACGTATTTAAACAGAGCTATACATGGACTTTAACATAGTTATAAATTTAGAAGACACATTATATTGCATAAGTTTGTACCATATTCCATTTCTGTATACCATATCAAAAGCTTTTTTGAATTCGACAAATGCGAAGTACAACATTTTACGTTCATGTTGAATTATCTTACTAACTATTGTGCATCGTTGTTGTCTAAACCAAATTGACAATCTGTTTATATGTTAAATTATTCTCTTCAACAAATTTTCAGGCTTTATGATTTAATAAATTGAAAATATTTTAGAAACAAGAGCCACCGCAAACGGGGCCACGCTCGACTTTTTCCTATTTCCAAATGCTAACACATCAGAGGAAACACATGGTGGTGAAGGGATTTTAAATGAAACATCATTTGGAAATATAATAATCAAATTCATCTATAAATAAGAAAGTTATGGCCAATTTTAGCAACATTCAATAATTTTGAAGGTGAAGTTTATTTATGAGCCATGGTCGAGTTGAGATTGGTCTACTTGAAGGTCTTGTCCAAAGGGTAATTTTATCCTAGTATGAAGACAATCCATTAAGAAATAAAAAAGTTATGATCAATGTTAAAGTTTTCGGACGGGAACGGCAACGGAAATAGCAACGGCAACGACATCATGAATGTAACAATAGCTCTTTTTTCTTCGAAAAGGTCGAGCTAAAATGCTTGTTAGCATTTTACCTTGATAATTATCAACACGTTTAAGATCACCTTTCTTTGGAACTGGCCCTATTATATCCTTTGTCCAAGATTCTGGATATACGCCTCTAATATATATAAAGTTAAACAATCTGCATAAAACTGGTGATAAAATATGTTTTGCTTCAATAAAGATTTCTGAAATTAACAGATCCTTGCCAGCATTTTTTTGCCGTTTTAAATTACCTATAGTAGTGTATACCTCATCAACACTAAAGTCACAATCCAATACATTTACAGCAGTATACAATACATTTTAATTAACTCATTGTTCAACATCTGGGACAGAGTATACATTGTCGTTTGCAAAAAAATGTTTATAGAAATCACTTGCAGTCAAATTGTTATTATTTTAACATTTATCTATATATTTACGTTTCAAGTTCCAGAACTTGTTTGGATTTTGTTTAGCGGTTTTTTGTAAGTCCGTCTTCTGCTTCAATTCATATGCACGTTTAGCCTTTCGCCTGACTTGTCTTTAATATCGTCGTTTACTGATAACCACACAATAATTCTCATGCGTTCTATTTCTCCGATACGCCTTATTTGCCCTATTTAATTGATTGATCCCTGACCCCTGACATTTTCATGATTTAACAAAGGAGTACAGTTATATTTTTTACTACAAACAAGTATATAACAAAAGAGCACATGGTAATGTTTGTGGGTAAAACCCATTGTTATAAAATTTAAGAGTCATGCTGTGGATCCATGAATTCAGACCTAGCGGTCATACAATCGCACGTGAACCACGGATTTGCAGAGCAGGGGATACAATGTTTGCATTTCGAGAAATGCACAAAGGAAAGTGGCCGACCTGACGACGCTTCCAGTAAGCGATATCGTTAAAAAGGGTAGTTCCAAAAACTGCAAAAAAAAAAAAAAAAAAAACATCGAGCAGATGAATTTGAATAGCTAAAGTTTTTGTTGATTATTTATGTTGAACCCTTTGTATAAACTTCAGAGGCCAAAATTTTGTACATATATTTTGTTCATAAATAAAATTCTAAGCACTGAAATATTTATTTATAAATAAAACAACTTGCATGTGACATTTGTTATTGAGGTTAAATAAGTATACTGAGAAGTTACATTTGCGGTGACAAGGATGGATTCATCAAACACAATACATGCTCTATTATGGACCCAACCGTTTCGTAATTGGCTTACTGCATCCATAGACCGCCAGGCCCTCAAGTCGTCGACTATGTACTGGCCCGGACATTATATCAAGTAGTTGCTAATATCTGGGTACAAAACACACGGCAACTTCTTTTCATCTTTAGACCATTTCAGTGTCAAATCGTAAGGGTCGACATCATTTATAATGCTGCACTTCTGATCGTATCTTAATCTTGCTACATTATCGAATCTATTTCGGTAATTCAACAAAACAAGGATATTTTCTGTGTTTTTGCCATCACTTATGCTTTGCAAACCATGTACCAAAGTAAAGTCACTTTAAATCGATTGCTTTTTAGCTCACCTGTCACGTTGTGACAGAGTGAGCTTTTGTGATCGCCTATTGTCAATCGTCCGTCCGTCCACAATTAGTTTGTTAACACTCTGGTGGTCACATTTTTGCCTCAATTGTCATGAAACTTGGTCAGATGTTTGTTTCATTAATTTCTCGGACGAGTTCGAACATGGGTTATCTGGGTTTAAAAACTAGGTCACAGAGCCCAAAAATAGAAAATTCTTGTTAACACTTTAGAGGTTACATTTTCAGTCCAAATATCACGGAAATTTGTCAGAAAGATTGCTTTGGTGATTTCTAGCTCAAGTGCAAATATGGGTCATCTGGGGTAAATAACTAGGTCACAGAGCCCAAATATGGAAATCTCGTGTAAGCCAAATAACCTGGAATTCTGTCAGAAAGGTTGTTTCAAAGATTTCTAGCTCAAGTTCAAATAAAGATCATCTGGGGTAAAAAAACTAGGTCACAGAGCCCAAAAATAGAAAAAACCTTGTTAACACTCAAGAGGCTACATTTTCAGTCCAAATAACCTGAAAATTTGTCAGAAAGATTGTTTTAATGATTTCTAGCCCAATTTTGAATATGGGTTATCTGGGCTCAAAAACTAGGTCCGAGCCCAAAAGTAGAAAAACCTTGTTAATGCTCTAGATGTTATATTTTTTAAGTCCGAATGTCCTTGAAATTTGTCAGAAAGGTTGTTTTGATGATTTCTAGCTCAAATTTGGATACGGATCATCTGGGATCATAAACTAGGTCACAGAGCCCAAATATGTAAAAACCTTTTTTAACCCTCCAGAGGTTACTTTTTGAGTCCAAATATCCTGGAAATTTGTCAGACAGCTTGTTTCGATGATTTCTAGATTAAGTTCGAATATGGGTCATCTTTTGTCAAAAACTAGGTCACAGAGCCCAAATATGGAAAACCCTTTTTAGCACTCAAGAGGTAACATGTTCAGTCCAAATAACCTGGAAATTTGTCAGAAAGGTTGCTTCTAGATCAAGTTCGAAAAAAGATTATCTGGAGTTAAAAACTAGGTCACAGAGCCCAAATATCGAAAAACTTTGTAAACACTCTAGAGGCTACATTTTCAGTCCAAATGTCCTTAAAATTTGTCAGAAAGGTTGTTTTGATTAATTGTAGCTCAAGTTTGAATATGGGTCATCGGTGGTCAAAAACTAGGTCACAGACCCCAAATATGGAAAAACCTTGTTAACACTCTAGAGGTAACATTTTCTGTCCAAATATCCTGGAAATTTGTCAGTGAGGTTGTTGTGATAATTTCTAGTTCAGGTTAGAATATGATTCATCTAGCTTTAAATACTAGGGCACAGAGCCAAAATATCGAAAAACCTTGTTAACACTCTAGAGGTTTCATTTTCAGTTCAAATATCCTGGAAATTTGTCAGAAAGATTGTTTTGATGATTTCTAGCTCAAGTTCGAATATGTGACATCTAGGTTCAAAAACTAGGTCAAAGAGCCCAAATATGGAAAAACCTTGTAAACACTCAAGAGGTAACATTTTTAGTCCAAATAACCTGAAAATTTGTCAGAAAGATTGTTTCAATAATTTCTAGGTCAAGTTCGAATATGTGTCATCTGGGGTCAATTAAATAGGGCCTTGGCAACTTTGTAAAAAGCAGTCATACACAGGTGAGCGATTCAGGGCCATCATGGCCCTCTTGTTTTATTTACCGGCGGAAATGTCAATTCTATTGATTCCGTGATGCCTTTAATATAGCCGAACCAGTGTCGATGTAAAAATCGACCCGTCATTACAAACCTCTATAAACACAGCGAACACACTTTACCCGATTTAAATTGTGGAAGAGATTACAATCTCACTAAGTTCACAATCTTCCTTCGGACGGTTAGTTCTGAAGACGACTAATTCATTTCTATTTCATTTTTTACCTGGAATATCTATTACTGTTATTCATATTCCTGCCAATCATACTGCAACCTGTGATGCTTCTCGATAGCGGCGTGTAGATACAACGTGTTAACCTCTACAACTCAACAATATTTATCATCGGAAACGTATAATACATACTAGACATTTGTTGGGAAAAAATCCGCACGTATATTATCTCATTATTTTAGAAGATTATGCCAAATAAGTTTGACTCTGACTTCAGAAAAAAATGTATTTATGTGAGACAACCTACGACATGTAAAAGGATTGTTATTTGGGATCCCAGTTATACATATATATATATTTCACCAGTTGAATCATCGTCGGAAACCCACGTTTGATCCATTCTGTTTCACTCTATTTATCTACCGTGGGACAATTGGCTGGTAAAATTTCGTACTCATGAATAATTCATTACCTACTTTCATTGGTTTCCGTAAGATTTCCCTTGCGGAATCTCAGCCAGTGAACTTACTTGTTACATTTTGCCTTCCGCGCCTATGTTTAAATCCTGGGAAATACGTCTATTTTAAGTAACTTGTCATTATGCCTACTCTCCACACTGAAGAGTGTCTATTTGTAATGCGGCATCTCATTCGACGAAGAGTTACATCCCATTGCTAATAAATATTCATGAAAACGAATAATCAGCAGTCAATTATCCCACGGTATATAATGTAGTTGTGTGGAATATGTACCGGGAGTCACCGACGATGCAGTTGAATACACGTTACCTTGATTTTCAGAAGGATGGAAGAGCTGCTCTGACTGTGATGAGTGCCTTTCACGAGAACGGTGATCCAGATCCTAATAGCGTAGCGCTTTTCTGTACGGGAAATTGCCAGTTTTATATTCCTATATGTACAATTGGAGCGGGGTTAGTGTTATCCAATATTATATAATTCTATGTTTTGATTGGCTGTTAGAAGATCCGATTATTGCCGAAGCATTACGAATTTTTACGATGTACTATCTGTTGAATCAATTTGCGAAGTTGTGTTATTCCGGAAATCCTCAGTCAGAATCACGTGACTGTCTAGTAATATTGTGTATGAACATTGAATGTTATTGTTTTGAAATCCATTAATAGTAACAAGTAACTGATAAGAGACACAGGTAAACTTTTTAAAGGTTGGCAAAAATATGGCGGTTGATAAAAATGCAAAACATAGTAATTTTGTAATTACAGTTAAAAGGTCATTTTTCATCAAACAATTCAATACAAAGGTCTGTAAACTTATATTTTACCTATCTAAAAAATAATTGTCAAAACTGTTTACTTTCTTGTTTATAAATGGTTAAACTTAGTGCATATAAGCTGCTAAAAATGCTGAAAATGCTGAAACAACAGGTATAAATTAGTTTAGTTTACTTTTTTAAAAGCAAAAACTCAAAATCTGCTTATATTTTCAAAATAAAAATTTTAAGAGCTTTGAAATGATATAAGAATCTTTCGGCTCACATGGAAAAAAATTATCTAAAGTAAAAAATTCTGCTGCTATCAAATGTATATAAATATTGATTTTTTTTGTCAACCAGTAGATCAACTACATTCTGGTAACAGGTGCTTGTGAGTGCCTTGTCTGGTTCCCGGTCGCACTTTGCTACGACAGTGACTGTAACTCACTTGGTCTTTATGTTGAATTATCAAAGTAATCAAAGCATGGTCATAGTTTATTATCATAAAAGATATTACAAGTATATTTGTTGTTCTATTCAAGCATGTTTGTTATTCTGTTCAAGTATGTAATTCCATGAATTTCATGTTATTTTGTCACTTTACAAATCAAACAATGTTTCAGTATCATAATTATCGCCATTAATATCAAGAGATATATGGAAATCTATAGATCACAAGGTCTGTTTCGTTACCCCTAGATGTTTGCAGTAGTGGTTTTGCTACCCAGTAAAAAATCGATTTTTTTTCGATAACCGGTTTAAAAACTTTTATATGCAATAATATAACTACGTTTGATTTTACTTAAAACAAAATCATTTTTTTTATTAATTGCGAATTTAAACTTTTTTTTTGTCAGTGCAAATAAAAGTTTATTGCAAATTAATATTTTTAGAATTAAATTAATCAGAGCACAGAGAGTACTGTCAGAAGCGAAACTTAAAATGTGTGAAGATTGTTCTTTGTCAGTGCAACCACGTGATCAAACATATCAATTTCTTCAACTGCTTCTTATATACTCTCTAGAAAAGCATAATTTCAACATAAAAGTAATGGAGATAATCCAAACAATGAAGGTAGAGTCTTTGTTAAACAGTGTACATGTATTTGTCTGTTACTTTGTATTTGTCCATTTACTGTTTAGTAGAGATTGTAGGAATATGTGAGCAAGGTATTTTAGTAGCTATCCTGTGACTGTTTTTATTGAAATTCTGGAATTGAAAAAATGAAAAAAGTTTGTTTTGTCCTTTTCTCCACTCATAACTTTGTAAAAGTATATATGCCTTTTGCTGATTTGCTGATACTGCATTTGCCTATAAAATGTATGCTTAATTCAAAATTAACAATTAGTATATGAATGAATCAGTGCCGAGACCTGACTAAATTTGGTTCTTATCTGTTTTAGGCCAGCAGAAAAATTGTGACTACTTAATCGTATTTGTTGGTTCATAGTAACATTACCAGGAGCAGAGAATGCCATAGTGCTTTCAGCGCTTTGATTTGTTTTGTGTATTCGCACTTTTTATACAGTACGTTTCCAAAAGAAACGAAATCGTCATTTACAGAGATGCTCGACAAAAATATATTTGTAACGTTATTATTTAACGTACCCATTTCATGTAATAATATTATACTGATCAACATTATTTCTATCCCACATCAGTTTGCGTGTTCTGTTAATATTGTTTACCCTGAAATTTTTATTGTACTGAGCAGCAAAACTGTCTTGAATAGATGCGTGTGTAGAAACTCAAAACATGTCATGTACAATAAAATAACTTATTATCGGAAACAAATCGAATGATGCAATTCCATAGTCAATTACACTTTCACCAAAACGTGATAAAAAAGTAAACCGTCCAATACGTCTATCATCATTAGTGCAACCGTTTAATATTTTTAAATCAGTACTTTTGCAAATGTCTTATAGTTTTAACCTTGAAGAGTTACACACGGTATTCTCGCTTAATCTATTGCCAATCTTAAATGCGCCCTCATCAGATTCAGCATCTATGGTATGAAAATATTTGTCAAATAAGTCAACTAGCTCGATAAAATCAACTCGTAAACCTGTCTGAGCATTCAGATCCCCAATAAGACAAATTTTACCAAATTTAGAATATTTCGTAATGGTTGTTTCTAAATGTTAAAAAAATCCAATCTTATGTGACTTAAAATATACTGATTTACTTGGCGGTATATAAGCGAAACATAAATAGACATCTAATTCCATCTTAAAATAACCCTTGTCTAGTTTTATCCATACAAAACCGTTTTGATCTTTTTAAAGTATATGTATACCATCTATAATAGTCTCCCTTACAAATAGACATATTCCATCATGTCCTTTACAGGTTTTTCTGTTTATCAATACACTTTCAACTCTAGGAACGAACACACACACACACACACACGCGCACGCGCATACTCATAATGCCCACATTGTGGACACTGCATTTCTAACCTTTCTTGTGGACACTTTGCTTTCTAGTGGTATAATATTACTGAAAGTAATCAATTTTCTATATTTTATTATTATGTAGGCTACTCACTCGATGATTTGTTGTAAATATCAAATATAAACAAGAAAGGGATAACCTACATTATGGACACTAATTAGACATTGTGGACACCGCCCTTATATGGTAGGTGTCCACAAGACCATTACTGTATTATGTGTGAGTGTCCATTTTTTTAAGTAGTCTCAGAGGTGAGAACCCTTATTTAAAAAATAAAGAAGTGGAAAAATACATCTCATCTGAATCAATAATAGTACACTGCACAATTCAGCAAAATGCGATGTAAAGTTTGTGTATGAGAATATAGCAAACTTACAAATAAGCAGTTTAGTTAACATATTTAACATTCGCTTTATCATTATTGTTATTTTGAAAAAAAGAATGAATACCAATTAAATAGTTGATACGCAGCAATCAATTTTACATGTACTATCTCTTTGTCGCCTTCTAGTTGCTGCACACCGTCTTTTCTTTTTCAAAACAATGCAGCCAGCGCTCTAATTTGTTTATTCGATAGTACGCCATAACACAATAAAACTTGTTGCAAAGAAAGTGAGAGGTAATATGACTAAGACTGAACTTGTAAAATCTATATCACGCATTAGATAGTGAAGACAGAAATCAACATAAACGTACAGAATGTTATATTGTTTAATTTTTTGAAAGTATGATGATATACATTCAACAGTAAAAAGTTAACCATAACTGGTTTGTATACCTTATTCTGACAGAAAATCCTTGCAGATGGACTTGAGATACTAAATACTTTTACAACAGGTATAGGTTTTCACAAAATAACGACAACAGAATGACTTCTAGCCGTTTATTATATATCAGTGAACATTCACTGCACGCTCCTTTGTCACAGACTGATCTTATTTTTTGTTCAGTCTTTAAATTAAGTGATGTACATGAACGTTGTTGTTTTTTCAGTCCTGAGTCATCAACACGTGCTAACTTTTTCTGGCTCTTTCGCATTCTTCCTTGTTCGGAACCCTCGCATGTCGCAAGTTTTTTGTAAACGCTCTGTACATTGCCGCTAACTGTTCCTCCGTCCATGGGATGGTCTTGATTTTCTTACCCTTTTTCGGGGGGGGGGGGGGATGCTAATAAATATAAAATTAATGTTTTAAAGTCATTTAACTTTATTAAAAGTACAAACAAAATGAAAAAATGAACACAATCTTACGATTTGTTTTATATAAATACTTATGCATTAACTTTACAAGTAGCCACGAAATACAAGTAATGAATATGACTTAATTCTCAACCTGTTTTAAGTTTGAATGTCACAGCAGTTAGAAACAGATATTACTATATCTTTGAGTCTTTCTTTCATGATTTAGGTGTTTAAACTGGTTATAATTTATTGAAGTTATTACTGTCGGTGTAATCCAGAAATCCGACGTGTAAATGTACACCTTATATATGTACCTGCTTTGTGTTTCAAGAAATGCCGGTGTTATGACCCTGATGGTTTTTTTCTCGTATTTGTTTCTTTCACATGGGGACTGTCATGCATTTAGTAGGAGGCTAAAGTGGATGACCATTATTATTTTTGTCACAAGACAAATCTGAAGTAACACTATACAGAACACCAGTTAAATTTATAATAAGACAATAAATATGTTTTGTAATATCATATACATATTGTACGCCTTATCCACATTCATGACTGTAACTAACAGTTCCAGTTATCAGGAACATTTGAAAAGTCTGTGCACTTGGTGTGGTATAGCAGATATGTCCTATAATATTCTCCATTCAAGAGGCTCGAGGTAACAAATATTGACTGGCACGACCTATCCCAACCTTTTCACAACATTCAGCTAAATGGTTCAAGTCACGTTTTATCTTTTGCAATACGCGGTTAAGTTGCCCATGGAAGATCTCTCACACCGTTATCATACATGAGTTCTTTTTCTGCCTGTATATGTCTGAAATAACAATCGTTTTTTGTTAATGAAATATGACTTCATGGTCACAATGCCCGTAAAATTCACATTGTGAACTCTGACTAGACACGAAAGCTTTCTGTATCTTTATCGGCCTACATCAACAGACACAATCAAGTTGTGTACCCAGATAGTATATACTGAGTGTCTTTCATGCATTCCTTGCTGTAAACAATACATTCTGAGTTGTTTGTTTTGGTGGCCACAATGCAGATTAACTGAATCAAATGAGCATTGAGATGGTGTCCACAATGCAGAATGTGTGTATTGAGTGAGCTCTGACTTATTTGTCCACAATGCAGGGAGCATTGATTGTGAGAGTGAAAGATGAATGCATGTATTGAACACTAACTCGGTGTCCACAATGCATATTGACTGAATTGAATGAGCGTTGACATGGTGTCCACAATGCAGAATGTGTGTATTGAGTGAGCTCTTGCTTAGTGTCCACAATGCAGAGTGCATTGATTGAGAGAAACTTGACTTGCTTTATGTTATTTAGATTGAAAGAATTGATTTTTACTGATTTTTATCAATCAATAGACAAGTTTCTTAGCTGAAAAAAAAATGACAAAGAACTAATTAGGTTTCAACATTGCTGACTGAATAAATCTACAGAACACAGATTGATCGAGTGAACACTGACTTGGTGTCCACAGTGTAGGTTGAATTAATATAGTAAAAACTGAATCGATGTCAGAAATGCAGATCGAATTAAATGAGAGACCACTGACATACAGTCAACTATGCAGATTGTCTTAATACTTTTTTAGGCATTGACTTAATTTCCAAAGTGAAAGATGAATGCATTTATTGAACACTAACTCGGTGTCCTCAATGCAGACTGAATGAATCAAATAAGCACTGACTATGTGTCCACAATGCAGAATGTGTGTATTGAGTGAGCTCTGACTTAGTGTCCACAATGCATGGCGCATTGATTGATAGAAACTTGACTTTCTATATGTTACCTAGATTGAAGGAATTAATTTTTCTGATTTGAATGAACCATGTAGACAAGTTTCTTAACTGAATAAATTGACAAAGAACTAATTTGGTTTCAACATTGCTGACTTAATAAATTTACAGAACACAGATTGATCGAGAGGAGACTGACTTGGTGTCCACAATGCAGATAAAAAGAATAAGTGAGCAGTGACTCTGTTTCCACAAGGGATAATGAGTTAATTGTTTGAACATTTATCTACCTTAAACTATGAAAAATGGATGTATCGAGTAGACTAAACTGGCTTAGTTTCGATAATGCTCAACAAACGAATTGATGGATCACTGGCCTTGTGTATCCATAATAAATATCGAATGAAATAACTGAGTACTGACTTCCATTCACAATTGACTTCGAATTAACTGGTTGAGCAGTGATTTTCTTTACAGTGCAGACTGGATAAATCAGTCAGCACTGATTGATGCCTGCAAGGCATGTTGAGCATATTGAGTGAATGCTGAATTGGTGTCAACAATGTAGAACGAATTATTAAGTAAGCATTTAGTGACAACAATGAATAATGAATTAAATATAAAGTTAGCACCGAACTAGTTTCAATAATTCAAACTGAATGAATTGGTCGATCACCGACTTCGTGTGAAATTAATTAGTAAATATCTTTTTTCCATTAACGCAGATCAAATGGATTTAGTGAACAGCGATTTCGTGTCAACAATGCAGTGTGCTCATAATGAGAGATTGTAGTGATATTTCAAAAATGCAGATTCAGTGAATTTAGTGAACACTGACTTGGTGTCCACAGTGTAGATTGAATTAATTTAGTGAAAACTAAATTGATTTTAGAAATGCAGATCAAATTAAATGAGAGACCAATGACATACAGTCCACTATGCAGATTATTTTAATACTTTATTAGGCATTGACTAAATTTCCAGAGTGGAAGATGAATGCATTTATTGAGCACTTACTCGTCCTCAATGCAGATTGAATGAACCAAATGAGCACTTACATTTGTGTGGACATGGTGTGAGTATTGAGTGAGCTCTGACTTATTTGTCCACAATGCAGGGAGCATTGATTGTGAGTGTGAAAGATGAATGCATGTATTAAGGTAGAGCGACTGTAAAAAACTCCCGCCATTTCTTCGAAGATCGGTAAAGATCGATAAATGTCGGCTGTGTTCGGAAGAGTGTTTTAGATAATTTCAGTTTTTAACTCTGAAAATATTTTTTTTATATTTCTTACCAAATTCCTTCATATCATAACATTTCCACGGTAAATTCTTAGTTTTATCATAAAATATCAATAAAATATGAAAATAAATGCAACCGGATGTAAAGGTGTCTTGCCTTCAAAATCGAAAGTAGGCACGAATTACCGGTTTTCGCGAGTAAACAGGAAAATGAATCGCGACAAAAGGGTCGTTTTTCCAGACGGATACGGAATGACCATAAGAGGAAACACATTTCTCATGATCATAATTATACTGAGAATGCTGGAAGTGACAAGGAACATAAAAAAAGAAAGACAGTCATTGATTCTTTAGATACTTGATTAACCTTGATATTTATAAGTACGAGTACTTTACCCATTTCCAAATTTACAGAAAGAAAGTTATTGATATTAAATAGTATTATTTTACACCTTATAAAATGTAACAAATGAAATTGGTCTTCCAGCTTGTACCATGTGATCAACTAGTGTAATCATTATTGGATCTAATCTTATCAGTTAGTCTCGTTTTCATTTTCCGAGTCCAAAAAATCCATATCAATCTGTATTGTACTCATTCAAGCCTCGTTTTCATTTTCCGAATCCAAAATATCCATATCAAATCCATATTGTACTCAAAGAAACTCTGCCTGTTGCTATTGTATCAGTTACCTCTTTAGCAAATTCGAGACACTTTTTAAAGTTCGGTATCCCAAAGTGCCTTATTACCTTGACTGTGAGAGTTTTTTCTTTAATGTGTTTTCTGCTTGAAAAATGGTGGTGTGAAAGAGTTTGTGATACATTGTTGAGCGTAATACTGATTCACTTGGACTCATACATGACTACAAAACCTATTGGACTCGGCTAGCATCTCGTCCAGTATAGGTTTTACAGCTGTGCTTCGTCCAATAGAATTCTGTATTGTACTCAACAGTGTATAATAACCCCATAATATTGTATCTTTATTATGTAAGGAGACCTCTCAATACAGTCTGTAACCTATTGCAATGTTTATCATAGATTTTTCTTTGACTTGGAACTTTGAAAATGAAAGTGTGCACTAAATTTCAACACAACATCTGTCAATTTTAGCCTCTAGTTGCATTCAGTAATATTAGCAGTTTCAAACTGTATTACTCTTTATAGCTAAATTATACTTCTTACATTCATACCAGTCATTTAAACATTAAATGTTTTAAAATTGGTAAGTGAATCCTTCAGTTTTTAAACTTGTAACAAAATAATGGCTAAAATAAGGAGAAAAAAACTGTTTAAAATATGAGTCATACATGTTACATTTACGTAAATTTTCCAAAGACTACATGGTAAAATATTTTTATCTTCTGTATTTAAGCTGGATATAGTTTATCTGTTAAAAATATGTCCTAAATATTAAACTAATAATCATATTTTTAATTTTCTGACTCTTTGTTTTCTCTCAAACCAATTTTTACACTGCTCAGACCATTTGGATTTTTTGCACTCTTCCACAGATTAACAGGTTATGGAAGGTTGTTGTCAACAAAGAAAAATTTATTTTCTCTGTTTTCAAGTTTTGACACCTTTACTGCATCTGTAGAAACCAGTATTGTATAGGTATTTGGAAATTTGGGTGAAATATGGGACTTTGTTATACCCAAGGGTGTCAAATAAACTGAACAAAAGACGAGCTGTGGGGTTGTTTCGAAAAAAGTCGTTTATTTCTCTAAAAAGTATGGAAAGCCAACCTAAAAATTTGCAGGTAGATCAGTGAAATGATGCAGATTATGAAAATAAAATGTAAGATAACATCTGGAAAGGTGCTCATTACAGGTGCGCTACCTTAAACACTAACTCGGTGTCCACAATGCATATTGACTGAATTGCATGAGCATTGACATGGTGTCCACAATGCAGAATGTGTGTATTGAGTGAGCTCTTGCTTAGTGTCCACAATGCAGAGTGCATTGATTGAGAGAAACTTGACTTGCTTTATGTTATTTAGATTGAAATAATTGATTTTTACTGATTTTTATCAATCAATAGACAAGTTTCTTAGCTGAAAAAAATGACAAAGAACTAACTAGGTTTCAACGTTGCTGACTGAATAAATCTACAGAACACAGATTGATCGAGTATACACTGACTTGGTGTCCACAGTGTAGGTTGAATTAAAATAGTAAAAACTGAATTGATGTCAGAAATGCAGATCGAATTAAATGAGAGACCACTGACATACAGTCAACTATGCAGATTGTCTTAATACTTTTTTAGGCATTGACTTAATTTCCAAAGTGAAAGATGAATGAATTTATTGAACACTAACTCGGTGTCCTCAATGTAGACTGAATGAATCAAATAAGCACTGACTATGTGTCAACAATGCAGAATGTGTGTATTGAGTGAGCTCTGACTTAGTGTCCACAATGCATGGTGCATTGATTGATAGAAACTTGACTTGCTATATGTTACTTAGATTGAAGGAATTATTTTTTCTGATTTGTATGAACCATGTAGACAAGTTTCCTAACTGAATAAATTGATAAAGAACTAATTTGGTTTCAACATTGCTGACTGAATAAATTTGCAGAAAACATATTGATCGAGAAGAGACTGACTTGGTGTCAACAATGCAGATAAAAAGAATAAAGTGAGCAGTGACTCTGTTTCTACAAGGAATAATGAGTTAATTGTTTGAACATTTATCTACCTTAAACTATGAAAAATGGATGTATCGAGTATACTAAACTGGCTTAGTTTCGATAATGCTCATCAAACGAATTGATGGGTCACTGGCCTTGTGTATCCATAATAAATATCGAATGAAATAACTGAGTACTGACTTCCTTTCACAATTGACTTCGAATTAACTGGTTGAGCAGTGATTTTCTTTACAGTGCAGACTGGATAAATCAGTCAGCACTGATTGATGCCTGCAAGGCATGTTGAGCATATTGAGTGAATGCTGAATTGGCGTCAACAATATAGAACGAATTATTAAGTAAGCATTTAGTGACCACAATGAATAATTCATTAAATATACAGTAAGCACCGACATAGTTTCAATAAATCAAACTGAATGAATTGGTCAAACACCAACTTCGTGTGAAATTAATTAGTAAATATCTTTTTTTCATTAACGCAGATCAAATGGATTTAGTGAACAGCGATTTCGTATCCACAATGCAGTGTGCTCATAATGAGAGATTGTAGTGATATTTCAAAAATGCAGATTCAGTGAATTTAGTGAACACTGACTTGGTGTCCACAGTGTAGATTGAATTAATTTAGTGAAAACTGAATTGATGTAAGAAATGCAGATCAAATTAAATGAGAGACCAAAGACATACAGTCCACTATGCAGATTATTTTAATACTTTATTAGGCATTGACTAAATTTCAGAGTGGAAGATGAATGCATTTATTGAGCACTTACTCGTCCTCAATGCAGATTGAATGAACCAAATGAGCACTGACATTTGTGTGGACATGGTGTCCACAATGCAGGATGTGTGTATTGAGTGAGCTCTGACTTATTTGTCCACAATGCAGGGAGCATTGATTGTGAGAGTGAAAGATGAATGCATGTATTGAACACTAACTCGGTGTCCACAATGCATATTGACTGAATTGAATGAGCACTGACATGGTGTCCACAATGTAGAGTGAGTAAAAAGAATGAGTAAACAGAAACAGTTTATGATCATATTTATGTTTTCTCATTTTTTATCTGAAGTAATGCAAATATGTTTGGATCGATTGTGTAGTTCATATCGTTGCTATTTCTTACATACTGGGTTTAAAACAGTAAGCGATTTTACTGAATTAAATTCATAATTTCAGAAAGTGTTATTTATATTTGAAAATTACATAATAATGAAAGGTTAAACAACTGCAATATGTTGTTGACCTGGACATCAATTATAAATACATTTACGTTGAGCAAAACTCGTTACAACTAACCTGATCACAAACGAGGCAAGATGGAGAACATCTTCCACATAAAAAATGTCATTCTAGAATTTCTCTCACGTTTGTGTCTGTATGATTTACAAGCAGTCCTAGAGATGGCTGATGGAATCCTGGTTCTTTCGTGACATACAATGCTACAAGAATGATAAAAAACAAATAAACAAATACAAAAAGTAAATCTATGCTTATGGCAAAGATGTGCTGTAAAGCCGTTTTTAGCTGTTCATGTTGTATAACAAGACGCAGATTTAACCAAATCGTATATTTAAAATGCTTCCATGTAATAGAGAATCTGTTGGGGAGGACAGAAATTAACATTGCAAATATATTGTACACAATCTATGTGCCTTCCAGATATACTTGGGTACAGAAAACAGAAATACAATTCTCACACAATGACATGTTAATTTTTTACACAGGGTATGTACTATCTCTACATTATATTTTCTTTTTCTTTTCACTATTTATCAATCAATAAAATTGTACAATAAAATATGTCCAAAATAACGAAGCAGTGAAAAACATATTTTAATCAGTACTTGTTTGAGGAGAGACAATTTTCTTTTTGAGGAAAGAGAATGGACGTTCCATTCGAGGATATTTTACAAACCAGTATTTTACACATTGAAGCCAAAGAAATATGTGTATTTGGTATTTTCGTCAGCTTTTAATACAATAAATTTCCGCAATGAATTTTCTATTTCAGATCACTTTTGTCGTAAACTCGACCTGCAAGATTTGAAGGTGATATAAAAATATTCCTTATAATATACAAGTCTAGGATGCAGACATCTGATTTAAAACTTTTTTCCATTTCCCTCCAATTCACTACACTCCTGCGCTTGGTGGCAAAGAAAAGAATATATTGTATAAGATGCTCATCGTTCAAAATTTAATAAATGATCAAATACTTTAGGATAGGATGAGAACGTTTTCTTGTGGCATTGTCATTTAATAGTAATTAACTTAATTTTGTTCAGCAAGACAACTCAGTTAAAAACTGCAACACAATAAGAACAATCCATCCCATCAAAATTAATCATTTCTGACCTAGCTCGAGCAACATGATAAAAAATAGTGATGTGCATACACTAGGGACTATGTATTTTTTATTGTTTACAAATAACACATATGACTATGACTGGATTATTTTGTACCAAAATGTATTGCCGTGCCTCCTCCTCCAGTTTTATTCTGTTCTGCGTACACTGAACCTGTCATACGTTTTTTTCTTATATGTATGTCAATATCCTATTCAAAGACACCTCTCCAGCGTAAAATGATAAGATAGATAAATGAACACTTATGTGTTAGAGTCTCGCGTTGAATCAAGCAACTTGAACATTGTTACAAAATGTCCATAGAATAAGAGGGATATCTTTAACAATGCAATACATTTTAATTTTTTGTTTCACTATAAATAAAAGGCCAGTAACTTGACTTTTACCTCTGATACATGCATAATAATATACATAAATCTTTTCTTACTTATTTACTTTCATATTTTTTTACTTAAGAAATACTGAAAAAGGTGAGCTATCTTGATCATTTTATTATTCACATCGTGCAAATATAGATTTTTTTCACAATGAGAGATATATAGCTTCTCTTACAGCCCTTCTGCCAAATCAAACCTAGTTTCGTAAATATCGTCAGTGGGCGCAGTTCTTAAAAATGCAGAAACTGAATCACTTTTTGTTGAGAACAATATCCCATATCCCATATTCACTCAAAACAAACATCAAATATCCTTATATTCATTACAAATATACATTGATAGAAAGAGAAAATATCAAGAAAACTAACTGTTCAAATAATTACTTGTACGTAACTGTTTGGTCTATTCTAAGGATAGTAACTTTGAGCTTCTCAGACATACCAGTTAAGTTATTTTTGTGGTCTCGACATTTTTGTGTACGCCTGAAAACGTGATATATGTTCATAAAATATAACAAACCTTAAATTGAAAAACAAAATAAAAGAAAACAGAATAATACTTTAAAATTACAATGCTTCTACCGTCTGCAGATCGACAATATGTTGGGTCAGTGCCTTTTATTCTTACGTCACACCCGTCAGCACTGAATTATAAAACATGTAAACTGAATGATGATTAGGAAGGAGATTGAAAACATTTATCTATTTGCAGTCTCTGTTATAAATATTTGTTTTATTTGAATCAAAACAGTCTGAACGTCTTATCTTTATATTATCTTAATTAGTTTACATGTTAAAAAAAACTATAAGGACAGGATGATAATGTTCAGTTATAAATTTAAGTGAATTCAACGTTAACATGTTTATTTTATATATTGAATCTATTATTTCGATCTGCTTTTCAAAAAATGTGTCATTTAGAATAATAAAATGATAATAATTCATAGAGTTTACCTTCCGAAAAGACAGTAAGGGTTTATCATTTGATAAATTTCTCCTTAACAAACACTTGTGCAAGCAATGCCTAGAAAGAAATAGGAAACTTACAATTACAAATACAATTTCTTATAATCTTTTTATTTAACACTATAGCTCAATATAACAAACTTAAACGGACAGGAGCATATAAACCTAGACTGATTCATCTTAACTGCAATGTATTCTTTTTTTTTAATCTGAAAAAAAAGAAAGAAAACCCTATTCAAGTTAAGAGGAGAGTTGTATTAAAACTAAATGTGATAAAACTGTCAAGATATTAATCTTTATACAATAATGAATTCATGAAGAATTGTTTAACAAATTCAAGTTTGGTATCTATTGAAAATAGTCAAATTATTAAATAAGAAAAAAAAAGTAATTAAACTATTTACCTTGTCCAATGTTTTATCTGCAGGTAAAATTTCAACAATGCATTCATTTTTTTTCTCTATAATTCTGTTGAAGGCTTTTCACAATAAATTAGGGGTCAAATAGGGTTTATACGGAAAAATAATGGCAGGCATTATCAGCAATTATTGCTAAATACCCTTGAGACTGCCTCTGCAGATAAATATGCTCCACTGTGGTGTCAAATTACCGCACGGATCTTAGTGTGAGCCAGAGGTAAAATCTACTCATCTAATGCTATGATCAATGTGTGCGTTTCACTGGTCCATAACGTAGGTTAGTAGTTCCTGGTTTAAAGGGTAGATAACCCATTTTTGACTTGTCTAGAGGTGTGATCTTTGTGGACACCATGTTCCTGTGTCCACAGCGCAAAATGTGTCCACATCGAAGGTTGAAATCGCACACTTGTGTCCATAACGATAGGAATCTGAGAGCACACGCACACACACACACACACCTTGATTCATGTAGCACACTGAAGCCGCGATTCTCACCCATGCGATTCCGTAGTTATTTATGGTAAACAATGATGGCTTTGGTTTGACTATTATGTTTGAAGCGATACATTTAAATTTAAATTTAAATTTAACAGTTTTGTTTTTATCAATGTTCTTTATATGCAGTTAAATTAAAAGATTCGCGTTTATCGATATACTTGAGCATATCTCTCAGTACTTGGCAAAACAATTATATATAACTTAACATCTGTTGGTGAAAAATGTAAGCCTAAGACAATGATGATCCTAATGTATTTGACAAAATGATTGATTATTATACCCCAGCTTTCATAACTGACCGACGGAAGGAGTAAGAGGGCACTCGAACATATTCAATTAAAAGATGACCTTATAATACGGTATACTATAACGCTGAAGAGGACAGTGACGTGCAAAATTGATATTCCTTAAAGTGACGTCACATACCCTGATATGACATAAGATTCTTTCTTCATTCCTTTTGGCAGTAAATCGACATGTCAGATTTTATATACATGTACTTAAATTTTAGCTTTTTTTTTCTTTAATCCTTGACCTTTTCAGAAACTTTGCATTCCTTTCAAAGAAATAACTACTAGGCCTTATGACAAACCCTGGTATGATTCGACAGTTAGGAAAGTTTCAAGAAAACGCGACAGACTAAGAAAGATTGCTTTAAATTCAAGTGAATCATTGGATAAGATACGAAACAATTCGAAATAAGGTAAATAATTTGAAGAAACTTGCAAAAGAAAATTTCTACAGTAACTTGCAAACTGATTTTTGTAAACTTGAAACCTCAAATCCTAGGCAATATTGGAAACTTTAAAAAAAAATTTAAAAACAAAATACTTTTCAGAAATGATTCCACCATTTAAATCAATCGATAGCTTAGGAAATCAGTCATTTGTTTCTCAGATAATGAAAAGGCAAATTGTTTAAATATATATTTTGCATCGATTTCTACATTGAATGATCAAGGTAAAACTCTTCCGCACTTTAAACACATACTGAACATAGTATAAATAATATAATCATTTCTGAACAAGAAATTATTGATGTCATTAAATCTTTAGATGTTAACAAAGCCGTCGGGTAAGATCTCCTTAAGCCTCTATCACATCAGCCCTACGGCAGCCGTACGAACGCATTTTGACAAAAATCGCTGTGTTTCGTGCGGCAGCCGCAAGACAGTAGTACGAATTCTTAAGGTCGCAAGGTTGCCGCAACGTCGCAGACTGATTTCTCAACATGCACATTATTTCTGCGAATTTTTGACATATTTGGGACGTCTAAAGGCTGTAGTAAGACAACCGTACGACTGACTCACGATTTTTAGAAGTTCGCAAGATATAATGTTTTGCGTTTGTCTTGCGACGACCGCAGGGCTGCCGCACGAGCATCGTGCGGCTACCGCTGGCCGTAATCAAATGCTGTCACAAGACAGTTGACAATCGTAAGACAGTCACACAAGTCGTGCGACAGTACCGTACTGGCTTTTTATCTCATTTTCTGTTTATTGTCATATTTGTGCTGTGAACTTTATGGTACTTCTTTTGGGATTAAAATGTGCATTTTTGTCTATCGTAAATTGCAAGAAAATTGTATTAAATAAAAAAAGCATACATCGGTCTTCACTTTTATTTTAACAACAGAAGTGCTTTAAGTCCTAAAGTCATTATGCCACAAACATTACAAGTTTTAATCATAAAATCTGGTCCTGCCACGGCAGTCTTCCCACTGGACCGTTGTAATAAGCACACAGTCTCTTTGTATTTTGGCATCACGTGATACAAGGGGTCCTCTTTGCTGCTCTCCATCAATGAGCTGACGACCTTCACGCCAAGCCCCGGGGATAATGTTACCTCTCTCATCTTCCTGGTCAACCTCTGGCAGCTGACTGCCTGGGGCCCTGATCCTCATCCAGTTGTGCAGTGCTAGAGTAGCCCAAACAATGCTAATTGTACTAACAACGCTGCATAGCAAGGTCGTCAGCCAACATCTCCACCGGTGAGCCAGGATGCCGAAGGCGTTCTCCACAACACGTCTGGCCCGAGAATGCCGGTAATTGAACACTCTCTGTTCGTGCGTCATGCCTCTCATGGAGTAGGGTTGCATCAGCCAGGTTCTAAGGGGAAACGCGTCATCTCCTACTAGGAAGTATGGGACCTCACGGTCATCGTGAGGCAGTGTTTCGGCCGGAGGGAAACCGATGGAGTTGTCCTCGAGATGTGTCCGGAGGGAGCAATCACTGAAAATGCCAGCATCTGACGCTGACCCTTCGCTTCCCACACTTGCCCATATGAACTTATAGTCCGCATCTACAACTCCCAGTAACACAATGGAACAGAACTTTTTATAGTTGAAGAATTCGCTCCCGGAGTTCTTAGGCTTTTTATGGCGATATGTTTACCGTCTATGGCACCACAAACATGATGGAAGTTCCAACGATGTTCAAACTTCTGCGACACTTCACGCCATCCATCGTGGGTAGAAGGTAGGTTAAAGAGTTCTCCTCTGTACTCTTCAAAAATTGCTCGACAGACCTCAGAAACAAAGAGAGATATTGTGTTTTGTCCTACCCGAAAACCGTACTGTAAGGACTTGGTACTCATCCCGGTCACCAGAAAACGTTATCACAAGCTTCTCTCCTGGCTCAATGGAACCTCGGCCCCTGCAAAAATAGATGAATATGAATAAGTTTAAGTAGAACTTAAGTAGAATTTAAGTTACTTATTATTTTTACATAAAGACAAGTAAAGTATCAATAATTAGCAATAAATGCTAATCGAATATTAAATCTATAATTTTTAACAGCGATATTGGTGATACAAGAAATGTGGCGGCCAGACCGTTCGATTCGAGGTCACATCCTCTTCAAGTAATGTATACAATTATATACTAGCCTGTTAGACTCGCTGATCCGCGGGGTAATCCGTAACAGCAGCTCGGCAAACATGTTGCGGCTCATCCTTATGTAGCCCATGTAATCACCCTCGGACTCTCTATCCAGCTCCTGGAAGAGGGTGTAGTACTGGCCAAACAACCGATGTCGCGCAATCCACTTTGACCCACCAACGCCTTGCTCGTCTTCTCCGGCCTTGGTGCGCTCTGATAAGCAGCGCCAGAATTATTGCATGGCGCTCTTCTTCGTCACGAGGTCTCCTTCTTAGAATATGCAACCTTTGTGGTTGGATTGCCATCCCGGTTTGACTGAAACAATGAGGGGTGCTTGCAGTTTAGTCCTCACTAGTCTAAACAATCGCACGTCTGTTGCACGGTCGTTTTGCGACGACCGTACGAAATGTTGTGTTTGTTTTTTTTTTTACTTTCAAGCTCAAATATCGTGCGAGCCATGCGACAGCCGTACGAACATCGTACGTCTGCCTTACGATCTACAATTCTGTCCAAATACACTGCGAATTTGCCTGCGACCTTTCTACGGCACAGATGTCTCTACAAATCGTACGAACTAAATTTCGTGCGGCTGATGTGATAGAGCACTAAGTCATACTGTTTTCAAAAGTATTGTGTATACGAAATCTAAACCACTTTGTCTAATATTTAACAAATCACTTACTGAATAATGTGTTTTCCCTACAATATGTAAATCGGCAATGATCATGCCCCTTTTCAAAAAAGGCGAAAAAAGTACATGTGGTAATTACAGATCTATATCTTTACTCAGCTGTACTGGTATAATTATGGAAAGAATTGTTTACAAACATATCTATAAGCATTTAATATCGAATAATCTTATTTATTCCAAACAATCAGGATTTCTTCAAAAACACTCGACAGTTAACCAACTCGTAGATATATATACAACCAAATTACTAAGTCAATACATTCCAAGTTGATGACCTGCATAGTTTTTTGTGACATTTCCAACGCATTCGATCGAGTTTGTCATAAAGGACTTATCTTACAAAATAGCATAAATGGACCCTTGCTAAGTTGGACTGAATATTATTTGAACAATAGAACGCAAAAAGTTTTTGTGAGTAATTTAGTATCAAATGAAGCTTTTGATAATGCTGGTGTTTCTCAGTACTAGGACCTTTATTTTTCTTGAATGATATTGTCGAAAATCTCATTAGTATAACTAACAAGATTGTTTGCTGATAATATATCTCTAGCCTGTACTACATCAATTTTAGCTGATCTTGAACGCATTATCAACCACGATTTAGCAGTTATAAACGCTTGGTCAAAACAATGGTTAGTTGCTTTTTAACCCAGAAAAAATAGAAGCAGTCTTATTTTCTTTGAATAAATCAGGTACCAAAACTTATGTTTAACAATGTTCCAGTCAAATTTGTAGATAACCGATTGACTTTAAGCTCCGACGGAAAATGGTATGAACATATTGAGAATATTTGTAAATCAGCTTCAAAAGTACTCGGAATTATGCGCAAACTTAAATAATCTATTGCGAAAAATACTTTACTTCAAATATATACATTTTATCTCCGACCAATTATTGAATACGCTTCAGTTGTTTGGGATGGCTGTACCGACTATATTGCAAAATGAAGCCGCGCGAACTGTAACCGGTTTAACAAAATATGTTTCACTCTCACAGCTATATTCAGAAATGAATTAGCTGCCGCTATACCAGCGTAGAAAATATCAGAAACTAGTTGTTATGTATAAAATGAACCGAGGACTTTGTGCCGATTACTTATCTAATCTTTTGTTTGATATCGTACAAAATGCGACAACGTATAATTGGAGAGGTCATCAGACCTCTCCACGGTGTTGGCTTTAATTGCTGGCGGCATCCATTTTTGCGTATCAAATTTTAATTAATGATCTCATATTAAGCCTAAAATCATGAAAACCAGTCTACAAAGATAGTTATGCGCATGCTCCGAATCAAAATACAAATTTATTTAAACGAAACCAAAATTTAACATCGGGTCAAAACGGCTCATGGTTAAAACGGCCCATTATGAACAAAACGTACAGAATAATTTTGTATTCCCTTAAAGCGACTGACTTACAGATGGGCCGACGACGAAAAAAAAAAGAAAATGTTCTTACATCTTGAAATTTTTGCTGCAGTTGCAAAGAATATATTTTAACTAAGTTATTGATTCATTTACATCAAAATATAAAGTTTTACACACTTTTATCGGTAAAAAATTTACCCCGTTAGTCACGGGGTAGATACTTTAGTTATAAGATTAATTTTGACGCTTGCTCACAAGTAAGCGCTGTGGCTCAGTTGTCTAAATCGTTGTTTCCTATTTTACTGACCGAAAGGTCGCGGGTTCGAATCCTGGTTAAGTCAATTTTTTTTCATTTTTCATGGCGTATAGAAGCATAATATTATGTTTTTTCCGTAGTATATTAAATTCTCTTAGATTTTAAAGAAAAAAAAAATAAACAAAATTCTGTGAGTCAGTCGCTTTAACTAAACACAAAAAAATACAATTATAGGGATGCATTTCTTATAATGCATGCTACTTTTTAAAAACTACAAATTCTAAAATGCATTTTTTTCTGAGAAACTCATCAGCCTGCTGAACAAATTAATATTTAGCCATGGTCATGAAAAAATGGTAAATATTTTTTACGAATTTCAGAGGATTTTTGACAAGTCCATTTTCTCGATTTGGATCAAATTTACGCCCTTTTAATATTTAGTCCAGCTTAACAGATACTATCGCTGATTATTTTGTAAAATAAGAAATATGTAATTAAAACTTGAAAGGGAAAACAAATCTTAATGAGCCTAAAAAAGCAGCAGCTCAACATGGGAGTTCTGGCTTCAACAACTACATGCATTGTTGTAAAAGAGGGGGGAGTAAAGCCTTAGGGGCTTATAAGAAGATCCCCAAGATTAGATTAATTCGTTTAAATCGGCGTTAAAGAAAGGATATTTTAAAGAAATAGAAACACCAAAATATTTATTTTACTGGATATAATCTAGACGTTGGTCGGTTATACATGCTAAATTTCGCAATAGATGTAGTCATTTGAATTTCCTCATGTATGCAAATAATTTTATAGACAGTACATTTTGGTCTTGTGGGTATGTAAAACATGTTGAACATTATTTTTTAATATAACAAATACGCTACTCAAACAACAAAATTATTTTAGATCTGAGAGAGTTTCTTCCGATAAATATAAATGCTTTGTTTTAAGGTAGACATATTTTATCCTTTGATCAAAATCGAAAAATCATGTTGGGTGTGCAGCAATTTATAAAAAAAAATTCTTTACGATTTTGAATAACTACGGTATGTAACTTTAAATAGGCTGACAAATATATTATAGATTCTAAATCATTTTTTGGACAAGACGTTTTTCCCTTTATTGTTTTCCTTTTCCTATCATCTAAGTTGACAGTTGTATTGATGATATTAGTCTTAATTTTATATATGACGTTTTTTTTTTTTGAGGATCACTACCATTTGAATTTTTCTGTGTAATTACAATAGTTCTTGGGAAGAACCGTTACTAATGTTGTAAGAACTTGTAGATAAAACCATTTATCAATTGATTTATAATGTGTGTATGTATGCAATGTCACAAGTTATAATATACTGATAATGAAATATGTTTAAACTACATGTATCTTTCCAATGTGTCTTAACAGTAATTCTATGAAGGCTATGAATATATATTAACTTCAACTTCACATTTGAAGAGGCGAGAAAGTTGCCATATTTTGCTGACTTTCCATTCAGTTTATTTTAAAAGTATAACAAATGTTCATGTGCCCTTTGTCACATATTGTCGGTCATATTGAGAAGCGGATGCTACACATTGATCAAGTGTAAAGTCAATGCATTTAATCAAATGTAAAGTCAATAACTGCATATAATGACGCGTACAGACTATGTATTTAATCAAGTCTAATGTCAACGCATATTATCAAGTGTAAAGCAAATGCATATGATTAGGTGCATAGTCTATGCATTTGATCAAGTTTAAGGTCAACGCATGTAACAAAGCGTATGGTCTATGCATGTATCAAGTGTTAGTCTATGCATAAGGCGTATAATAAGGTGTAAAACCAATGTACTGAATCAAGTGTACAGCCAAAGTATTTAATTAAGTGTATAGTCAATGCATGTAACCAAGTTTAAAGTCAAAATATTCAATTAAGAATTAATGCAAAAGATGTAATCATTCGTTGAATAAATATTTGTAATGATTTGAATGTTCAGTGCATGCAATTAAGTGTACAGTCAGTGCATCTAATCAAGTGTATAGGCAGTGCATGTAATCAAGTGTATAGTCAAGGCGTATAATCAAGTACAAAATGTGTAAGGTCAATCTATTGATTCAAGTGAAAAAGCTATGTATTTAATTAAGGGTATAGGTAAAATATTTGATCAAGTGTATAGTCCAAGTATTCAATTAAGAGTATAGCCAATGCATTTAATCAAGAATAAATTCAACACAATCAATCAAATATTTATTCAATGCATGGAATCCAGAGTTGAATAAATATGAGTAATGAAGTGAATAGTCAGAACTTGTAGTAAAGTATATAGTCGTGCATGAAATCAAGTGTATGGTCACTGTATAACCAGTGCATGTAACTAAGGGTATAGTAAGTGCATTTAATCATGTGTATATTCATTGCATGTAATCATGTGTAAAGTCAGTGTATGCAATCAACTGTATAGTCAGAGCATGTAATCAACTGTACAGTAAGTGCATTTAATAGTACGTATAGTAAGTGTATGTAATAAAGTCTATAGTAAGTGCATGTAATCAAGTCTATAATCAATGCATGTTATCAAGTGTATAGTCAATGCATGTAATCAAGTGTATAGTCAATCCATGTAATTAAGTGTATAGTAAGTGCATGTAATCAAGTGTATTGTCAATGCATGTAATCAAGTGTATAGTAAGTGTATGTAATCAAATGTATAGTCAACGCATGTAATCAAGTGTATAGTCAATCCATGTTATAAAGTGTATAGTCAATGCATGTGATCAAGTGTATAGTCAATCCATGTTATCAAGTGTATAGTAAGTGCATGTAATCAAGTGTATAGTCAGTGCATTTAATAATGTGTATAGTAAGTGTATGTAATCAAGTGTATAGTCAGTGCATTTAATAATGTGTATAGTCAGTGCATGTAATCAAGTGTATAGTCAGTGCATTTAATAATGTGTATAGTAAGTGTATGTAATCAAGTGTATAGTAAGTGCATGTAATCAAATGTATAGTCAGTGCATTTAATAATGTGTATAGTAAGTGTATGTAATCAAGTGTATAGTAAGTGCATGTAATCAAGTGTATGGTAAGTGCATGTAATCAAGTGTATAGTAAGTGCATTTAATAATGTGTATAGTAAGTGTATGTAATCAAGTGTATAGTAAGTGCATGTAATCAAGTGTATAGTCAGTGCATTTAATAATGTGTATAGTAAGTGTATGTAATCAAGTGTATAGTAAGTGCATGTAATCAAGTGTATGGTAAGTGCATGTAATCAAGTGTATAGTCAGTGCATTTAATAATGTGTATAGTAAGTGTATGTAATCAAGTGTATAGTAAGTGCATGTAATCAAGTGTATGGTAAGTGCATGTAATCAAGTGTATAGTAAGTGCATGTAATCAAGTGTATGGTAAGTGCATGTAATCAAGTGTATAGTCAGTGCATTTAATAATGTGTATAGTAAGTGTATGTAATCAAGTGTATAGTAAGTGCATGTAATCAAGTGTATGGTAAGTGCATGTAATCAAGTGTATAGTCAGTGCATTTAATAATGTGTATAGTAAGTGCATGTAATCAAGTGTATAGTCAGTGCATTTAATAATGTGTATAGTAAGTGTATGTAATCAAGTGTATAGTAAGTGCATGTAATCAAGTGTATGGTCAGTGGATGTAATCAAGCAATAGTCAGTGCATTTAATCATGTGTATAGTATGTGTATGTAATTGTGTAGTAAGTGCACGTATCAAATGTATAGTCAGAGCAGGTAATCAAGTGAATAGTAAGTGCATTTAATCATGTGTATAGTATGTGCATTTAATCATGCATATAGTAAATACATGCAATCAAGTGTATAGTAAGTGCATGTAATCAACTGTATAATCAGCGTCTGTTATCAACTGTATAGTCAGAGTTAAAGAAAATCACTAATCATTATTTGTGCTTGGAACACATTGTGTCCGTTTTTTGTGTCAAAATTACTGCGTTGTTCTTTATAGTTATCAAAATTTCTTTAAAGTTTATACGTTTTTATTTGAATATTACATTAATCATTGTTCAAGTTAACCGATTGAGGGGATTTCCTCATATACAGGGGCGATAAGATATCCACTGAATGTTGAATAAACTTCGTCTGGTTGGCCGTACATGTTTGTGTCCACTCCGTAGCTGTTATCAACGGCTTTCACATATACCTGTAAATACACTCGCGTTGATAAAGGCTGGCAAAGAAGTCAAACCAGCACCAGCAACACAGAAGTAGTAATAGACCTAGGCATGCCAACTTTAAACTAACATCAGCAACACTTATGCTGACAACAGTCCAGGCATGTCAATTATACATTATCACCAACAACACTTAGGCTTGGCAGTAGTTCTAAGCAAGTCAGTTATAAACTAACACAGCAACACTTAGGCTTGGTAATAATCAAGGCATGACAATTATAAACTAGCTTAAGCAACGGCTTGAAAATAGTCTTAGACATGTCAACTATAAACTAGCAAAAGCAACCCAAAGCTGGTCAATAGTTCTATGTATGTCAAATTATAAACTAGCACCAGCAACACATAAGAAAGGCAATTATCATAGTGATGTCAGGTATAAACTAGCATCAACAGCACATAAGTTTGACAATAATCAAAATGTTGTCAACTATAAACCAGCAACAGCAACACATAAGCTGGGCAAAAATCACAGTGATATCAACTATAAACAAGCACCAGGAAAACATAAGCTGAGCAAAAATCATAGTGTTGTCAACTATAAACTAGCACCAGCAACACATAAGCTGTGTGATTATCACAGTGATGTCAACTATAAACTAGCATTAGCAACACTTAAGCTTGCCAATAATCAAAGTGATGTCAACTATAAACTAACACCAGCAACAAATAAGCTGGGCAATATTCAAAGTGACTGATGTCAACTTACAACTAGCATCAGCAAAACATAAGCTGGGCAATAATCTTAGTGACGTCAACTATAAACAAGCATCAGAAACACATCAGCTGGGCAATAATCTTAGTGACGTCAACTATGAACAAGGATCAGAAACACATAAGCTGGGCAATAATCGAAGTGATGTAAACTATAAACTAGCACCAGCAACAGATAGGTTGGGCAAAAATCACAGTAATTAATGTCAACTTTAAACTAGTATCACCAACACATCAGCTGGGCAACAAATGGGCAATAATCATAATGATGTTATAGGCAATAATCATAAAGCTGGGCAAAAATCACAGTAATTAATGTAAACTTTAAACTAGTATCACCAACACATCAGCTGGGCAACAATCACAGTGATGTCAATTATGAACTAGCATCAGCAACACATAAGCTGGGCAATAATCATAGTGATGTGAACTATAAACTAGCGCCAGCAAAACATTTGCTGGGCAAAATAAGCACAGTAATGTCAACTATAAACTATCACGAGAAACACATAAGCTTGGCAATAATCACAGTGATGTCAACTATAAACAATCACCAGCAACACATCTGCTCGGCAATACTCACAATGATGTCAAATATAAACTAGCACCAGAAACACATAACATGGGCAATAATCACAATGATGTCAACTTTAATCTACATCACTATTACCTAAGATTGGCAATAATCATAATGATGTCAAATATAAACTAGCACCAGCAACACATAAGCTGGGCAATAATCACAGTGATGTCAACCTTAAACTATTACAACAACACCTAAAAATGGCAATAATTATAATGATGTCAAATATGAACTAGCATCAGCAACACATAAGCTGGGCAATAATCACAGTGATGCCAACCTTAGAATACTACACCAACACCTAAGATTGGCAATAATTATAATGATGTCAACTATGAACTTGCATCAGCAACACATAAGCTGGGCAATAATCATAATGATGTCAAATATAAACTAGCGCCAACAAAACATAAGCTGGGCAATAATCAAAGTGAAGTCAACTATAAACTATCAGCAGCAACACATAAGCTGGGCAATAATCCCAGTGATGTAAACTTTAAACTATCACCAGCAACACATAAGCTGGGCAATAATCATAGTGATGTCAACTATAAACTATAACGAAAAAAAACATTAGCATGGCAAAATATCACAGTGATGTAGACTATAAACTATCACCAGCAACAAATTAGCTGCACAATAATCATAGTGATGTCAATTATAAACTATCACCAGCAACACATAAGCTGGGCAATAATTACAGTGATGTAAACTATAAACAATCACCAGCAACACATAAGCTGGGCAATAATCAAAGTGATGTTAACTATAAACTATCACCAGCAACACATAATCAGGGCAATAACCACAGTGATGTAGATTTTAAATATCAACAGCAACACATAAGCTGGGCAATAATCACAATGATGTTAACTATAAACTACCACCAACAACATATAAGCTGGGCATTAATTACAATGATGTCAACTATAAACTATCACGAACAACACTTAAGCTGGGCAATTATCACAATGATGTCAACTATAAACTATAACCAGCAACACTTAAGCTGGGCAATTATCACAATGATGTCAACTATAAACTATCACCAGCAACACATAAGCTGGGCATTAATCACAATGATGTCAACTATAAACTATAACCAGCAACACTTAAGCTGGGCAATTATCACAATGATGTCAACTATAAACTATCACCAGCAACACATAAGCTGGGCATTAATCACAATAATGTCAACTGTAAACTATCACCAGCGACAGAAAGCTAGGAAATGATCACAGTGATGTCAACTATAATTATCATCAGCAACAAATAAGCTGGGCAATAATTAAAGTGATGTCAACTATAAACTATCACCAGCAACTCATAAGCTGGACAATGATCACAGTGATGTAAACTATAAACAATTACCAGCAACACATTAGCTGGGCAATAAACATAGTGATGTCATATATAAACTATCACCAGCAACACATAAGCTGGGCAAAAATCATAGTGATGTCAACTATAAACTATCACCAGCAACACATAACCTGAGCAATAACAATAATGATGTCATAAATAAACTATTACCAGCAACACATAAGCTGGGCAATATTATAGTGATGTCAACTATAAACTATCACCAGCAAAAAAAAAGCTGGGCAATAATCAACGTGATGTCGTATATAAACTATTACCAGCAACACAAAAGCTAGGCAATAATCATAGTGATGTAAACTATAAACTATCACTAGCAACAAATAAGCTGGGCAATAATAAAAGAGATGTTAACTATAAACTATCACGAGCACCACATAAGGTGGGCAATAATCACAGTGATGTCAACTTTAAACTATCATCAGCTGCACATAAGTTGGGCGATTATCATAATGGTGTCATCTATAAACTAGCGGCAGCAACAAATAAGCTGAGTAATGATCACAATGATGTAAACTATAAACTATCATGAGCAACACATCAGCTAGGCAATACTACCAATGATGTCAAATATAAACAATCACGAGCAACAAATAAGCTGGGCAATAATCACAGTGATGTCAACTATAAACTATTACGAGCAACAAATAAGATGTGCAATAATCACAGTGACGTCAACTATAAACTATCTCGTGCAACAAATAAGATGTGCAATAATCACAGTGATGTCAAATAAAAACTATCTGGAGCAACAAATAAGCTGGGCAATAATTACAGTGATGTCAAATATAAACTATCTGGAGCAACAAATAAGCTGGGCAATAATCACAGTGATGTCAAATATAAACTATCTGGAGCAACAAAT
The DNA here is from genome assembly GCA_012932295.1 of Cyclina sinensis. NCBI lineage: Eukaryota > Metazoa > Mollusca > Bivalvia > Venerida > Veneridae > Cyclina > Cyclina sinensis. The sequence continues at coordinate 12,137,093 of JAAONU010000009.1, read as the reverse complement.
AAGCTGGGCAATAATTACAGTGATGTCAAATATAAACTATCTGGAGCAACAAATAAGCTGGGCAATAATCACAGTGATGTCAAATATAAACTATCTGGAGCAACAAATAAGCTGGGCAATAATTACAGTGATGTCAAATATAAACTATCTGGAGCAACAAATAAGCTGGGCAATAATTACAGTGATGTCAAATATAAACTATCTGGAGCAACAAATAAGCTGGGCAATAATTACAGTGATGTCAAATATAAACTATCTGGAGCAACAAATAAGCTGGGCAATAATCACAGTGATGTCAAATATAAACTATCTGGAGCAACAAATAAGATGTGCAATAATCACAGTGATGTCAAATATAAACTATCTGGAGCAACAAATAAGCTGGGCAATAATTACAGTGATGTCAAATATAAACTATCTGGAGCAACAAATAAGCTGGGCAATAATTACAGTGATGTCAAATATAAACTATCAGGAGCAACAAATAAGCTGGGCAATAATCACAGTGCTGTCAACTATAAACTATCACGAGCAACAAAAAAGATGTGCAATAATCACAGTGATGTCAACTATAAACTATCTGGAGCAACAAATAAGCTGGGCAATAATTACAGTGATGTCAAATATAAACTATCTGGAGCAACAAATAAGCTGGGCAATAATCACAGTGATGTCAAATATAAACTATCTGGAGCAACAAATAAGCTGGGCAATAATTACAGTGATGTCAAATATAAACTATCTGGAGCAACAAATAAGCTGGGCAATAATTACAGTGATGTCAAATATAAACTATCAGGAGCAACAAATAAGCTGGGCAATAATCACAGTGCTGTCAACTATAAACTATCACAAGCAACAAAAAAGATGTGCAATAATCACAGTGATGTCAAATATAAACTATCTGGAGCAACAAATAAGCTGGGCAATAATTACAGTGATGTCAAATATAAACTATCTGGAGCAACAAATAAGCTGGGCAATAATCACAGTGATGTCAAATATAAACTATCTGGAGCAACAAATAAGCTGGGCAATAATTACAGTGATGTCAAATATAAACTATCAGGAGCAACAAATAAGCTGGGCAATAATCACAGTGCTGTCAACTATAAACTATCACAAGCAACAAAAAAGATGTGCAATAATCACAGTGATGTCAACTATAAACTAACACCAGCAACCCATAAGCTTGGTAATAATCACATTGCTGTTAACTATAAACTATCACGAGCAACATATAAACTATGCGATAATCACAGTTATGTCAACTATGAACTAGCATCAGCAACAAATAAGCTGGGCAATAATCACAGTGATGTAAACTATAAACTGTTACGAGCAACAAAATTAATAAGATGTGCGATAATCACAGTGATGTCAATTTTTAACAATCAGCAGGAACCCATAAGCTGGACAATAATCACAATGATGACAATTTTAAACTTTCACTAGCAACAAATAAGATGTGCGATAATCATAGTGCTGTCAACTATAAACAATCACCAGGAACCCATAAGCTGGGCAATAATCACAGTGCTGTCAACTATAAACTATCACGAGCAACAAATAAGATGTGCGATAATCACAGTGCTGTCAACTATTAACAATCATCAGGAACAAATAATCTGGGCAATAATCTCAGTGATGTAAACTATAAACTATCACCAGCAACACATAAGCTGGGCAATAATCACAGTGATGTCAACTATAAACTAGCACCAGCAACACATAAGCTGAGCAATAATCACAGTGATGTCAACTAGAAACTATCACCAGTAACACATACGCTGAGCAATAATCTCAGTGATGTAAACTATAAACTATCACCAGCAACACATAATCAGGGCAATAATCACAGTGATGTCAACTATAAACTATCACCAGCAACACATAAGCTGAGCAATAATCTCAGTGATGTAATCTATAAACTATCACCAGCAACACATACGCTGGGCAAAAATCACAGTGATGCCAACTATTAAGTAGCACCAGCAACACATATGCTGGGTATTAATCACAGTGATGTCAACTATAAACTAGCACCAGTAACACATGAGCTGGGTAATAATCACAGTTCTGTCGACTATAAACTATCATGAGCATTAAATAAGATGTGCGATAATCGCAGTGATGTCAACTATAAACTAACACCTGCAACACATAAGCTGGGCTGTAATCACAGTGCTGTCAACTATAAACTATTACGAGAAACACATAAGCTGGGCAATAATCTCAGTGATGTCAACTATAAACCAGCACCAACAACACATAAGCTGGACAACAATCAAAGTGATGTCAACTATACACTTACACCAGCAACACATAAGCTGGGCAATAATCACAGTGATGTCAACTATAAACTAGCACCAGCAACACATATGCTGGGTAATAATCACAGTGATGTCAACTATAAACTAGCACCAGTAACACATATGCTGGGTAATAATCACAGTGATGTCAACTATAAACTAGCACCAGTAACACATAAGCTGGGCAATAATCTCAGTGATGTCAACTTTAAACTAGCACCAGCAACACATATGCTGGGTAATAATCACAGTGATGTCAACTATAAACTAGCACCAGCAACACATAAGCTGGGCAATAATCTCAGTGATGACAACTATAAACTAGCACCAGCAACACATATGCTGGGTAATAATCTCAGTGATGTCAACTATAAACTAGCACTAGTAACACATATGCTGGGTAATTATCACAGTGATGTCAACTATAAACTAACACCAGCAACCCATAAGCTTGGTAATAATCACATTGCTGTCAACTATAAACTATCACGAGCAACATATAAACTATGCGATAATCACAGTTATGTCAACTATGAACTAGCATCAGCAACAAATAAGCTGGGCAATAATCACAGTGATGTAAACTATAAACTGTTACGAGCAACAAAATTAATAAGTTGTGCGATAATCACAGTGATGTCAATTTTTAACAATCAGCAGGAACCCATAAGCTGGACAATAATCACAATGATGACAATTTTAAACTTTCACTAGCAACAAATAAGATGTGCGATAATCATAGTGCTGTCAACTATAAACAATCACCAGGAACCCATAAGCTGGGCAATAATCACAGTGCTGTCAACTATAAACTATCACGAGCAACAAATAAGATGTGCGATAATCACAGTGCTGTCAACTATTAACAATCATCAGGAACAAATAATCTGGGCAATAATCTCAGTGATGTAAACTATAAACTATCACCAGAAACACATAAGCTGGGCAATAATCACAGTGATGTCAACTATGAACTAGCACCAGCAACACATAAGCTGAGCAATAATCACAGTGATGTAAACTATAAACTATCACCAGCAACACATAATCAGGGCAATAATCACAGTGATTTCAACTATAAACTATCACCAGCAACACATAAGCTGAGCAATAATCTCAGTGATGTAATCTATAAACTATCACCAGCAACACATACGCTGGGCAAAAATCACAGTGATGCCAATTATTAAGTAGCACCAGCAACACATATGCTGGGTAATAATCACAGTGATGTCAACTATAAACTAGCACCAGTAACACATGAGCTGGGTAATAATCACAGTTCTGTCGACTATAAACTATCATGAGCATTAAATAAGATGTGCGATAATCGCAGTGATGTCAACTATAAACTAACACCTGCAACACATAAGCTGGGCTGTAATCACAGTGCTGTCAACTATAAACTATTACGAGAAACACATAAGCTGGGCAATAATCACAGTGATGTCAACTATAAACTATCATAAGCATTAAATAAGATGTGCGATAATCACAGTGATGTCAACTATAAACTAACACCTGCAACACATAAGCTGGGCTGTAATCACAGTGCTGTCAACTATAAACTATTACGAGAAACACATAAGCTGGGCAATAATCTCAGTGATGTCAACTATAAACTAGCACCAACAACACATAAGCTGGACAACAATCAAAGTGATGTCAACTATACACTTACACCAGCAACACATAAGCTGGGCAATAATCACAGTGATGTCAACTATAAACTAGCACCAGTAACACATATGCTGGGTAATAATCTCAGTGATGTCAACTATAAACTAGCACTAGTAACACATAAGCTGGGCAATAATCTCAGTGATGTCAACTATAAACTAGCACCAACAACACATAAGCTGGACAACAATCAAAGTGATGTCAACTATACACTTACACCAGCAACACATAAGCTGGGCAATAATCACAGTGATGTCAACTATAAACTAGCACCAGTAACACATATGCTGGGTAATAATCTCAGTGATGTCAACTATAAACTAGCACTAGTAACACATAAGCTGGGCAATAATCTCAGTGATGTCAACTATAAACTAGCACCAGTAACACATATGCTGGGTAATAATCACAGTGATGTCAACTATAAACTAGCACCAGTAACACATATGCTGGGTAATAATCACAGTGATGTCAACTATAAACTAGCACCAGTAACACATAAGCTGGGCAATAATCTCAGTGATGTCAACTATAAACTAGCACCAGCAACACATAAGCTGGGTAATAATCACAGTGATGTCAACTATAAACTAGCACCAGCAACACATAAGCTGGGCAAAAATCTCAGTGATGTCAACTATAAACTAGCACCAGCAACACATATGCTGGGTAATAATCTCAGTGATGTCAACTATAAACTAGCACTAGTAACACATATGCTGGGTAATTATCACAGTGATGTCAACTATAAACTAGCACCAGCAACACATAAGCTGGGTAATAATCACAGTGATGTCAACTATAAACTAGCACCAGCAACACATAAGCTGGGCAATAATCTCAGTGATGTCAACTATAAACTAGCACCAGCAACACATATGCTGGGTAATAATCTCAGTGATGTCAACAATAAACTAGCACTAGTAACACATATGCTGGGTAATTATCACAGTGATGTCAACTATAAACTAGCACCAGCAACACATATGCTGGGTAATAATCACAGTGATGTCAACTATAAACTAGCACCAGTAACACATATGCTGGGTAATAATCTCAGTGATGTCAACTTTAAACTAGCACTAGTAACACATATGCTGGGTAATAATCTCAGTGATGTCAACTATAAACTAGCACCAGTAACACATATGCTGGGTAATAATCTCAGTGATGTCAACTATAAACTAGCACTAGTAACACATATGCTGGGTAATAATCACAGTGATGTCAACTATAAACTAGCACCAGCAACACATATGCTGGGTAATAATCACAGTGATGTCAACTATAAACTAGCACCAGCAACACATATGCTGGGTAATAATCTCAGTGATGTCAACTATAAACTAGCACTAGTAACACATATGCTGGGTAATTATCACAGTGATGTCAACTATAAACTAGCACCAGCAACACATAAGCTGGGCAATAATCACAGTGATGTCAGCTATAAACCAGCACCAGTAACACATAAGCTGGGCAATAATCACAGTGATGTCAACTATAAACTAGCACCAGCAACACATAAGCTGGGCAATAATCTCAGTGATGTCAACTATAAACTAGCACCAGCAACACATATGCTGGGTAATAATCTCAGTGATGTCAACTATAAACTAGCACTAGTAACACATATGCTGGGTAATAATCACAGTGATGTCAACTATAAACTAGCACCAGCAACACATAAGCTGGGCAATAATCACAGTGATGTCAACTATAAACTAGCACCAGCAACACATATGCTGGGTAATAATCACAGTGATGTCAACTATAAACTAGCACCAGCAACACATAAGCTGGGCAATAATCTCAGTGATGTCAACTATAAACTAGCACCAGCAACACATATGCTGGGTAATAATCTCAGTGATGTCAACTATAAACTAGCACCAGCAACACATAATCAGGGCAATAATCTCAGTGATGTCAACTATAAACAAGCATCAGCAACACATAAGCTGGGCAATAATCTCAGTGATGTCAACTATAAACTAGCACCAGCAACACATAAGCTGGGCAATAATCTCAGTGATGTCAACTATAAACTAGCACCAGCAACACATATGCTGGGTAATAATCACAGTGATGTCAACTATAAACTAGCACCAGCAACACATATGCTGGGTAATAATCACAGTGATGTCAACTATAAACTAGCACCAGCAACACATATGCTGGGTAATAATCACAGTGATGTCAACTATAAACTAGCACCAGTAACACATATGCTGAGTAATAATCACAGTGATGTCAACTATAAACTAGCACCAGTAACACATAAGCTGGGCAATAATCACAGTGATGTCAACTATAAACATGACAAGTATAAACTAGCACAAACAACACATAGGCTGCCTATAGTCCTAGGCATGTCAAGTATAAACTAGCACAAACAACACATAGGCTGCCTATAGTCCTAGGCATGTCAAGTATAAACTAGCACAAACAACACATAGGCTGCCTCTATTCCTAGGCATGTCAAGTATAAACTAGCACTAGCAACGCATAGGTTTGTATGTAAACTTTAAACTACAACCAGCAACACAAAGGCTTGGCAATAGTTCTTGGCATGCCAATTATACACTAGCATCAGCTCTACATAGGATGGCAATAGTCCTAGGCATGTCAACTATAGGCATTGAAGTATACGTCCCTCCTGTCTAGTTACTTATACTTCTCTCCGTAAAAAGCATTAAATTGCACTTGACATTTCATATACATGTACATGTTTTGTTAATGTCTTCACCCTTCTTATACAAACAAATCAAATCACACATTTATATCGAGATGCATCCATTCATAACGAGACTCCAGAACAACTTACCGTTATCAAAGGTAAGTAAAGTAAGGTAAGTAAAATAATCTCATTATATTAATGCATCTACTCTGCTCTACCATAGGCTTTATGACTAATATAAAACAAAATCTAAAGAAATTGTAAATTAAAAAAAAACATTAATATACATGAAAGACAGTAAAAACAAAATAAAAATACAAAAACAAAAACAGAAAAAAACAAAGTTAAACAAAACAACACACAGTTGGATCATTACTGAGTACATATAACCTATTACAACCGGACTAAATAAGCAGAAATCTATGTACCTGGTCTCCTTTGGTCAGTTTAAGAACGACGGAATTTCCTCCACTGGCGTAGTCATTGGCAGTGTGACCGTAAATAGACGCGATATAATAGGCGTTATGGTACAGTTCTAACCAAGAAGACTTGTCTTGGTGAGCAAGAGTATGGAACTGAAAGATCAAATGATCGAGGTTCTTTTTCTCAAATATAAACAGCAAGTCAAAAATACAATTATGACATTTGGTTTAGTTTAGGCTCATTTATTTTACATCGATTGCGATACAAGTTCTTACATTGTAGATTCATCACGCTCGATGACTGCTTCCTGGGTTCCTTACCAGTATTCGCGTAGCGTGGAGGAATTTGAAGATCGTGAGAATCTCGCCTCTGACGGGATTCGAACCCACGATCTCCGGATCCGGAGCCAAGCGCTCTACCCCTGTACGACGGTTGCCTCTTTCACAATTATGAATAGAAAGCATTCAAGCATTTCTCTAATTTATCGAGCTTAAGTGGACATGAAAATCTTTTCAAAGACGTATACATATGCAATAGTCTATTAGATATAAACGATTTCTGAAAATAATCTCCTCCTCCATCCTGCCGCTTGTTAGAAACGTAACTCTTAATGTTTCCAAGGAATTCTTTCATTTTGCATAGAATGATTGACAACCTCGTGTGGAGTGAAGTATCTAAAAACCATAATTCTATCTTGCCTGGTTCTTGAATAATGTCCTTTTATCATATAAGGAATGCTAAATACAACTCAAAAACTACTGAAAGGGTTAAGTTGATATTTCACACAATGAAGGTCTACATTAAGTCAATGTGAAATATGCAAGAACTATAACTCTGCCATACCATAATTTATTATCACTCTTTATTGTTTTATAAATTTTTGTCCGCAATGTAACTTGAAAACTATAAAAGGGATTTTGTTAATATTTCACACACTAAAAGAGAAAATAAAGTAGAAGTGCAGTGTGCAAGAACCATAACCCTCTTACTTCAATTTTGAATGATTTGCCTTTATTGTGATCTATTATGCTTGTTATATAGTTTTCTCGTCCTGAGCACAACTCCAAAGGTTTTCAAAAGAATTTATACATTTTATGAACATTGATAGATGTCCTCAAGGGGGAGTGCACTGTCCAAGAACAATAACTCTTCCTTGTCTCGTCTTGAATTATATCCCTTTCTTATATTACTCTAAGAATGTGCAAAACATCACTCAAAACTACTGATTTAGTTTGTATTTTACACACTGATAGAGTACATTGAAGAAATGTGCAATATGCTAGAAACATAACTATGCCTAGCTTAATTTTGATTATCTCCCTTCGTTGTTGTTTTTCAAATTCTTCTCCACAAGGTTACTTTTAAACTATAGAAGGGATTTTGTAAATATTTCTTACACTGTTAGAGAGCACAGAAATAAAGTGCAGTTTGAATTATCTTCCTTTACTATGTTCTATAATGCTTGTCAAGAGCATAGCTCATAAGACGTATAAGTGATCTAGTTTATATTTCACACAATAATGGATGATATTGACACGAAGTGCATTATATAAGAATCATAACTTCAGCTATCATTTTTAGTATCTTCCTTTGTATTCCAGTCTTTTAGCAATATTTTTGTCCACAAAATTGACGGAAATTTGTTGAAACTTTGCATAACTCTACATTGCTTTGTTTTGAAATTATTTCTCTTTTACATGCTTTGCTTACCTGCAGGATAACCCGAAAAGTTGTGAAGGGAATTTACTTTTTATTGTTTACAGTGATAAAGGACCACAAAGGAAAGACAACAATATGATTAGTTAAGGTGAAGTTCAGGGAACATTGCACGGTATGCATGATTTACCTGGAAGACATAGATACCAGATACAGGACAGTTGAAGTTACCACTGGTAGAATCATACCCACTACCGATGTTGGTGAAGACTTTGTCGTAGACCACCGTCTCAGCATGAAGTATAGTCAGGTCATGTGAAAGGCCAGCGGAGAAAGCTACTTCATTGACCCCGCCTTGGTCACCAACAACTAAAACAGTAAAGCTTCAGGTTTAAATCAGAGCTATATGGTGTTTAAGATGCTCTTTTTCTTTATCTTGTAAATGCGTGCGACATAATGTCTTACGTTTTACATTTCCAAAATGCCCCCTTGCCTTAAAAAATAGGAAAGATAACCAACTATATTTCTTGAAATTTTAGAACACACATTGTTTTTTTACTTTTGGTGTTTGTAGCATCTGGGTAAGTAAAATCAAAGCCGGAAACTTATATAAACTTTTCTGTCCGAAATCTAACACGTTCAGAAGTTTTAATTTCATTTAGATCAGCACTTGAAGCATTAGCTTCAATATTTGATGTAATGTAGCCTTAAACAAGTTCGGGAATATAATTTTATGGTGATGTAATAGACAATACAATGGACTAAATGAAACAAACAAAAACATAAAAGAAAACTCGAACCTAGTCCACAAACAGTACTGGCAAGAAAAATTGCAAACATCATTCTGAAACATAAACATTGCATGTTACTTCACAGGCCCAGCTGCTACATTTCTTAGCCTAACGTTTCTATTTATATACGTTATATGTTGTGTTATTTCATAACAGTTTAATAGTTATTTTGACGATATATTTAGACTGTCGTCTGTAATATGCATAACAATATACAGAAACAACTGTAAACATAAGAATTTCCCTACCTTCTCTCGATGCGTTAAATTTCTGTTCCTATAACCTATTTGGTAGGAGTAAGTCTAAGTGGAAAGTAACGATAAGAATTTCAGAGGTCGTTCTTAATTTAGAAAAACATTCACTGGTGGAGTCGTGTTCTTCAGTTTTCACACTGTCCTTTAAAATGAAAAACATTTATGTACGCACTTACCGTGAGAGCAGTCACTGAATATGATCGTGATTAATTTATGTCCTTCAAACTTCTAACTATATATACGAAGTATGGTTTATGTGTTGAACTGCTACGCACCTTGAAAAATGACACAGATATCAATTCTGACAGCGGATGGCACTTTCTCATGTCTGACATTAGAGAACGAGATAAAACATCGCAACAGAACAAAATCTTCATGCCTAGATAAAGACAGCTAGGTGCACTAGTACATTTAAGAAGGTAGTAAGCAACACTTTGTTTTTTCTTTTGCAGTAGACGCTCATTAAATACGGTTAAATACATTGAAGATGTGTGAAGTTAATTAAGGCGTCAGTTTTATAATTATGAATCAAAATTAGCACTATCATAAAATTATACATTTTGTCGTGCTACAGATAACGAAAATGCCGTGATTATACTCTGGGATCTCGGTCAGACATTATGAAATTTCGTCTGTCAATCTATTGCTTCTTGTATTTCTGACAGAGTTCTTATCTTGCTTCGCTTTGTTTCAGGATGACGTCTTTTATTGTGTTTTCAACCTTTCTTTTGCTCTTGGCAGTTGATGCTGCTGTTTTTGTACCAAGAAATATAGGTAGGGCAACAGTTTTCGTCAAACTCATCTTTATTGCTGTGAAAACAGTTGCAATTTCATTTCATCTATTAATTCGCAGTTCTAGTATACACTTCGTAAAATTACTAAACTACCTTGTGTAATTTTTGAAGAAATTGCGTCAAACACAATGTTTATCATGATTACAGCCGTCCCATACCGCCGACAACAAGCCAACACCTTTGTTGCTTTTTCTGCTGGACTCACAAAAGGCATTAACCTTGCTGCCAATTCAAGTGTAGCTTTTGACAGAGTGTGGACAAACACAGGTATCGGATTTTTATATTTTTGAACGTCTTCCTTCAAAACTTTTTGTATTTATTTCTTCTGATACGTCAGCGCTTGAATGGTTACTTTCTGTTTATTTTCAGTACATCAAAGATTTAACAAATGCAAAATGCACATAACATTTAGAATCTGCACGAAACACATTGTAACGGACTTCATAGGCACTATAGAGCTGCTGGTCTCAAATAGTGCATAGGTCATGTTAAACAATATGGCTTACCTCAATATGCACTTGTAAAACATAACTTCCATTAGTTCGTAACTTACCAGTTATTCCATTCCAGGCAACGGCTATAGCAACTCTACTGGTATATTCACTTGCCCTTATCCCGGTGTGTATGTCTTCCTGTACCACGGTCTATCGGAGAATGTGAGTACAACAATATATAGTCCACAGTTTCCTGAAATTTAGAGCATGTTTCTTGTCACTAGTCAAATACATGCAGTAGCTTTTACTGCTTAAAGATTCAAATAGTGTAAAGACGTTTATTAGACTTTTAGCTTGCTGCATGTTCTGTAAGTTTATTAGACTTTTATCTTGCTGCATGTTCTGTAAGTTTATTAGACTTTTAGCTTGCTGCATGTTCTGTAAGTTTATTAGACTTTTAGCTTGCTGCATGTTCTGTAAGTTTATTAGACTTTTAGCTTGCTGCATGTTCTGTAAGTTTATTAGACTTTTAGCTTGCTGCATGTTCTGTAAGTTTATTAGACTTTTAGCTTGCTGCATGTTCTGTAAGTTTATTAGACTTTTAGCTTGCTGCATGTTCTGTCAACACATTTACATAACTTAATTTTCAGTACCTTAATAACTCTTGTAACGTCTTTGTACACGTGGCTCATTCGGTCACTCTTTTCATTTTCGATTTCGGATAAGAGAGCCATTGGCGGAATAAGTTGAAGCATTTTATTTTATTTTTATTTTATGCCTACCAATGAAATATAGGGAAATATCAGTGAGATAAAAGTGATAATCCACTGTTTTGAATCAGTGAAATTACCATTTTGATAACACACTGTTTGTGCCGGAACTACTACTTGATGAAACTTCAGGAATTTCCCCACCACGTAAATACAAGAGAATCCGCTGTATTTCAGACTGGGACAGCGAGTGAAATTTATTTACCTTGTTAAATCCAATTATAATATTGAATTCCTGAGCCTAACTAGTTGTGAACAATGATGAAATTCGCCATAAATTATTAAAACTATCTGATTTGTTTACATAACTCACATGGACAATATCCAATATGGCCGACTTTCAATTCAATTGATTGAATATTACTCGGTACTAATCCGCTTTTATAATTAAAGTATGTATAGCTAAAATTCAATAAATATTGATAAACTGTGTAGAGAAAAATAAATGTTATTTGATGAAAGTGTATTCAGTTTATTTCAGCAGAAGTAAAGTTATCATATGTATTGGAGATTGTCTACACTTTTTTTGTGCGGAGTAACCAAAGTACGCATTAACTGATTTGGGGCTCACCATGGGGAATTTATTGAAGGCCCTGATTAAAAATGTCATTTAATACCCATTTTTGACGTGTTGGCATAAAATAAAAAGAACATTTGTTTGTTTTTTAGTGGAAGATGGGAATTTATTTCATCTCGTGAACATAATATGCGCCACTCGTGAAAATATCACATATGGTGTTCACTCGATGAAATAAATTCTCATCTTCTACAAAAACAAACAACTATCCTCTATATATTAACTATGTTTACATTTTTCTGTCATCCTGTCATAGTCATAACCAGATTCTTTAAAGACATCCTTTTAATTAGAGTTCAAATATTAAAAAATAAACTTTATATTTTGTTTTATACTACTATTTTCTAATTGGTAGATAAAACTGTTTTGTATGTTGTTTTTAAAGTATCTATAGATACATTATTTAATTTGAACAAAGGTGTAAAGCGTTATCTACAGGTATATAAGATAGAGAATTGAATATGCTTGCAATGAAAGTTTATGTTATGTATTGTGGTTTCTGGTGCAATATTCTATGATTCAGATAGTCTTAGTATTTAACAATATTATGTAATACTATGTAATAATGCTCTTAAAATCTTTCGACGGCCACAGGTTTCAAATTATGCTTAACTTCAGACACTTGCTATAATTGCAGTTATTTCGCAGAATTACCTCCCCTTGACTTGACCATCACTATATACGTTTGGTTTACATTAATTTTGCTTTCGTTTTGCGTAAACACCAAATGTTTCATTTCATTAAAAGGTCATGCGCAGGGGACACCCTGTGTAAATACTTCCGCACAAACTTAAAAAAAAGCTTCTAAAAAGTGCACTTTTATACATACAATGACCATATTTGCCCCGTTTATAGACTGGCATGCTGTTATTCGTCAATTGTACGGAATGCCAAATATGCCAAAAACGCAAAATGTGTTTCAGTACGTTATAGGTGCAGTTGTGCTTTAAGTATCTTTAGCATTATAGTTCATTAAGTTACTTCACTGAAATACTTTTTACTGGGCACAACGTAGTTAATTATTATAAAGCTTAGAATAAACGTTATGTGTACGTTTATTTATGTTTATTAATTGCTAACACTGATGTCATTTATGTATTATTCATGTATTGCCTCATGGGTCTATGCTTACACTGATGTCATTCATGTATTATTCATGTATTGCCTCATGGGTCTATACTAACACTGATGTCATTTATGTATTATTCATGTATTGCCTCATGGGTCTATGCTAACACTGATGTCATTCATGTATTATTCATGTATTGCCTCATGGGTCTATGCTAACACTGATGTCATTCATGTATTATTCATGTATTGCCTCATGGGTCTATGCTAACACTGATGTCATTCATGTATTATTCATGTATTGCCTCATGGGTCTATGCTAACACTGATGTCATTCATGTATTATTCATGTATTGCCTCATGGGTCTATACTAACACTGATGTCATTTATGTATTATTCATGTATTGCCTCATGGGTCTATACTAACACTGATGTCATTTATGTATTATTCATGTATTGCCTCATGGGTCTATGCTAACACTGATGTCATTTATGTATTATTCATGTATTGCCTCATGGGTCTATGCTAACACTGATGTCATTTATGTATTATTCATGTATTGCCTCATGGGTCTATGCTAACACTGATGTCATTTATGTATTATTCATGTATTGCCTCATGGGTCTATGCTAACACTGATGTCATTTATGTATTATTCATGTATTGCCTCATGGGTCTATGCTAACACTGATGTCATTTATGTATTATTCATGTATTGCCTCATGGGTCTATGCTAACACTGATGTCATTTATGTATTATTCATGTATTGCCTCATGGGTCTATGCTAACACTGATGTCATTTATGTATTATTCATGTATTGCCTCATGGGTCTATGCTAACACTGATGTCATTTATGTATTATTCATGTATTGCCTCATGGGTCTATACTAACACTGATGTCATTTATGTATTATTCATGTATTGCCTCATGGGTCTATGCTAACACTGATGTCATTTATGTATTATTCATGTATTGCCTCATGGGTCTATGCTAACACTGATGTCATTCATGTATTATTCATGTATTGCCTCATGGGTCTATGCTAACACTGATGTCATTTATGTATTATTCATGTATTGCCTCATGGGTCTATGCTAACACTGATGTCATTTATGTATTATTCATGTATTGCCTCATGGGTCTATGCTAACACTGATGTCATTCATGTATTATTCATGTATTGCCTCATGGGTCTATACTAACACTGATGTCATTTATGTATTATTCATGTATTGCCTCATGGGTCTATACTAACACTGATGTCATTTATGTATTATTCATGTATTGCCTCATGGATCTATACTTACACTGATGTCATTTATGTATTATTCATGTATTGCCTCATGGGTCTATGCTAACACTGATGTCATTTATGTATTATTCATGTATTGCCTCATGGGTCTATGCTAACACTGATGTCATTTATGTATTATTCATGTATTGCCTCATGGGTCTATGCTAACACTGATGTCATTCATGTATTATTCATGTATTGCCTCATGGGTCTATGCTAACACTGATGTCATTCATGTATTATTCATGTATTTCCTCATGGGTCTATGCTAACACTGATGTCATTTATGTATTATTCATGTATTGCCTCATGGGTCTATGCTAACACTGATGTCATTTATGTATTATTCATGTATTGCCTCATGGGTTCTGCTAACACTGATGTCAAATATGTATTATTCATGTATTGCCTCATGGGTCTATGCTAACACTGATGTCATTTATGTATTTTTCATGTATTGCCTCATGGGTCTATGCTAACACTGATGTCATTTATGTATTATTCATGTATTGCCTCATGGGTCTATATTAACACTGATGTCATTTATGTATTATTCATGTATTGCCTCATGGGTCTGTACTAACACTGATGTCATTTATGTATTATTCATGTATTGCCTCATGGGTCTATACTAACACTGATGTCATTTATGTATTATTCATGTATTGCCTCATGGGTCTATACTAACACTGATGTCATTTATGTATTATTCATGTATTGCCTCATGGGTCTATGCTTACACTGATGTCATTCATGTATTATTCATGTATTGCCTCATGGGTCTATGCTAACACTGATGTCATTTATGTATTATTCATGTATTGCCTCATGGGTCTATGCTAACACTGATGTCATTTATGTATTATTCATGTATTGCCTCATGGGTTCTGCTAACACTGATGTCAAATATGTATTATTCATGTATTGCCTCATGGGTCTATGCTAACACTGATGTCATTTATGTATTATTCATGTATTGCCTCATGGGTCTATGCTAACACTGATGTCATTTATGTATTTATCATGTATTGCCTCATGGGTCTATGCTAACACTGATGTCATTTATGTATTATTCATGTATTGCCTCATGGGTCTATACTAACACTGATGTCATTTATGTATTATTCATGTATTGCCTCATGGCTCTATACTAACACTGATGTCATTTATGTATTATTCATGTATTGCCTCATGGGTCTATACTAACACTGATGTCATTTATGTATTATTCATGTATTGCCTCATGGGTCTATACTAACACTGATGTCATTCATGTATTATTCATGTATTGCCTCATGGGTCTATACTAACACTGATGTCATTTATGTATTATTCATGTATTGCCTCATGGGTCTATACTAACACTGATGTCATTTATGTATTATTCATGTATTGCCTCATGGGTCTATACTAACACTGGTGTCATTTATGTATTATTCATGTATTGCCTCATGGCTCTATACTAACACTGATGTCATTTATGTATTATTCATGTATTGCCTCATGGGTCTATACTAACACTGATGTCATTTATGTATTATTCATGTATTGCCTCATGGGTCTATACTAACACTGATGTCATTCATGTATTATTCATGTATTGCCTCATGGGTCTATACTAACACTGATGTCATTTATGTATTATTCATGTATTGCCTCATGGGTCTATACTAACACTGATGTCATTCATGTATTATTCATGTATTGCCTCATGGGTCTATACTAACACTGATGTCATTTATGTATTATTCATGTATTGCCTCATGGGTCTATGCTAACACTGATGTCATTTATGTATTATTCATGTATTGCCTCATGGGTCTATACTAACACTGATGTCATTTATGTATTATTCATGTATTGCCTCATGGGTCTATGCTAACACTGATGTCATTTATGTATTATTCATGTATTGCCTCATGGGTCTATACTAACACTGATGTCATTTATGTATTATTCATGTATTGCCTCATGGGTCTATACTAACACTAATGTCATTTATGTATTATTCATGTATTGCCTCATTGGTCTATGAGTAAAGGTTGTAAATAAACTTTTGATTTCAAAGCTTGTCAAATAACTGCATTTTGCAGGAAATATCGCCGGTTAACAAATAATTTGATCTGCCAAAATTATCAAACTATGTTCAATTGCTTTCTTGTACATTCTAACCAAGGAGAAGGATTTCACATTAAAATACAATTCTTGCGATGAAAATGAACAGCACACTTTTTGAAAGCGCCAGAAGTAACAGACTTTTTAAAGGCAGAGCCGTTCGGAAATACCAAGTAGTCTATTTTAGAACGGATCGGGATATTACATACATAAAGTCACGAAAGGCATAATAAATGCAATAACTAGATTACAAAAGTGGAACTCCAGAATCATTAAAACCTTGATAGTAACAAAGGTTTCTATAAAAGGATAATAATAATAATAATAATAATTAGAAATATAATACTATTTTTACAACTCAATTTTACCTTACTTTAGGGAGACACTTTGTTGATTACATTTCTAACAATACTGATAAATTAATTTCAGGCCGGACAAATGTGGTTGGACTTGTACAAGAATGGTCAATACCAAATAACAGCGTATGCACACAATACGGCAGACTATGCCTCCGCAAGCAATGCCCTCCTCCTGACACTGGCTGCAGGTAAGGAACACCAGGACGACTACAGTCACTACTGTATAAATAAAATGTAACATATTTGTAACTACTGAATACTTATTGCTACTTGTAAACATGAACAGTTGTACTGTTCTGGACACTATGATGGCGATTATTTATGTTAAGATATTAATCTTACGGTATAGCTAGCTAAGTACGCGAATAGTATGTAACTAGCACGAAAGAGTTTGCGAACCGTAACTAGCTATACCATAGTTAATGAATACGCTTCTAGTGATATAGCTTAGAACAATGATAACGTGTCTTTTAGGTGACCAGGTATATGTTAGAGGGCATGGAACCAGTCAGCTGTACGGACAACCAGATGAGGTGTATGCTACGTTTTCTGGCTTCATACTCATTCCAGACCGTGGTCAGTAAAGTCTGAGACATTTTAATCAGATTACCATCGTACAACCTGCCAAAACATGTTAAACCTACTCTATTGTTATTTCATAACTGTTCTGGTCAAGTGGAATAAAGTTCAGGAAATATTCCAGACTACGCATTCTTCTATATATAGTACAAGATTTCTTCTGCAACACGTGATACAATTTAAATTATGAATAAGCCAACATGTGAAGACGGTAAGTTTCAAGATAGAGCCGTGTTAGGCTTTTTGTGCTAAGCAAGAAAATCGAAATTATGTCTTGTCTTATAAAACAGACAAACAGAGCGATATAAAACTATAATCAGACTAATCTATTGTGTACCGTATTCTTTATAAATATAGACGTTATGAATTTTGAAATGTTAGCGATCGAAGTTATGGACATGTCAAGAAACTTCTTCTGACGTTTATAAATAACTGTAGTAATAATCTCAATCCAAACTGTCATATTATTACTGACAAGTGCCATTCCGAATTTATTACAAGAACACTCGTGTTACTAGATGTGTCGAAGGCGAGCAAAGAACAATATCCTTTTTTCATGGTAAACAATTTTGATAATGGCCCTGCTATGCCGCCTCGTCTTAACTGAATGTATCAAAACATATTCAAATGAAAATTGTTATGCCTGTAACCCTAACCTTGCCCACTGCGACATACACTTGTTTCCAGAACTGAAAATATTGAACTAAATATTAATTCAAATGAGCTACATTTTGACGGTCCAACTTTTTTTTTTACCTGTATCGACTGACCATTACCGGAATCGACTGACCATTACCGGAATCGACCTATATTTCATACATAAGCACTTTTTTTTAAAGATGTACAACATTTGTTATAAGCACATAATATAACTATTTTATTTATCTGTTTCTTATGGTGGTAACGGCGGTCAATATTTTCACCGCTCACACTTTTTGTAAATGTTTTTCGAAATAACTGGTTCTCAGACATGTGGTTTGTACTATTTTGTGGATATTCTAGGTCTTAAATGTTAAATATTAAATATTCCATGTGAAAATGGCAAATATGGAAAAATTGACATACAATCCGAAGAAAAGAAAACAAGCAGCACCACGTCAACACACAGCTTTCTGGAATGTACAATGATACCAATGTGCCTTCTAAGCAGGGCTTTATCGAAATGAATATGATGACAAAATGAACACCATGTTTAATATGATGACGAGCTTAGGTCCTATAAATTATAAACCTGTTGCTGTGAACAAAACAATATATTATCAAATCAGCTAGATGCGATGTCACAGAGGCCCATTTTCGTCTTCTCGAATATATAAGAACTGACACCAAGTTTCTTCGAAATAACTTAATATTTAGAGGACATGCTGAGAATATAAATGCAGATGACTGCCAAAGTATTATCAAAACTTTTATTAAAGATAATCTTCAGTTGGATTCTGATAACATCCATATCACAAAAGCACAACGCATCGGTAAGATTAAGCCAGTGATTAAGCCAGTGAATGCCAGAGGTAAAACACGTCACAGGTCCATCTTAGTCACCTTCCGTGCTGTAAGTGATACCGACAAAATTATGGACAATGTCAAACTTAGCTCTACATCGGGTTACTTTATGGAGGGGAACCCACCATTCGCGAGCTCGTATCCCAAGAAAACTCCCGGGATATCCGTGCTTATGTATTGTACAGCACTCCCCCAAGGTGCCAGCGCTAAAAAGGGTTCACCGGGGATTGTGTTCTTCTGTGAACAGTGCTTGTTATTACTTTGCTCATGTAGTAAAACTCTGAAGCTGGAGTAAAAAAAAACATACATTTAAAAGTGATGATATTTTTACTCACATGGGTACAGCGTAGATTTACAGTCGAATATGACTCGTGTAGTTTTTTTGGTAAACATGAAAATGTATACTCTGGTAGCATAGTTGACAAGAAAGATTATGGAGAAATTGGTTTTTCCAACCAGTTTTAATGACAGACAGCCTTCTTACTCTCAGAGTAATACGAATTCTATTTCAGTAGGAACTTTAAATGTTTGTGGTCTAAAATCAAGGTTAAATTTTCCGGAGTTTGTTGAACTAATAGAAAGACTTTTTTATTTATTATGTGTCAGAAACCAAAGCTATCAAGTATGATTTATTAAATGCACCAACTTACACCTTTTCTATAAACCAGGAGTAGAAAAAACAACAAGAGCACCGCTGGGCGGAGCATTGTATGCCCGAAGTATGATGCATTTGTGATATAAGGGAGGACAGCTAAGGCTTTAAAATTAAATGATTTGCTTTAAATTTTGAATTTTTTTACTTGTGACCCCAAAATCAATAGGGGTCATTCACTCAATCTGTGCAACCATTATATGAATTTTGAAGTCTCTATGAAAAATGATTGTCCAGTTACAAAGTGTAAATGATACTAAACATTTAGGTCACTGTGAACCTGACCTTTGACATTCTAACCCCAAAATATATAGGGGTCATCCACTCAATGTGCGCAATATTGATGTGACTCCAGGTACCAGGACTAAAACTTTAACTAACCATTCAACTATTAAGAAACTTACCTAGATCTACATGAACTTTGCTTTATCAAGTTGTAAAAGTTGTATAGGTCATTACCAGTTGTTGACTTTAACCAGGCATAAAATGATAAATGAACTGTGCCTTGATTTTTAAACAAAACACTTAAGCTCATTTAAACAGGTTATAACCATGGTATTATCCACTGGTACTCTTATGTGCAAGAAATCCTTATCATGACACTTCAGTTGTATTCTTTTGTAAACAACCCTCTTGTGTTGACTTTATTCTGTCATAATTCCTTTATTGTTTGTATTTTCATGTAATGTCTGATTTCCTTAGATGAAGAATTTAATATTCCATCAAACTGCCAAGTAACCTTGTTAAAATCCATATAATTCACTGTAATTTCCTTAAAATGTAACTTTACATGTGTTGCAAATTTACTGCAGGCCGCCATTTTGTACTATGCATTACGTGCTATTTATAGCTGTTGTATCGGTTAGTTTCCCTAACGACTAGTAAAAAGGACCATAGACGGAAGATGTTTCAGTTTTGTGCATCTCGAATTACTCCACAAAAGGTAGAGAATTTTTGGAAAGTCATTATTGTATTTACTTATAACTTAGTTACTGTAAATTTTCCTCCATTAAAGTTAAAGTGCAGTCCGATCAATTTTTGATCGTCTTCAACCATTTTTGCCTGACAACCACCAACCATTTTTGGCTGGTTGATCGTTTTTCTACCATTTCAACCACTTTTGGGCAGTGGTTGGGTGTTTTCATATAAATACGGCGAAATCAGCCGTTTAAGTCAGTCTAGTCTTGTCTTTCATTTAAGCAACGTCTGTTATGCTGTTTGACATTTAAGTCAGATATTTACAAGTGTTAGAAATTTTAACGGTCATTGAATAGGTTTCGTCTGCAATTTCGCCAGTAATTTTAGTAAGCTAGATTCTTTATAGAAAGACATTTTATTTGCGAGAACTGCATTTTATAAGTTTTTTACAGCATAATTAAATACTGTCTCACAATATATTTAATATTTACCGACTTCTAACATTATTTTGTTTTTTGTATTGATAAATGACATAAGTGGCTACGGTTCACTGACTCGCACATCTATGGGACGCCGTTTTCGTCTTAAATTAATGCGCGATAATAAAAGCAGAATTTCATCTTGGTTATTTCATATACTGAACTCCTGCACATTTTCCATTAATATCAGTGACTCATATGTTGATTGAACAACTTGACAACTGAAGTCTATATGTTTAATTGTGACTGCTGCCATTAAACATCTGTATTTATCACATTGTAATAAATGTTTGTAACTGTTGCTGTTATTGTGAGATGGCATATTTATAGCTTAACAACATACATGAATAAAATTATTCAAATGTTACATCTGAGTTGTGCATAAGTACAAGTAGAAAGTCTACCACTATCAATCCCTAAAGCCCTTGTTTAAGAACCAACCACTACAACGGTTAAATTCCATAGAAGATTATACCAACAGATAACGCTACCAATAAGGGAGATAGGAAAACAACACCTGTAAGACCTGTAGTGCCGGCACGCGACATATTTTATGGTGGCAGCGGTGGGATCTGATTCAAAACATACGTCAGATCCAGTGATCGAACCAACACCTCAAGTATATAGAATCATTTATACATAGTTGCAGTAACACCAGCGTGTATGATGGCTGATCAAAGCTTTGTTGATAGTGAAGGCGTTATAACTTTTAGAGAAAATCAAAGTACAATTGGTAATGATGGACCCTCAATTGATTATGACACAGATGCTACTGATGCTGACTCGGTTGCAAATGTCCACCTGCCAAATGAAAGAACAACGGGCAGAGGTGAATCACAAAGTACAACAATACAAGAGATGTCGGAAGTGATGAATGATGTAACAAGTGTACTGAGGGATGTTGTTCAAGAGTTAAAAGACTTAAGAAAATCAACTATGCAAGCTAATAATAATAGTCAACATGACAGTATGGTTACACATTCCCTCGCCAGTAATATAGGAAACGTTCAGTCGCAGTCTTTCTCAGAAGTTCAAGCTCGCACACATGTCAACAATAATGTTGATTCACAACAAACTAGAATAGGCAGTATAGATAATCCGCAAAACCAGGGTGGTGATCGTGAATACAGTATGCCCCCAAGTTACCTAAACTATCGTGAATTCATACCAAGGGTACATGCACAAATGTATGAAAGAAACAAACCCCCTTACCGCTCCACTTTTAATGATGATTCGTATAATAATAGTAGTAACATCAACCAGTCTTACCTCGTTGAACCACCGTTGTACAATAGAGGTTATTACACTAATGGTCTTCAATACGACTCAAGAGCCTCACACAGTGGCGTGCCTGTTAAGATTCCAGCATTCACTGGTAATGAAGATTGGGTTGTTTGGGTTACACGTTTCGAAGCTATTGCGCAAAGATGGGGTTGGACCGAGAGTGAGATGCTTGACCAACTGTTACCGAGAATAGAAGGACAAGCGGCGAGTTTTGTGTTTTCACAGCTCCATCCATCATTGTTGCATAGTTATAGAGATCTTAAGATTGAACTGAACAGTCGCTACAGAACTATCGAAACACCAAGACTGTTTGCATCTAAGTTCAGCAAAAGATCACAGAAAGTTGGGGAGACAGCTGAAGAATATGCTGCAGAGTTAAAGGCTTTATATGATAAAGCGCATGGGTTCCGAGACAAGAAAACAAGAGATGAAGATCTGGTACGTAGGTTCCTTGACGGACTACGGGATGATGAGATAAGGTTTGCTGTTGAATATGGTAAAGAACCAGAAACAGTAGACGAAGCTGTGTTCCATGTGGTCAACTTCATACAGACCAGGAGGTATAGAGAGGGCAGAAACAGAGAAAACCTTAGAAGGACAAGTCAGTGGACAGAAAGAAAATCAGGTGGTGTGGCTCGCAAGGAATACAACCATACCAATATGCAAAGTAATGGCCAAGACGTGAAACCAAAAGGTTATTTTAGGAAATCATCGGCTAATACTGTAAGTACAGATGAAAGTCGAGAGGAACGCAAAATGCTAGAAACTCTTCTAGAAAGAATAGAAAAACTTGAAGATAAGAGCGATCGGAGTAGACGGAATACTAGGCCAAGACAAAGCAGTGAGTGCTACAATTGTCACAAGCTAGGACACTTTGCACGCGAATGTCCAGAAAAAGCTGTAGAGCCAGAACCAAGACACAAAACATTCGAACATGATTTGAAAGGAAACACAAGGGATCCTTTAAACTTCAGGGGACCAACTCTTGTGGCCAAAGAGGGGTCCTGTTAGATGGTGTAGGCCAAGGGAATAATGATATGGATACCATGGTTGAAAAGGAAAGGGACTCTGGGAAATTGGTAAAGGAAGTTGATAGATCTGCGGAAGCTAGTGGGGTGCCAGTTTGTGATAAGGGGCAGGAAGCTAGCTTGGGAGCAGGTGAATCTGTCAATGAGCCATTCAAGGTTACAGAGAGGAGCAGAATCAAACAGTGCAGGAAAATGAGCGATGGTATCTATATCAAGGGGTCAATTGAAAATGTGCCTACAGTATTTACAGCTGATACTGGAGCATCTAAGACTGTAATTTCGTCTCGGGTATATAACAAGATAAGCAAAGATAAGAAACCGGTTTTGAAGGATTCAGCATGTTTGAGGGGTGCAGGTGGTACTCCTATAAAGGAATATGGTAAAGCAAAGTTTACGATGAAACTAGGGCCGTTGGAGCTTGATACTGAAGCAGTCGTAGCAGATATCGAAGATGACGTACTGATAGGGGTAGACGTTTTGTGCTGCAATAGTAGAGGTGCAGCTGACCTTTTGCTTAGTCGAAATGTGCTGATTCTTCAAGGAGTGGAAATACCATGTTTTCAAGTGGGCAAAAGTTGCAGCTACAGGCGAGTGTCTGTTGCAGAAAACGTTAAAGTACCAGGGCAAGCCGAGATGCTTATTGATGTTTATGTCAGTAGAGTAGAGAATGATGACATTGATGTAGAGGCTGAGTACCTTATTGAACCAAATGAAAGTTTTGCTGAGAATTATGAGTTAATGATGGCCAGTACCTTAGTAGATATCAACAAAGCCACAACGTGCAAAGTGAGAGTTTTAAATCCATTTACACATACAGTCACTTTAAGACAAGATGCTGTGATAGGCAAGGCGGAGAAAATTGAGGGTGTATATAATACTATTGTAGAGAGGGAAAATCCAGACGAAAGAGAAAATCTTAAGTGCATACGTAAGGTAGATGTCACAACCAGAACGGATAATAGAGACGTGCCCTTCAACTTGGCGAATGAAGACCAAGTTCCAGACCATTTGAAAGAGCTGTTTGCTAAGTCAACCAAGAACAGGACAGAGAAAGAAAAACAAGCTGTTGCTGGACTGTTTGTGAAATATGGCGATACTTTCTCTAAACATGAATGGGACATAGGACTGACTCACTTAAATGAACATTCAATAGATACAGGAAATGCTCAACCAATTAGGCAAAGACCAAGACGTGTCCCTCTAGCATTCGCAAGCGAAGAAAAGAGAGCAATAGAAGACCTGCTTAAAAAGGGAGTCATCCAAAAAAGCACATCGCCTTGGTCAAGCCCCATCGTGTTGGTCCGTAAGAAATCTGGCGCTGTACGACCTTGTGTTGACTATAGAAAAATAAACAAACTTGTGAAACAAGACGGATTTCCCTTGCCTAGGATACAAGATTGTTTAGACGCCGTGTCCGGGTCTAGCCTGTTCAGCAGTTTTGACCTCACTAGCGGTTATTTTCAGATTCCGTTAAAGCAAGAGGACATACCGAAGAGTTCTTTCGTTTGCAAGTATGGTCAATATGAGATGACCCGCATGCCATTTGGCTTGTGCAACTCGGCAAGCACATTTCAACGCACAATGGAAATAGCTCTTCAAGGTCTGCAATGGGTCACCTGTTTAGTATATATCGACGATATTATTGTCTTTGCAGCAAATTTTGAACAACATTTACAACGTGTTGATGAAGTTTTAGGTAGGATTAAGGAAGCAGGCTTAAAGTTAAAGCCCGAGAAGTGCCAGTTACTTCAGGAAGAAGTTGTGTTCCTTGGACATGTAGTCTCCGGAGAAGGTGTGAGCCCAGACCCTACTAACATATCAAAAATCGCTCAGTGGCCAAGACCTCAAAATGCCAAACAAGTTAAACAATTTGTGGCAACTGGGTCATATTACCGTAGGTTTGTCAAAGATTTTGCCAAAATTGCACGCCCATTAACTCAGCTCACGAGAAAGGAAAGCAAATTTATATGGGATGACGAGTGTGAAGCTGCATTCAATAAAATCAAAGAAATGCTCATAAGTCCGCAAGTGATGGGATATCCTCTTAATGATGGCGGAGTCTTCTACTTAGACGTCGATGCATCTGGTTTTGGACTCGGTGGTATCCTCCATCAAGACCAAGGAGGTCATGAGCGTGTAATTGCATACGCAAGCAGAGCTATGAATAAGGCTGAGCGCAACTACTGTGTAACTGAACAAGAGTTATTGGCTGTAGTGTTCTTTGTGCAGTACTTTCGACAGTATCTGCTTGGTAGAAGATTTGTTGTACGGAGTGACCATAAAGCTCTCACTTGGCTATTCAGTTTACAGGAACCAAATGGTAAAATCGCTAGATGGTTGGAAATCCTTGCTCCATTTGATTTTTCCATACAGTACAGACAGGGAAAACAACAGGGCCATTGTGATGCTCTTTCTAGGTGTGAAACCCCGAGAGACTGCTGTTGCAGTGACATAGATATGAGTGAACCACTTAAGTGCGGTCCATGTCTTAAATGCCGCAAGCGTGCCAAGGATATGCAAGCAAAAGATATGGCGGATAGTGCGCAAACAGCAGATGACCTGGAAAGCGTTCCCAACCAGGCACCGGTCAGGTCTGTTTTACCAAGTACTAGCACTCCACTTGGTTCAGCTGATAAGCCTTCCGATAACCAAAGAGGCAAAAACTGGTTCGCCCTCTGTCTACCAGAATCCATGGCAGTAGCACAAAGAGAAGATCCAGATCTTTTGCTCTTAGTTAAAGCTCTTGAAGAAGGACAAAAGCCGAAGAGTGAGACTATGATTGACAAAAGTCCTACAACACGTCATTATTGGATCTTGTGGGATGCACTTACCTTAAGAAATGGTGTTGTTTATAAGGTTTTCAGCAAGAAAGATGGTACTGATGAATACTTTCAACTAGTGGTCCCGCGAAAATATACAGAAACTGTTATGTCACTTTGTCATGACTCACCTACTGGTGGACACCTTGGTGTGCGTAAAACTAAAGCGAAGGTACAGCTGAGCTACTACTGGTTTAACATGAAGGAAGATGTTCGATTGTATATACAACGCTGTGACATATGTGCTGCTAACCGAAAACCACAGAAGCCAGCGAAAGCGCCTCTTGGCAGGTTAAAGGCTGGTGCACCATGGGATTTATTGGCAGTAGATTACGTTGGACCATTTCCGGTAACTCCACGTGGCAACAGGTACGTGTTGGTTTTAACTGACCATTTTTCAAAGTACGTTGAAGTCTTAGCAGTGCCAAACCAGTCCGCTGAAGAGTGTGCTTTGAGAGTTCTAAACGACGTTATAGCAAGATGGGGCACACCATTGAACATACACAGCGATCAAGGTCCTTCATTTGAGAGTTCTGTTTTCAAGAATCTGTGTTCTTTGCTTCAAATCAAGAAGACTAGGTGTAGTGTTCGAAACCCCAGGGGTAA
This sequence comes from Cyclina sinensis, assembly GCA_012932295.1. Classification (NCBI taxonomy): domain Eukaryota; kingdom Metazoa; phylum Mollusca; class Bivalvia; order Venerida; family Veneridae; genus Cyclina; species Cyclina sinensis. Next base: position 12,110,013 of record JAAONU010000009.1, on the reverse strand, counting down.
TGGCCAAGCCGAAAGGTTTATGAAGACGCTGGTCCAAATGATAAAGGCATATCTAGTTGGCGAACAAGATCAATGGGATCTTTATCTTGGTTGTTTAGCTGGTGCCTATAGGTCAACCCCTAATGAAACAACCAAGTTGACTCCAAATTTGCTGACTATTGGTCGAGAAATTCGGTTACCTGCAGACCTTATTTTTCAACACGTCCGTGGGACAGCTGATACAACCGAGAATCTCGGAGATTACGTACAGAGCCTAAAGGATAAAATGCTGCATGCACATGAAGTTGCCAGGCGACATTTAGGATCAAACGCTAAGAGACAAAAGGAAATCTATGACGCTAAGTTGTCCTTCACAGAGTATACAACTGGTGACTTGGTGTGGTGCTTACATGAGACTAGAAAAGTTGGAGTAACACCGAAGTTGGAAAAGGCATATGACGGTCCATTTGTGATTAAGACAAAAATGTCAGCCATTAACTTTGTGCTTCAGATTGATGAAAAGGGGACAGAGAGACTTGTACACCATAACAAACTGAAGATGTATCTGGGAACAAGTCCACCTACTTGGGCAGATCGCGTATCCAGAAAGTTAAAATCATGTTAGATGTTTGCGCGGTTTTGTCAAGTGTGATGTTAATATGAGACATGAAAATGTGACTGTACTAAAATACTCAAAAATAAACTTTTGTCTTTTGCCTGTTATCTTGTGTATATTATATCTAGCCTGTAACAATTTTTCAAAAGGTTTATTCTCTTGCAACAGTTTGTTTAATCTAATACATGTTATTATGTGTGTTGTTTTAAAGTGCAAGCAAAATTTGAGACGGGCAGTGTGCTATCAAATTTAATTTTTAAACACGCATACATTTTAGTTCGCATTTGCTCTCAGAGACGTGATTCCTAAGTATAATTGTGCAATTGTTCGCGTAAATACCATAAAGGTGGAACTAAGTCAAGAATTGTTTCGAGTAACTGCAACAAATACGTCGACCGTCGAAATAGTGTAATAGTAAAGATAATAATTGCAAAAACATTGACAGTCGCGGAACGAAGAGAAGTCACTCAGAAGAAATTGTCGTTAGCTAGTCAGTGAACCACACCTGCCTTTGATACAGTGTGACTATCACTTGAATGGTCCTTTCTTATTCTTTCAGGTGGGCATGTCTCTGTCTCAATATCGTAATCGAGGGAGGGCGTACAAGTGTAAGAGATGTACGAAGGTCCAGCGCAAAGGAAGAATGGTCGCTCACGTTCTTAAACACCATGTCCCTTTTGACAGGGTGCCGTTCGCCTGCTCCTTATGTGGGTTCCGTTGTCTAGACAAGCAAGCCTTAATGGACCATATAACAAAGTACACTAGGCATAGGGAGGAAGAGAGTCGCTATGGCACTCCAGATTATAAGAAAATCCTCCACATGGCGACCAATCCTTACCAGATTGGAGATGATGACATGGCGCAGCTGTCTAGGGATGATTCTCTCAGATGGCATGCAAGAAACCAAGTTCCAGAGGGTCCAGACGATGATTGTTTCTTTGAAGAAGATGAAGAGGTAGTGTCCGGGGGCATGGTTCTTCCCCACTGGATGGCTGGTACGAAACCACTAGGAAAACCGGTCACACCAAAGGCACCATTAACCACTCCATTGATACCCCAGCAGATTGCGAGGACACCCCTTCAGACGCTCCCAATCCTGACTCAGCAAGACCTAGCTGAATTGTCTTATAGACCTGTCCAACAACAGCAGCAGCAGACGCAACAACAACTACAGCCACCACAGATGCTACAACAAAATCGTCAGCTAAACACTCAACGCCAGCTTTATACTATTAACAGTAATGATCTCCTCTCACTTCAAACTACAACTTCAGAACTCCATACGAACAAGAAAAACACTATCAGCAACTTCACAGATGACATCTTGAACACGCCAGAGATAAACAGAAGAACGCCATTACATACGCCGTGTCTTGATGAAATAGTGGTTCAAGAAAACTACGTTAATGACCCCTTATTTCAAGAAGACCTACAGACTGATAGTTCAAGAATGGAACCACCTGCCAAACGACCCAAGATGACGATGGACAAGGGACAACAGACTGAAGACCAGGGAGATGAGACACCAACAGACTTGACGAAGGCCATTGGCAATGCTGCTAAGCTCATTGCTGACGCTATTAACGGTAATACGAATGCTGTCAATGGAAATGAAAAAGCCCTCCACAAAATTGGAGATGAACTTGTAAGGGTTGAGAGAAAGCTTTTTCAAATAGAGCGTGTGTGTACAATTCTACAACAACAACAACAAGAACGACACCATCATGAAAATGCAGAAAACAAAGAAAACAAAGAAAATAAAAAATCAAGACAACCAATGAAAAGTGTGGTAAAGAAACTTTGAACAATTTCGCTAAATAATATGGACACTCTATTCGAAGCATAAACTGTTAACTGGGAATTGATTGTTAGTGACTTTCTTGTTTAAAACTTTCTTATGGGAGCTTTCTAACAGTGTGTGGAAATATACAGTGACGTTGCAAAAGTATTAACTGTTAAGTTTTCCTAATTCTAGTCATTCAAAATGTTTTAATTAATTATTGTTATTTAAAGTATTTGCATTGAATATGCATCATAGTTAAGGAAAAGTTACTTTTGTGTGTTTTTATTGTTGAACAATCTTATAATTGAAATATTACTTAAGGTTTTAATTTGTGTTAAATGTATGGCAACAGGAGTTTAGCCATATGAACAAGGGGGTAATGATGTGACTCCAGGTACCAGGACTAAAACTTTAACTAACCATTCAACTATTAAGAAACTTACCTAGATCTACATGAACTTTGCTTTATCAAGTTGTAAAAGTTGTATAGGTCATTACCAGTTGTTGACTTTAACCAGGCATAAAATGATAAATGAACTGTGCCTTGATTTTTAAACAAAACACTTAAGCTCATTTAAACAGGTTATAACCATGGTATTATCCACTGGTACTCTTATGTGCAAGAAATCCTTATCATGACACTTCAGTTGTATTCTTTTGTAAACAACCCTCTTGTGTTGACTTTATTCTGTCATAATTCCTTTATTGTTTGTATTTTCATGTAATGTCTGATTTCCTTAGATGAAGAATTTAATATTCCATCAAACTGCCAAGTAACCTTGTTAAAATCCATATAATTCACTGTAATTTCCTTAAAATGTAACTTTACATGTGTTGCAAATTTACTGCAGGCCGCCATTTTGTACTATGCATTACGTGCTATTTATAGCTGTTGTATCGGTTAGTTTCCCTAACGACTAGTAAAAAGGACCATAGACGGAAGATGTTTCAGTTTTGTGCATCTCGAATTACTCCACAAAAGGTAGAGAATTTTTGGAAAGTCATTATTGTATTTACTTATAACTTAGTTACTGTAAATTTTCCTCCATTAAAGTTAAAGTGCAGTCCGATCAATTTTTGATCGTCTTCAACCATTTTTGCCTGACAACCACCAACCATTTTTGGCTGGTTGATCGTTTTTCTACCATTTCAACCACTTTTGGGCAGTGGTTGGGTGTTTTCATATAAATACGGCGAAATCAGCCGTTTAAGTCAGTCTAGTCTTGTCTTTCATTTAAGCAACGTCTGTTATGCTGTTTGACATTTAAGTCAGATATTTACAAGTGTTAGAAATTTTAACGGTCATTGAATAGGTTTCGTCTGCAATTTCGCCAGTAATTTTAGTAAGCTAGATTCTTTATAGAAAGACATTTTATTTGCGAGAACTGCATTTTATAAGTTTTTTACAGCATAATTAAATACTGTCTCACAATATATTTAATATTTACCGACTTCTAACATTATTTTGTTTTTTGTATTGATAAATGACATAAGTGGCTACGGTTCACTGACTCGCACATCTATGGGACGCCGTTTTCGTCTTAAATTAATGCGCGATAATAAAAGCAGAATTTCATCTTGGTTATTTCATATACTGAACTCCTGCACATTTTCCATTAATATCAGTGACTCATATGTTGATTGAACAACTTGACAACTGAAGTCTATATGTTTAATTGTGACTGCTGCCATTAAACATCTGTATTTATCACATTGTAATAAATGTTTGTAACTGTTGCTGTTATTGTGAGATGGCATATTTATAGCTTAACAACATACATGAATAAAATTATTCAAATGTTACATCTGAGTTGTGCATAAGTACAAGTAGAAAGTCTACCACTATCAATCCCTAAAGCCCTTGTTTAAGAACCAACCACTACAACGGTTAAATTCCATAGAAGATTATACCAACAGATAACGCTACCAATAAGGGAGATAGGAAAACAACACCTGTAAGACCTGTAGTGCCGGCACGCGACAATATTGATATAAAGTCTCTATAACAAATGATTGTCAAGTTACATGGCGGAAATGGTTTTCAATGTTAAGGTCACTGTGACTTTGACCTTTGACCTATTAACCCCAAAATGAATAGGGTTCATCCACTCAATGTGTGCAACCATCACATGAATTTTAAAGTCTCTAAGACAAATGGTTGTCAAGTAACAGAGTGTAAATGATTCTAAACATTTAGGTCACTGTGACCTTGACCTTTGATATACTGACCCCAAAATGTACAGGGATCATCCACTCAATGTGTGCAATCATGGCATAAAGTTTGAAGTACCTATAACAACTGATTGTCAAGTTACATGGCTGAAATGCTTTTCAATATGAAGGTCACTGTTACATTGACCTTTTACATACTGACCCAAAAATCAATAGGGGTAATTCACTCAATGTTTGGTGCAACCATTATGTGAATTTTGAAATCTATATGACGAATGGTTCTGGAGTTACAGAGTGTAAATGATTCTAAATATTTAGGACACTGTGACCTTGACCTTTGAGCTACTGACCCCAAAATCAATAGGGGTAATTCAAATAATGTGTGGTGCAACCATTATGTGAATTTTGAAATCTATATGACATATGGTTGTCGAGTTACAGAGTGTAAATGATTCTAAATATTTAGGTCCCTGTAACCTTGACCTTTGACTTACTAACCCCAAAATGTATATGGGTCATCGAATCAATGTGTGCAGTCATGATATAAAGTTTGAAGTCTCTATAACAAATGATTTCCAATTTACACGGAAATGATTATGTGACTTTGACGTTTGAGCTTCTTATTCCAAAATCAACAGGGGTCATCCACTCAATGTGGGCAATAATCACATGAAAGTAAAAGACTGTAGGCCATGGAGTACTCAAGTTATCCTCCAGAAACCAAATTGCTAACGGACTGATGGACGGGCGCCCTGGACCATAACATAATATGCCCCCTTCGGGCCTATAAAAAGGAAAATCATGAGGTATAGGGTTTTTTTTCTATAATACGCTTGCTGATCGAATGGTACTTTTGGAGTCAAACTGTGAATACATTGTTGACCAACAGCAGAAAAATATTGTGTTTGTATTGATAAGCTTTCTCCATTATTTGTCCAAGCAGCACGAAACTCAAAGTGTAATTGCGCGGCCCATCAGGGCCGTGCATACTGTTATGGGTTTACAAATGTGCTCTGGGGGTATATGACTGATTTGTTTCCTTTCGATCAACTATTACTTGACGATTCTGAGCCCATTGCTTATGGGCTTCGCACAAAATGTATAAGCAGAAGTTGTGCTTCGAAAAAAGGAATGATAACAGGCAAAGTAGCAAAGCCATTGCTTTTTTAAGAGCTAAAGTATTGTATTTTTCTCAAACTTTCGAATCCGAAATGTCCTTTAGGACAACATATGGTTACTGGCAAGTGCTGATATTGTCGGATATGAAACATTTTACTCTTTTCCATTAAATGGCTAGCACAAACTTATAGACAAAATGCAGAAAATGTCATGGTACCTGTCGGTAGACAAATCGTATGAAAATACGAATAATAACAGCCAAAACACTAACGAAAGAGGTCTGTATAGAATTGTGTGTATTATTTTTTGCACTATTGATCGGAATTGAAAAGTCCCTTCGGTCGACATCCTGGAACATTTTTTGATCGTGCTCGATTTGCTGTCCAGAACATGTCCCGCAAATGTACCAGTACACCTATGAATGGAATGACATGGAACAGGAAGAAGCATTTTTAAACTGGCGTATAAGTTGAATGGTTATCCAGTCGATTATTTTTTAGAAAATAGCATAATGATGATAAACCTGTAAACTGACAATTGTGTCGCAAAGCTTGAGCATAAGTTTCAAAGACGGTATTGCACTTCTCGTATGTGGCATATCTGCGATATTCGTTTAACGTGTATTTTAAATGTATTGTGTTTTAAATGTCGTGTTTATTGTAATATGTACTAAAGATTTATGCCATTTAAATCTACAGGGTCGAATCGTTGGAAAACCTTACTTACAATTTTGAGATTACATTTTTCACCTAAACTTAATGAAACTGGTCAGAATGTTTACTTTGATGAAATCTTTGAAGAGTTCATAACTCGGTCACATCAGATCAAAAACTAGGAAACGGGTCAAATGATAATAAAACAATATTAACACCCTAAAGGCCACATTTCTGACCCAATCTTAATGAAACTTGATCAGAATTTTTGCATTTAATCAAATCTTTGTTGAATTCGTAACTGGCTCAAATGGAGTCAAAAACTAAGTCACATGGTCAGATCATAGGAAAACCTTGTTTACACTCTTGAAGTCACATTTTTAACAATTCTCTATGAAACATGGTCAGCATCTTTGCCTTCATGAAATATTTGATAATTTCATAACTGTCACATGGGGTCATAGGTCACTACGTCAAATAAAAAAATTCGTAGCATATGCTCAAGTGGGCCAACCAAGACCATTTGGTCCTCTTGTTTTGCTGTTGGTGTCAGTTCCAAGACACATTTTGAAACAGATCGTATAATTTTAGCACATTTCCTGTCCTGCTCAAAACATATCCAAATGATTAAATCATCTCATGTGTAACACAGTCACATAACACCACCCATTCTGCAGGATGCTGTACATACATCAGTTTGCCATGGTTTTTGTCGAATCATTTATAGCATATATTTTTTTCTTAAATTATCATTATTTCTTAGCATTGCCTTTCCCTTTTAATAGGTATATAATTAAAATATATTCAGCATTGGACTATGTACTTAGTGCGATATATTCAGCATTGGACTATGTACTTAGTGCGATATATTCAGCATTGGACTATGTACTTAGTGCGATATATTCAGCATTGGACTATGTACTTAGTGCGATATATTCAGCATTGGACTATGTACTTAGTGCGATATATTCAGCATTGGACTATGTACTTAGTGCGATATATTCAGCATTGGACTATGTACTTAGTGCGATATATTCAGCATTGGACTATGTACTTAGTGCGATATATTCAGCATTGGACTATGTACTTAGTGCGATATATTCAGCATTGGACTATGTACTTAGTGCGATATATCCAACTTTGCGGGATTGAAGCAATCGTGCTTCCTAGATGCAACACTGGTTTTATTCTGGGCTAAGCGTTGTTAAAGTCTGTTTATCTTTTGTACTAGGCTTCATTTTACCCACTACAACCCACCACAAAATGGGGGTGGGGAAGGGGGCTATACTTGAATCGCTTTGTCGCGTCGGTCGGTCGGTCGGTCGGTCCATCTCCACTTTGTCCGCTCAATAAATCATATACTAATGGAAGGATTTTCTTCAAACTTGGCTTTGATGTTAACCTCAACATGGGAATGTGAAGAACTCATGTTGCCCTTGTGTCGGGTCAAGGTCACACTGGAAGGTCAGATAATTTTCGTGTCCGCTCTAAATATCCTATACGTTTTGAAGAGTTTTCTTTAACTTGGCTCACATGTTCACTTCATGATAGTGATGCAGAACCCATGTTGACCTTGTACCAGCTCAAGGACAAGGTCACACTTGAAGGTCAAATTTTTAATAATGAATTATAAGACAAGGATTTTCTTCTAACTTTGCTCAAATGTTCATCTCAACAAGGCAGTTTGCATAACACATATTGCTCTTGTGTCAGCTCAAGGTCAATGTCACACTGGAAGGTCAAATATCTGACAAAAAAAGATAAAAATATTAATTTGCATTAAATATTTATTAGCATTGATTAAAAAATGTAAATTTGCATTAATTTAAAAAAATATTAATTCGTATTAAGTAACATCAAATATATAGTTATATTACTGCAAAGTATCATTCATCTACAAAAAAAATGGGTATCGAAAATGCGAATAGAAAATCAACTTTCTACTGGGTAGGACAACAACTAGTGTTTCAAAACAAGACATGAAGTTAATACAACATCTGACAAACACATCAATGAATTGATTCTCTAGGTCCAGTGGTAAGAGCGATCTAAGAACGAAGAATCTTCTGCGCCGACTTGATGCTATACATTAGTGTTTTCTTGTTTGAAAAAAAAACAGTAATAACGCCCTTTTTCAAACCATTTGGTATGTAGCAGATGTTAGACATGTACTGGAACAATTTTGAAATAACAGAAATTAGAAATCTCTACCGTATTTAATAATTATGCTCGTAATAAATGCGATCGTATCCACATGCTTTATCGTTTTTACAAGTGCTTTATTGTTTTATAACCATATGTTTTTCTATGTCAGTATTATGTTTCGTGACTCGTTGGGTGTAAGTATATCTTGCAACTCAGATATGAAAGATTCTAAATAAACATTATTGAAGTCATCGCTACGCACGGGTTTAAAAAGATGTTCGAAATATTTTTTCTATTAGTGGTGAATAGGTGTGTCTTAAACATTAAGGTTCATTTGGAAGATTGGATCTTCTTTGCATAATGACCGTTTTCTGTTTATGAGTCGCCAACATTCTTTTTTGTCGATTTCAGCTGCTTGCACGGGCTGCTATCTTATCATTATTACTTTTGACAGGTAAACTAAGAGTAAGTAATAGCTCTTTTATTTGATTTTTAAATAGCAACCCAGCAATTTGTTCAAAAAATCTAAAAGTGAGCTTTGACTGATTTCTAGTTAACTTTGCCTCTATTTGTCTAACAGTTACATACAGAGTTAAGTGCAGGATGGACGGACGGGCAGACGGACTTACGACCGAGAAAAAACACCTATGTAACATTTTATTTAACTTTCAAACTAATCACCCAGTTTGCAAAAAAAGATCATTAAGTTAAAATACGTAGAGTTATATCTTTAAAAATGTATTTCAGACGAGCAAACAGTAATTTCATGTCACTTCAGAAAAAAAGAGTTTCTAAAGCACTTCGAAAACATATTGCTCAACACATTTCTCTCGTCGTAAGATATGTGTACACATTCCTTTCGATTTGAGAAAAAATACTGTTCTACAAAACTCGAATGAAAGTGATGTTTACAAGCAGCACGACATAGATATTCACACAGTAGTAGTGGGACAAAATACTATGCCCTCTGTTATCTTAGGCTGCCTTGTCCTGACCTTTTAGTGTAAAAGAAGAGCATCATTAAATAGGGAAGCATTCATTTACAGCTTTTATGTTTAAGAACCATAAGTACGTCGAAGAGCCAAACCAAAGTTTTGCAAAGTATTAACATGTATAAACACAATGAGACGACAATTTCCGTTACAGTAGGAGTATAGTACATTCTACCACAAAACGTTTGTAACAACATTTATACAAACAAGGAATGATGGTCGACGTAGGTTACAATGTACAATGCTCTTTATGTATTTATCAAGAAGTGGCTGATAAAAAAAAAGGTGCAACGTCCTATTACTCTCTGTTTCGAGGAATAGATAGTTCTACAGATCCTGATAAAAAAGGTGCAACGTCCTATTACGCTCTGTTTCGAGGAATAGATAGTTCTATTACTGTAACCCTACAGAATTAATCTATTTCAAGAAGACTTTTTAAAGACAAAAAATGCACTGGTTTGTACTGACTTGGAAATAAAATTTAAAAAGGCCACCTATTCCTTGCTAAAACAAATCCCGTTATCTTTCAGTTACAGTTAGATCGCATTCCATTCTCGGTAAACGCTTAGATAGTGCACATTTCTATGACCAAATTGTCCTGAGTAGACGAACAAAGTCGGAATTTTACCCGGTGAACAAACAAAATAATTCTGTATGTTACATTGCTTATTCTCACATTCATCCGTAAGACAGAGGACGTTATTCGTAGCAAACCGTCCATAATCCGAAGGCTTTCCCTGATTTTCGTAAACCGTCAGGCCTTTAAGCATTGTAAGATGGTTAGGACTGGTTACGCCGGCTCAGACGACTCAGATTCTCGAATCTTGATTGGTTAGATTTTACAGATTTTTTGTAAAAAATGGCGTCTTTATGAACTAATGTTAAAACCAAAAGTAATCGACTACGTCGAAAAAAGCAGGAAGAAACGCTTACAAATCACGACGAACGGAGAATAAAAGATGAATGACAGCCTAAGATATTGTAACAATCTTATTTTTTGACAGTCAGCTATATAATTATAAAGGAGAAAGACTGATGTGTTCCGTCTGCTTGCTACAATATATGATTAGGTTTCATTTACAACTCTATGGTAAAAAAGGTGTCTGGATTCCTGCCATTTCCGCTATCAATATGGCCAATGGCTGCAACCTGATCACAGCTCTGTTCCGCAAACTGAAAGAAAAAATAGTGTTTAAAATCACCCTAACACCTTTTGAATCTAAGATGTAATCTAAATGTTTTCGTCGTTTCATTTGATCCTAGGAAATAAAAACCTTTCTGTTACTTTGACAGTTCTAAAATGCTGCGATTTTATTTCTTCTATTGAAAGTCTAACTTGTCTTTGCCAACAAACACTTAAATAAGAACTACAAGAACTTTTGTGTCTGCTATATGTTACAGTGTATCATGAAGGTTTTGGCCAGCAAATCTTTGGATTGAGGTTGACAAATAGTGTTGATGATGCCGTTACTATGAACAGATAAATTGGGTCGTCATTTCTCCATTTTAAGTAATTTTTAACTTCAATTGGCTGGTCTTAACGACAAAGCAAATATACTTCTATTTTTTTAATTAGATTTATAATCAAAACTAAAACAAAGACGAAATAGAAAATACTGCAAGTCACAATTCAAAGTATAAGGCTGTTTTTCAGTGAAAATGTTACCTAGCATTAAAGTTATACTACTGGCCATAAGCGTCATAAAACAGTTAATAAAATAAGAACTCTAGAATGCTTAAAAATCATTATCAACATTTATTTTTTGTGGATGACAAGATATGCTTAAGATACATCATAAATATTTTATGACCCGCCGGTCTTAAATTGTTTCGGAAAATGCCGAAAGCACTTCGCCAATATCCGTGAAACGAGTCGTCACATGATCAATTTTGACGTAGACAACAATACATTCAAAACGTATATTAATTCAAAAAGTGATAGACCAAAACGTACTCGGAAGCGTGTCATCATAACAATTATATTACTGAGAAAAAACGGTAAAAATTACAGAGGAAGATGTACGATCTGTCGAGAATACTTCTCGGCACTGAATTTATCAAGTCCTTGATTCTAAAAATTACTTATGTATGCAAATTAGCATCTTTCGACTACATCCGAGCAATGGTGGAGAGTTTACAGAAAACGACGGTAGGTGTTTTTATATTCGCTGACATCAACGAACATAGTCAAGTTATAAATGAAAATTAACAGCAGATTTTCTTTTTAGCAAGTTGTCTAGGCATTGTTGTGAATATTTGCATAAACTGGCGATAATGTTATGTATTTGTTAATGGGCGGTATTGTAACTTTGCCAATTTGTATTAACAATTTGTATTTCTTTGTAAAACCGGTGACCCCTAACCGTGACCCTCCAAGCCTTGAGCATTGCTTATAATGACTCCATTTGGAATGTTTGAACAGGTCCACCGGACAATTCAAGTTTCAAAGGTTATTTTAACTTCATTATACATCTCAGATAATTTCAACGAAATACGTAAGAAAGAGTACCTCCCGAACTTATTTATTGTGACATTACAGTGTAGTGTTCCTTTTCATAATTGCCTACGGCATACAATGCGACGTGTATGTACTGTAAAAATTCAGTATGTTTATGGAATTTTATAAATGTGATTTAATCTTGGTTTGTGGTTCATTGGTTTTGTATTCATTGGTTTGTGGTTCATTGGTTTTGTATTCATTGGTTTGTGGCTCATTGGTTTTGTATTCTGCTGATCACACTCTTGTCTCCGCCTCTTGTGTAACAGTGAATTTACAAACAACTCGAAAGATCTGGACCATAAAATTAACAAAGTATTACTATTCCGTTTGTATTTATCATTTATTTATTATCTGATAGATCTTCAATTGTTCTAAAGCAGAATATGATACATACGGTGAATCCAGAATTATCTTGTAGACAGCCAATGAAAATACCAGCAACGTCTGAGACAGAGTCATACATTCCGTGTTGAAAGGATGCAACAGGAGTGTACGGGGGAATGTTCTTACACCAGGTCATCACCTAAGTAACACATTTTTTTATATATATATAAATACTGCATAAAAATAAGAAGAATCTTACACTGGTTGCAGGTACATAACGAAATGTTCGGCTCGAGGGTAACTGTCTGAGGCGGTAACGAGGCCCTGTCGAGTCACCGCTTAACCGGATATTCCCGTCTGTACCAGACTAGTTTTTGCTTCTTTTTCTTGCATATCACACATACATAAAAATTCGGAAGAAAATAACAAAAACTAATATTTTTACAACTTCATTCATAACGCGTGACGTCTTTCATAAAGCGCGCGACATATCTTACATGGGGGTGTAAGATGGGTTTTTCTAGCACCGATGTAGAAAATCATGTCTGATATGCAAGAAATAATAAGAAGTAATATTTAAGTAAGATCAAAATGTGAAAAATGACACGAAGAACTCTTTTTGAGACGATGCATGGAGTCAGTTTGATTTTTCTTTTCATAATTCATGGATATATTGTATATTCGTTGTAAATTAACATCATACGTATTTCTATTTCCATTAAAGATCTTAAAGCATCTGCAAAACAACATTAAAACATAAGCTTCTAGATATGTATACTTCCGACTCTTGGGTGGCTACTGTGTGTATAATTTTGCATGATTTTTTAACAAATAGAAAGTTCTCTAAACATGAAAGTATAAATGTTACATTGTAGCCTTGTTTCCATGTTGATGGTGGTGTTAATCCGCAGTTATTTAGAACAAAAGCTTCAGGTGAGGTACGGTTGCCAGACGGACATATGGCCGCTGCCTGGTTGGTTTCTATCACTTTCTCTGCTATATCAATAACTGACGAAATTTTGGAGCACATCAGTTTAACTGAATCGTGAATAGAAGAATGTTAAAACCTTAAAAGCAAAAAGGTTCAACACACATGTCAGAAACATTTAAACATCACATCACTGGCAATATTTTTTTGCCATTGAATAAGAGACTATCATTGTCTGTTAAAAGATATCTTAAAAGTAGGGAATATTCGAATCTGAAAATTGAATTCGAATAATCTATAATGATTTTTTTTAAATAAAGCGTCGTTGATTATTTTCATAAATATAAGCATTCTGATTATGCAAAAAAAGAAACCAATCTGTTTGGTATTGTGTTTGTTTAGGCCATACCAAATTGTTTTTTCGTTTAGCGTCCACCCTACGTTCAAAAACCTATCTAGCTATCCTGAAAACACAAACGAAGCCCCAAAAAATAAACAAGTCATACTGACTAGTATCTACACCAGGATATAATTATCAAGTTTCATATTCCACTTTGTAGAGACGTTTAATGCATTTCTTAAAGTAATTTCAATCAAACCACCTATAAATTCAACTGAAAATATATTTCTGCATAGGTAATTTTACAATTGAGTCTATATTTGGAGTCAACTTGTCAATATCAACTCAATTTCAACAATCTATAAAACTGAACTGATGCACATTCATGTTATTAGACAGGTCCTTCCATCCTATGGCACTAAAATCCAAATGAGGTATCACTGTAAAAAATTACAAAAGTAAACACTTCTTCAACATTTAATACTGAACACCAAAATATCATTTTTACTGGTATTTGTTTTTCTCTATCTGTTTTGTCTGAGTGTCTGTTGGCTTCACTGCGAAGATAACACAATATTTTGAAATACTTCAAAATGAATTTGGCGCCCTTATGATAGAAGAATTCTCAGCAAAAATGTTACAAAAGGAATATCTGCTTAGTGAACTACTAACAAAACGTCATAAATAATGTCTTTCGACTCTACCTATTTAAATTACATTAAACTTCATCAACAAATTCTTGCTGCAGCCGTGTATACACTACACTTGAGAAATTCGACTGATAGCAAAACAAATAACAAATACTTCAACGCATGAAATTTACATAAAACAATCATTTACTTGCTATTACCTTGAAAAACAATCAAAGATATTAAAATCTTATTATAACTGACCAGAAACTAAACTCTTCTGACGTCGCTACACCTTTAAGCACGCATGGAACTTCTTTACCATCTCAATAAATACAAAATGGGGTAATGATGTAAGGGAGGTAACAACACTAGTCACGTATAAATTCTCAAACATACCGGAGAACATTTAATACTTTGTACAGTAAGGTCGTAAGAGAAAACAATGTTGTTTTTTTTTCCTACCTCAGAAGCTCAAACCTATCCGTCCGCGGACGCTAAACGAAAGAACGATTTGGTATGGCCTTATTGCGTGTCAAAAATGATCCAATTAACAATAAAATGGCAATGCATAATTCGCAGGGGCAATTGTTACGGATTAACAGTCTGCTGCAGGCGTAATTGCGATACCTTCTTATCTTTTGTTCATTTTAATTGGCGCTCGTTTATTTCACAAATTTTATGAGTTGTTTGTTACAAAATATTCAAGGATTAACGTCATGTTTTACGAAAACAAACAACCAGTCACGCTTATAACTCTATTGATGTTACTTTTTAGTTGCCCAATCAGTAGAATGGCTCAAGTATTTTCCTTTTTATAAGTATATTTGAAAAAAAAAACTCATACTTGCATTAAGTTTGATAATCGCATAACAATATTGAAATAAGCTTTAAAAAAATCGTATTCGTTCCCATTACTACAAAACGTGTAGATATTTAACTTACGGCTGTATTATTGTTATATTATAACTGCATTATTTTCAGACGCAAATAAACTTAAATTACGAATTCATAACAGCAACCCTTTTAACCAACGGAAAAGTTTCTTCTTCATCTGAAGATATTGTATCCAACAATGCAGGTAAAATCGATTTTAATACAGCTACGCCGAAAAAGTTACATGAAGTATAGAAAGATACCCTAGTAAAAGCGATATCATAACATGAAACCATACCGCATGCCGTGCCTTAGCGCTTTGATTTTCTGTTCAGATTTAGCCAGAAGTCATAAGCAAAACTCAGTATTGAAAGATACATAAAAAGCAGAAAATATATATTCCAGTAAACAGAAACAGTGATAAAATCTTAAGAGAGTGAAGGTATTGTACCGTTTACTTATCAACATACTTACAGTTTGGGAGTGTGGATGCGTGAAGAGGTGTTGTTGTCGGGACAACAGTGGTTGGCGTGTCAGTTGTGGCAAGGTGTGCAGCATCTTTAGTCACAATAAGAAATAGTTATGAACATAATAAGTTTAAGATAAAAATGTGTCTTTCATGTTTTTGCTAAACGGTTATACAAATGTAACTCTGTCTTACGTTATCTCGAAGTAGTTCATGTAGTTTAGTAATTGAAAATAGGCTTAGTCCAAATTGGGGAAATTTACAACTGACTTAAGGTCGAAGTAATCGTCACTTCTTGAAATTCTATTAATTTGTTTCAAGTTAATATATACTTTCTATACTATATCGTTATGCGCTAAAACAGAGAAATGGAAATTTGAACATTGGCAAGAATCTCCACTGTATCCATTTATACAACTGCACGAGAAATGTGGAGTGTGTCTGGTAAGATGGCATTCTCCACCGTTCATACAGTGTTGTCTATCACACGCTGAAACTAAACAGTGATTCATCGTGTTATGTTTTGCTGATCAGGTTTTTTTACACGGAAGAATTAGGAATTGTACTATGTAAAACTATTTACTTTTTTATCGTCAAAACACATTTCTCAAGAATACAGCTATTTAATTGTCTGTTCTCTTCCAATTATATATAAAAAATACTCAACGCAATGATATCATTGATTGGGATGTACTGCCTACATGCTTATGGTTAATTTTCAAAACGTTAGCAGGTAAGTCGCTACTAGAGACTATTTAATTTATGGTATGACCTAAAATCGTTTATCTATCAGACTAAACAAACCTTCGCAATTATCTCCCGAGTAACCGTTTTGACAATGACACGTATAATATTTTCTTGGGAAAAACGAATGTCGGCACTCCCCACCATTCTTACACGGGGATGATGCACAATGGTCGTCTGTTAACATAAATAAACGTTCTGCTGTACGTTTGTTACACAATTTCGTGATATGTGTTAAGATATCTATAAATTACATCCTTGACTCCAAGAGGAGCGAGATTCCCTTGCATCATTGACCTTGACTAATTGCTCTTATCGACAAGGATAAAAAAGTCAAGGTCATGGAATGCTTTGAAGCATAAGCTTACGATACACATTTCATGTATATTTGGGCAAAAATAAGACCTCTGGACTGTTTGCAGGGTTTTCCATTGAAATACACTAGTGACCCCACAGAGTTCATCAAAACAATTTCCATGAAGCTTAGGGTTAAATTGGCAACTAGAATTAATGACCTTTATACTATACACTATTTAAGTAGTGGGAGCTAATCTCCTTACTAAAGAGTAATCATTTTCATTAGATTGTGTTGAGATGAGACTGTTTCATTGAGGCTGTTGTTTCTATCCCCAATCGAGTCCATTTTTATGCTCCCCGAAGGGCGAGCATATAGTTGCCGCTTTGTCCGTCCGTCCGTCCGTCCGTTCGTCCGTTCGTTCGTTCGTTCGTCCGTCCGTCCGTCATAATTTTGTCCGGAGCATAACATAAAAACTGAGAGATATTAAGACCAAACTTCATAGGTAGTTAGATCTCATTAAGGAGCAGTGCAGTGTACAAGAACCAGAACTCTTGCTTTATTAATTTTTTAGTTATTGTCCTTCGAAATTTCTCATACTTACTTTTTTGTCAGGGGCATATCTCACAAAGTATAAGAGTTATCAACTTGAAACTTTAAAAGTAGATAGATCTCATTGATGAGCAGTGCAGTGCACAAGAACCACAACTCTTGCTTTATTAATTTTTGAGTTATTGCCTTTTGAAATTTCTCATACTTTTTTTTTGTCCGGGGCATATCTCACAAAGTATAAGAGATTTTAACATGAAACTTTATTGGTAGATAGATCTTTATAAGGAGAAGTGCAGAGTGCAAGAACCGTAACTTTATTTTGCATAATTTAGGAGTTATTGCCCTTTATTATTTTTCATACTTTAAAAAAATTCATATTAAACAATAGCCCTTTTGGAATTGGGATTTATTCGGGGAGCATCCATCGGGTCTACCGATTTCTTGTTTCCTTTTAGATTTCTTTCTTTTGTTTTATTTTTAAAACTTTTTCATATATTGGAACAAGAAAGAACTTCTTTCGTTTTTAACATTTTTTGAAATTTGTGAATATTGTAATAAATATAAGAAACTGAGTATCAAAGATTTAAGTAAGATATATTTTCAAAACTACACGATAAACCTCTACTATGAAAAATATAGAAAAAATAATTTAAAGTCATTTTGAAGCCAAATTTATATGTTTCGAAATACCCATCATCATAAAGCGGTTGGGGTAAACTAGTGCCATATTTGTGATAAAAATTCAAAAGTTTTCGCTATTTGTGTCCTTTTTTTCAATAGTCATTACATGGTGAAGTACAACTGATCTATCTTGTAAATTTCAAATGTAGTGAAGTACTATACTTACGGCGTGATGTGAACTTATTTTTCGAATATGTAACGATTCGCCACAATAACGATTCGCCACAGAAATTCACGATTCACCACAAGTCAGTTAACGATTCGCTACAAAGTAATAACGATTCGCCACAGTTTTCAAAAAGTATAAGCAGTAAGCATCTTTTCAAGAGGTCACTGGTCTGAATTTCCCCCAACGGTACGCCTCCCAGGCTGCCAAGTCAAGTCAAGTCAAGTCAAAAACCTTTTATTTCTCTCATATCATGCGTGCATGATAAAAATGAGGACAACAACATAAATACATACAAACAACGAGGCTCATTCATTTTCAATACAATGATTATAATAATGCTTATTAGAACATATTCTGGTATGATTTATATATAGCGTGGAGAGCCAATATTAAATAGAGTGCAATTTATTTTGTAACACTTTATGAGAAAAGATTTTTTTTTTTTTGGTGTACTGCAAAAAAGTAAAATATATTATATAATAATGTTGACTGTTGTCCTTCCCTGAATTACTTTTGTCATTTTTCTTTGAGAACGTTTAATTTGTCTTTTTTGTCACAGACAATCAAAGATAAACTTTCAATCTATATTTCTTGTAGGTAAGGTTTGATTTGTTCATTATCAAGACAAACAATAAATAATTACCAATGATATATAATTATTAGCTTTGATCTTAAGTCATGGATTAAACACACCTTGTGGGCGTTACTACTATGACACATTTAATAAACAATGTCCAATCAACACCTACATTAATGACATGATTATCTGATTAGCTTAGGGTCTTTCAAATAGAAATATGATCTTACGTCAACAACAAACAACACAAGAGGGCCATGATGGTCCTGTATCGCTGAAAATAACGCTGACGACAATTACAACAACAATAACAACAAAAATAAAATTTATTATGATAATAGTTATAACAACGTCAACAACAATAATAACAATAAAAAAAATAATAATACTGACATTGATAATAATAATAATAATAATAATAATAATAACACCAACAATAATCATAATAATGATAATTTCAAAACTGACGGTAACAACTTCAGCAACTTCAGAAACTTGAATATGCGTTTAATATCTATTGAAAATAAATAACTATTATCAATTCTCTCGCTTAGTGTTTGCGGTTTAAAATCCAAGATGTTATGCCCTGAATTTAATGATTTCTTAAACAGATATCAAATTATAGGATTGCAAGAAACAAAATTACACGATTTAGATCACATCGAACTTACAGGATATAAAGTTCAATTTAAAAACAGGAAAGCTATTAGTAGACGTAAAAAGGGTGGAATTGCCCTTGCCTACATGAGTGACTTGGCAAAATACAGTTATAGAATCAAAATCTAGTCTTGTCCTTTGGTTTACTGTCTCAAAAAGATTAAGCAGAACCAAATCTGATATACTTTGTGGTATAGTGTACATACCACCAGAAAAGTCAGAATATTCGGTTGAAGATCCTTTTTAGAGATTCAGTTAGAACTTAACAATTTATCAAGGAAGTATACACATTATTGCTTGTTTGGGGATTTCATTTCTAGGACCAAAGAACTTAATGATTACATAATGTTAGACAATGACATTTTAGAAATGCAAAATCTTTATGAAATTCGTGATGAATATTATACTGAAATGAACAGGTATTAACATGCAAAAAATGTGAAGCTTCCTCGAAAGAACTGCGATCATGTTGCAAACAATTATGGACATAGATTAATCGACTTCCTTCAGTTAAATAACATATAGATCCTAAATGGTAGAACGAAAGGTAACGAAACAGGATATATGACTTGTAAAGCTTCTAGTGCGGTAGATTATTTTTTATGCAGCTCAAATATATTTAACAGTATTGATTATATGAAAATTTTAGAGTTTTGCCCATTGTTATCTGATGCGCATAACCCAATAAGTTTAACATTAAGCTTTGAACATCCAGAAATTAACGAAAAAAAATTAAATGATGGTCCTTACTTAAAATTATGGGATGATAAAAAGATAAATGAATTTGTAAACAATTTTGATTTGAACAAAATAGGTAGATTGCCAGATAAGTTAGATAGTCCAGAAATTATAAATAATTTTAACAAAGAAACTGCCGATAATATTATGACGGACATTGCCTCACTATTTGTACGAACTTCTGAAACATCCTTTGGGTTAACAATAACAAATAAAAATATAAAACACGATTCAATGAAAAACGATTCAACATGGTTTGGACATAAATGCAAAGCCGCTCGTAAACAATTCAACAGGGACAAATATTTTTATAAATTTAGAAGGACTGAAACAAACAAAGAAAACCTTAGACAAAAAAGTAAACAATACAAAAACACAATGAAATTGTTTTATAATAAATCGAGAAATGCGAATATTGAAAAATTAAGAAAAATAAAGAACTCTGACCCAAGGAAATATTTGTAAATGTTAAAAGGAATTAAAAATGAAAAAAGAAGAATGTGATATAAATGACCTATATACTTTTTTTAGAGATAATAATTTTTCAACCCGTAAACATTGAGATAAATGAAGCTATAAACTGTCCTATCACTAAAGATGAAATATCAAAAGCAGTTAAAACTTTAAAAAATAACAAAGCGTGTGGACTAGATAAGATTTTAAATGAACATATTAAGTATTCTTATCATTATTTTGAAGAAATTTACTTTAAAATATTCCACCTGATTTTAGATAGTGGAACAATCCCTGAATCTTGGACTATTGGAATTATAAACCCTATTTATAAGAACAAAGGGACATAACTAAGCCTGAAAATTATAGGACGATGACATTTCTTAGTTGCTTTGGAAAAATATTCGCAAGTGTCATGAATAACAGACTTAAAAAATACATTGAACCAAATGATCTCATGCATAACTCTCAGGCTGGTTTTCGTGAAGGGTTTTCGATTCTAGACAATATGTTCATTCTGCAACATTTAATACAATATACAAATAATAATAGAAAGAAACTGTTTTGTGCATTTATTGACCTAAAACAAGCATTTGATACTGTGTGGAGTAATGGACTCTGGATGAAAATAAATAATCTTAATGTAAATGGTAAATGTTTCAATCTAATTAGAAATATATAGGAAAATATCAAATCTTGTGTAAAATCAAATTCAAATGTATCAAACTTTTTCCCTTGCAATATTGGAGTTAGGCAAGGAGAAAATCTCTCTTCGTTATTGTTTTCGCTATATTTTTTAAATGATTTACATGAATACTTTTACCAAAATGCAAATACTAATAGAATACTTATATCTGATAGCGTGATGAAGTGCAAACATATCTTAAACTTTTATTTTACTTTACGCTGACGACACTGTTATTCTAGCCGACAGTGAAAATCAACTAAAAAACGCTATAAATATCTATGAGGAATACTGTGAAACTTGGAAGTTAACAGTAAATGTAAACAAATCTAAAATTTTAATCTTTTCAAAAGGGAGGATGCCACAGTACAATTTTAAATTAAATAATGAAAATATAGAAATAGTACGAGAATATAAGTATCATGGAATATATTTTAGTAGAAGCGGACTTTTTTAAGTGTAAGAAACATCTGTACAATCAAGCTACTAAAGCTTTGTACAGTCTGGTTAAAAATTCGGATCGATTAAATCTCCCTATTGATTTACAGATTGACATGTTTAACAAAACAATTAAACCAATTCTTTTGTATGGGTCAGAAATATGGGGTTATGAAAACCTTGAATTAATTGAACGTGTCCAGTTAAAGTTTCTTATGTATATTCTAAAATTGAAAAGGTCAATCCCAAATTATATGGTCTATAGAGAGTCAGGTTGTACACCTCTATATTTAGATATAGAAGAGAGAATAATATCATTCTGGGCTAGAATATGTAATATCAATCCAGCGACATTGCTAATTAAACTATCCGCAACAGTGTACAGAAATATGCTAAACTTAGCAAAAACATATGATGATCTATCAATGAAATCAAAATACCCCTGGATTCACAACATTAAACAGATCTTTATTAAATGTGGAATGATTAATATATGGTCAGAACACAAATTCCCAAATAGACAATAGTTAAAACTCACAATACGGCATAAATTAAAAGACATTTTCCTCACTGAATGGTATTCCTCCTTAGAAAATTCGAGTAAAGCAAGTTTTTATAGTCTTTTAAAATGTAAATTTGAACAAGAATCATTTTTATTTTTACCAGTGACATCATTGCAATATTCACTGATTAAATTTCGAACTCGTAACCATCGACTCCCAATAAAAACTGGAAAATGGACAAGAACTCCAATAAACGAACGTGTTTGTATTACATGCAATAAATTAGGAGATGAATTTCATTTTTTATTTGAATGCATATTATTCTAAGATGAACGAAGACGATTTTTGAAACCATATTATTATGATAGACCCAATGTTATTAAAACACATGAACTGATGAGTAACAAAAATAAACAAGAATCTTTAAACTTGTGTAAATTTATCAAATGTATTCTAAATAGAATTTAACTTCCTCATGATATTGTTAGTAATCGAATCTTCTATTGCAGAATTCTTAATTATTTACATAATTCTTCAGTGTTCTACGCTCACCTTTCGTTTCTAGTGAGCAGGACACTTAGTTATAGCATTTTCAATAACTTGACCTGAACTTCTGATCTTTAACCAGTAAAGATCAGAATGCGCTGGTTAAGACTTAGAAGTCTTTTTGTTCTTCCTCTTTTGTTTTGTTTAATCAAACCTCTGCGATTAAAATGAGTAACAGAACGTACAATTGATCTGTGTATATTGTGCATTGTATACATTACTACGGACATTACTTCTGTACCAATTTTTACTCTGGCTTAAAAAGACATATTAAATGTTAAATGCTATTCCTACAATATTACAGTTAAATAGATAATAGATTATATCCATGTTTGTTACCTCATTATGTCATGTTTAAACATGAAATGGAGAAATAAACGTTTTTGACTTTTTTTACTCACCTGAGTGTGGCTGCTTTTAACAAAGTTGCTAAGGACCTAATTAATTGACCCCAGATGACACATATTCGAACTTGACCTAGACATTGTTGAAACAATCTTTCTGACAAATTTCCAGAATATTTGGACTGAAAATGTAACCTCTAGAGTGTTAACAAGGTTTTTCCATATTTGGGCTCTATGACCTAGTTTTTGAACCTAGATGTCTCATATTCGAACTTGAGCTAGAAATTATCGAAACAATCTCTCTGACAAATTTCCAGGATATTTAAACTGAAAATGTAACCTCTAGAGTGTTAACAAGGTTTTTCCATATTTGGGCTCTGTGACCTAGTTTTTGAACCTAGATGACCCATATTCAAATTTGAGCTAGAAATTATCAAAACAATCTCTCTGACAAATTTCCAGGATATTTGGACTGAAAAAATAGCATATAGAGTGTTAACAAGGTTTTTCAATAGTTGGGGTCTGTGACCTAGTTTCTGACCCCAGATAACCCATATTCGAACCTGAGCTAGAAATCATAGAAACAACCTTTCTGACAAATTTCCAGAATATTTGGACTGAAAATGTTACCTCTAGAGTGTTAACAAGGTTTTTCCATATTTGGGCTCTATGACCTAGTTTTTTACTCCAGATGACTCATATTCAAACTTGAGGTAGAAATCATCAAAGCAACCTTTGTAACAAATTTCTAGGATATTTGGGCTGAAAATGTAACCTCTAGAGTGTTAACAAGGTCTTTATATTTTTGGGCTCTGTGACCTACTTTTTGAACCTAGATGACCCATATTCAAACTTCTGCTAGAAATCATAAAACAACTTTTATGACAAATTTTCAGATTTTTTGGACTAAAAATGTTACATCTAGAGTGATAACAAGGTTTTTCTATATTTGGGCTCTGTGACATAGTTTTTCAACCCAGATAACCCATGTTCGATAACCACTCTCGAAACCAAAGTAACGGAGGTTGAGTCAGCGTGTACATTATAAGTAATGAAAGTGATCAACAAAAGTCTAAACTCAAAGAAGCCAAGACTGAAATTACCAGATTACAAAGAGAGTGTGCTAATTACAAGAAACAGTGAAAAAAACATGAAGCAGATAAAGAAAGTATAAATGAAAAGCTTATTGATCTCGAATCCAGGTCCATGAGGGATAATTTAATTTTCTATGGTATCCCACAAGAAGAAGATGAAAATTGTGCTAAGTTGGTCCAAACATTTGTCAGTGTAATGCTAGAATTAACAGAAATGCCGGAAGTGAAACTGGACCGAGCTCATAGACTAGGCGCAAACTCGGCAAACAAACCCAGACCAATTGTAGCGAAAATACATAACTATTCAGACAGAGAAGAAATACGACAAAAATCATACGAGGAACATATGAAGAAGAAACTAAAAGGCATAAAACGCGGAGTCGGTGTACAGCTTCCCCGGCAAATACGTGATACTAGGAAAGCATTACTCCCTACCCTTAGAGAAGAGGAGGATAAGAAACACAACGTGCAAATAAACAAGAATAAACTTTATGTGAACGGAAAACTCCACAAATTATACATGAACAGAAAAGTGTGCGATCCCCAGCGGTGAAAAGCAACACAACTATAGAGATGTCAGGAGAAGGAATAAAAACTGTTATGTTGGAATATACATGGTCTTGTGGTCTGAATCGGATTTCCTTGATCTTATAAAAAGTTATGACATTTTATTCTTTTCAGAGACGTGGCTACCCACAAACTGTGAACTAAATTTGCAAATTACTGGATTTACTAGTGAACACTTATTTGGTAATTAATCTTTAAATACTCGGAGAGGCCGCTTTAGTGGAGGCATCTCTCTGTATTATAAAGAGGAACTGAGGAACAAACTCACAGTTATTGAAACAAATCAGTATGGTATGATATGGATAAAAATTTGTTAAAGCTTATTAAATTTTTACCAAGATGTATATTTTTGCTGCAGTTACGTTTTACCTGCAGGTGCAAATGTAATAGATCAAAGTTCTCTTGATTTTTTTGATCAAATCAAAATAGGCGTCGAAAATTTCAAAACCCTAGGTAAAGTGTTTTACTGCGGTGATTTAAACGCGCGAACTGCTGATGTACCCGATACATTAGATTTTAACATGTTTTTAGATTTTGATGACAGTCAATTGGCTTACCTTGTTTACTTACCTTGAAGAATTAATCGTGACCACGTGGTCAACGCGAAAGGACATCGTCTTATTGATCTTTGTAGATCCACTTCCATGATAATAGGTAACGGTCGACTACACAGTGATTTAAATATTGGAGAGTTTACTTTTCATTCACTAAACGGTTCAAGCACTGTTGATTACTTTCTTCTAGATCCGTGTGATATTGAACACATTTCAGATTTTAATATTTTAAATCCAAACGAATTCTCAGATCACTGCGGGGTAGCAATATCCATCCCATTAAAACCAAATCCACAAACGCCTAGAGCACCTAACTCGTGCAGTAATGATAAATACATAAAATGGGATGTATAAAAAACGGACGATTTGTTTGAACCCCACGAAATTTTACTGGAAATAACAGAACGCATTAATTCAACCAACAACATTAATGATACAGCCGACGCTTTCACTAGCTTTATGCAAGACATATCTTTCACATTATTTGGAAAAGAGCAATATCATCAAGACAAACAAAAATGATTCAATGCAGCTCGTTATTCCGCTAGAAAAGAGTATTTAAAATATCGCAACAAATTTCTTAAATATAAATCTGAAGAAAATCAAAGAAATCATCTAAATTCACAAAGAAAGTACAACAGAATAAAACAATTGGAAAAAAAACAAATTTAAAAGAAATCAAAAAGCAGAAATTTCAGTATTAGCTAAAACAAAACCAAAGGAATTCTGGAAAAAGGTCAAGAAACAATATAAAAAGAAAGCTCCAAATGCAGAACAATTAAATATAGAAGAATTACACAATCATTTTGAAACATTGTTAAAAAGTCAAGATAATCACGAACACCAACATGAAACCAGCGTATCTAATACGATTTTAAATGAAGAACTTGATGGCGACTTTACTATAGACGAATTAAAAAATGATATATTTTTCTCAAAAGAATAACAAAAGTAGCGGGTTAGACGATCTCATTGCGGATATGGCAAAAATATAAATTGATTCTTTATTCATTGAGCAAAGAATTATTGATATTTATAAACAAACCTGGTACTAGAACATTAATAACTCGAGATGACTTGCTAATTACAGCGTATACAAACATGATCTAGTTTTTGAAAAATATCTTGATGGCATAAAAATTAATAAATACAGAATTCCCCTCTCAAAATTTTGCTTATCGTCTCATGATTTAGCAATTGAAACAGGTAGATATACAAACATTCGCGTAGAAGATCGACAATGCCAGCATTGTAATTTAATTGAAGATGAATACCATTTTTTACTAGCTTGTCCTAAATATACACATTTGCGACAAAGTTTCTTCAAAACATTTTACCGCCACTGGCCAAATCTATATAAACTCGAATCTTTAATCAAGGAAAGCAATAGAATATCTATCGAAATACATCTATTATGCTTTAAAACTACGAAAAAACGAAAACAATACATGAACTGTAAATCATATGTAAAACTTCTCTTGAAAAATTTACGTGTTTAATTAATTATTTATTTATAAGTATTTATTTATTGCATCATTTAGTTATTGTATTATCTTCGCTTTAAACTTTCTCTACGAGACTATAGTTTATATTCCTCGCCATGTTTGAGGAATATTGTGTGTTACAATGACGGCTATAAATGTTCCATTTGCCATTTAATGCTAATAAACTATATATTATGTTATTATGTTAATAAAAGATGTAGTAAATAGCAATGCTTATTTTATGGTATCGACGTGCTTATTATTGTTTTTCTTAAATCTAAAGCTTTATCAATAAATCTTGCCATTTTAAAAAGATTGTTTTTACTTTCTGAATCTATAAAATTTATCAATTGTTGGCCAAGAATTTCTTCCTATGTATTTGTTTCTAATATTCGTATAATAGGGGCATATTAAAAAAATGGTATTCGTTTTCTATCATGTTTAAATGAAAGCATTTACAAAATTCTGTTTTGTGTACCTTCCAGTTTCAATATTTAAGGAGTGATTGCTCAGTCTAAATTTACTAAATGATTTTTGTAACTTTTCTTTCGTAAGTTTTTAAAAATATTTTTCCCTTCCTAATTCTGTCTTTAATTTCGCATAGCTCTCCAGTCTTGTATAAATTGGTCGTTGTTTAGATAAAGGTAAATAATTTAATGTGTTATCAAAATTATACCAGACATCACTAAATCCCATCTCATCAAGTAAAGACTTGATGGACTGAGCCTAATTATTACAAGAATTTTCTGTTGTGTTCAAAATATCACATTGTTTTTGAAATACAGTATGTATTAAGGACCCTGGGTTTCTTTTAATTTTAATAACATCTTTAATGCTCGCTCATTGCAATCTGTAGTAAATGAAAATCGTCCCAATTCACCTAATACAGCCAAATTTGGTGTTTGTGTTTTATAACCTAATATTCTTTTACAAAATTTGTAAACTAATTTACCGACTTCCTTAAAGTTATATACTCCCCACACTTCTGAGCAATACGTCAAAATAGGTTTTACCATTTTATCAAAAAGACTTAATTTGGTTTCTACATAGAAATTTAGTTTTTGAAACAAATGTGATAAGCTAGACGTCATGAATTAAGCACCCTATCAGGCAATCCTACTGTGACACTTCACGAGTAATAAAGTACAGTAAAATTCAATACCAATCAACGGCTATATAAATGACAAGGTTATTTGATTAACTTCACTAATCCCTTCAAACGAAAGCAGTATCACCATAAAAAAGAACCTATTTTGATTTTGAAATTAATTTGTGCATTTATTAATATGAAAACCTTTGATAATTTATATTATATATAAAATTCTATTATACATTCTTTTAATTAACTTGAGTCCTTTTTCTGATGTTGTTCACGACTATCAAAAACAGAACACATGCATTAAATAAACATTTTCTTTTATGATTGTTTCATACAAAGTTTCCATAAGACTTCTCACATACAATTGTAATTGTCTTTTATTATTTTTTTTACCATGATTGATATTGATTGAATTAATTGATAGCAAAATAATGAATAGTTAAAACCGAAATATAATCTCACCACAAATGATATATTATAACATTTTCAATACCTTCACCAAAATGTATTAAAGAAAAAAATCAAAATATTTCCAAATGTAACACTGTAATTTTTTATGCTTCTTTAATGTTGTGTTTGTAATGAATGGTTAAATCTATATATCTATTTGAGCTTATTTATCGTCGGTACTGGTTGCCCATATGACCGACGCCCCCTGAAGAGATTAGCTATTTTATGTTGTGGGGGTAGTGCAAGATACAGATACAGGTTCCGGTTGCCCATATGACCGACGCCCCCTGAAGAGATTAGTTATTTTATGTTGTGGGAGAAGTGCAAGATACAGAAAGCATCCCATTCCAGAGACACCCCTGGTTGTTTTGCATGCTCAGTGTATAGCATTGACCCATGGGACCTCGGTTTAACGTCTCATCCGAAAGACTATTAGTAATGTTAGTGGAGGAGCAAGGGATCGAACTCGGGACCCCTGGTTTACCAGTCCAGCGCGTTACCACTGGACCACATCCGCTCCTTAGACAATTATCACTCAGCGGTACGATCCTTTCATTATTCGTAATTATGTAACAAACTGCACAATTATATTTGAACTTTCAATCAAGGTACTTTTTAATAGTAATATTAAGGAATATGATCACACTTTAAAACCTTAAATTAAAATGTACAATGATTGAAAATACAATTTTGACTGATGTGTCATCGAACCGATCGATCATTCGGATAAATGTGATATTTTCAGTATTCATATTTTCCAAATCAATAATGAGATAAATGTGCGAGATTTTATAATAATGAAGTTATTACAAACCAAAATTTCTTTATCCAAATATTTATTTTCATCAAATTACAAAACAAATATAAATAAAAAACATAAGTACAACAAAAATATTTTGTTTAATTACTTTGTGGTGAATCGTTATTTCTTTGTGGCGAGTGGTTATTACTCTGTGATGAACGTTATATGAACCTGTGGCGAATCGTTATTGTGGCGAGTCGTTACATTTTCATTTTTACGTGAAGTGCAATTGTTTTATAGTCTATTAGTTTCGACAGAGGATGTGCAGTTGACAAGTTGTGATTTGGATTTCAAATTCCATGGAGTGCTTTACTTATGTCGTGATGTGATCGTTGTATTTCGTGAAGTGGAGGTGTCATACCGTCTAGTATTTCAACAAATGGTGAAGTGCAATTGACATATCATAAAGGGAATTTCTGATGGTATGTAGTATGCAGATGTATTGTTATGCTCACTTGTTATTATATTTGGTGCAATTTCCATATTGGGATTATCGACTGTTAACAACTGTCAGTTCCTAGACTGACAAAAAATTAACAACTCATAATCAACTAAGGATAAAATACAAATTCTTTTCTGGGTTTTAAACAATTTCCGTTATATAAATAACTCCAACTTTACAACATTTGAAATCCACATCACGACTTGTCAATTGCACTTCACCAATTGGAACTTCTAGATGATAAAAGCAATTCAACTTCACGACTCAACTAAAGCACTTCACGACATTTGAAACCTATATCACGATATTTCAATTGCACTTCACCATCTGTTGGAGATACTTGTACTGGACGACATTACATCTTGACCTCACGAAATAATACAGACCACATCATGTAATAAGTGAAGAACTACACGGCATTTGAAATTTACATCTCGATTTACCAAAGGTACTTCACTGTCAGTCAGAACTACTAGACAATACAACAATTCCATTTCACGAAATAATAAGATCATATCATGAAGTAAATAAAGCACTTCACGACATTTGAAATCCAAATCATGGTATCAATATGCTTGTCAACAGCACTTCACCATCTGTTGGAACTACAGGACGCCATTACAACTCGACCTCATGAAAAAATACATATCACACCACGAAGTTATTTAAGTAATTCACGAATTTTGAAATCCACATCTTGACATGTCAATTGCACTTAACCAACTGACAAAACTATTGGACGATATAAGAATTCCACTTCACGAAATATACAAATCACATCATAAATAAGAACTAAACGACATTTGAAATCTATCATCACGGTATGCCGAATGTACTTCAGCATCCCTCTAAACGTCTAGACGAAATAACAGTTCCACTTAACGAAAAAATAAGATCACATCACGAAATCAGTAAAGCACCTCACGACATTTGAAATCCACATCACGGTATGTCAGTTGCACTTAACCAATGTCGAAACTACTCCACGATATATCAACTCCTTTTTGCGAAATTTAGAGTATACATCACGAAGTTAGATAATCACTTCATGACATATGAAGAGCAAATCACGAAATAAGTCAGTGAGAATAATATTTTACAGGCAGTTTTTGCGTGCCATATTTGAACATGCTAGAATATGTTGTTTACAGCTCTTTAATATTGTTCTTTAATGCGTTCAAAATTCATCAGAATAAAGATAAAACTTTATTTTCACTATCTGGAAGTAAGATTATGCTGTGCTTGTTTTGGATTGTGTTAGTAGGGGAAAGAACACTCAGTCAGGATGAAAGGGGAAAAGAAGTCAAACGCAAAATGGAATATATTTTTAAACACTTTCAGTGTAAGTTCATCAAATATAAACTGCTGTTACATTTTAACAAACAACTGCAAATCATGGAATAAATGGATACATTTAATAAAGCCAGAAGATATGAACAACAGTCAGTAGGATAAACACTTTACATCAAAACATTTATAAGTACTTTTCAAAATGGTTTGCCCTACCTGTTGATTTCAGTGTACAGAAGATAAAGAGCTCCTACCTACCTACAGTGTCGGTCGCTATCGTTAATTAACGTAAAATAACTTACACTGGCATGTATTACCAAGGTATCCAAAGTTACAAGTGCACGTAAAATACGGATGACTGCTAGAAGCGTGACAACGCCCATGATGTTGGCATGGATTTGGATTGCAATGGTCACCTGTAAATGTCATATCATGTTGGGTTTACAGAAAGTATTGTCTGATAAATCAAATTATATGCAGTTTTTAATTTTTATCCATTTAAAAGAGGAAAAGATGTATACATCGGTGTAAATAATGTAAGAAATACTTAAATAAAAAACCTTACGTTTGCTTCAATACAACGTTGTGAGAAGCATAGAGTTACCTAAATAGCTTTGAAGTTGGAATGGTTTCTGTTCTTCTACAAATATTGGAAATCCTACTCAAGAAATATGTGGAGGCTTTCATGGATTTATTTGTCTTTTGCTAAAGTCCAAGACGCACGTGTTTACGAAGATACTTTGGCTAACATTATTTCAAACTTACGATGCTGACAAGTGTTTCCTGTATAACCGCTGTCACACTGGCAATACTCCCTACCATAATATTCATGACAACTTCCATGGCCGTTACAATCTAATCTGCAATCTGTTTGTAGAATGTAACATTCGGTTATTGTTCCACTTATCTACTATCTCATACATTTTCACCATACTTTGAGATTCTTGTCATTTATAACTGAACTAGGACATAAACATTCAATTCTTCTGAAATATCTATTAACTTGAGCATTTAAAATGAAATGAAAGAATAACGATAGAACAGTTTTAGTGCAATAATGACATGCAGCCTTCTGACATTCGTTTCTTGCATTTATCGAGCTTATTTGTAGTTTATACATTACACATTGTCTTATTACGTGGATATTTTACAGTAGTCTTTATGCAGCCTTGTTGAGTTTGGTTACATTTCTTTACAAATCTCAAGCGATATTGCTGAATTTTTCAAACTTAGATGCACAGATTTTTAGCGATTATTTTGTGATTAGCGATTATTTTGTGAAGTTTTTATTGCTATAGGTGTATTAATCGTTTTGGCATGGGTTGTATGCATCGTGCATTTGTACAGTATATTTTGACTGTTTTGCTACTCTATGTACCGGTAACAGTCATGCTGAGTATTATTTGATGTTGGCATGACACTGAAAAGAAATTGTCTAACGAGATGGTACTGTTTAGGCGCACACTAACAAAATATTTTCGTCCGAAAAAAATCTCGCTTTCTTTCTCAAGGGAAAGAACCGAGGTTTCCAAATCTACGGAGATCCACAATGATGACGTAACTTCGTGTGTATGCCTGTAGATCATGTTTGTATATAAGAAGCATCAATGACATGTACCATCATTCTGCACATTGATTGACCTAGATGTAGCTAGTGTCAACAGTACTTCGTCAAAATTCCCTCACGCCCTTCCTACAAATTCGTTGGACAAGGTACGCAAATATAATACCATTTCAATGGCGAATATATCTTTAACTAGAATTGTTAATTGGAAGGGCAGGTTTGATCATGTAAATAATGAATGTATAGATGCATGAGTTCCTTGGAGAACAGCAAAATATTTATAATGACCAGCAAGTCATTTAAAGGGAGGACTTCAGAGAATATTCATGTAGTTGATGTCAATTTTCCAGCAGGTGAGATTCCTGATTTTTCTCAGCTAGAGCTACAAGATCTGGCGAGGATGATTTATACCATGTAATGTGAAATGAGGTCAATGTCTCACAACATGCATAGAATAAACACAGACGTGGCTAATCTGATAGAAGGAGTACATAAACGGATAGACAATATCGAAAAAGCAGTAGAGGAGAAGGTCACCAAAAAAGTTACAAGGGTGATTGACCATAGAATAACTAATGAAATTAAGAAAGTGGAAAAAACAGTGGATGATAAAATTGATGAAATGAAACAGGACATTCTTAGTCAAGTTGCTGAACGTAGAGCTGATATTGAGGATACATGTGACGAGTTGAAAAACCTGAAAGAAAATATGAAAGGTGGTGCATCAGATATTTTAGTGAACTCAATTGCAAACAACATTGTCTTTCGAAATGTTGCAGAAAGATGTAATGAGGATGTTCTACGTAGAGTTAACAACATTCTAGCTGACGGGCTGAAGATCCCAGAACGAGCTGTAAGAGCAGAGCGTAAAGGTCCCCAAGGATCAAATGTCATTATAGCCACAATGAAAAATCAGAGTGATAAAAGTGCTGTTCTAAAAAAGAAATCAGTGTTAAAAAAAGATAAGCGCTTTGAAGATATATATATATATATATATATATATATATCAAATGATCAGTCAAAAGAGAATAGAGTATATTCTGCTAATTTCAGAAAAATCTTAAATAGTCTGAAGAATGGTGATGTGTCAGATTTAGAAATGCGTGGGTCATATGTTGTGTCTAAAAGTGATAGCAGTTCTGGATCTATCGTTAGCTCTGGTCGTGTTGGCAGTCAAGATTGTGATAATTCACAAGTCAGATTACGTGGCGTGGCAACATGAGTGATAGTTATACTGTCAGTCACCGTGCAAATAATCAGAACCAAAAACAGAGAAATAATTCTCATGTAGAAAGGATAAATAATAGTGGTAACACTAACAGAAACAGAGCTTTTCTGCCACGTATGAGATAGGTTGTCGCAGATTTTTGGAACGTTCAAAACTGGAAAACTGATACACAGTCTAATAATCATAATTTTCGAGAATACTGTTTGAAATTTTGTGACTTTGATATATTAGCACTTGCAGAAACTCATTTGAAGAAAAATGAAACAATCAATGTAGAAGGTTATGTTTTTATTGGTCACAATAGGAATAATTTACACAAAAATGCAAAATCAGGGTCTGAAGGTGTTGCTTTTCTCATTAAAGATGATCTTGTAAATGAATTTGATGTTGAGATCATTGATAATGAAATTGAGGGTATTTTATGGATACATTTGAAATGTAAAAATGACCTGTACAAAAATATCATAGCTTGTGTTTGTTACCTTCCTCCACTAAATTCCTTTAGGCAAATTGATGGTCATGACTTCTATGATAATTTACTTTGTCAAATTGGAAAATATCAGGATGAAAATGCACAAATGTTTATCTGCGGAGATTTCAATAGTAGGTGCTCAAATTAATTTGGATTATATACAGGGTATTGATAATCTACCAGATAGGGATGTTAAAGATTTTACAGAAAATCAGTGTGGTACACTTTTAATTGAATTTTTAATAAATGTAAATTTTTGCATTTTAAATGGTCGTAATACCAAAAGTAATGATTTTACTTTCATTGGACCACAAGGAGCTTCAGTTTTAGATTTTTGTCTGATTCCTTATGAAACGTTGAATAAATTTAAGGATTTTGAAGTTATTAGTATGTCCAGTATTTTAGGACAATCCTCGGCTTTCATACATTTGAATTCATCTGTTAAACCAGACCATTCTATATTGAAATGGTACATTGTAATGTCCAGTACAGATGCCGGTATGCCTGAAACAGGACCTGATTGTGATTTACAGTGCACTAGAACTGTTTATAATACAAGAAATGTAAACTGTGAATCTTTTTGTCCGATCCAGTTAGTAGAAATGAAATATTTCAGGCTATTGATCAGTTAGAGAGCGCAGTTATCTCACAGGCAGGTCTTGATAGGGCATATAATTCTTTTGTTGATATCTTACATAAAGAAATGGCAGATAAATTACAGGGTAAGGTTATAAACTTGCATTCTAGTAAAAGAACTAATAAAAAACATAGAGTTAGAAAACCTTGGCGGTCAGAAAATTTAACTTCATTGTGGAAAAATATGTGTGAGGCTGAAAAGGCTTGGTTGAAATGTAAGGATAGTAATAGACAAGAATTGAAACCTAACTATGTGTCTCAAAGAAAGGAGTTTGACCGTAGTGTTCAGAGAGCTAAGAGGCAGTATGTTAATAAAGCACAGGCTGAGCTTGAAACAGCCTTATCTAATGATTCGAGATCATTTTGGAAAAGTAAAATTGGTATTGGTAATGAAAGACTAAAAAAGATACCTTTTGAAGTTATTTTAGCGGATGGGGCAATTTGTTCAGATCCTAGGGTTGTTCTCCATAAATGGGGCTCTGATTTTGAGTCGCTTCTGAACTCTACGAACACTACGAGTACATTCATTGAAAGGTCGATTAATGAGAGTGTTGACTGCACCGAAGATGAATCTGAATTCAACAATTTATTCTCGATATTTGAGATCAGAAAAAGCATTTTACAAGCAAAATCTGATAAGGATCCAGGTCATGATGAGATTCCAAGTGATTTATTGAAAAACGACTCTGCCTTGGTAATGTTACACTGTCTCTTTAATATATGTTTTATGACTGGTAGTGTCCCTTCAGCTTGGTCAAAGGGCATCATTACACCTGTACCTAGGTCATCAACTATAGATGCACGTGTACCTCTATCATAAAGAGGTATCACATTAGCACCTTGTATGTATAAGTTATATTGTAGTGTCCTGAATAACAGGCTAACACAGTGGTGTGATAACAATGACATGATTTGTGAGGAACAAAACGGATTCCGCAAAGGTAGAAGCACTATTGACCAGGTCTAATCTCTGACCACAATAATTGAAAATAGAAAACTAAAAAAACTTCCCACTTTTGTAGCCTTTATTGAATTTAAAAAGGCGCATGATATGTTAGATAGAGAAAGTTTGTGGTATAAGTTGCAGCGTCTGGGACTGAGGGGCAGGCTAATTAAAGCTATAATTGCCTTGTATAATGATGTCAAATGCTGTGTTCGTCTGAATGGATTCGATACACACTGGTTTGATATTAGATGTGGCTTAAAGCAAGGTTGTCCACTCTCCCCGATGCTGTTTAACCTGTATATAAAAGATCTATCTTCCACCATTAACAATTTAGACAGAGGAATTACAGTAGGTGACAGAAAAAAAAAGCATTTTATTATATGCGGATGATGTTGTGCTATTAGCAGAGAATGCCAATGACTTACAAGCTATGTTGGACCAACTATCAGTATGGTGTACACATAACAAAATGTCTGTAAATTGTGAAAAGTCAAAAATTATGCGTTCGAATGGTAAAATTCTGTCAGATTTTGTATTTAAACTTGGGACAGATGTATTAGAATATGTTCATAGTTATAAATATTTAGGAGTGGTTCTAAATGAATTCCTTGATTTTCAAGAAATTGCTAAATCTGTTGCCATGTCAGCTTCTAGAACCCTTGGTCTTATCATCTCAAAGAGTAGGGCTTTTGGTGGTTTCCAATACTCAACTTTCACAAAGCTTTATGATAGTATGGTTTGGCCAGTTATTAGCTATAGTGCCCCAATATGGGGAGATAGGTCCTTTTCCTGCATAAATGCTATCCATAATAGGGCCATGAGGTATTATCTTGGAGTAGGTAAATACACTCCAAACATTGCT
This sequence comes from Cyclina sinensis, assembly GCA_012932295.1. Lineage (NCBI taxonomy): Eukaryota > Metazoa > Mollusca > Bivalvia > Venerida > Veneridae > Cyclina > Cyclina sinensis. The sequence continues at coordinate 12,073,619 of JAAONU010000009.1, read as the reverse complement.
GTAATTGGGGACATGGGTTGGAAACCACTTAATGTTCGACTCTGGGTTCTGTGTTCAGACAGTATTATAGAGTGTTGAATATGTCAGATACAAGACTTAATAAAGCTGTTTTTGTTTGGTCAAAAGAAATAAATGTTAGAAATAACTATTTTAGAATGAAAAAATGTCTTGTAGATATTAACTGTATACATTTGTTAAATAAGTCTGTTGGTAATTCCAAACCTATCATTGATCACATTGAAGACAAACTTTTTGAGTGTGAAAAGTTGAAATGGAAAGCAAGGTTAGAAAGAAATGACTCTGTCAGTGGTAATGGCGGTAACAAACTTAGAACTTATAGATTATTTAAGACAGATTTTTGTATTGAGAATTATTTAAAAATGAACCTGCCTTTTCATTATCGAGTAGCATATACTAAATTTAGATGTGGTGTAGCAACTTTAAGAATTGAAACTGGAAGATTTGAAAATTTAGAGGTCAATAGAAGGTGTTGTTTTAATTGCCATGATCTTTTGGAAGATGAAATACATGTTCTGTTTCACTGTCCTATATATAATGAGTGTAGATCTGAATTAATTTCTGCAATCAGTCATATATCAAATGTTAATTTTCAGAATTTGTCAGACTATGAGAAACTGATATTTACCTTTAAGAATGATAAGAATATAATGCACACTAGAAATATTAATCTTGTAAAATACAAAATTGTTATGCTGTTCTCTTTTTTAAATATTTTTCTTTTCTGGCTCTATTTACGATACTTAAATCATTTCTAAAATAGATGATCATAGTTGAGTTCTCAATGATAATATTTTATAGGGTATTCATTATACCATGTGCTTGTAAAGGCATATACTACTATTTATTGTTTATGTTGTTTTGTTTTTTAACAAACTATAAGCGCACTCTAAGTGCTTGGAGTTTTGCTCGTGTGTCATACGCCTCAAGGCATCAATGTTTTTTTTTTGTTGCTGCAACAACAGGCTTGCCTGGACGGTTACTGTTCTTTAGACTAAACTGCCCCCACCCCTTGAAATGTTTTAACCCAGCGAAAAACTGTTTTAACGTCATCACAGGACTACCAAGGATACGGCACAATTCAGAAAATATCTCTTTTGGAGATATGTGCAATGCAACACGGGTTTTAATAAAAAAAGCCCTGATTTCTATCTTTTCTTCACGTTTCATTATAGCGTCACTAAATATGAGTGTGTATAATCAACAATGATGGTTTGTTTATTGGGTTTTAACGCCAGATTTAACAGCTATGGTCATATCCCGGCACCTAACAAGTGTTCCTGGGTATCCAACTAGTTTACTAACCAATATCTCTTCCTGACTACTTCCTCACTTGCTTCTGAGGTGGTGGACAAATGTCCTATAGACGCATTGTCTGAGATCAATTATCTCGGAGAAATTTTGCCGGCCCTAATGGGTATTGAACCAGGATTGACAATCCGGTGCTCTACCGGGCCAGCATAAGCAACAAAGAATATAACTTGGGCAGTTTGAATTGTGTTAAATCCACGTTTTACATGTTATAATTTCAAAATCCTAGTCTAGAAAGAAAGACAAAATAAGTGTGATAGAAAATTTGGTTCAAAAAAGTTCAGACGTCACTTGTGGCCATGTTGTTTGACTTCATGATGTTAAACCATAACGGCCAAGACCTACCAGTATGTCCTAATATCAAGGCCATTCCTCTTGTAGTTTCGGAAAAAATAATTTCTTGCCAAAATTTCAAATTGCCCTGATGGCCACGTTTAGTCACGTAACTGTCTGAAAACTTACATTGGGGAAACGTCATCAAGGCTTACCATCCTACAAAAATAATTTCCCACCAAAAATTCAAATCGCCATGGTAGCCACTTTAAGCCACGTTAGCATAATAGGAAGTGCACATTTCCGACATGTTGTTAGATATATTCATGTACAAAGTTCGACCTAATTTGGCCTACATCTGAAAATGTGCATAAATATTTTCCTGGTTTTCCGTCTGTGACGTCACAAGGGTTGGTCAGAGGAAAATGAAATGTAAATTTGGTCTATGAAAGGCTGTTTAAGTTTTAAAAAATCTTTCACTTTTGTGTCGACTTCCTTATTGTAAACGTACCTATTCGTAAGCAAACCACAACAACTTGCGGACCGACAAACCTGCGCACACAACATGTTTTGGCAGGTGCGCTTTTGTAATAAAAAAGCCCGGTTTTCATGATGGATATATCGCAGTTTTTCACGGACGGATAAATCTATAAGAAATGAAATACCTTTGCTTTCTGAGATTGGTTAAGGTAGTACGGCAGACACTGAATCACGAAATCCCCTAATAAACAGTAAGATAACTTACGACGTTCTAAAAAACCGATGGCATCGTGACAAATACATGCGGCCAAACTCAAATCTGAAATGAAAAAAAGACATTTTGTTTTAATTCTCCTAATTGTACAATTATCTTGTCATTATTAGAATTATACTACATTGAAAAGGTATACTTTTAGTAGTACACAGCTATATAAGGTACTCACATAAAAAGGCATACATTGTGCCTAACTTCACGTTATGTTTTGAAGTTCGTTACGATTAATTTTCACTTTCTGGTTAAAAACTGCTATTAATCCGAAATGCTATCTAAATGGAACAGATATGAAATCTTTATGTATTCGACCGTTGTTGCTTTATTACAAAACTAGATTCAGTGTATCACGTTTTAAGGACACCAGTTCCTGTTTTTGGTATACAAAAGATTACTAAATCATGGCGCCGCATTTGTCCTATGGAACTTTTTACTGTCATTTTCAGTAGTAAGCAAGCTTTGCATTTAGGGATATTTTTTCATGTATCATACAAGACAAAATTTTGATGCATCAAAGACGCCACAAATCGTTTTTCAAGGTCCTGTTTTATCGTTTGTTTTGCGTGCATGCGTGTGTTCCTATATGTGTGTGTGTTTCAGTTGACCGAAGTAAAAGAAACATTTATTTTTAAATTTGATACATGTAGGTCAAAAATAAATGTGTTAAAATGAATAACAATAAGCATGAATAAATGTATTAGTAGTATTTCTAGAAAATAAAAATAATAAATGAAAAAAAAACACAATTTATATACAATTACAATATTTTCTTTCCTTCTATAAAGTAATACTGAAGTTACGCTCTGTCTGTCTGTTTGTCTGTATATCTATCTATCTATCTATCTATCTATCTATCTATCTATCTATCTATCTATCTATCTATCTATCTATCTATCTGTCTGTCGGTCTGTCGGTCTGTCTGTCTGTCTGTCTGTCTGTCTGTTTGTCTGTATATCTATCTATCTAACTATCTATCTATCTATCTATCTATCTATCTATCTATCTATCTATCTATCTATCTATCTATCTTTCTGTCTGTCTGTCTGTCTGTCTGTCTGTCTGTCTGTCTGTCTATCTATCTATCTATCTATCTATCTATCTATCTATCTATCTATCTATCTCTCTGTCTGTCTGTCTGTCTGTCTGTCTACCCATCTACCGTCCGTCCGTCTATCTTTCGTTATTATTCCTTCATTTTAACAATGACCATATAGTGTAGCAAACAGGTCCAACTATCTAGCATATTTATGGTATATTATATTTCAGATATTCAAGGGTTTTCGAGGTGAAAAATTAAAACTAAAAAATAAGATTACTGTGCCTGTTTCAACCAGACAAAACTACACGCAGAGTAAAAAAAGATTTGTTATGAAAAGGCTGCAAGATGCTTTAAGACAAATGGACAGAACATGTATGTATTCTGGAACAAAATAAAACACAGGACGGAAGCCAAAATCCTTTACAAACGTTC